>OZ023270.1:79507406-80724906 GCA_964006375.1 Tillus elongatus | reverse complement strand
ATGGTGGCCTACTTGCTTGGCGTTGGCCTCCCCACCACTGCTACCACTACTACTACTACTAATACTACTACTACTACTACAACTAATCATTCGGATTGTTTTCCGGGGCGTCTTGAAGGAAACATTTTATAACCGACCTGTTATCTATAAAGAAGAAGTAGTAGCGCGTATTCATGCTGCTGGGATATTTGTAAAGGAAAACATGCTCCAAATAGTTCGTGCTTCCATGATAAATCAAACGAATACTTGAAGTGGAAGGCGATTTGTTTAAACATGTGTTGTAACAACAGGACATTGTTTTTTAAATAACAACTCGTTTGTGATGAAGTTTAAATTATGAAGTGTTAAATGTGCGTTTTTTTAAATAAATAGCTCGATAATGAATAACAATTGGTAATTTTCCATTGTTAGTTTTCGATTTGTTTTAGTCCCCTGAATAAAATCCCAAAAGCACGGGCGTCATCTTTGGGACAATCTGTATATACAATACAAGTGCGTGTCTTTGTGTGTTACACGGATAACTCAAAAAGTAAAGGACTAATTTGGCTTAAATTTGGCCGGTACCTATATTTTGTAAGTGGCTTGAATAAGTTCGTTACCCGGGACAATCTGGCCAGTTTTTCCCCAAAAAAATGTGGTTTCTTTCGCAAAAGTTTTGTATCTCCGAAAATAACAAATCTATGGTAACCAAATTTGGCAGGTGGGCTTAAATATGTTTTACTCTAAAATAAGATTGGAATATAGTCCCATGTTGTGGTTTCTTACTTAAAGCACTTAATTCAAAATGACAGTCATTTTTTTATATCGCTAAAATACAGGTGGTATTAGACCACAATCACCACACAAAAAGATCAAATAAATATTCAGCATTCGGCAAGGTGGAAATACAACTCGCTTTCAGTGAATTTTCTTTTAAAAAAATTCACGAATGAGAAGATCCCGACTTTTAAATTTTGAAAAATTTCTTCAAATGAGCGCTATTTAGGACCCCTGGAACCCAAATCTAAGGTCGGTTTCAGACTTTATATGTTTATATATATATATATATATATATATATATATATATATATATATATATATATATATATATATATATATATATATATATATGTGTGTGTGTGTGTGTGTGTGTATGTGTCACACCTATAACTAAAAAAATAATGGACCGATTTTGATAAAGCTTGGTGACTACCTTCCTTTCGCAAGTGGCTTGGATAAGTTCGTTAGCCAGGAAAATCCGCCGAGGTTTTCCCGGAAAATGTTGTGTTTTCTTTCGAAAAAAATTTATAACTCCGGAATTAACAAAGTAAGGGCAACTAAGTTTGGTACGCGGGTTTATATCATTATAGGTAACCTACCAAAATTTAGCGCTGTAGGTTAAAGGACAAAAAAGTTACAGGCATTTAAAGAAAAATAAATTGGGGTTTTCCTCAAAATGTCAAAAGTCGCGATTTTAAACGTCAAAATTGGTAATATTTAGGCAATGACTCTGAAACTAATATGAGCTATGAAAGGAAAATATCTCAAGAATAATGTTTCACAAAGCCTGAAGTCTTAGTTTCAATCGTCATTGTCCTTCATTTTACTAAAATATTCCCAGAAAATTCATTTCAAATAGACCCTTTCTATGATGCTCTGGCAGTAGTGTTGGCTATAGAGTTTATCGGTTAATGGTATATCATTTTTGTCGAATTTTCGTAAAAGATCTTTAAAGCTCAATATAACCGGCATTATGCAAGATACGAAAAAAATTGTAAACATTAACTATAAGGTGTCTTGAGCTACATCTTAGAAAAATATTTCTACATTTACAGGTGGGCCATAAGTCGTTGGTGATTCAAATTTTCTTATTTAGTTAATTTTCTTGGTTAGAAAACCAACATTTAACTTTATTTTGGGAAAATTTTTGCATGAACGCAGCAAGGGCGTTTTGGTTGCGAATTTTCATTAAATGTTTCAAATTTCGATAACTCAATTTGCTATTAACCTAAGGTTCATTGGCTAGGAGACCAGTTGTCTCAGAAACATTTAAAGTTTATTTTCGGAAAATTTTTGTACATTTTCAAATAATTATTTATAGGTTATACCGGTAACCAAATTGATGCCTGCTCGCATTAGAGCGATATATTTGTAATTAAATTTTTTTATGAAAATTCACTTCCATAACGCACTTGCTGTTGCCAAAGTTTTATTATAATAATAAACGTATTTTATTGGGCCTTTATCCAAGGTTCCATAATTTAAAAATTCGAACAAACAATCAGAATACATAACAACTTGTTAAACTATTGTTCTAGACAGTTATTATCATGGTAGTATACGTATTGTATAGTTTTAATTGTCCAACTGCACTGTAAAAATAACGATAATCTCCAGTTAGCAGAGCTATCGGTTGAAATTTCAGCAGTTAACCAAACATAGCCGCTATCTCGCAAATGTTTTTTAAAGACTGCGTGGGCGGCAGTAATTATCAAACAATAAAAATGTTCGAGTTTTCCATTTTCAGTGTCCTAATTAAGCGATAATTAATCGGATGTCATGTAATTATTGAATAAATTGATCTCGCCCAGATGGTATATTTAGAGATGATATAACGATCATAATTAGCGTCGCCGTGTCCATTTTCTACGAAATAGTATTTCTAAGGATACTGACTGTATTTCTGATATTGTGTAATATTCATGCATTTTTTATAACAGCTGCGGTGATTTTATGAAAACAACAGCATATTGCGCAAATTTTAAAAAGGCTGATTGCACATGAGTGCATCGAGGAAGTGAGTAGCTCAGACCACAGATACATCTGGTTTGAAATCGGTACGGTAAAGACAAACGGTACGGTAAAGACAAACGGTACGGTACCGGGACCTTTGCAAGGCGGACTGGGAAGCCTACAAGGCAGACCTAGCAGCGGAACTGCGGGGAGTTAAGAGTGCCATAGACAATTCAACAGACCTCGAGATTGCGGCAGTCCAAGTGCGAGACGCAATCACCTCGGCCTATAACACCAACTGCCCCCTGAAAATGAGGGCGTTCGCCAGGAATGTCTCGTGGTGGAACGAGGACCTCAGGCAAAGGAGGACGCAGATTCGTAAGCTGTTCAACGCGGCCAAAAGGTCGGGAGCATGGGATGAATATAGACATGCCCTAACAAGATATAACAAAAGACTGAAGGACGCCAGAAAGGAGCCGTGGAGGAAGCACCGCGAGGAAGTGGAGAGCCCATCCGAGAGTGCTCGACTACACAGAATCCCTTAAAACATCGACGGGAGGCTCTACAAGCTCGGGGGAGGAAACCATGGAAGTCCTACTACGGACGCACTTCCCCGGCTGCAACATAGTAAACCAATCACCTCCGGACTGGAAACACTCAGAAATAGAGGCCCGTACAGGCGGGCATCTAGAGTAGACTGGACAGTTGCTAAAGAGGTGGTTATCTGGAGCAAAGTCAGATGGGCCATTAACAGCTTTAAGCCATTCAAATCCCTGGGATTCGATGGAATAATGCCCATCATGCTCCAACAGGGTATAGAAATACTGGCGCCGGCGCTTACCCTCATTATGAGGGATAGCCTTGCTCTGTGGTATACTCCAAGGCATGGAGACTAGCCAGGGTTTTATCCATTCCTAAACCAGGGTGTCCAACAGACCAGGCAAAGTCCCTGAGGCCAATAAGTCTCATGCCCTTCTTGCTAAAAACAATGGAAAAACTGCTCCACCGGCACATTAGGGCCGGTGTACTGGAAGCATATCCTCTACACTGCGGAAAATACGCATACAGAGCAGGAGTCTCAACAGAACGAGCACTGCACGAACTGGTGCTGAAACTGGAGGATACGCTTGAGAACAAGGAGGTGGCGCCGGGAGCTTTCTTAGACATAGAGGGTGCCTTTAGCAACACCTTATTCGGATCGGTACTGGCAGCTGTCAGGGAGCGAGGAATATAGGAGACCTGCTGCAGGTGTATCGCTTCCATGCTCAAGGACAGGGCGGTGTTCACCTTACTCGCGGAAGGGACTCTGCTGGCGAGGGTCGCGGCTGGGAGTCCGCAGGGGAGCGTTCTGTCTCCCCTGCTCTGGTGCCTAGTTGTGGACGGCCTGCTAGGGTGCTCTCGAGAGGGGTACAGGGCTATGCGGACGACATTGTCATCATAGTCCGAGGAAAGATTACACAGCCAGTGTGGGAGCGCATGCAGACAGCACTGAAAGAGGTGGAAAGGTGGATGTTGGCCAAGGGCTGGGGATGAGCCCAGAGAAAGCAACCGTCATACCGTTTACGAGGAGTAGGAAGTGGGACGGCCCCAGAACTCTCACTTTATACGGCCTAGGAGGTAAAATATCTTGGTGTCGTACTGGACTCCAAGCTAACCTGGAATGGTCACGTTTAAAAAAATACTGCGCAATGCAGTTATGACCCTAGCTGTCACTAGGCGGCTATATGGAAAAACGTGGGGACTAAGACCTAGTATGGCCCACTGGCTGTACACAAGAGCGGTCAGACCAGCGTTAACATACGCGGCACTGGTGTGGTGGCCTAAGGTGACACAATCCAGTGCCAAACAAAAACTAGACAACATCCAAAGGATGGCTTGCCTCGGCATCACAGGGGCCATGACTTCAACCCCAGCAGCCGGAATGGAGGTGTTGCTGGATCTGCCCCCTACACTTGGTTATCATGGCGGAGGCCAGGTTAGGACTATACAGACTAGCCTGCAATGATAGACTGAAGACCAACCCAGGCTGCAGGGGCCACTGCAAAATTCAGGAGATCGTGAAGGATCCCATGCTTGAAATGAGGTCCGACTTCGCGAGCCCGCGAATCTGTAGGGATAACAAATTTATAGTGGTAATCCCCGACCGCGAGGCATGGCGGGGGGAGACGCCGGGCCTACCACGGGAGCGCTCGTCTGGTTCCCGGATGGAGCCGGCGGGGAGCGTGGGACGAGGGCAGGCGTTTATTCGGAAGGACCGAGTATAAGTCACAGTATTTCCCTCGGAGCTCATGCAACGGTCTTTCAGTGTGAAATGTACGCCATCTTGCACTGCGTGCGAGAGAACAAGGGGAGGGGCTACACGAACAAGAGGGTCCTCATAGCCACAGACAGCCAGACAGCCTTTAAGGCCCTAAGTAGCCCACGGGTAAATTCCAGGCTGGTAAGTGAATGCCAAGACGAGACGAGCGTCCTGGCTGGGCAGAATGAGGTCACCCTCATCTGGGTGCCGGGTCACTTGGGGGTCAAAGTCAATGAATAAGCTGACAGTCTCGCGAAGAGAGGATGAGCAGAATCATTGATGGGACCAGTTCCTGAGCGTGTCAAAAGGCACAGCCAGGGGAACCATCAAGTCCTGTGTCAGGGAACAGCATAATGGATACTGGCAGATTGTCCAGGATCAAACACGGAAAGTCATTAGTTGGGCAACCCAGTCCAAAGAGCGCTGTGGAGCTGCTAAATCTTAGCAGAGGACAGCTCAGAAACATAACAGGACTCTTGACGGGACACATGGCTGTCAAGAAACACCTGCATAAAATCGGCGGTTCGAGGGGGACCTGGCATGAAGACTCTACGGCGATTGGGAGGAATCAGACCAGCACATCTTGTGCAAGTGTAAAGCTCTGGACCGCAAAAGACAACTGATCTACGGACAGCCTAGACCGGAGACAGGGCAATAAAAATCTTCACCCTACCAATTGCTGTGCAGATTAGTTCAAGGCAGTGATTTTGGGATGGGTGGAGTAGAAAAGACAAAGGGCATGCACAATAAGCCAAAGGCTGCGGTGCTATCGGGGCGGCAAAGACGCGGACGAGCCCTAAGGGAAAAAAACATAAGTGAGATAGTTCTGTTGGGCCAAGTGACTGTATAAACACAGTGTGGTCATGCCTTCGTCAGAGTTTTGATTGGTCAACGATGACGTGATCATCAACGCCATGTTTAATTATTTTTTGTAGAAAACCTTATGGGAGAGACAGGGAAATTGAAGCATTTCTGTGTTAATCAATGCATCAGTGGGAAAAGTGGACAGGGGTCACAAGTAATAATGATGAAGAAATGACGCATGCGTGTTTTTTTAATTAGAAAATGTAAATTAAAATCTCGTTTCTGATTTCAGAAAAATTTCAAATCGACTGTAATGTCAATTGTCATATTAGTTTGAGAGTTTGTACCTGAAAAGAAATCAGTAGTAAAAGGAATCCTGGCAGAATTCTTGCAAGTTGCGTGGACAACTGTATGCAATTGAGAATATTGCACAGAATGTTGACGAGAACATTATTTGAAGTTTTGTTGTGATAGTTTTTGAGCTTAGAATCCTTTATCAGTGCTCCATATTTAGATTAGTTCATTTGATTGATTACCTGCTCAAAATTAAAAACATATTCAATTATATGAAGTATAAAGAAGCCAAGTTAATTTGCTTGGACAAGTAAAGTCAGATAACTGCCGTCATGGACAGGGACAGTCCTGCAAGACAGTTATAGAAATTCCGGTGCGCGAGCGTCTTCTCTACGAACTTTGCGTGCCATCCTCGTAGATGTAATTTTATAAAAATATACTAAAACATTGTAGACGTTGTTATTGGATTCCAGTATACGTTTGAAACCTTAAATTCACTAAAACACCCCTGGTATTCTTGTATCCTTGTAAAACATATCAGTTTCTATTGACGGGACGTGAGGCGTCCGTATCGAAGGATAAATGGTTTATTTTACATTTGCTGGAAGATTTATCGGAGAGCTGTTTCGTGTCGTTCCATATTTTATACATACATAATTCAGTGCAATTGATTTTTCACTTGGCATCTTCGAATCCAACAACTATAATAGAGTTAACACACGAGCTTAATGTATCACACCCACACAAGATAACGACCCCGTTAACTATCAGTAATCATGTGTTCTAAAATGGTAGGGCTCTTCGCTAAATCGATGGCGCTAAAATTTCATACATTATATGAAAACATATATTTTATTTTTAAGTGCCGTACTTGAAAAATAATGATGTTTCGAAAATAGAATACGCACACAATCTAAAAGATACCGATGAACTAAAAAAGTTGATATGATAAACCAAGAAGGTAAATTTCTACGGTGGAATATCTACATGGACGAAAATAAAACTCGGGACGCAGCAAGTGCGTTATGGTAGTGAATTTTTATTAAATGCTTCAAATTTAAATAACTCAATTTTCTATAAACTTAGAGAGTTTAATTTTAATACGTAGTAAGGTTTTTCCTAAGGCAAGATATCCACAAAATTTCATTAAAATAACTTTGCAATTTTCGGAGAAAAAAATTTTTTTCGAAAGAAAATTTAAAATTTGAGTAACTCAATTTTCTCTAAACTTAGAAAGTTGAATTTTGGTACGTAGTAAGGTTGAGGTAACATATATAGTAAATTTCATTGAAACAGCTTTGTTACTTTCAGAGAAAAAAAATTTTTTCGAAAGAAAACTCAAAATTTTTCCGGAAAACCCCGTCTGATTTTTCTGGATAACGAACTCATCCAAGCCATTAATAAAAGACAGGCACTTGCCAAGTTTCATCGAAATCGGTTAATTATTTTTTGAGTTATCATATATATATATATATATATATATATATATATATATATATATATATATATATATATATATATATATATATATATATATATATATATATATATATATATATATATATATATATATATATATATATATAAACATATAAAAATTAAACCTATTTACAAATGAACTTTAATAAGATATTATGCTGTGACAATACCTCTCTCAAGCACCCTAAAATATAATCAAAATGTGCACAGTTATATATGTTTTATTTCTTTTTCCCTTGTCTTAATACACTACATATTTTATGACAATCGATTTAATTTACTTATTTGATTTCATAAATAGTCGGTTAATAGTGACTTGGAATGAAGTAGACACCACATCTTCAAACATATTAAGAGAATATGAGTAAATCAACAGCAACTGGGAATGAATTCGGTCAGTCGCCCAGCCACGTGGTTAAAAAACACTGTTTGTATGAGTGGTTACAACTCTAGATCTAAATAAAAGGACTGTAACAGCGGCAGAAGCAGAAGTCAATGGAAGGTTGATGAATGAATCTCATGAGTCAATAAGAAAAGCATTGACTAACCAACAGCAACCACATACTTATGATTTAAACATGTTTCAAATTTGAATAGCTCAATTTTCTGTAACCCTAGAAAGCTGAATTTTGGCACATAGTTAGGTATGTCCCAAAGCAATATGTAGACCAAATTTTATCGAAATTTTCGGAAAAAAAAATTTTTTTGAAAGAAAATTTTCCCGGAAAACCCCGTCCGATTTTCCTGGCCAACGAACTCATCCAAGCCATTAATAAAAGAAAGGCACTTGCCGAGTTTCATCTAAATCGGTTAATTATTTTTTGAGTTATCAGACGGATACATATATATATATATATATATATATATATATATATATATATATATATATATATATATATATATATATATATATATATATATATATATATATATATATATATATATATATATATATATATATATATATATATATATATATATATATATATATATATAAGCATATAAAAATTCAAACTGACCCCGGATATGGGTTCTAGGGGTCCTAATTCGCGCTCATTTGAAAGAATTTTTGCAAAGTCTCACCATCGATACCTCTCTATTAGTGAATTTTTTTAATAAAAATTCACTAAAAAGCGGCCTAAAGGCAGATAGTAAATATAAACAAATTAAAAATATACCAAAAAAAACATATAATACATGTTGACGAATATTCATGGGAGTGTTAGTTCTTAAATATTGTGTGGATTTGTGTGTGTGTGTGTGTGTGTGTGTGTGTGTGTGTGTGTGTGTGTGTGTGTGTGTGTGTGTGTGTGTGTGTGTGTGTGTGTGTGTGTGTGTGTGTTAATTGCCTGCCTCCCTTATCCAGGCACCCTTCCAAATGACGGACGAAATCTGTCATAACTTGTTCAAGTATATTCTTGGGCATAACTTCAATTTCTTCTTGGATGTTTTTAAGTTCCTCCATGTACCTAGGCTTGCTTCTGACTACTTTCCCCTTTGAATATCCCCAAACGAAGTCAGGGGCAGTAGTGTCAGGGAATCTCGCGGGCCAATTGCAGATTACCATTTCGAGAAATGAGTCTGGTTGGAAATGTCTCTAGCAAGATCTCCATACTTTCTCTTGTAGTATTACTGATCGCACCGCCTTGTCGGAAAAAATACTTTTTTCTTGGAGTTGCCGTATGGTAACCCAGTCAAAATATTTGTGACATTAATGTACATGGGATATTGCACTAGTGGAATTGTGATACTTCATCTTTGTAATATATCTCTGCGATATGTATGTGATGAAAACATCACAAACCGTTATCATGACACATCTATGTGATATCTAAAACGTAACTTTATTTCAAGTCAACAATATTGCCAAGAAATATGTCGTTGTTGCAAAGCTAAGATGTACTGAATATATTACAGTTTACATGTATCAGGTACATTGCGAAAGCTATATCTCCAAGTTATGTATACAGATAGTTTATGCAACATTACGGTATACCTTTAATACAAATTATTTTGTTTTATGTTATAACTGTAACATATAACCTTAATTAAATGTCTGTCTCGTGGAGAACTCGTTTGTGTTATGTTTTGTTTCTTGTACCTAGTTTGTGTGATGCGTGCTAAAACAGCAGGATTGTGTGTTAATAAATACATTTAATATAGTTCTTAATTAAGCAATTGCACTATGTGAAAACTGTAAAATGTGATGAGCACCGATAACTACATTTTGAGAACCCAAGTCAGCACAATACATATTTTAAAGACCTTACGATCGTTTCACTGACAACGTCAGCGTCATGAATTTTTCATCCTCTGATGACGCTGACGTTGTCAGTGAAACGATCGTAAGGTCTTTAAAATATGTGTTGTGTTAATTTTGGTTCTCCAAGTGATTTTTTAAAATATATTTCAACAACACACCACGAAGGCTTACAGCCTAAATACTATCGTACCGTGGGTGTCGACAAGGAAGAGAGAGGCAACTTGTTAATTCTGGACTTGAAGGTTTGGAGGTTCGAGGAGAAGGAAAAACTTGTGCCGGCAAGGAATTCCACAACTTGGAAGTCCTCGGGACAAAAGAGCGGGCATGACAAGATGTTCTATGTCTGGTGACCTGGACAGTAAAAGGGTGCATTCGCTCTGTTCCCCTGGTAGATCTGTTGGAGGCAGCAGGTGGGCGAACTATGGAAGAAATCTCCTCTGAGCAGTGCCCGTGCAGATATCTATAAAAGAAAGAGAGAGGTCACCAACGGCACGTCGGTGGGCCAAGGATGGCAGCTTTTGGGTGAGGGTAGGGTCACCGATCAGACCCATAGATCTCTTCTGAATGGAGTCCAGGATAGCGAGTGTAGAAGCGGCAGCGGCACCCCAGATGTGGGAGCAGTATTCGAGGTTTGGCCTTATTTGTGAAGTATATAAGGTATAGAGATTAGCTGGTGAAAAGTATTTGCGAGCCCGGAAGAGGAAACCTAATTTCTTAGCAGCCGCTTCTGCAATTGATGTGACATGTCTGTGTCAATTGAGATTTAGACCCACAGAAATGCCAACAAGTGAAAAGGACTCATTACTTTGAATAACTTGGTTGTTCATTGTGAGGGGTCTAGGGCTGGTGTATCTCTAATGAGAAAAAAAGCAAGACTGATATTTGGTGGAGTTGAATTGTACAAGATTTCTACTTCCACAGTCTAATATTTTTTGGAGATCCACAGAGACAGAACCCTACATGAGTCTGCGATCCTCATCTAATTGGGCTAAAGAGACAGGCTTAGAATATTGTATATGTGAGTGGAGGGTTCTGTCGTCCGCGTAACTGTGAACTGGGTTGAATGTGCTAGAGAGGAGGTCATTGATGTGAAGAAGAAACAAAGTAGGGGCTAAAGCTGAACCTTGAGGGACTCTTGCATTAATTGGATACAGTTTAGAGGAATGGCTATCCACGACAACAGAAATGCTCTGGTTGGATAGAAAATTTGCTGTCCAGGTACAGAGTTTTAGTGGTAGGCCATAGGCCGGAAGTTTATTAAGCAGCGCTGCGTGCCAGACCTGGTCGAATGCTTTAGGTATGTCTAGAGCCACAATCTGGGATTCACCGTGTAGTTCCATAGACTTGTTCCAAAAATGGGTGACAAAGGAAAGGAAGTCGGCAGTTGATCTGCGCTGACGGAATCAATACTGACTGTCATGGATTAGACTGTGTTTTCAAGAAATTTTAGTAATTCGGTGTTTATATACTTTTCCATCACAGCGATGGTCAGAGATGACTGAAAGGAGAGAAATAGGCATGTAGGTGCTAGGAAGCGCTTTGGATCCTTTCTCGGGGACGGGTTGTACTCGAGCAGTTTTCCAGTTACTAGGGAATATGCCTCTATTGTAAGATGTCTGAAATAGACAAGTCAGGATAGGAGCAAGTTCTGGTGCGCATTTTTTGAGGACAATTGCTGGGATCTCGTCAAGGCCAGATGCTTTCATGGTATTAAGAGAAGAGAGCATCTTTCGTACCTTTTTAGTTTTGAAAATGATATCCGTCATTTTATGCGCGACATTGGGGACTGTTGGTGGTTGAACATTTGGAGGTGGGTTGAGAGTAGAATTGCCGGCGAACAACGAAGCAAAAAGTTCAGCCTTGCCCAGGGCGCTAGAAACAATTTCATCCCCTGAGACAAGAGGTGGGAACGTGCTTTTGCACAAATTATTCCCAATAGATTTTGCAAGAGTCCAGAAGGATGTATGCCGTTGGAGCTTGAGAGGACTTGTTTTTGATATGGTTATTAAACGAGTTTTTTGCCTCAGAAAGAATGCAGACATAGCGGTTTCTTGCGTCGTTAAATGCTTGACGGTTTTCTTGATTGGGATTGTGTAGAAGCGTTTTGTGAGCTTTGACCTTTTCAAGTCTGGCCTTGTCACAGGATTTAGAGAACCAGGGCTTTTGAGTGGCTGAAGAGGTTTTCTGTGTACGTGGAATAAAAAATTCCATGCCAGCTTGAATAATTTCGGTGACGTTTTGTGTGATATCAGAGGGGTGCGGATGAGAGAAGCAGACAGACGCCCATGGAAATGAGGAAAAGTAATCTCGCATTTTGTCCCAGTTCGCGGAGTTGTAGTGCCAAACGATACATGCCTGTGATGACTGCGTGACCTCGGGTTGCATTGCGCAGGAAGCATTGACCATGCCGTGGTCTGAGCGACTAAGGGGGGCGGTGACTGATATGTTATAGCATTCAGGTTTTGTAGTAAGGAGATCCAAGGGATTTGAGCTGTGTGTTGGGATACGAGGAAAGTAAGTAGGTTGCTGAACCATATTGGCTAAAGAATTGCTGATTGCAAAGGTCTCCGCTGCTCTCCCTTGTGGATCGGTTTTTGAAGATCCTAGCCATTCCTTATTATGGACATTGAAGTCACCAAGAATAGTGACCTCGGAGTAAGGATATTCAGAAATCAGATAGTCGGTTTTTTCAGAAAGGTAGCCAAAGAGCTGGACAAAGCTGTTATCAGAAGGTGACCGGTAAATGCAACAGATGAATTTAGTTGCAGCCCTGAGAGAGAGTTGTATCCATAGTATGTCTTCTTTTCCAGCTTCTAAATTGGGGAGTCTGGTGCAGGGTAGACTGCTACGGACGTATGCGCACACGCCTCCATGCAATCTAAAGGAACTAAGGAGCTCATACCCCGGGAAATTAAGGTGATTAGTGGCTGTTTTGGAACTGATTTGGGTTTCGGTGAGGAAGAGGAGTTGGGGCCTGTTAGCCTGGAGGAAATGATGGACGGAGTTCAGGTTAGAATTTAGGCCATATATATTCGAGAAGGATATGTTAAATCTTGATGTTGGCGCCCCCTGTACACCCCTCTCCCGGAGATCCGAATGGAGGGGTATTTTACCTCCGGAATATTTTGTACAAGGATGAGCCACCATCATTTTTGCTTATAAGGGAAACCGACTCACACACCAGAACATATCGATACGATATTAAAATTACATACTGCGTACACTGATACTATGTGAAAACTGGAACCTGCTATGTAATTGTGTTGACTGGGAAATATTCAGAATATATGTATATACCGTTCAGAATTGACTGTGACTGTTTTACTATTTTCTATAAAAAAAAATGCGGGTCAGTGATCATTGATGATGATGTAGCACATCAAACAGTCTCTTTTGGATAATCTAAATTTTTAAATGTATTTATTAAACAATATGAACCACTCATAGGTGTCTCAGAAGTGGGTATATTTATATTATATTTTACAATTTATTGCTACAAGAGTATTTATATTCTGTTTCATCACTGAATCCAACTGTCGTTTTAGATAACTTCTTATGCAATAAGCTCTAACATTTTGACGGTGATTTTAGAGCCGTTACCCTCCTTCTGGCAAATATCACATAATTGTCAAAATATCTCCAAATACTCCTGTTTCGAATGTTATCATTAATTTTTACATGTGTGACACATTTATTTTTGTGTTGCCTTTTAAAAATAAACAAATCTTTTTGGCTCTCACTGTGTGTATTTCTACCATATATGTAACTCATCAGTTATCTGTTTGAATTAGTTTAAATAAATAAATCTACCTACTTACCCGAAATATGTCCAAGTGCAGTGATAGCGGGCACCCTGACATCGCTCACTTTATCGTTGAGCATCTCCGATAGAGCGCTGATCCCGCCATTGTTTACCACAAGCTGGGTGAGTTGTATTGAGTGCTTGACGATGTCTCTCACTAAAGCAGCAGCGTTCTTCCTCACGCCAGGACATTTATGAGCCATTTGTATTAACACCGAAGGGAAAATTTCCGTCTCTACTACCACCTCTGCTGTTTCTATATTGTGTTTTGCTATGGATGCTGGAAATTCAAATTGCAGTAACTTCGTTAAAATATACTTGCAAGTGTAAGAGCAAATTATCAGTAATATGGCTATAAAACACTTGGCAGTTACACTTTGTTGGCGTCATGCATTTCAAAGAAAATTGAGACGTCTCCTTTGTGGATAAAAAATTAAAAAAATGATCTGACGAACCACTGCTATTGTTTCCGATAGTCTCCAGCTGTAGTGTTCGACAAGTATTCCAGTCAAAACAATGTTTAACCTCCTGAAAAATCCGAACGTTTTGAAACTTCGCATACTTATTTAAAGGTACATAAGAATGAATATACCGAAAGTCCTCATGAATATGAGGCGAGCTCTAGCGGCAATTAGCGAAACACTTTCTTTGGTTTTTCGTTAATATCTCGAGAACCGTTGGTCGGGGGCAAAAGTTGGTTATATACATAATTAAGGCTAATCAATTTTTTTACAGAAATGATTATATACATTTTTCTCGTGTTCACAATGGTTCCCGAGTTATAGGCGATAAAAGAGAGCGTTAGAGAGCGTTTTGTGAAACACCACGTTAGGGCGCTACAATACGGCATTTCTAATAATATGTGACAATAATAAGTTACTAAATTAAATATAGTACTTACAATGCCTACTCCGACGAGCCGGTACTGCTATCGTGGTATTGAGACAATTAGATTACACACTGAGTGCCGAAAACAGTACACACGGGATAAGTCTATAAAGGCTTTCCTTAAACAGCAGTCTGCTGCAGACCCTTCTTCATCAACACAAGATAGCTCTTTGCCCCAAACAAGGTCGTCTGTGAAAACATTATTTCAATTCAAAACAAAATGTTTCTTCTGTGCAGATGTTATTGATGAAGAGTATTTTAAAAAACAAATAAAGAAACCTAAAAAAACCCGCAGAGATGCATTCTATTGTCGAAGTAAGGAAATGGTTATGACTGTATTGAATTCTGCAGACAGGAGAAATGATGAAAAGGCTGCGTCTGTCTGGCATTAGCGATCTTGTCGCTGCTGATGGAGTGTACCACCTGGACTGCTACCAGCAATTTGTGTCCCACAAGCCTTCAGAAGAGGGTAGAAAACGTGGACGCCCTGAGGCAGATTACATTATAATGACTATGGAAGAGATTTACCCCCTAAACTTTCCTTTGAACAATTACGTTCTTCAGTATCTGGGGATGTTCCTTTAAATGCAAACTCAAAGACAAATATGGAGAGAGAATTATAATTGCTGTGGGAGTTGGATGGAGGAATGCAACCATCTGTTTCAATGATGTTGGATTCAAAATTTTGAACTCATGGTATGATGACAGAAAAGCTAATGAAAGTAATGAGCGACTAAGAATCGTACAAGCAACAGCAAAAGTAATAAGGCAGGATGTTCAGAAGAATGTGCATGATACAAGCGCCTAGCCTCCGGGCAACAACTTTTTAAAAGAATCAGCTTCTTGTGTACCCCCAACGCTACAAGTTTTTCTGGAGACATTGATAATGAAAAAAGCAGATAATGCAAATAAAAAAAGAAAATGCATTTCTATTGCTCACAGTATTATCTCTGCGATACGTCCAACCTCTTTTATATCAGCAATAATAAGCAGTGTTGCTTTGTTTGAGTACAGAAGGTTTGCAAGCAAGAAGTTGGTAAACCTTTTATCAAGTTTAGGGTTCAGTGCTTCATATTACAGCGCACAGCAGCTGGAAATGTCAGCAATTCATCACATTCAACCTGATAATGATACTCCTTTTCAACAATTTGTGTTTGACAACGCGGACTTTAATGTTAGAACACTGGACGGTCTCAACACATTCCATTCTATGGGTGTCATCAAATGTGTGCCTTCTGGAAGCACAACTGGAAGCGAACATGAAAAACCAATACCGAGGCTCACCAAGGTACCACCTGCTATGACAGTAGGGGAACGTGGAGTGATTTCTTTACAAACTTACCTAAAATCACAAGGTGGTCTTAGTAATGTGATTGTGGAGGATCTAAAAGATATAGTCAAGAAAACTGATCAGCTAACTCCATACGATACTCTTTGGTTGGCAGCAAAATGGTTCAATATTAACCTTCATCTCATGCATACTTACCTATTGTTTCAGGCAGCAAGTGTAAAAGCTTGCCCAGATAATCAAATTGAAGGGCCTTCCACCAAGAAGCGATTCAGAGGTGATTGATTTTTCTGTACAAAACTTTCCTTTGAATAACCTCGGCATTTTTTTGTTCATATGTTTCATTGTTTAATATACCTACATTATGTGCCTCATCAATATACATCATAAGTAACATACCTCATGTGCTTTTTATACAAAGTTGTGAAGTTTATCTCCTCAATTATCCTTAGTATACAAACATGTAGGTAAATCATTGTCGAATATTATTAGAAATGCCATAACGCTCTCTTTTAGCGTCTATAACTCAGGAATCATTGGGAATACGAGAAAAATTTATATAATTATTTTTGTAGAAAATTTGGTAATCCTTAATTATGTATATAATCAACTTTCGCCTCCGACCAACGGTTTTCGAGATACTAACGATACCCAAGAAAGCGTCCTATTTTCGCTAATTACCGCTATAGCTCGCCTCATATTCATTAGGACTTTCGGTATATACATTCCTAGGGACCTCTAAATAAGTGTGCGAAATTTCAAAACTTTCGGATTTTTGGGTCATTTTTTGAGGTTTTTTGACTGGAGTAAAGGATGGACAATACGCTTCCATTAATTGATTATTGTTGCCCTTACTTGGTGAAACCCCTACATACTAAATATATACCCAGAGACTTTTTCTTTTGTTTCTTGTTTCACCGATGCTTGTTTTCTTCTCTGAGACAGGTTCTATTTTTTGTTGGATCTCCTGCGGGATGATGTCGTAAAAGGCGAAACCAGTTTCAGAGAAGAAAACAAACATTTGTTAAACCATAGAAAAAGTCAATATAACTATATTTTTTATACGCTTCCATTCATAAATATACAATCGTACATCGAAGTGTAATGTATCATTGATACGGAATTTAAATGATTTGGCAGAATGACTACACAAGATATGATAACAATTTGACGCTTTTCAATCGTAATGTAATGGCGAAAGCGGGGGAGCAGGACTGTGAATAAGAGGACCAAACTTTAGACTTGCTAAGTCCCTAGGAAAAACTTCCATCATCTTAAAAGCAGAAATGCTTGCTAGAACTCTGTGTGCACAGGAGTGCAAACAAAGAAGACTCAGAAATAGAGAGATCTGCATCATCTCAGGCAGTCAGGCAGTACTAAAGACTCTGAGATCTTTCCAAACCGAGTCTAAACCTGAGACTGCAAAAAATCCTCGAATTAACTGGCTACAAACAACAAGGTAACGTTGATGTGGGTGCCAGGGCTTTGAGGCATTGAAGAACATCAGGAAGTAGATAGCCTTGCAAAAAAGGACAGCAACAACACCATTCTATAGTCCAGAGCCCTATTGTGGACTAACAAAAAAATAAACTTGATATTTGAGAGAAGAACCGAATGCTGTCATACTGAAGGAAAACGCCAGGCTCGAGGCATGCAAAACGGTTAATCACCATATCAACAGAGAAGTCTGAACTGTTTCTTGAATTGAACAGGGATGACTTGAGAATAATCACGGGAGTTTTCACAAGATACTCCCCAATAACGTATCACCTTATGAAGATGGGTAAGGGGGAGAGTGAAACCTGCAGATATTGCACTAAAGCAGCAGAAACAACAGAACACTTGCTAGGCGACGGCATGGCTCAGTTCTACAAAAGGCTCAAATACCTTGGAGGGGTGATTTTAATGCCCCAGGAAACGGGTAAAATGGCCCCCAAAAAGATAGGAGACTATATGAAAAGGCTGAACATTTTGGGCAACTAATCGAAAATAGAATAATGCACCAGAGGCCAATTAGGGTCGCAGCGCTGAAAGGCCAAAGGCCTATACGACTCATTAAACAATCTACAAAATTCTACAATCTGGGGAGTTTAAGCATAAATTGTACATGTATTTATACCGTAACGCCTTCTTTGCATGAATCAGTTTATATTTACGTCCCCATTCACGTCTTTAAGAATGATTAATTTTTGTTACATATGTTTCTTCTTGAAATAGTGGCTTCTGTAATTTTAAATAGAAAAATCTGTCTGTCGATTGATGGTCTTGTGCTATTTATAGTGTAGTTTCTACCTGGAGTCATCTAGTTGGGTCAGTAAGGTTTATTATGTCAGGTACCTTAATAACAGTATTAAGCGGATCAAAAGTATTTATTAGGTCAGATAAACACGAGCTTCTCACGACAGTGAAACCTTGTTCGTGAGGAGTTTGTGCACAGGAAAAGTATACATAATGCTCATACGAGATTGATGTATGACAGGGTTGGGTGTCCCCTCTTTTAGCGTTTAATTAGGCAAACTGATGTCAGGACAGGTCAGGAAGGTCAGTTGACAGAATTGTGTGTAAACAGCAACTCAGGAGGTATTTTATTTCGTTAAACGACAAAAAACTCATGAGTCACAACCAGGTTCTTACTGTCGCGAGAGGCTTGTAGGTAAAAGGGCAATGAAATTATTTGTTGAATCATTGCCCAGCTTGCGTATTTGTAATAAACATTGAATAGGTTTCTAGGTAACCAGAATCAAAGACCATCATCTCTCTTGTTTAAAGAATCGAGACGCCTTTCCATCTTGATCGCTTCAGGGATAACTCTGGTTGGGACGTTGTAAACAGGGGCTATTGTATATCGTATTCTGTTTTGTGTCCTGTATGGGTATGATGCACAGCCACTGCTGATGAGGGGTCAGATTTTCTAACCTCGATTGATATATTCTATTGTGGATACGCCTTTGTATCATGGGTATATCTTCTTAACTGTATATCAATGGGCGAATTCACCAGGGCTAAGTAGCTGTCAGCAGCTCCATTGTTATTTGTCCTATATATGTTCGGAAACAGTCGGAACGAGGAATTTTGTAAACTCGATAGGATTCGTTTGAAATCATAGTCGCTTCACTATCAATAACACCATCGAGCGGCAGTACGTCTCTCTTGGGTCAAGGGTTGAATACACTGAGACCTTAGCAAGGATTTACAGTGAAACCCGGGGAGTAGGCAGATGCCCCGGAAGTCAATTACAACAACCCAGCCTATCCTTATCCAACGCTCTAAGGATTAAGCAGATTGAGGCCTTAGAGTTCCTTTCCTTTCATATTGCCGTAACTTCTTAAACCAACTTCATGTATCAGTCAGAGTGACATAATTTATGTAGCAAAAGGCAACTCAAAAATTACACATTATCAAAAAATAATTTATGTTTTCCAATCCAATGTGTGATACACTATTTTAGTAAAATAGACAATTCACAAGGCCCTGTTATTTAAAACAATGTGTTTATTTTGGATCCAAACACACATTGCTCTACTGTTTTTCTGAACTTGAAAAAATATGCACACAACATTTTTACTTGCTTCTTTCTAAATCGAAAAATATAAGAGTTACAACGATTAAAATTTTACGTGAATCATGCTGTATGTCACTTAAGGTTTGTAGCATAAGAGAGTAAAAAACCGTCTGATATAGGCTAGAATTCTATGAGCGGAATAGACGAAACATGAAAAAAAAAGTCATCGTGTAATATAAATATGAAACTTGACAACCGGATATTTGGTTCCAGGTCTTGTATCTTCCAGGCCTGGAAAAGACGGTGTCGCCAGCTTACAAACTTCAAAATTAATAGTCATTACCACCATCACAGTCTAAAGGCGATGTCGTCTTGTCGTCACAATAATGACTATCTGTTACCAGCAGCTCTTTTCATTTCATTGTAGTTTCTACATTGCGTTAGTTATGCCAGGCTGGCATTTCCATGGTTTAGCTTTTCCGTTTTTTCCAAGTACGAGTCCTTCACATAATGTCTGAAAATGTGTCCAGTAAAATTTCCTTTCCTCTCAATTTCTTTCAGCAAACATCTTTAATTTCCCACCTCTTCTAGTACACTTTTATTGGTCTTTTTTATCAAAGTACCTTGTTTTTACGATTTTTCTCCGTGTCTACATCCCAAAAGCTTGTTTTGTTTCATCACCTGTTTAGTCAAAATCTAGCCGTGCGCCCCATATATTATAACATTTCATAGGTATGACCTGCCCCCTCCCCTACACTTATTATGGGGGAGGCCAGGCTAGGACTATACAGAGACTAGCCTGCAATGGTAGACTGATGATCAACCCAGGCTTCAGGGGCCACTGCAAGAGTCAGGAGATCGTAAAGGAACCCATGCTTGAAATATGGTCAGACTTCGCGAAACCGCGAATCTGCAGGGAAAACAACTTTGTTTTATAGTGTCCCTGACCGCGAGGCATGGCGGAAGGAGACGCCAGGCACGTCACGATAAGCGCTTGTCTGGTTCACGGACGAATCCGGCGGGGAGCTTGGGACAGGGGCAGGTGTTTATTCGGAAAGACCGAGGGTAAGTCATAGTATTCCCCTCGGAGTCCATGGAACGGTCTTTCAGGAGCCAGTCAGCCCTTAAGGCCTTAAGTAGCCCAAGGGTAAATTCCTGGTTGGTGAGTGAGTGCCGAGACGAGACGAGCGAGCTGGCTGGGCAGAATGAGGTCACCCTCATCTGGGTGCCGGGTCACTCGGGGGCAAAGGCAATGGAGAGAGGGTCAGCAGAACCATTTATGGGACCAGAACCGGCTCTGGGCGTGACAAAGAGCACTGCCAGGGGAACCATTAAGTTCTGGGTCAGAAACCAACACAAGGTGTACTGGGCAGACTGTCCAGGGCTCAGACATGGGAAGTCAATAATTGACGAACCCAGTTCAAAGAGAGCTGCTAAATCTTAGCAGAGGACAGCTCAGAAACACAACAGGTCTCTTGACGGGACACATGGCCGTCAAGAAACACCTGCATAAAATGGGGCGGTTCGAAGAGCACCTCGCATGCAGACTCTGCGGCGAGGAGGAGTAATCAGCCCAGCCCATCTTGTACGTGTGTAAAGCTCTGGACCGCAGAAGACAACTGATCTACGGTCAGTCTAGACCGGAGGCAGAGCATTATAAAACTTCACCCTACCAATCTCTGTGCAGACTAGTTCAAGGCACAGTGATTTTGGAATGGTGGAGTAAAAAGACTAAGGGCATGCACAATAAGCCAAAGGTTGCACTGCTATCGGGGCGGCGAAGCCGCAGAAGAGCCCTGAGGGAGAAAAAATAATAGGTATGACTTGATGAACTTCTTTTTCAGATCCAGGTTAAAATGTTTATTACTGAGGAGAGTACTTTTTCTACTCAATGCTTCCTTTTCCATTGTGAAACTTCTTCTCAGTTCTTTGCTACTTTTACCAACGCCCGCAATAATATTTCCGACGTACTTGAACATTTCATTCAAGTCTTTATATAGGCAGAGATATATTAGACACAAGGACCGAGCTGTTACTTTGTGAATCTCTGATTTTGTCAGAACTAAAATACTGCTTTCTAGTTTATTGGTATGCGCTTACAGAGAAGGACAGGTATGCTTTACAGACAATTCAAAACTCATGTATTAGGTTTGCTTATAATCTTCGTAAATATGATCATATATCTTCATCATTTGAGCAAAGTGAGTGGTTAAATTTGTATGAACGATATATTCATTGTAGTGCATGCTTTGTGTTTTCCAGAAACCTCTAGCTCGATTGGCCAGACTCTCTAGGCGAAATCTTAACAGTTTAGATTTTACATAATTTCGAATTCCTTTTTTTTTTAATTTTCCCTGATCTATTCTAAGTTATCTGCATATTTTTAAGACGGCACAGATTCTCTGTTTCACGAGCTTTGTCCTGATATGCAATTCGTCGGATTTAATGTTTGTTTCATATAGTAAATTTGAATATAAATATTTATATTCCGAAATTTTCACAAATAAGTCTTTCTAAAACTTCTATTTTTGCCTTTATATTATTCACAGTCTGAACTTTTCATAGTAATATTGTTTAAAACTCAAACTTCAATTTGATTCATAATATACCTATTCTTCAAGAATATGTACTAACCATATTATACGTAACACTAAGTGAGTGGTGAACGTGCCGCCACCTAGTTGCGGAACCAAGTAGTATGTTGTCACGGTGACCCTCATCTAGGTGCCGGATCACTCGGGGGTTAAAGGCAATGGTGAAGCTGACAGTCTCGCGAAGGGAGGGTCAGCAGAACCATTTATGGGACCAGAACCGGCTCTGGGCGTGACAAAGAGCACTGCCAGGGGAGCCATTAAGTCCTGGGTCAGAAACCAACACAAGGTGTACTGGGCGGTTTGTCCAGGGCTCAGACATGGGAAGTCAATAATTGACAGACCCAGTTCAAAGAGAGCTGTGGAGATGCTAAATCTTAGCAGAGGACAGCTCAGAAACACAACAGGTCTCTTGACGGGACACATGACCGTCAAGAAACACCTGCATAAAATGGGGCGGTTCGAAGAGCACCTCGCATGGAGACTCTGCGGCGAGGGGGAGGAATCAGCCCAGCACATCTTGTGCGAGTGTAAAGCTCTGGACCGCAAAAGACAACTGATCTACGGTCAGTCTACACCGGAGACAGAGCAATATAAAACCTCACCCCCTACCAATCACTGTGCAGACTAGTTCAAGGCACAGTGATTTTGGAATGGGTGGAGTAAGACTAAGGGTATGCACAATCAACCAAAGGTTGCAGTGCTATCGGGGCAGCAAGGCCGCGGACGAGCCCTGAGGGAAACAAAGTATGTTGTCACGCCAGCTCCAAATAACACAGTGTTAAAAAAAATAGAGACTGTATACAACTAACTAACAATTTAGAAAATTTTCAGCCCTGGCCCATTTCTACCCCAATATAGGGACAAAGTATGTAAGGCTAGACATACTTTGTCACTATATTGGGGTAGAAATGGTCCAGGGCTGACAATTTTCTAAATTGTTAGTTAGTTGTATACAGTCTCTATATTTTTCACACTTTGTGTTATTTGAAGCTGGCGTGACAACATACTACTTGGTTCCGCAACTAGGTGGCGGCACGTTCACCACTCACTTAGTGTTGAAAGGCTGGCTATACTATAGCCGTATTACTTTAGTCCATTTTTGCTACAATTGGTATGCCGTACTGAAGAGCACTAATGAGCGCGAAACCGGTCTACGGTTCTAATTGTTGCGAGAATGCATCTAGCCTTACATATTATACGTAGATTTAGTATACGGTTTTAAAATTTTTACATAAGTATTTGTTGATCAAATTATTTTAATTATCCATAACATATAGCATAATTGAAAAAAGTGTCTACATTTCGAAGTGTTCCCTTTTCCTTTCTACATCTTTAATCATATCCCTCTAACGGCTTGTAAACTAAATTATTTGAAATTTTAAATTGGTTGACCTTATCATTGACCATGCTTTTATAGCTACACTCATTGACTCTGGACTTTCCTTAAATTCCATACTATGGCTTAAAAGATGGGGCGTCTAACAAACAACTAGCTTTGTTGCCTCTTTATTTCCCCTGATTTGACTTAATGAGAATTTTACATTTCTGGCAAAAGGTATTAGCTCTCAAAAAATATGTTTAAAATTGAATGACTTTTATTCATATCATATTTTTAACTCTACTCTGTTTCGTTAGACACCTTCAATTTAATCCATATAACTGATATTTACTATTTGTTTAAATCCTAAACTCGTATTTAAGTCAAGTTTTAATTTTGATGGTTCCTATAGATGGCACATGAAAGTTTTTATGTTAATTGCTAGTTTATCTGTTCGTATACGTATATGGTTTGTATATCTTACATACTACATAATAACATTACAATCGAAACGTTTTAGCTTATACACAATTACAAGTGACACTTGCTGTTCTATGTCTTTTAACAATTTTGTGCAAATTATTCAAGCCCGAAAACCTCCACCTATTACACGAGTCTTTCTCTTTTGGTGCAGACGTCGATGAAAAGAGAAGACAGGGCCAGCAGAAAAATTTGGAAATTGTTTCACAACCCGTTAAGCACTGACATGTTTAGTAAACACAGCATATTAATGTGGTGTTTAAAACTTTTCATTTCATTCCTTAATTTTAATGTAGGCGTTGATCAATCTTCATTTATTATTTTCTGTTTTTACTCCAAAGGATAAACCGAAACATTTATGTTTCTTAAATTACATATAAGACAAACACATTCACAAACTTGTACGGCATCACTCGTAGACGGATGAGGGAGAGGGACTCCCATTGCACCTTGCTACAAAGATCACGCGCTGACCAATCGACCAATACTGACTCGCATAAGCGTATTTTAAACCGCTTACTGGAGACGATATAAACTGTATAGATAAAACAACAACGTTCGCACGCACCTCAGCGGTATAGACAGTACACAGTAGACATTAGCAAATAAGCGATCCCCACCCCCCGATTATTGAATTTGCGCGCTTCTGTCTGTCGCATAGTAGGCAGAGTCTCCGCGTATCTCTGACGTTTACGACATTACCAAACTCAATAAATATTCCAAATACCCACCTACAACTAGATTCAAACTTAATAAAAGGAAACATACAATTAAGAGGAAAAATACAATTTTACTAGAAATATTTAGGGGAAGCAATGCTTTAATTGCTTTTGTTGTGTTATATGTATATATATATATATATATATATATATATATATATATATATATATATATATATATATATATATATATATATATATATATATATATTTGTGTGTGTGTGTGTAGAATTTTGGTCATTTATTATGCTCTAAACTGCCGCCTATGTTTATATTGTTACAAAGCACTTCAATAGACGTAGGTGCGGTGTTGCCACATCTCCAGAACTTCCCCAACATCTGGGAATTTTTGCACAATCTGGCAACACCGCCCCCCACCCCATGGGGGTGCATGCGGTGACCCCCCACAGGCGAAGTCTCAACCCTCTAGGACCAAAAATAACGAAGTTACCAACTTGTACCCCGTCGGAACGGATAACTGAGGTCTGCACATTCCGAACACCCTGTATATACACCCTGTATACGCAGAGAACCCTTACACTCTGTATACGCAGAGAGATCTTATAGTTCGAGAAACACCTCTTGTGTAACATAGGAGTGATGACCACATTTGGATCACCTGTATATACATCCCACTGTATACATACGGGACCGATCTGTATTCACAGAACCTTCTAGTAAAAGAAGGTCCTGGAAGATTCTGGAATAGAACGCTCGAGAACGAACTGGAAGGTGCGACGGCTATATAAAGATGGAAGTAAGCCAGCGGAGGGAGTTCAGTTAGATAATGTTGAAGTGATTGGAAGAAGCAGCAAACAGTGTGAAGTGTTATAGAGTATCGACTGTAGTACCAGTGTAGAGACTTGTGTGCAGATTAGTAATTGTAAGACTAGACAGTAAATTAAGTGTTTTGTGAGAGAGACATTCTAGAACTTTTATTGTGTCCATATTTAGAGAGTAAATAAAGTTGTTTTGTTAAAATTTAAAGTCTCACTTATCCAGAACCCGGAGAAAACGTAACAATTTGGTGTCAGAAGTGGGATAAGTGAGTGAAGAAGTGGACAACTAAGCTAGCTGTAAATGGTAAACACTAGATCGACTGACTACGACGAGATGGCTGAAATTAAAGAGTTGATGGACTTACTGAAAAAACAACGCGAAGAAGACAAAGAAGTCAAGAAGCAACGCGAAGAAGACGAACAACGACGACAAGAAGATAAAGAAGACCTCCGAAGTATGTTCCACAATATGAGAGTTGATGTAAAAGAAGAAATTGGACAGATCAACGAACAAATCGAAAATGTGGACAAGAAAGTAGAAAATGTAGACAGGAAAGTAGAAAATGTAACAGAGGATTTGAATAAACAATGGGAAGAAGTGGAAGGGTTGAAAGAACAAATAAAGATGATTATGAAAGGCACAGAAATCAGACATAGAGAACTGACAGAACAGGTGATGGGCCAGACTGATAGAACTCAACGAAGAGGAGTTACTGGAATGTCCCAAGTTCAAAATCGTCCGGAAGAAGATATGCCAGTCGTGCAGCAGCATCATGGAACCTTGAAGCCGCCGACTTTTGACGGAGAAACATCGTGGCCCATGTACAGGAGGCAGTTTGAGGCGGCAGCTCTCAGCAATGGGTGGAGCGAACAACAGGCAGCAACTGCTCTAATTCTCTCGCTTCGAGGTAAAGCCCTAGAAATCCTCCAGAACATCCCGGAGTCGAAACAGCAAAACTACTTAACAGTGATACAGGCCCTAGAGTTGAGATATGGCAACAAGTACATGAGCCAAGTCTACCAGACACAACTAAAGACAAGAGTCCAGAAGCCAAATGAGACTCTGCAAGAATTTAGTGCCGAAGTGGAGAAACTTGTGCGACTGGCATATCCTCAAGCCCCAGAAGAATTTGTCAACCAGATCACCGTCCAGACCTTCATCGATGGGGTACTTGACAATGAAATGCAACAAGCTTTAAGGCTCGGAAGGTTCAAAACACTTACAGACTGCGTAATTTATGGCTTGGAATTTGAAGCAGCGAAGAATGCATCTCAACCTCGCCGCAACAGGCTGCGCGAAGTGAAGGAGATAGAGGACTTTGCAGACACGACAGCGGAACTAAGGCAAGAAATGAAGTTGATAAAAGAAGCCATAAGCAAGCTCACTGCACCGGTTGGGGCACGTAGGACGAGAGCGGATTGGTCAGACATAGAATGCTACAAGTGTGGTAGAAAAGGGCACATGAGTAGGCAGTGCTCACAAACCCAACAGGTGGCTCGCAGAAGACAAGAATATACCAACAGTGAGCGCCGTCAGGGAAACGACTTGACGCCAGTGTAAGGGGGCGGCAGCTGGCGTGCGAGACCCAAGGCCCCAAAGTCAAGGTCTCCGCTATCCGACGCTGCCGCGAGAGCCTCGTTATACCTGGCAGCATAGACGGAAGACAATGCAGTTTCACAATCGATACTGGTGCCACTAGATCCGTTGTACGTCCAGACATGTTACCAAACAGGTAGGCACTCATTACCAACAAACAGCCTGTGTTGGAGACGGCAAAAGGAGATAGGATACCCGTGCATGGAGAGGCCACTGTTTACATTAGGCTGAGCAGTACTGAGCTACAGGTAAGAGCTGTCGTCGCAGAAATCGTCGACGAATTTATTCTGGGCCTGGATTTAATGGAAGAGTTCGATGTCCTATCAGTAGACTTTCAGAATAAGGTCTTGAAAATCGGTAACGAAGAGTTGTATCTATCTCCAACAGCAGGCGAAGCTAATCCCAGGGTGAGACTTATTGTCGACGAGGATACACGGATTCCTGGTAACAGTGAGAAGATTGTCAGAGCCAAACTAGAGAAGAAACTTGATTGTATGTCTGCTCTCATAGCGGAGCCCCTAAAAGATAGACGTGATGGTGCCCTCGTCGCACGATGCTTAGTAGACCCGAAGAAGACAATACCCATAAGAGTGGCTAACGTACAAACTAACAGGGTCACATTGAAGAAAGGTGAGGTTATCGCCACTTGCGAACCCATTGACCGAGTGACGTTGTCCAAAAACGTGACACCCACCGCATTAGACAGAAGACTGCCAGTAGAAATAGTAGAGCGGTTCAAGAATTCATGGGGCCAATTGAACAATATGGAGATGGAGATGGCCCTGAAGTTCGTATTGGAGGAGGCCGATATTTTCGCTCAAGATAAAATCACAGGTCGTACGAGTCTAGTGCAACACAGAATTAATACTGGCGACGCAAGACCAATTAGACAGCCGCCGAGAAGACTGCCTTTTGCCAAGCAATCAGAAATCAAGGCGATGGTTAACGAAATGCTGGAAGATGGTGTGATCGAGGAGTCTAATAGTCCTTGGTCGTCCCCAGTAGTTTTGGTCACCAAGAAAGACGGCACTATGAGATTTTGCGTGGACTATAGGAAGCTGAATGATGTCACCAAGAAAGACAGTTATCCCCTGCCCCGGATCGACGACACTTTGAACACTTTGGCCGGATCAAAGTGGTTCTCTACATTAGACCTGAAAAGTGGCTACTGGCAAGTAGAACTCCATAAAGACGATAAGGAGAAGACTGCTTTTTCAACCGGGAATGGGTTGTACAAATTCAAGGTCATGCCATTCGGCTTATGTAATGCTCCTGCCACCTTCGAGCGACTAATGGAGTTAGTGCTGAGAGGACTGACATGGGAAACATGCCTGGTGTATCTCGACGATGTCATGGTGATTGGAAGGACTTTCGATGAACACCTGTCGAATCTGAAGCAGGTTTTCTCCAGGCTGAGAGGTGCCAATCTGCAACTCAATCCCAAGAAATGCGTCCTCTTCCAGAAGAAAGTGAGTTTCCTCGGACATGTCGTTTCTGAGAAAGGGATAGAAACTGATCCAGAGAAAATAAAGGCAGTAAGAGACTGGCCTGTGCCGAAGAACAAACATGAGGTCAGAAGTTTTCTGGGACTTTGCAGCTACTACCGACGCTTTGTAAAGTACTTCAGCAGCATTGCGAAACCTCTGCATAGCCTGACTGAAAATAAGGCCGAGTTCATCTGGTCACCAGATTGCCAAGAGTCTTTTAGAGAGCTCAAACATCGTCTTCTCACTGCTCCTGTGCTGGCTTATCCTCAGGACGAAGGACTGTTTATACTGGACACCGATGCTTCCCAGTATGGCATTGGGGCAGTACTCTCACAGCTCCAAGCCGGAGAAGAAGTTGTGATAGGCTACTTCAGCAAAACGTTCGGAAAAGCAGAAAGAAATTACTGTGTAACCCGGAAAGAACTGCTGGCAGTTGTAAGATCCATCGAACATTTCCACAGCTTCCTGTACGGAAGAACATTCCGCGTGAGGTCAGATCACTCTGCTCTGCAATGGCTTCTGAACTTTAGAAATCCCGAAGGACAGATAGCCCGATGGATAGAGAAACTGCAGAGCTACGACTTCCGGATTGAACATCGAAGAGGAAGAAGTCACGCTAATGC
Source organism: Tillus elongatus (assembly GCA_964006375.1). Taxonomy (NCBI): domain Eukaryota; kingdom Metazoa; phylum Arthropoda; class Insecta; order Coleoptera; family Cleridae; genus Tillus; species Tillus elongatus. The sequence goes on along the minus strand of OZ023270.1, from coordinate 80,695,978 downwards.
AGACAGCCTGTCAAGAAGACCATGTTCAGAGCATGAATGTAAATTTTGCGAGCGACAAGAGAGCAAAGAGATCGACAAAGTAACTCATCAGATCAAACAACTGGTGACAGAACAGGAGAATAACACCGATCTAGACGTAAATCTTGAATACATCAAAGACGCACAGAAGACAGATCCAGACTTGAAAAATATTAGAGAATGGCTACAAAAGGGGAAAAGACCTGAGTGGCACGATGTGTCCCGGTTTGGAGCGGAGGTTAAAGGCTACTGGCTACAATGGGACTCCTTGTGTCTAAAGAATGACTTGATCACTCGAAAATGGGAAACTGCCGATGGTAGAGACTGTATATACCAGACCGTTGTGCCAAGTGAGTGCATAGACAGTGTTCTTCAGGAGTTACACAATAGTAGGAGTGGAGGCCACTTTGGGGTCAACAGGACTCTCGCCAGAGTCAGAGACCGCTTCTATTGGATAAACTGCCGAAGAAGCGTGGAAGAATGGTGCAAAAGGTGTGACCAATGTGCTTCAAAGAAGGGACCAAAAACCCGATCCAGAGGAAAAATGATGCAGTACATCTCAGGTACACCATGGGAGAGAGTTGCCGTAGACATCGCAGGACCTTTTCCAATCACCGAGTCTGGGAACAGATATATAATGGTGGCGATGGACTACTTCTCGAAATGGCCTGAAGTTACGCCGATCCCCAACCAAGAGGCAACGACCGTGGCAGAAGCCCTGTTGGAGAATGTCATATCGCGGCATGGCGTACCCTTGGAGATTCACACCGACCAGGGCCGGAATTTCGAATCAGAAGTCTGGAAGAGCCTAATGGACTTGCTAGGCATAAAGAAAACACGAACAACGCCACTCCACCCTCAATCAGACGGCATGGTAGAACGGCATAACAGGACCATCAACCAGTACCTTGCTATGTTTGTCGATGAGAATCAGAGAAACTGGGACAAGCTGATACCTCTGTTCCTCCTAGCTTACAGAAGCTCTCAGCATGAATCTACCGGCTACACCCCATCCATGATGTTGACCGGCAGAGAGATGCGGTTACCAATCGACATGACGAGACCACCACCGAACGAGGACATAGCGGACCTAGCTACGTTACCTGAGTATGTCGCCGACCTAGAAGGAAGACTGCGCACTATACACCGATGTGTCAGAGATAGGCTCCTCTTGAGCAGTGACCGGATGAAGATGCCCTTGGATCGCAGAGCAACACCCCATACATTTAAGGAAGGTGATGCAGTGTGGCTGTACCAACCAACAAGGAGAAAGGGCCTCAGTCCCAAACTTCAGAAACCATGGGAAGGGCCATACTTGGTGACTAAGAAAATTAACGACCTAGTGTACAGAATCCAGCTGTCTCCAAGAACTAAACCCAAAGTTGTTCACATAGAGAGGTTGAGTCCCTATCGGGGCAACGAACCCCCAAGTTGGCGGCCGGTAAGTACTGTTCGGGACGAACAGTCTTAAGGAGGGGGGCAGTGTTACAAAGCACTTCAATAGACGTAGGTGTGGTGTTGCCACATCTCCAGAACTTCCCCCAACATCTGGGAATTTTTGCACAATCTGGCAACACCGCCCCCCACCCCATAGGGGTGCCTCAACCCTCTAGGACCAAAAATAACGAAGTTACCAACTTGTACCCCGTCGGAACGGATAACTGAGGTCTGCACATTCCGAACACCCTGTATATACACCCTGTATACGCAGAGAACCCTTACACCCTGTATACGCAGAGAGATCTTATAGTTCGAGAAACACCTCTTGTGTAACATAGGAGTGATGACCACATTTGGATCACCTGTATATACATCCCCCTGTATACATACGGGACCGATCTGTATTCACAGAACCTTCTAGTAAAAGAAGGTCCTGGAAGATTCTGGAATAGAACGCTCGAGAACGAACTGGAAGGTGCGACGGCTATATAAAGATGGAAGTAAGCCAGCGGAGGGAGTTCAGTTAGATAATGTTGAAGTGATTGGAAGAAGCAGCAAACAGTGTGAAGTGTTATAGAGTATCGACTGTAGTACCAGTGTAGACTTGTGTGCAGATTAGTAATTGTAAGACTAGACAGTAAATTAAGTGTTTTGTGAGAGAGACATTCTAGAACTTTTATTGTGTCCATATTTAGAGAGTAAATAAAGTTGTTTTGTTAAAATTTAAAGTCTCACTTATCCAGAACCCGGAGAAAACGTAACAATATGTTTGTTGTCTACAGTTTCTAAATGTTTCAGTGATATTTACATTTTCACTTCATGCTAAGACCTTGTAAGTTATGCGTCAATCAATCCAAATTATATATCTACTTACACAGAGCAAACAGGACCTGCCTCTTCAATTTCTCATCTGTGGTGTTGAGACTCTTGGACAAATAGGGCGTGGCACCGGCATCGATGACTATTTGAGCCAATTCTGGGCTGTGTTTGGCTATATCGGCAAGAGCACTAGCCGAAATCTGCTTCAACGATAGCTCAGGTTCTTGGAAACAGAGCACAAGGAGAGGTACTGAACCACAGTCCACACAGGCCTGAGCTAGCTTCTGATTGTGACGTGCTATGTAACCTATAGCCCAAGCTGCCGATTCGCGTACCTGAATATTCAGAAGAAACGTGATGAAAATTTATATTTGGACACCTCCCAATATTAAACTATGTTTTGTGATTTTTACATTAAAGCAACTTTTAGTTTTTTAGTAATGTCGAACCGCTGGGTCAATTATTGCTTGGTATCGTAATATTATTTATTTGTTTATTTTTTAAAACTGCCCAACAGATTATAAACTCAATTAAAGCGCAGCCAATAATAGAAAAACACAATATATAATAAAATACATAGAATAACAAAGACACTTGCCCAGTTTCACAAAGCTTGATTAAACATTTAGCGGCCGGTTAGTTAATCAAGGCTTCTGACGACCAATCAAAGACTATAATTCAGCTGTTTGTCATGACAACTAAATATTTGTAAGCTGTGATTGGTCACCTGAAGCCTTGATTAACTAACCGGCCGTTAAATATTTAATCGAGCTTTGTGAAACTGGGCAACTATAAAACAAATAAAAAGTGAAAGCTAAGATCAAACTCAAAGAACCAAATTACACACACACATATATATATATATATATATATATATATATATATATATATATATATATATATATATATATATATATATATATAAACATATAAAAATCGAAACTGACCCCGGATATGTGTTCTAGGGAGCCTAATTAGCGCTCATTTGAAGAAATTTTTCAAATTCAAAAGTCGTGATCTCCTCATTAGTGAATTTTTTTAAAGAAAATTCACTAAAAAGAGAAGCCTTGAATTTGAAAAAAGTGCTTGTAGCTCCTCCCACTATAAACAGATTTTCATAATACGCGCCGTACGGTGCTCGTGCGTGTACAATGTGACAAGAACAAGGTAAATAATAATAAATTTATTTATTTATGTCCTCTCATCGAGTATTCGTGGTCATTATTCCGAAATATATTCGTTGTGAAAGTCTATATTTTTGTACAAATTGATTTTTCATTTAAATACTGAAGTGCCAGGAGAACGCGTGACCTTGAAAATTTAGAAAAATTTCATCTGCGGCGCAGAGGGGGCTTCGCCCCCCTGAATCCCCCCGTTTGGGGCCGCGTGGATTCTGCTTCACCCACTCCCGAAGTCACGAGCCGCCACTGCGAAGATGTCGATTTCTTTAGATGAAGAACTAAAACAGGCAATTTCCCAGATGTTGTGGAGTTACCGAAAGAAACAATTTTGAAGAGTATCGCGTTATTTGAGAATCGTTGAGCTAAGTGGGCAACCATTAAAAGTTCCTGTGCCTTAGAAAATTGGTTTTCGACTAACTCTTTTCTATCCTGGTTATGTAGGTAGATTTCATTTTAAACTTCCGTTGTATTATAGTGACTTTTTGGTCTAGATCATACCGTCGGAGTTTTTTTATGAAAACGTTGTGCATTTCTCATTTATATTTAAAGTTTAAACTTACTGTTGGGTCGAAATCCTCCAGGCAGAGTGTAAAAATTTGAAGCCCTTCCGATTTGACAATATAATCTGCAAGTTCTGGATCATGCTTACAAATAGATCTGGCCACGAAAAGTATAGATCTTTTAATGTTTTTCTGTAAACAAAAATGGTAATTTACACTTAATACTTTACTCAGATACAACTATACGTTTTGTGACTGTATATCTCCGAGCAAAACTGGCAACATGTCATACTGGATTGCTTTACGCGCAATCCGAGGATTGTGTTGGAGAAATCGCCCCAACGCAATTATTGCACATTGTCTCACTTGAGCCCATACGTCGTCGAGAAGTGGTTTGATTAGTTCTATAAAGAAGGATCACTCTTAAAGATAATGCTACATTTTGAAGATTGTGTGACTCACCTAGAAAGCCAGCTTTTTCTAATATTTCCACATTTTGTGGCCTCAATGCTAAATCGGCTACCGCTTGTATAAAGTCCAGTCTAGCCCTCTGATAATTATCGAAAACTTGTATTATAGATTTGGATGACATCCTTTCATTCGTTAAGTCATTTGTGACAAGCAAGTTTATTAGCGATTTGTTTATTGTTGGTTGATCCGAATTATAAAATTTGAATCGCCTAGTGATCGTCACAGTCTTATAAGGTGATCTCTGAATCGTGACTTTCTACCTCCAGCAGCCCTTTTTAGTTCATTGTAGCTTCAGCACTCCATCCACTGGACTTTTCCAAAAGTTTACTTCTCGGTCTACCTCTCCCCATCTTTCTAAGTACAAGGTAGTCAAACCAAAACTGAGGTTTTTGTAATGGGTAGTAGTTTTTAGAGAGTGGTCCTCTGTTGCCAAAGGACAGCCATCATCCTGCTCTGGCTGTGAGTTCAATTATTGTGTAGTCGGGCGATCAGTTTCAGGGATTCGATTGCAGTTCAAGGGTTTATAACTTTAGGAAAGCTGACTTCCACGGTCTGTACTCTCAACTTGCCAGGGTTGATTGGAGCTCATTATAAAGTACGGCATATATGGATCAGGCGTGCGATGTATTTTACCGGTTACTGTATAGCATATTTGATAAATACGTTCCCTATAAGAAAATACCAGACACCAGGTTTCCGTTATGGTTCACAAAAAACTCATTAAGTTGTTAAAAAGTAAGGATTACTATTGGTCTAAGTATAAAAAGACCCGTTCGATTTATCATCTCGAACTTCTAAAATACAAAGGACAACTCGTAGCGAGTCCTTCTTCATTTTGGTCGTATATAAACAATAGGAAGAAATTTTCAAGGATTCCTAGTCTTATGTCCTTAAATCGTATACCACTGGATACACTACAGACAATAGTAAACGGTTCTGCCACACATTTTGACTCTGCTTATGTTTCACCCTCTGGTCGTGGGCCAATAAACGAATCCTACTCGTCTTCACATGTAAATTTCACATCAGTAACTGAGGATGAGATTTTTAAAGCTCTAAAGCGTGTTAAGCCTAAACTTACAATTGGTCCTGACGGAGTCCCTTCGTTTATAGCAAGGGATTGTGCGGCCGTGCTGAGTCACCCCTTATGCTTAAATTTTAACAAAATCTTGAAGACAGACACCTATCCTGATGTGTGGAAGATAGCCAGAGTGGTCCCGATATTTAAGTCGGATTGTCGATCCAAGATTGAGATATATAGGCCCATATCGATTCTTTCAATATTTTCAAAAGTATTGGAGTCTATGCTTTATGGGCACATATACAATAACAGATCAACCCAGGTTCAGGGGCTACTGCAAAATTCAGGAGATCGTGAATGAGCCCATACTTGAAATGAGGTCAGACTTCGCGAGCCCGCGAATCTGCAGGGAAAACAACTTTACAGTGGAAATCCCCGACCGCGAGGCATGGCGGGAGGAGACGCCGGGCATACCACGGGACGCGCTCGTCTGGTTCACGGACGGATCCGGCGGGGAGCGTGGGACGGGGGCAGGTGTAGAGAGAGTAGATCATAGTATTTCCCTCGGACGCCATACAACGGTGTTTCAGGCCGAAATGTACGCCATCCTGCACTGTGTGCGGGAGAACAAAAGGAGTGGCTACACCAACAAGCGTATCCTCATAGCCACAGAGAGCCAGGCAGCGCTTAAGGCACTAAGTAGCCCTTGGGTAAATTCCTTGCTGGTGAGTGAGTGCCGAGCGAAACGAGCGACCTGGCTGAGCAGAATGAGGTGACCCTCATCTGGGTGCCGGGTCACTCGGGGGTCAAAGGCAATGAAGAAGCTGACAGTCTCGCGAAGAGAGGGTCAGCAGAACCATTTATGGGACCAGAACCGGCTCTGGGCGTGACAAAGAGCACTGCCAGGGGAGCCATTAAGTCCTGAGTCAGAAACCAACACAAGGTGTACTGGACAGACTGTGCAGGGCTCAGGCATGGGAAATCAATAATTATCGAACCCAGTTCAAAGAGAGATGCGGAGCAGCTAAATCTTAGCAGAGAACAGCTCAGAAACACAACAGGTCTCTTGACGGGACACATGGCCGTCAAGAAACACCTGCATAAAATGGGGCGGTTCGAGGGGGACCTTGCATGCAGACTCTGCGGCGAGGGGGAGGAATCAGCCCAGCACATCTTGTGCGAGTGTAAAGCTCTGGACCGCAAAAGACAACTGATCTACGGTCAGTCTAGACCGGATACAGAGCAATATAAAACTTCACCCTACCAATCGCTCTGCAGACTATTTCAAGGCACAGTGATTTTGGAATGGGTGGAGTAAGACTAAGGGTATGCACAATCAACCAAAGGTTGCAGTGCTATCGGGGCGGCAAGGCGGCGGACGAGCCCTGAGGGAAAAAAACGCTAACAATAGTCTTAAAATAATTTATATAAACAGTTAAATATTGCCATGGGGTTGATGAGTAAAAGACAGCATCTCCTTGTATGCCCCATCTCTCTATTGAGAATTTCGTGTCATTCATGTCCGGTCCCTTCCATTTTAAGGTTATATTTCACTATTACAACGAATACAGCCTAGTTCCTACACATGATACAAATAACGAGAGATATGATATTCCGACTACCTATTTTTAGACCAGTCACGCGCATGGTTTCAAGTGGTGAGTCCAATGCAACAATAATGTACTGTTGTGCAGTGAGGTTTGACGTTTCATCACAACCTTTTAACAAATTACTTATTTTACTAATATTTAAGTGCATACAGTTGGAAATAATAAAAATGAAAACGATTAAATTTAGTGCTGTGATCTTTATTATCTAAAAAAGACAATATAAGCGTAACTTCAACCGTATTAAACTGACGTATAGAAACTTTCTGATTGCGAATGACTTTGTTTTAAGTGTGTAGTTGGACTTTTATAACGTTACTCACCGCGTGACGTCATAGGAGTGGGCGGGGCATATGCGCAATATCATATCTCTTCTAAGTCATTATATCATGGTTCCTACACACGCGAATTGCGAAACTTATTCCTATTGGTTCATTTGAAATAATATTACAATATTATTTCAAACGAACCAATAGGACTACGTTTCGTGGCGATTTCGCAATTCGCGAGTGTACGACTGTATGAACCCGTTTATTTTAGGAATGCGAATGAAGGGTAATAAACTGTTATTACCCCTGAATGAGAATAATTTTTATTACCCAATGCCTAAATAGATACAGGACGAACTGTGCCATGCTTTATGTCAAACACGGATTATTTGTCGTCTAGTTAAACGATATCGTATAGATTAACTGAAGTAAATTTTCATTTTAGTGTTCATAGTCCATAAAGAATTGTTAACGTTAGTTATAAAATACAATGGTGGGCTGTGCTTTAGTCAACCATCCTATTTTCAAGGTCGTCACTATATGCTTTGTCCTGTATTCTTTATAGTCTAAGTTATTACTACCAGCTCTATGGGTATGAGTTATGACACATTTAATGGTAATTAGCATTTAAACGTTCATAAAGTTAGATTTGTGACTTACGAAATCGCCGCGAAACGTATTCCTGCTGGTTAATTTAAAATAAGATCGTATTATCATTTAAAATTAACCAAAGCTTACATAAGATTTTAATTGCTCGGGTCACTGGTTTACAACTGTCATCTGTTATTACAAATTACAACGCGAAAAATGCCTAACTATTATTATATTGGTGTTCCTGATTCAGAAATGTCACAATGTCTCCAACATGTCTAAATTTATAGGTTAGGTCACGAACAAGAAAATTTTAAATCGAAAACCGATAAAAAAGCTTCTTAACACCGGAAAATATTTTATGAAAAATTAGAATGGCAAAATACATAGCTCAATTAATATTAGCTGGTAGTCAAGTAGTAGCCAAAGCGTTCGCTAGGGCAGTAAAGCAAGAAATCGAGGCATCTCAAGAGGCTGCCAGAAGGTTAGGCAATACCAGGAGTCGCTCAGAAAGGGTAGCTAATCAAAAAGTAGGGCTTTCTTTAGAAGAAGCCAAACAAATTCTTGATGTGAGTAACTTGAGCAAGGAAGAAGTAAATAAAAAATACGAACATTTATATAAAGTGAACAGTAAAGAACATGGTGGTACCTTTTACCTTCTATCTAAGGTGGTAAGAGCGAAAGAAAGAATTGATATGGAACTAGAACAACCTGAAAAATCAAGTGATGATAAACAAGAGAGTGCTAATAAAACTTAGTAAATTTTCAGATGCAAGTAAAACAAATTAGGTGATGTAAATTTGTAATTATTAAATTAAGTATAGAGATGAGCAACAATTTTCATTATATGTTATTATTGTCTTTATTTTTAGCTCAATATAGATCTTTAATTCTACATTTTATTTTTACCTAGAATATCCTTTTATAAAAATGTTTAAAATTTAAAAACCAGTCAACCAAAAATCATTACTTTGTACCTAACAGTAATGTTAAAATGATTATATTGAATTCAAATTGTACCTGCAAATGACCACCTTAAAATTTAGAGTGTAATAAAAACACAACGATTTCTTTGGAAAAAGTTCTAGTTTATGATAACTAGTTTTATGGCTAGTGATCATTTCCTCAAGAAAGCCTAGCACTTTAATAAGAAAGTAAATTATGGTGTTAATTGACCAATAATACCTAATCATTTTCTTGTAAAATAATCACAAGATCTGAAAAACATTTCAGCGGAATTAAGGTTTACATACTAATGTTCATTACGATACATCCTGATCAAAGTTTTCCCAACATTTTAATAGTTAATTCCCCTGTTTGAACTACACTTTTCGGACGCATACCATAACTAACTACTGGTTTAATAACAATAATATTAAGGCAACTAAGCTTTGCTCGTTTAAAGCTTAGCTAGATCTATACATTTCATACTACTTTTTACCAATATAATTAAGGTTATATTTTAAGTAAATACACTTATATTTTCAAGACATCCACAAATAGGTTAAGCTTACATTAACTACTAAATTTTACTTCTAGTTAGGTGCACAGCTGAACTATCTTGAAGATGTATAAGAGCAACTGTCAAACCAAATTTGTTACAAGTTAAATTTATTTTCAGATACAAAAATTTTTGAAACAAAAAACCTAAATTGTCTCAAAAAACCTGATATTAAAAAAATATTCTTTCGATTTGTCCTCAAAATGTGCCCAAACTGCAGGTATCACCTCTTCATCGTCAAGAAATGGCGCCTGCAAAGGTCCTTTTTCAAAAATTTCCAAACAGGTAGTAGTCACTAGCCACCATATCTGGACTATACGGAGGTTGATCAATTTGTTCGAACCTGCAGTCACGAATTGCGGCTTGTCCAATTCTAGCGGTATGTACGGGTGCATTGCTATGGAGCAAATGCACACCTCTGGTCAGTTTCCTGCATCTATTTTCCTGAGTATGTCGTAATTTATGTGGTGTTGCGTTCTTTAAAGTCTGTGAAAAGAATACCCTCAATCCGAAAAAACCATAGCCGTCACTTTTTTTGTTGACTGACAGACCTAGAAATTTCTTGGCAGCGTTTCTCCTTTGTTCCTCCATTCCACCAACTCCCTTTTGCACAAAGGATCATGGTAGAGAACCATAGTTTCATCCACTGTGACAATTATCTTCAACATGGCCACAGGGTTTTCTCCACAGAGGCCCAAAACGGATTGGGCACATTCGACAGGAAGCTGGCGAACTGCTGAAAGATGTTTGAGGACCCACCTTGCACTAACTTTATTTATGCATAAGTGATCGTGGAGGATTCAGGGAACTCTTGTATCTGAAAGCCCCGATATTTTTATATCTTACTTTCAAGCGTCGTTTGCTTAATACGAGAACCTCAACAAGGGCAATCTTGTTGCCTGTCATCACTTCCACCGTTCTTGTGTCATCTTTCAAGGGTTCCTGCCCCATTCGAAACCGTTTTAACCAATCTTTTGTTACAGGATAAGATGGAGAATTTTCCCTGTACACCCCACCAGCCAATCTTTGACACTCTCGAGTAAGGAATTTAATAACTTATCTATACTCAATTTTCGTGACTTCTCACATCGTGATGAACAAGTGACAGTTATCAGAAAACTAATCGACATAAAATCCTTTTTTATCACGGCTAATAAGACTTGAACCAATGTCGTACCAAATTTTAGCACGTTGCGATACCCTAGATCTATCTCAGGCCGGAAAATGTTGGCGCTTACCGCGTATATACAGGCTGGTCCAAAAGCTTGGACTTTCCTGGTTATCTAGAAAACAATTTGATGTATTGTTTGAACACAGGCACATAGGAGTTTCTTATAACGTTACAAAATAATCAATTCCCAACTTGGCTTAATAGATAGAGGGTGCTGCTTTTGGTACCATCTAGTCTTAAAAATACACTTTTTGTTAGCATCACTCTTGATTTAAAAAAACATGATTATCTTGTATTTTCTTAACAAAAAAGTATACTGGGTGAGAAATGACAAGAGACAAGAGTTTTGAAGCACTGTATGCATATAGCGCATGGAAGTTTATGAAGGATTCCGTAGTCCGAAACACATAAAAGGGAATTCGAATAACCCGAATGGCGTTATTACTGTTGTTTTAGGGAAATCTTGTTCTGCGACAGGTATTTGGTGGTATGCTCGATTAAGGTCAATCTTTGAAAAGACTGTATCTTTATCCAGGATATACGTAAAGTCTTTAATGTGGGCTATCGGGTACCTGTCGGGAACAGTGACGCTGTTTAGTTTTCTGTAATCGCCACACGGTCTCCAAGTTCCTGGTTCTTTCTTTGGCGCGACGTGAAGTGGGCTGGCCCAGGGACGGCTGGACTGCCTGCAGATGCCCCTCTCCAGCATGTATTGGAATTCTTCTTTAGCTGCTTTTACCCTCTCTGCAATAGGCGGTCCTTCCGTTATGATGGACACAAAACACATTTTCAAGCTTAGTGGATAATAACACATCAAATGCAAATGACAGACATTTACAATAGTCATTTAAATATTTTCTTTTTAAATTGTAAGGAGAAACAGATGAGTTTAAATAAATCATTTTTATGTAAGAGATGTAAAAATATAACTTATGACTATCAACTTTTATTATTATGAGGATAAATGATAATTACGTAAATATTGAATGACAAATAATGACCATCAGTAACATCAATACAGTTTATTTTCCTGGCAGTGTCTACAACTCTTTCCTGGTATGTTATGGTGTCACTCTCACTGTAGGAAATTGATTGAAGGCAACCCCAAAGTGAAGCCTAGTGGGTTAAAATCCAGGCTAGGAGCTGGCCAAGGGATTGGGCCGTTATGGCCTATTCATATTTGGGGATACCTTCTATTTAGGTAACTTTCTACTTGAACAGAGAAGTGTGCTGGTGCAATGTCCTGCGCAAAATATACATTTCACCTTAAATTTAAGGGTAAATCATTAATGAGATCACTGCACCTGGTTTGTAGAAAATGTACGTAGGAACTTCCATCCATATAAGCAATTAGAGATCTCATAAAATTATAATCCATATCCATTAATGTGTACTAAAGCATAACATTTGTAAATTTCTTTGTTCTTTGGGTGTAACCTTGTTAGGCAATAAAGTGATAAATATGTAAAAAAAAAAAAACTTTTAACAACACTTTTATTGATATAAACACAAAGCTGCAAAACTGTTTTACTACAAAATAATAAATGTAGCCTTATATATTTATACATATATTACCTATTAGTAAAAATAAAATAATATTATTGTCTAATAGTCGATGTTGCATCTTCTACAGCTTTGGATTTGTGTGTACCATCACAAAAAGGTCTGTGGTGAGTTTGTTTACAATTACACAACCAATATTCCTTAGTTTCTTCCACTTGAAACTTCACAGGTCTGTAAAACCATGTTACAAATTAAAGTAAGTTTCGTAAACAAGCAAAATAAAGTACAGTATACTCTCGATTATCCAAGCTGAGAAATTGACCAAAATTTCAAATCAGGAATAGCTCAAAATTTTAAATTCTTTTTGTTTCATTTCGCACAAATATAATAAATATCCCTAATAAAAACCAACAACCATCTAAGGGTCTACCTATTATAATTACTACGTTGCAAAAATCATAAGAAAAATAAAACTATGAAACTTGTTAATTCTGGACTTGAAGGTTCGGAGGAGAAGGAAAAACATGTTCTGGCAAGGAATTCCACAACTTGGAAGTCCTCGTGACAAAAGAGCGAGCATAACAAGATGTTGTATGACTGGTGACCTGGACAGTAAAAGGGTGCATTCGCTCTGTTCCCCTGGTAGATCTGTTGCGGGCAGCAGGTGGAGGAACCATGGAAGAAAGCTCCTTTGAGCAGTGCTTGTGCAGATATCTATAAAATAGAGAGAGAGGTCACCAACGGCACGTCGGTGGGCAAGGGATGGCAGCCTTTAGGCGAGGGTAGGGTCACCAATGAGACGTATAGCTCTCTTCTGAATGGAGTCCAGGTTAGCGAGTGTAGAAGCGGCAGCACCACCCCAGATGTGGGAGCAGTATTCGCGGTTTGGCCTTATTTGTGAAGTATATAAGGTATAGAGATTAGCTGGTGAAAAGTATTTGCGAGCCCGAAAGAGGAAACCTAATTTCTTAGCAGCCGCTTCTGCAATTGATGTGACATGTTGGTGCCAATTGAGATTTCGATCCACAGAAATTGCAACAAGTGAGAAGGACTCATTACTTTGAATAACTTGGTTGTTTATTGCGATGGGTCTAGGGCTGGTGTATCTCTTATGAGAAAGAAAGCAAGACTGTGGGTGGGGTTGAATTGTACAAGATTTCTACTTCCCCAGTCTAATATTTTTTGGAGATCCACGGAGACAGAACCCTCCATGTGTCTGCGATCCTCATCTAGTTGGGCCAAAGAGACAGGCTTAGAATATTGTATATTTGAGTGGAGGGTGCTGTCGTCCGCGTAACTGTGAACTGGGTTGGATGTGCTAGAGAGGAGGTCATTGATGTGGAGAAGAAACAAAGTAGGGGCTAAAGCTGAACCTTGAGGAACTCCTGCATTAATTGGATATAGTTTAGAGGAATGGCCATCCACAACAACAGAAATGCTCCGGTTGGAAGTTTGCTGTTCAGGTACGTAGTTTTAGTGGTAGGCCATAGGCCGGTAGTTTATTAAGCAACGCTGCGTGCCAGACCTGGTCGAAGGCTTTAGATATGTCTAGAGCGACAATCTGGGATTCACCGTGTAGTTCCATAGACTTGTTCCAAGAATGGGTGACAAAGGAAAGGAGGTCGGCAGTTGATCTGCGCTGACGGAATCCATACTGCCTGTCGTGGATTAGACTGTGTTTTTCAAGAAATTTTAGTAATTCGGTGTTTATATACTTTTCCATCACTTTAGAGATGACTGAAAGGAGAGAAATAGGCCTGTAGTTGCTAGGAAGCGCTTTGGATACTTTCTTGGGGACGGGTTGTACGCGAGCAGTTTTCCAGTTACTAGGGAATATGCCTCTATTGTAAGATGTCTGAAACAGACGAGTCAGAACAGGAGCAAGTTCTGGTGCGCATTTTTTGAGAACAATTGCTGGGATCTCGTCAATGCCAGAGACTTTCCTGGTATTAAGAGAAGATAGCATCTTTCGTACCTTTTTAGTTTTGAAAATGATGTCCGGCATTTTATGTGCGACCTTGGGGACTGTTGGTGGTTGAACATTTGGAGGTGGGTTGAGAGTATAATTGTCAGCGAACAACGAGGCAAAAAGTTCAGCCTTGCCCAGGGCGGTAGAAACAATTTCATCCCCTGAGACAAGAGGTGGGAACGTGCTCTTGCAGAAATTATTCCCAATAGATTTAGCAAGAGTCCAGAAGGGTTTGCTGCCCTTAGAGCTTAAGAGGGCTTTGTTTTTGATGTGGTTATTAAACGAGTTTTTGGCCTCAGAAAGAATGTGGACATAGCGCTTTCTTGTGTCGTTAAATGCTTGACGGTTTTCTTGACTGTGATTGTGTAAAAGTGTTTTGTGAGCTTTGACCTTTTCAAGTCTAGCCTTGTCACAAGATTTAGAGAACCAGGGCTTTTGAGTGGCTGAAGAGGTTTTCTGTGTACGTGGAATAAATAATTCCATACCAGCTTGGATAATTTCAGTGACATTTTGTGAGATATCTGAGGGGTCAGGATGAGAGAAGTATACAGACGCCCATGGAAATGAGGAAAGTAATCTCGCATTTTGTCCCAGTTCGCGGAGTTGTAGTGCCAAACCTATAACAGGGTTCCCACTAAAAACAGCATATCAATTTCCCTGATTTCCCTGACATGCCAAAATCTATTTCCCTGACTTTGATCTTCTAAAATTTACCCCCAATATGCGTAACACACTACTACAGAATACAGTAGGTCTTAGCAGAAAACACGCTTCCCCATTTGGAATCCAAAGCGACCAATAAACACAAAATTTAAAAAAAAAACAGTTATTGTGGCTTTGTGGAAAAATAAAGCATTAAATAAATGATTCAGAATTTCACAAAAAGCAAACACATTGTTTCAATTATTTATGATAAAAAGGAAACAAATCATTTTTCCCTGACAGGGACAAATCCCTGATTCTTAGTCAATTCTCAAATTTTTTCCCTGAATTCCTTGACAATTTTTTTTATCTACAAATTCCCCGACTTTTCCCAGTTTTCCAGACAAGTGGGAACCTGTATAAGGAGAGAGACGTTCAGTAGTTTAGACTCGCTAGATATATTCATATAAGGAGAGGCACGTTCAGTAGTTCAGAGGCCAATGCAAGGTCAAACAGCCAGACAGAACATCAGAATCTGTGGCACGAGTTGAAAGCAGAATGACTTATGGGAATGCCCACTGACACTATGGTCACAAAGTTCAACTTTGAGAAATTCTAGTGAGAAAAAAATTAAAAAATTGCGCTCCTGTAGCAGTACAGTCTGGTACACTAACAGATCAAAGGCAGAGTTAGTTGTTGGATCGGGGATTTACAGAATAAGCCAACAGTCAAAATTTCAGTAATCCCAGGGGAATACGCAACAATATTTCAAACCAAAATGGCCACAATATAATGTTGTGCAAAGGGGGTTATTGAACAAGGAATGACAAAACAAGTCAATTGCTATATACATACTCTGATAACCAAGTGGTAGACATGTGTAACACTCCGCTGCACCGTGCAACTTCACCAACTCAGTTCACTGTGCCTCACTTCTTCAAAATATGTTGGCGCACAGCGCAGGACCGGGAAATTGTTGGTAGACGTCACTTTCAAAAATATACATAATATAAATATAACAATTCATTAAAAATATATTACCTACTTTTTTTAAAGCATTATAGTAGGTAATGCGGCACTTTGAGCAGACAGTGACGTCACAGGAAGTGACGTCACGGCGCCGGCGCCACGCCCTGGCGCCGGCGCCACGCCCTGGCGCCTGCCCTGGCGCCACGCCCTGGCGCCTGCCCTGGCGCCGGCGCCTGCCCTGGCGCCTGCCCCAGCGCCTGCCCCGGCGCCTGCCCCGGCGCCTGCCCCGGCCCCGGCGCCTAGCCACGCCCCGGCGCCAAGCCCCGGCGCCGGCGCCCAGCCACGCCCTGGGCCAGACAGTCACATCCGTGTTATTCCTAAGGTCATTGACCTGTCTAGGAAACTGTGACGTCACACGACTTGTGCCAGACAATCACATCCAGACAGTCACATTTACATTTAGCCGTGTTATTCCTAAGGCCATTGACCTGTCTAGGAAACTGTGACGTCACACGACTTGGGCCAGACAGTCACATAAGTGTCTAACCTATTACTTCAAATTATTATATTTTGAAAAAAACCATTTGGTGCAGGTGAGTTTCGAACCCGGGGCATTCAGATGGGAGGCAACGATGCTACCCGTTGAGCTAAGCAGACGCTTATTAATTTATTGTTTTAGGTTGGTATATATATATACGACTACAAACAAACCATACATGTAACATAATTAAAGTTTATTATTAGACAAATGGATGATTTACAAAATAATGTTTAATATTAGAGGCTGCTGAACCAAAACGGAGGAAAATGGCGGAATGAAAGATGGAAGCCTGTGATACCTTACAAACCATACATGTAACATAATTAAAGTTTATTATTAGACAAATGGATGATTTACAAAATAATGTTTAATATTAGAGGCGGAACCAAAACGGAGGAACCAAAATGGCGGAAAATGGCGGAATGAAAGATGGAAGCCTGTGATACCTTAAGCTGACATCCCTGACATTATAAAAATGGCGGCTTTCGCTGATAAAGAATGGCGGCTTTCGTTCTTAAAGATGGTGCGCTGATGAAGATGGTTGAAGACTCCATTATTTAAAGATACGTCACCCCAACCTAGCCGACAAATGAGAGTGAGGTTGATAAGCGAGAATAATGGTATTGCCGACAAATGAGAGTGAAGGTTGATAAGCGAGAATAATGGTATTGGTCGAAGACTCGGAAGATCCGTGAGATGTACGCTGGAACCAACACATGCACGGTGTTAAGGAGGCCAAATCAAATTGGAATATACAATAAAATGGCCACTTCCGGTCTAAACTTTAAATCCTTGTATCTTTTCAACGACAAGTGATAGAAATGAACCGACTTTAAAAATATATCGTTTCGTAACAAGGTCTACAAGAAAATGAGATAAAAAACTTTAAACCCTTATCGCGGAAGATCCGTGAGATGTACGCTGGAACCAACACATGCACGGTGTTAAGGAGGCCAAATCAAATTGGAATATACAATAAAATGGCCACTTCCGGTCTAAACTTTAAATCCTTGTATCTTTTCAACGACAAGTGATAGAAATGAACTGACTTCAAAAATGTATGTTTCATAACAAGCTCTACAAGAAAATGAGATAAAAAACTTTAAACCCTTATCGCGGAAGATCCGTGAGATGTACGATAGAACCAACACATGCACGGTGTTAAGGAGGCCAAATCAAATTGGAATATACAATAAAATGGCCACTTCCGGTCTAAACTTTAAATCCTTGTATCTTTTCAGCGGAAAGTGATAGAAATGAACTAACTTCAAAAATGTATGTTTCATAACAAGCTCTACAAGAAAATGAGATAAAAAACTTTAAACCCTTATCGCGGAAGATCCGTGAGATGTACGAGAGAACCAACACATGCACGGTGTTAAGGAGGCCAAATCAAATTGGAATATACAATAAAATGGCCACTTCCGGTCTAAACTTTAAATCCTTGTATCTTTTCAACGACAAGTGATAGAAATGAACTGACTTTAAAAATATATCGTTTCGTAACAAGGTCTACAAGAAAATGAGATAAAAAACTTTAAACCCTTATCGCGGAAGATCCGTGAGATGTACGAGAGAATCAACACATGCACGGTGTTAAGGAGGCCAAATCAAATTGGAATATACAATAAAATGGCCACTTCCGGTCTAAACTTTAAATCCTTGTATCTTTTCAACGACAAGTGATAGAAAGGAACTGACTTCAAAAATGTATCGTTTCGTAACAAGCTCTACAAGAAAATGAGATAAAAAAACTTTAAACCCTTATCGTGGAAGATCCGTGAGATGTACGAGAGAACCAATACATGCACGGTGTTAAGGAGGCCAAATCAAATTGGAATATACAATAAAATGACCACTTCCGGTCTAAACTTTAAATCGTTATATCTTTTCAATGGAAAGTGATAGAAATGAACTGACTTTAAAAATATATCGTTTCGTAACAAGCTCTACAAGAAAATGAGATAAAATGATTTAAAGTTACGTCCCCCATTAAAACAAACCATTCATAAAGCTTTTGTTATTAGACATAAGACATAATAATTAATATGTTTAATATTAGACTATTAGATTTCGCATGAAGTTCAGAAACATACTGTAGGGGGCCCCTTGATGGGTAAATGGTATTCGTGTTTGAGCTTGTCTAGAATACAGCCGTTAGAAGTATGACATCATCCACAAACCTGTTCCACAAACCTGTTTGAGCTTTGTCTGTACGGTCGTTATCTAGTGTAATTTCCGTTGAATGACATCACCCCATTATTTGTGTTTGAACTTGTCTGTGTATCTGTTTAATATACGCAAGAGAGAGGCCCGCTTAGGGTAAATAACGTGTCAGTTGATGACCTTGGTGAATGTTATCTTGTGTTATATCTGTTCAATCACCCCCATTACTCGTGTTTGAGCTTGTCTAGTACAAACCGAAAGGATGACATCATCCATGTATTTTAGCTTATTATATAAATAAGTGAGCAAGTTCGGTTATCTTATTAGTTGTTGTACCATGTCGTTTAACAGTGTCTTATGGTATGGACACAAAAATAGATTGTTTGAAGAAGACTGTGAATTTGAATTAAAACAGTTGGTGTTAAAGATACAAGAAGAAGCCTTTATCGACGAACGTGATTCTGAAGGAGAAAATTATGAAGCCGGACATATAGTCGAGTTGTGTGACATATATTTAAGTGGGTTCTGCTCTACACAATTTTTTGCTTTGGCACTCATTCGATACCAACCGGGGGCCCCGTTAAGTGAACCGTTTTTCAAGTATTTACCCGAAGAAGCAAAACATCAATACATACGTTATTACGATAAACAAACCGTCCACACAGAGGCTATTTAGTTTATACAAAAGCCCAGTGGTATACAGATGAAACAAGAATGAATAGTGAGAACGACACCACAAAAGTTAGACTGTTAGTGTTACAGATACAAAAACAAGCTTATCGAGACGGGCGTAAGTCCGAAGCCGAAGAATATGAAAATAGACATATGGTAGAGTTGTGTGACTTATATTTAAGTGGATTTTGTTCAACACAATATTTTGCTGTGGCACTCATTCAACACCAACCGGGGGCCCTGTTAAGTGAACCATTTTTTAAATATTTACCCGAAGAAGCAAAAAATCAATACAAATATTATTATGATGCTGATGAGGTCACACTCGAAACAACGAACATTGAAATTGAACCGCCCTGCGAGGAAGAACTCAAACAAGAAACACTCGAAACGATGAGAGAAGGGTTTAATAAAGAATTTGAGTTTTCAAGCTGTGATGACATCCACAAGGTTGCAGACCACCTAAACGATATATTAAAGCACAGTTCTAATTTAAATGATGATGATGCTGAACGTACTAAATCCAATAATTTTCTAACACGAAAACTTCACCGTACAGACGTCACCGACATGTTATATACAATTTGTAACGAATATTTCGACAGTCTTCCAACCAATGCTGATTGGGATAGATATGAGAACAAAGATTGTGTTGTTGTAGACAAGTTTGTTAAAGTCTGGCAGAAATATCTGGATGATCATGCAGTGTAGCACGAAATATGTTAAAGTATTTAGTGATCGCAATAGATTTGTAAAATTTACCAGGAAACCACTCAGAACCATTCAACCGACGTTTGTGGTGGAGGGAACAACATCCGGCATCAGTGCAAGAAACGACTTTGCAAATGTTGTGAAATTTGTCAATCCGTTGGCGTTGAATGAAGAAAACCAATATTTGGCATTGGAAGAGTGGGATTTTTACGATTTCCTAGACAACATACGTGAGCTGTATAGGAAATATCTTAAAGGTGAAGACGAGCCAAAATAGCTTTATAGTGCATCATCTTAATTACTGTCACATAACCTATTCAAAGGTGCTAAGTGAAAAAAAAAGCCTTGTGTATCGATCACGGTTTCACATCTATGCATCTATTCTTAAACGAAGATCACCATTTAAATGACGTGTGTAAATATGGCGGCTAGAGCATGCGTACAAGTAATTTGTTTATTAAAGTCCTACGTGTTTGGTATTAAATGAATCGTCTTGATTCACATAGTAAGTTAAAAGCAATAAAACTCAACACGGCAACAAAGCTCAGCTGTAAGAGTAATAATAATAATTAGATAAGTATAAAAGTTGATAATTTCAAACGGAGCATT
Source organism: Tillus elongatus (assembly GCA_964006375.1). Classification (NCBI taxonomy): domain Eukaryota; kingdom Metazoa; phylum Arthropoda; class Insecta; order Coleoptera; family Cleridae; genus Tillus; species Tillus elongatus. The sequence continues at coordinate 80,675,607 of OZ023270.1, read as the reverse complement.
TAGTTGAAAACTGAAGCAGACCGAGTATAATATGGTGAACAACGGTAGAAAACGAAAATCTGCTAAAGCAGAAAATAGTGGTGGTAAAAAACTTAAAGTGCTACAAGACGTCTTACTGGGTGATGCAATAGAAAGTATTATTCCAAAAGAAGAACCAAAAACGTTGGAAAACATGATAAGTGAACTTTGTACATTATATCCAACAGCAGAAGTTGATGAGCAGCAGAATCAGGCTATAGAAAATATAATTAATGCAGCATATCCAACAAACCTACAAACACCCTATCAGCCTACGCAAGAAGATATTTTCAATCAGAAGCTGGTGGAAATCAATAATAAAAACATCGAGAAAAAATTGAAAACAGAAGACTGTGAACTGATGTGTCAAACAACTTTTTCTCTTACGTCGAACGGCGAGAAGCTGCTTAGCATTGGCGTTAATCCAGTTTTAAATTTTTTGCCGTTAATTAAATTATCTCAGAAAAACTCTAATATACCTGTGTTTTTTGATGTGTGGACATTTGAAGAATTTTTAAACGTATTACCTACGATAATTTACAATTTGGAAAACAAATCTATAGAAACTAGTGAAACATATACTTTAACCAATTATCTTGTTAAATCACAAAGAAAAACTGTAAGTTTTAAGCTGAAACTCTGTGGTAAGGAATATGTAATTAATTTTAACTTGTCAATTCAATCACTTAAAATACTAGAAGATATCGGATGTGTAGCTAAGGATTTATTGTTAGAACTAAGCTGTAAAAGTTTCTTTAATTTGAAGATGTTTGCTAATGATTTAAGGACCGAATTAGCTAAATTTAGAGACATTTCCCTAATTAGATGTGCCTTTTTCGTAGCTAGAGAAAGATATAGTGATACTTTAAGCATGGTATGTGAATTTGTTACAAAATACCAACACGTACTTAATGATATTGTAAACTATCGCAAATTTTAAATGTATAAATTGTAATAAAGAAATTGTAAAAAATATATTCGTTTTATTGAATAATTTTTACAAGGATATGTGTCAACACTGTTTAAAAATAAAAAAATCTGAGAACACTATCTACATCCTCCGGAAAACACATTAGAACCAGATGTTTCCGGCGACTAATTAACCGCTATCTACATCCTCCGGAAACTCTATAGGATGTTTCCAACAACTAATTAACCACTATCTACATCCTACAGAGTTTCCGGAGGATGTAGATAGTGGTTAACGGTTAATTTCACAAAAACTTGCGTCAGCTATGAGGTTTCATACACAGATCGTGAAAAAGTAACGAGGACTACTTTTTTTTTTTACGATCTAAAATATTTATCCAGCTCGCCAATACCTGTAAAAAATCCAATTCGTCTTCATAAGGCAGCTCATTTAGGTTAGGCTTATTTATTTACTTCTTTATGTACTTATCTATATAGTTATTTATTTACTTCTTTATGTACTTATCTAGTCAAACGTTCCTAATATTAGTTTCTATACTCTTTCAAGATTTCCTTGTGAAAATATTTAGTTTAAAGACGTGTTATAACGTCTAAAGTGATTGTAGAAATTGAAAATCAATTGTAATACTGCTTATATTTAAGCGACTTGTCATAAATTTGCTAATAACGAAAACTTTACGTTTAGCTTTGTGTTGAGTAGGTTGTTGAAATAAAAAAAAAAAACACATATTTTACAATGTTTATTTTAATAAAAGCATATATTTTACAACGTTTGTTTTATTATAAAGTATTGTAATACAAATTATTTTATATCTTTGCTAGTTATCCATGAGTTATGAGATTTATCAAAACCAAGCCATTTCACATACGACTTGGCGCCTTTCTTTCTGATTACTCTTTCAACTAAATAATAATCAGGGGTTGCAGTCTTTTGTAGCTCCTCTTCATAAAATCCACCACTGATTGGTTTGCCTTGCATGTCTTCTATTAAATAGGTGGTTGGATTAGTGCAGTGAACTTTAGTGATTTTAAACAGCTCCGTTGACCAACGCGGTGTATAACCTTTCTCAAATAATGTTTTAGCTTTACTTAGACGTACAACATCACCCACTTTAAATTTATTTTTGTTAAACACTTTCAGATTCGAGTAAACTTGTTTCAGGATAGCTTCTTCATTTTTCTTGTTAACATCTTGAGGTTTTACACCAGTTGTTCGATGAACAGTAGCGTTGTAAGTAGCAGTGACATCAGGTAGTGTATTAACCCACTTGTAGGAGCCAATCAAGTTGAAATTTTTATATATCTTCTCTTTTAAGGTACGTATGACTCTTTCCACTATTGCAGCCTTCTTCACGCTATAAGTGCTGTAGTGATTAATGTTGTATTTTTTCATTAAGGCGTTAAATTTAGCGTTATAGAACTCGCGACCAAGATCAGACTGGATGTTAGAGGGCGCTGTACTAGTAGATAAAATATCAGCCATAGCTTTAGTCACCTCTCCAGCAGTTTTAGATTTAAGAGGGCGAGTCCACACGTACTTTGAAAAACAATTAATAACCACTAAAATATACTTGTAACCAGAGTTGTCTTTGTAGTAGTCTGTAAATTCTGCTAAATCAATCTGCCACAAATCATTTAAACCTTTGATTATTGTACGTCTACGTTTAAAATTGATTCTTGCCGGTTTATATAACTCATCAATAATTTGTTTTTTGGTATCAGATGGTTCAACTGTTTTGCGTCTCATGGCGATGTTGGATTTAAAAGTATCCACTTATCATGTAAATCTTTTAGTTTGCTGTCTATCTCACCTAGCTTCTTTTTCAACTTGTTATTCTTTAACACATCAATATCTTTTAAAACTTGAGCAGCTATCGTCTTGTCTAAATTTTTCAATTTGTTTTCAAACTCGCTTTTAAGAGCAGCTAGTTCTGATTTATGTACAGCTTCAAGGGTTATAGCGACAAGACTCTGTGATACTTCATTTTTATTCTTCTTATACTCATCTGCCCACACATCGACAAATTTTCTATTCACACCATCAGCAGGCTCGATAGGATCACCTACGTTACATAATTTATGGTTTTGCATATCAAAATCACCACTTGTAGTTTTCGGAAATGTTTCTCTGTGCACAATTTTGTTTAAGAAGCTGGGAGTCTTTGCAGAACGTCCGAACTTATCGATAGACATTTTTACACTGAACTTATTTTATTTGATTCCAACTAAACTCCATTTTTGATATCCGTTTATCCACCATAACCCAAACTGCTGCCACTGCTTCCTGAACTACATTTCTATTTATCCCTTCGATAGCACCATCGATATACTCCTTAGTCACAAACGTTTTTTTCAGTTTATTTTCAATCGTAATCACTGCTTGATTTAAATCGTCTTTAGTAGCAAACGTATTTTTCAAGTCAGCTTCAAGTTTTGAAACTGCTAGATCTATATAATCTTTTTGAAGTTTAGATATAGCGGTATCAGCCATAGCAGTAAACGTTTTATGGAGAGGAGACACTGTTTGATGTATGTACTCCTTGATATCCTCTTTAAGACTAATTAATGTTTCATCAATGTTAGTTTTAAGCGGAAACGAGCTGTAGGCTTCATGTTTAAGATCCATATAATTTTTCATTAATTGCTCTTGCAGCTTTTGTAGTGATTGATCAACACCAGTCTTAAGTGGAAATGAGTTATAGACTTCACGTTTAAAATCATCATAGTTTTTAAATTTATGTTCAAAGTCTTTTTTTAAAGCTTCCAACTCCGGCTTATGTACAGCGTCAAGCAGTATAGCAATTTGAAGTGCTACAGCATCTTTGCTCACCTTATAATCAGTTTTAGTTTTCTGATAGTCAACTTTAGTTTTCTGATAGTCGTCTATCCATACATCGACAAATTTTTTACTTACACCATCTGTAGGTTCAACAGGGTCACCCACGTTACACAGCTTATGGTTTTGCACATCAAAATCACCACTTGTAGTTTTCGGAAATGTTTCTCTGTGAATAATTCTGTTTAGATGTTTTAAATTCTTTGCAGAACGTCCGAATTTATCGATCGGCATTTTGAAAATGGTGAAAAACACACAAGTCTGTTTATATAACACCCACTTCCTTCAGTTCTTCAATAATAGACTGAATTTCGTTGTTGTGTGCGTTATTACCAGCTGCTTGAGAAGCTACTAACAGTCTAAGTCTATCAACCAACTCGTTTATATCATCCCAGTATACATACTCTTTCTGTTTTTTGGTATGTAGCATGTATGGCATACCACGGCCTAAAGTTACCGAGGAAGATCGCGCTCTAGCACCTTCTTGTTTTTCTAAAATTGGTTTTATTACATGTTGATATTTGGTAGAGGTGTTTCGTAGAACGTCTTCTTTAGGATTGTTCTCTTTTCTGTGAAGACTAGTAGTTGCCATTATGTCTGCGTAGTCACGTAAAGCTTCCCGATTGTTCAAAGCACTCATACCAGGTTTTCTCAAAAATATCAATTCCAACAGATGATTAGTACCGTAATATCTTCTGTCACCAACCACAATTTGAAAGGTTTCTCTATTTTTAAAATCTACGTTAGTAACAACAAATTTAATAGGTTTGTTTCCAAGCATCCAAGTGTTGGTAGCTTTATCATAAGTAACACCATATGTTTGATCACAGGAATGATTATCTGTAAAATATTTATCAACATAATATCTAACAACTATTGGATAGGAACTTAACATTCGTTCGTACACTGCTTTTGGTGTATTTGCAGCAGCATCTAATTTTCTATAAGCTTTAGTAGCCCATAATTCAGGTTCTGGTGCCTCCGCCTCCAATTCAAACGTTTCATCATCACTAAGGAATGGAATTTCCTCTTTTGCTGCTGTTGGTTTGACATCAACTTCAGTTTTAGTCGGTTTCTGTTCAGTTGTTTGAGTAGTAGCCAATAATGTAGCAGGTTTCTGTTGAGTAGTAGCTAATGATGTGGTAGTTTTAGTCGGCTGGTGTTGAACAGTAGCCAATGCTGTGTTTTTCGATATATCACTCAAAGGTTTTAAGATGGGTTTATATAAACGATGTAATGTTTCATCTGTCTCTGTTTTGCCAAGCTTCAAAGCTAAATATTTCTTTCGAATTATCTTTGATAGATCAGCTATTTTACGTTGTATATTTGGTGGTGCTACTATTTTACGGTGACGAGCAGCTTTAGATTTTTTCGACATGTTTACTCTATGTCGAACAACTTAATACTAGCGTTTTCCAGTCAACTGAGATATATAAAGTGATCAAACCCTTTGCGGTATCTTCCTTGTGTTAAATCAGAATCTTTAACGACAACCACCATATCATGTTTGTTTTGCCAGCATTCACCACAAAGGAGCTTGAACTTTTCAAAACTCATATCGGTAGTTACATGATCATCATACACATGTTTAAGATTAGTTTCATCTTGTTTAAATAAAACTATAATGTTAGCATTATCACGCACCAATTGCTTCGGAACTTTGCTATATGTCTGACATAAGTAGAAACTATCAATATTTTTATGTCTACCCATACAAAAATACGATTTTATTTTATCTTGCTTATCACAAGCTACATCATCAAATATAAAAATTGAATTACTCTTTGCATCTGCAGGATCTAATATCTCCTCGTTTTCACTATATGGATAGTATCCAACACCTTTCGTAGCATCCAACACCTCCTTCAACATACTGTATTTAGGTTGATATAAAGACTTTGAGTATACGTATACGTTTTGAAATTTTAAACCGTTGGGTTCAAACAACAAACTTAGCATAACATTTGTTTTACCACATCCACTTGGACCACATATCAAACATCTAACTGTGTTTGGTAAAAGAAGTCCATGTCTTTGCTGTTTAGGTGATGGAATGGTAACAACATCATCTATGTTTGTGACTGGTAGGGTAGCTTTTGCGTGTTTAACAATACGCATCGTTAACTAAACTAAAACTTTTACGAGTGCAATCATCTATATAAATACTTAGATTTATCATACCTCATTAGCAGTATAAATGTTGGTGTGCCAAGGTGAAGGTCTTGTTAACACTACCATCAACAAATTACCTGTTGAGCTGCATGTTCCTGGTTATCAATTTTGTGGCCCGGGTACTAAACTTAAAGAACGTTTAGCAAGAGGTGATCAAGGTATCAATCCTTTAGATCGTGCTTGTCGAGATCACGATATCGCATACTCTCAATCAAAACAGTTGAGTGATAGACATCGAGCTGACGAGGTGCTGGAGAACCGAGCTTGGGAGAGAGTAAAGTCGAAGGACGCAAGTTTTGGTGAAAAGTTAGCTGCTTGGGGTGTTACAAACACTATGAAAGTTAAAAGAAAGCTTGGTATGGGTTTAACCCCAAAGACGGCAACCAAACGTAAACGTAGCAGTAAAAAAGTAAAATGTGGCGGTAAAATACCATTTAAAAACATAATAAATTTAATGAAAGGTGCCATAGCTGTGGGTGCGGAAGTTCCATCTGTAAAAAATTTACTACATGTAGCGAGAAAAGTAATTAAAAATGCTGGCGGTCGTAAGAAAGTCAAGACACCCAGAGTTATTCCAGTACCGAAAAGTGGCGGTTTCCTTCCACTACTACCTTTAATTTTTGGTGGTCTATCAGCGCTGGGAGCTCTAGGTGGTGGTGCTGCGGGTATTGCTAAAGCCGTGAACGATGCTAAATCAGCCAAACAAAAATTGGAAGAAGCAAAACGTCATAACCAAACGATGGAGGCTATTGCTGTTGGTCACCGAGGTAGTGGCTTGTATATGAAGAAACAGCGAAGCGGTTTCGGTTTATATTTACATAAACCAAAAAACGTGTAAAGTGTTTACCAGCAAGACCTCTAACAAATATAGATCTTGTGAAATTTGCTGGTAAAATGAAAATTCCATATTTTAGAGGTGTATACATGCGAGATACTTTACCATCGAATGGATCACGCAAGAATGAATCATTTATCATGAATTTGCAAACAAACAAAGAGCCAGGTAGTCATTGGGTTGCAGTTAAGAAACGTGGTGACACGGCCGTGTACTTTGACTCATATGGAAACTTGAAGCCGCCAACTGAACTGTTGTATTATCTGAAAAACTGTACTATATTGTATAATCATGATGTATATCAAAAGTATAATACTTATAATTGTGGTCACTTATGTTTAAAATTTTTAAATAAAAGACTTAAACAGTAGTATCTGTGTTTCAGTCATGGCGCGTACGTTTGCTTTGAAGGGTTCTTCGTCCTCTTTATCGATGGAAATATTTCCACCGTTAGTATTAAAACCACACTTTGAGTATTCGCTCGCGCTTGCAAACTTTCATACATATAACACTATACCAAACATAGAACGTGGGTGTAATAAGTTTCATTATTTTTCTGCTGTGAGTGGTAGAAAGATTCGACAAGAAATAAGTATTCCAGATGGTTCATATGAAATCAGTGATATCGAGAAATACATTCAGAATGAGTTGTTACGACGTTATATTAAAGATAAACATCTGGATCCTGCAGTAGAACACAACATCGATGTGGTAAAACTGTTTTCGCTAAAAGCCAACAACAACACTTTGAAATGTGAGATTACATGTCAGTATGATATAGACTTTTCTACCGACGCTTCGATAGCAACAATATTGGGATTTTCTAAACAACGTCTTGCTACAGGTAAACTTTACGTTTCCAATTTACCCGTAGAAATTGTACGAGTAAAGACGATTCGTTTGGAATGCAACATAGTAGATGGTTCTTACCACGATGGAAAACCTACACATACAGTATATGAGTTTGCTCCTATGGTAGACCCTGGTTATGCGATTGATATAAAACCATATAGTAAGGTTTTTATGCCTCTTACCACACGTATCATTTCGCATATAAATGTAAACATTATCGATCAGAATTCAGTACCTGTGAACTTTCAAGGTGAGGAGATCATTGTGATATTGGAGTTGAAAGAGACACCAACATATTATGCTGATTATAAATAGTAGTAATCAAACCGCTCCAGCTTCAGTATCTTCGCTACCTGAGTCGAAAGCGGTTCTATCTTGGGAGAACATACAGTTTCTACAATCATTGGGTTACGATGTTAAGCAAACTACATATATTCGCAGACCCTGTGCACGACGAGTCAATCAGAGGGGAAGAAATACACACATACGCTCCTCAAACCAGATCGTTTGACCATAATGATACCTGTGAGTTTGCAATCAATCAACAAGATATTTTTTACGATTGGTCTTCATCTGTTCTACTGATAAATGGTAGTATCGAGACGAGTGGTACGATTGGAACTGTAGAAGTAACGTCTAATGCAGCAGCTCATTTGTTTTCCTCTATTGCGGTTGAAATGTGTAATCAGATTATTGAACATGTTAGAAATCCTGGTATAGTTACATCAATTAGAACACTTTTGGAAGCAAACAGTGATGAAGCAAGAGCTCTGATTCCAGCGGGATGGCATCCAACCGAAAACAATGTGATGTTAAAAAATGAACGTTTTTGCTACTGCATACCTCTTAGCTACTTGTGTAATATTTTCAAAGACTATAAAAGAGTGCTTTTCAGTAAATTGCTTCTACGTCTCACTAGAGCTCAGAATGATAGAAATTGCTTTATTTTGGTTGGTGCCGCAGATGCAGATAAAGCATTAAAGTTTAACATTGAGTATATGGCTCTGCAGGTGAAACATATCCACCCTAGTGAAGTTATACAGCAGCAATTATTAAAGTCGATTGCTCTAGATAAGAAAATCCTTATACCATATAGAAAATGGGAGATGTATGAATTACCAAATCTAAATAATTCAACGAAAGACTTGTGGTCTATTAAGACATCCTCAAACACTGAACGACCCAGATTTGTTATTGTGATATTCCAAACAGATCGATACAGTAACGTTAGAAAAGACATCAACGAGTTTGATCATGTGGGTATTCGAGATATAAGACTTCACTTAAATTCGAAACAAATCCCCACAGAGGGTATGAACCTGAACTTTAACCAAGCAAATTACGTCGAGGCATATAAAAACATGATTGAATTTCAACGTTCGTATGTTGGCAGAGAACCACAGCCTACCTTGGATTACAAGTCTTTCCTAAAATATCCCATGTTTGTATTTGATTGCTCCAAGTATAGCGACTCTATAAAACCTTCTACTGTGGATATCAAATTGGAAATGGAAAGTACTACCAACTTTCCCAATCACACAAAATGTTTTTGTGTAATTATACATGATTGCGTCATCGAGTATGCCCCACTCTCCAACATCGTACGCTATATAATGTAGCTGCAAGGATGTTGCAATCACTTTCACGATGAGGTTCGTGGTCGTTGATACTCAGGGTTTTTGTCTGCCTGAATTTACACCTAAAGAGTTTGTGATTTATAATGGTTTCCAAACAGTGCATTGTGTTTTTAAACCGCATACACCATTACGTTTACTGTCTGCAGACATAATCAAGCAAGTGAAGTTTCTACAAACACAACACCATTGCCTTGACTATAATTGTGGTGATATCAATTTAGAAGAATTACCAAACATAATAGCAAAACATATTATAGCCCAACGTGTTGACAGAATTTATGTTAAAGGTGAAAACAAGCAAAGGTTTTTGTTACATTTACTATCAACCTGTGGTTATCAAGTGGATGTTATCAACCTGGAAACCAGTGAACGCTGTCCAAAGTTAGTGCCTGATACTCCTTTGTGTATGGATCATACTTTAGGATATAATAGAAAATGTATCTGTAGCATAAATAACTGTATATCATTATTTACTTATATTGTAAGCTTAATGCCATAATAAAACAAACGTTGTAAAATATATCTGTTTTTTTATTTTAATCTACTTTTAAATACATTTATTAATATTAATTTCCAACCACATTAGTCTTTCCAACATCCATCCGCTATCACCTTTCAGCAAACTCTAAAGCTTTTGTGTAAACCTCCTCAGTAAAATTCTTGATATATATTTTCAAAGTTAGTTGCCACTGTGATATTTTTATTTTTAGTATTAAATGACTTCATTTCTTTTTTTTTTTTATTTCGACTTTGGAGCACATACAAACCAAACAATTCTAGATTCATTTTAACTGTATCGTGTTTGGCTAAAGCAGCCTCCATCAAATGAAACAATTTCTGCTTCACACTTTCCATGGCAAGTCGTATATCACTACCATCCATACTAATACGATAGGTAGCCATTCTGTTTTTAAAAGCTTGAGTTAACATATAAACTTGTTCAACTTCCCACGGTTCACACACTTTAGATTTGTGAATTTCACTACGTAAAGCACTCTTTTTTCACTTGTAACGAGCACGATTCACTGTATCTCATCTTAACTATAGGTGCTTAACTAATGAATAAAACACAGACATCTTCAGTTATATATTTTTATTAACAAATATGTTTACGATAAATATCTTTAAGTACAGTGTAATATTTAAAACCAAAATACATGAGCATAAATATGGCAAGACACATAAGAAAACCAGTTGATATAAACATAGAAATATAATTTGAAGTGAACAGGTAAGAATCATTTAACACAAGAGTTCTCCAGTCAGCTGTCTCACCTCGGGTGCCATGATCAAACAAAAACATAAGTTTATAATGTACTATATCAGTTTTAATATTGGACATGTTGTATGTTGAAACTTCAATCGCTTCATCGTTGTGCAGATATGTTCTTGTTAGTCCAGACCATTTGGTGCAGTCATCGAAACAGATTCGCACTTCTTTCACATTTGGTGGTTTGTAGACGTAAAACACATTTTGACACAATGCTGTCAGGATGACGAAGCTTGCTTTAAGAGGTGGTGCCATTGATGAGGTTATTGATGTCGGTTAGCACTTGTTCTTGAGCGTAATGCAAACACTCTGACATGTAATACTTGAATGTTGGAGACATGTTGTTGAGTAGGGTTTTTATCACTCGGATGGTTTGCGCGGCACTCACATCTGAATTACCCAGCTCTGTTAATGTTTGAACGATGTCGCGAAGAAAACAGTCATATATCCAAGCAAACTGTGTTTCTCTTACATACTCAAATCTTTCCTTAATGATTTCCTCATGCTCCACCAGCTTTTCTACAGTGTCTTCATTTAGATACATAACCATATGTGTAAAACAATTATTAACACATAAAACTTTTTCACCTAGTATCGTTGCAGAAGAGATTCGACAGTAGCTCGTCTGAGTTACAGCATGAGTTTGTTCATTATCTTTAAACCACTTTGCAGATAATGCATGTATGTTATCCATAAAATCGTAAAACTGCCACTCTTCCAATGCTAGATATTGATTTTCTTCATCTAGAGCCAAAGGGTTAACAAATTTCACAAGTATTGTGAACTCATTTCTTGCACTAACACCAGTTACTAATTTTACAGATCTTCTGATGTTGAAAGTTGTTTCCATTAGCATCCTAGTATCATCTTGATATTTGTTAAACAATAACTTTTTCCTATGATGTTCACGGAAATCAGGACCATCGTTTTCGTCACACATTGTTTCAGCACAACAATTCCAAGCAGCTTTCATAGCTAGAACTTTTAAACTAAACTTGCTATCGTAAACTCTGATGTTAAATAGGTTTTCCCCCCTCTACTTTAATTGGTTGTATTCTTCTGGTTGGTTGACTGTTAAAAATCTGAGAACACTATCTACATCCTTCGGAAAACACATTAGGACCAGATGTTTCCAACGATTAATTAACCGCTATCTACATCCTCCGGCAACTCTATAGGATGTTTCCATTCGATAATTAGGTGAAAGTCTCCAAATAAACCATACCATACCATACCATCTATACCTACTACACAAGAGAGTGTGTGTTGGTTTTAGGTGTAAGTATGTAGCGGTTGTAGGTGTTAGTTGAGATGTTGCTTCCAGCACATCTAGGGGGCCGGAATTCCGGCCCCCTAGATGTGACTCTAAGTGGACACCTTCGGTTGAAATATTAAGGGTATCGGTATTGATTGGTACATAGACTGTTTCTTTAGCTGACCGTTGTAATAGATAATCAACTCTTTTAGTTTTCTTATTTTCCAGCCAATGTCTGAATCTTTTCTCACCATTTTTACACAGCTTAGTCGCATTAAAATAACCAGTGTTCTTATCGATAATTAGGTGAAAGTCTCCAAATAAACCATACCATACCATACCATCTATACCTACTACACAAGAGAGAGTGTGTTGGTTTTAGGTGTTAACACAGCTTGTTCTGACTTACTTAAATATTATATTTCTTCTGTTCAACAAGACGATTATTTTGATGTGTCACACATGTATGTAGCTCTAAGAATAGCTATACCGGAAGTGTCTACCCGGAAGTAACATTTTTTATTGAATATGTTTTATAGAGTTTGCTTTGCTGAACAGCGTGCATGTGTTGGTTCCAGCGTACATCTCACGGATCTTCCGCGATAAGGGTTTAAAGTTTTTTTATCTCATTTTCTTGTAGAGCTTGTTACGAAACGATACATTTTTAAAGTCAGTTCATTTCTATCACTTTCCATTGAAAAGATACAAGGATTTAAAGTTTAGACCGGAAGTGGTCATTTTATTGTATATTCCAATTTGATTTGGCCTCCTTAACACCGTGCATGTGTTGGTTCCAGCGTACATCTCACGGATCTTCCGCGATAAGGGTTTAAAGTTTTTTATCTCATTTTCTTGTAGACCTTGTTACGAAACGATATATTTTTAAAGTCAGTTCATTTCTATCACTTGTCGTTGAAAAGATACAAGGATTTAAAGTTTAGATCGGAAGTGGCCATTTTATTGTATATTCCAATTTGATTTGGCCTCCTTAACACCGTGCATGTGTTGGTTCTCTCGTACATCTCACGGATCTTCCGCGATAAGGGTTTAAAGTTTTTTATCTCATTTTCTTGTAGACCTTGTTATGAAACATACATTTTTGAAGTTAGTTCATTTCTATCACTTGTCGTTGAAAAGATACAAGGATTTAAAGTTTAGACCGGAAGTGGTCATTTTATTGTATATTCCAATTTGATTTGGCCTCCTTAACACCGTGCATGTGTTGGTTCCAGCGTACATCTCACGGATCTTCCGCGATAAGGGTTTAAAGTTTTTTATCTCGGTTTCTTGTAGACCTTGTTACGAAACGATATATTTTTAAAGTCGGTTCATTTCTATCACTTGTCGTTGAAAAGATACAAGGATTTAAAGTTTAGACCGGAAGTGGCCATTTTATTGTATATTCCAATTTGATTTGGCCTCCTTAACACCGTGCATGTATTGGTTCCATCGTACATCTCACGGTTGAACCTGTTGTCTATTTTGTTTCTGAACTTCCTTCTTTTGTTTTGCCAGCGACCTCTGTGTGTTATTTTTAGAACCTACCCATATAACAATTGTGACGTTCTAGTCTGTCTAATATTAAACATATTAATTATTATGTCTTATGTCTACACTCTCATTTGTCGGCTAGGTTGGAGTGACGTATCTTTAAATAAGTCTTCATCCATCCTTGCACCATCTTTATCAACGAAAGCCCGCCATTTTTATAATGTCAGCTTAAGGTATCACAGGCTTCCATCTTTCATTCCGCCATTTTCCTCCGTTTTGGTTCAGCAGCCTCTAATATTAAACATTATTTTGTAAATCATCCATTTGTCTAATAATAAACTTTAATTATGTTACATGTATGGTTTGTTTGTAGTCGTATATATATACCAACCTAAAACAATAAATTAATAAGCGTCTGCTTAGCTCAACGGGTAGCATCGTTGCCTCCCATCTGAATGCCCCGGGTTCGAAACTCACCTGCTCCAAATGGTTTTTTTCAAAATATAATAATTTGAAGTAATAGGTTAGACACTTTTGAAATGTTTGCATGTGACTGTCTGGCCCAAGTCGTGTGACGTCACAGTTTCCTAGACAGGTCAATGACCTTAGGAATAACACGGATGTGACTGTCTGGCCCAGGGCGTGGCTGGGCGCCGGGACAGGCGCCGGGGGCCGGGGCGTGGCTAGGCGCCGGGGCCGGGGCAGGCGCCGGGGCAGGCGCCGGGGCAGGCGCTGGGCAGGCGCCAGGGCAGGCGCCGGCGCCAGGGCAGGCGCCAGGGCGTGGCGCCAGGGTAGGCGCCAGGGCGTGGCGCCGGCGCCAGGGCGTGGCGCCGGCGCCGTGACGTCACTTCCTGTGACGTCACTGTCTGCTCAAAGTGCCGCATTACCTACTCATTATCTATTTCATATTACTGAATAATCGATTATTACTAATCATGGTCGTAACATAGATTATACAGGGCTTTCATTAATTCCCGAACCCCACGTGACCGCTTAAGTTAGGCAACCCGGCATACACAGTTGTACAACCTGAATTAATGAAATCCCCAAGATGCCAGTGTTGTCTCATATTTCCTTTGGGGTTTTATAAAAAATATAAAAATTATAATAAGTTGAAACAGTAAATGTCTTAAATGTATTTATTATTTTTAAAAGCAAGTCTGTTCATGTATGGTTTACTGTTATTGATTGTTAAAAAAATAAATCAAAAACATAAAATATTACTTTTATTTTGTATAGATATCAAAATTTTGTGATGTACGTAAACAAATTGAGGTCCGATTATTTAAACTTCTAATTGACGATTTTAGGAATGTGTATTGTGTAACATGTAACAAATATGTACCTGTTTGGGCAGATTACCGACGAACAGATTTGGTAGGGCTTCGTTCCATGCGATGTCGAATATCGTCAACAACATAACCTTAACATACCTACACTTTTAACTTACGTAAAAACGCAATGAAAATGCTAAGTTTTGATAAAAACTGTTTATTTTTATTGTCCAACAGATAGAAAATTATTTGAAGAAGGTAAACACTGGTTGAACTTGGAAAATGCACAATATACATACAAAATAACCGTCAAAAGGGAATTGAGCGCCAATGGACTGAACTGTCAATTGTCAATTGATTTAGTAACTTTAGGGTCCCTAGTCTAGTGGTTTTTTTGGTTACTTTTTGACTGCCAACTCATAAAATCATATTCCACTAAGAGAGAGACAGAATCCGGTCACGTGGGGTTCGGGAATTAAGGAAAGCCCTGTAGTATTATTCATGTAAGATGGGTACTGTGACAGTTCTAAGTGTCAAAGGGAAATTATACTTTATTCAATGGCAATAAGGCATTACATGTTTCTATAATTAACTATGGTTTTATGCCTTAATACCATTGAATTAAAAATTAATTCCTTTGACACTTCGAACTGTCATAGTACCTATCTTACGTGAAAAATAT
The DNA here is from genome assembly GCA_964006375.1 of Tillus elongatus. Taxonomy (NCBI): domain Eukaryota; kingdom Metazoa; phylum Arthropoda; class Insecta; order Coleoptera; family Cleridae; genus Tillus; species Tillus elongatus. Next base: position 80,660,355 of record OZ023270.1, on the reverse strand, counting down.
TATACAAACTGACTAAAAAAAAACCAGCACTCAACTTTTTAACTGCATACCTATTAAAAAATGTATTGTGAAATATTAGTTTAATAAAAATAAATACTACCACAAGATATAACCATTTATATTTTTATATTGCGTTTCGCTGCTCACTCGGCGCGTTTCATTTTGTGCGCCATGGCGCAATTTTGAGTTAAGGCAATGAGCCGCTGCAGTAAACTGCGCCTGAGTTACTGAGTTAACGCAAGTAATTTTGCTGAGTTACCCATGTCTACCAAGTGGCATGCTTAAGGCAATGGAAAATAAATTCGTTAATAGGGCTAGGATGTTGAGGCCATAAGAAGTTTCATCAATGGATGTACTCAAAACAAAACACTGTAGAGGTGTAAAAATTCCTCATGGCAGAAACATACCAAATAGTTTATAAAACTTTCTTCAAACTTCACAAAGGACAAAGATCAGTTTGGATTTACACCCAGAGGGGAACTAGAGAAGCAGTGCTGGCATTTAAAAAACAATTGGAGAAAGCAAGCTTAAGAAGAATAGTGTTAACTTTATTGATTTTGTATATGACTTGGAAAAAGTATTTGATAATGTGGATCAGAAAATATTGCTTTATATGATAGAGAGCTGGTTTAGATTGAAGAAAAAGGTGCACTATTCTCAATCTACACAAAAAATTAAGTAATCAAGGAAATTTTGTATATATATTATATATATATATATATATATATATATATATATATATATATATATATATATATATATATATATATATATATATATATATATATATATATATATATATATATACATATATATATATATATATATATATATATATATATATATATATATATATATATATATATATATATATATATATCAACATATACAAATTCAAAGTGACCCCGGTTATGGGTTCTAGGGGTCCTAGTTCACGCTCATTTCAAACTTTTCCCCTTCATTAATATCTATTTGTGGATCGCAGTCATAGTACTAATTGAAACACAAGTAAATAAAATTTGCAAATGACTGCATTTTAAAAAAACTTGGCAACTGTCAACTGGATAATGTCAGGTCAGACCCCTTGCCATCTTTTAGAATTACAATGCATTTTACTTCCTAAAAAACTGGTAGTGTAATCAAATTCTTGAATTTCATGGTTTAATGCCCACTTTGAACTATGGATCTTGCTGTATATGTGTACTACATCAATGTAAACTTGATGTATGCCAATTCTAAAGACAACACTACCTATTATCGGGGTGGCAAGGCCGCAGACGAGCCCTGAGGGAAAAAAAGACATTGGCGCAAGATACTGTCAAGTTTGGACTTATGCGACATAAAGAGAAAAGGTATACCAGCTAAAATTATAATATCAATCAATAGTTTTAGCAGTGACACATTTTTCTTTCCTGTAACTAAATGACTTACTTTAGGGTAACCTTTAGCTGAGCAACTTTATGTGTTCCATCACAAAAAGGTTGGTTATGACTCCTACCACATAAACACCATGAGTATCGTTTACCTAAAATATTATTTAGCTAAAAAAAAAAGCAACATCTTGGATTCAAATAGCACTTACCAGCTTCAAGTTTCATTTTAAAGGGCCTCTTATCATAAACAATACCATTTTCTGGTTGATGCTGGGCAGTTATATACTTTTCTAATACGTTCTTAGGTAACTCAGCGGCGCCTTTCTCGGTGGTATTTTCGCTGTAGTTTAACTTAAAAATATAATTTGTAGGTTAAACAATGGCAATTCAAGAAATCTGTTACTTACCCTACTGCTATAGACAACAGGATTTAATTTGTAATAATTACTTAACAAACGACTTCTTGATAAATGCCAAAATGTCATTGTAGTTAAAAATATATTTTTGGAAAATACGAAGAATCCTAAAAGTTGCAAAGTTGAATACTGTTTTTAGTTTTTTTTTCTTCTGTCAACCATAGAAAACCTTTGCGTTTCTCTATATATTATGTAAGTAGTAAGTTCTCTTTGGTTAGGCAGTTTTCCTCTTGAAACCTGTTTGTCTAGGTCCAAGGGCAAACATCAGTTTGGATTTACACCCAGATGGGAACTAGAGAAACAGTGCTGGCATTTAAAAAACAATTGGAGAAAGCAGGCTTAAGAGGAATAGATTTAAGTTTATTAATTTTGTATATGACTTAGAAAAAGCATTTGATAATGTGGATCAGAAAATATTGCTTTATATGATAAAGAGTGCTGGTTTAGATTGAAGAAAAAGGTGCATTATTCTCAATCTACACAAAAAATTAAATAACCAAAGAAAAAAACAACTAATCCAGCCAGTACTGACAGGTTAAAAATACTGTAACTGTCCAGGCAAACATTTACTTAGGAAATTTTGACACTCGCGAATTCATCATTCTAGAATGAGAATGACGTCATTAACAGGTCGGCCGTATTTTCTGGGTGGCATACAATTCCATTGGACTATGCATTTGCATATCCAAAACATTCAGATTATTTACTATCAAATCACGTCAATCTTCATCTAATCTGTTGGAAATGTCTTATTTTCATAGTGTCGTTAAATGTTCAATTTTCATTCTTTCAATTGCTGCTGTTTTAAATAACAACTGTGATTATTTGAATGATCTGTCTATTGAACGTCGAAATGCTTGGATTACGAATATACAAGAGGATTGTTTTAATAATGGTGACCCAAAAACATGCTATTTTACAGGATTATGTTTCTTTACATCTTTCTTCAGATCCCAACAAAGCTCTTTCTACTTTTCATGAGCTGCTATTTACTTTTATGAAATTCTGGCTAAACACCTAAAATATCTCTCTTATAGATTTGCAATAAGTCCCACTACTCCTCCAAATGTTGTGAATGCTGCTCAAAATTTTAAACACAAGTGTTTGTAACTCAGTCAAAACCAATGTATCACAATAAAAAATGTATACATAAATATTGAAAATTATAAAATATAACAAATTAACTATAATTTTTTACCTTGTCGATGACAAATGCTTTAACACCAATTTGCTTGAAACTCAAATTATCACGAAAACACATGCAAAATAAATGTCAATCAATTTGTGTGCTACCCAGAAAAAGGACGGATTGTAAAAGTCTTGTGTTCTAGAATCATCTATTGGAAAACGTAATCCTATTGGTATATTTTACGATATTATTTAAAATAAACCAATAGGAATTCATTTCGCAAATCGCAATTCGCTTGCACCATTCCCTCAGGTGTTTTACGGTTATTCAAATTTCTTTTATCTCAGTTTTGCCCTCAAGCCTCAAGAGAACGTGAATCGTGAATGGCAACCACAGAGGTGCAAGATTTCACACAGACACGAGATGACCTCACTATTATTTTTATCTTTTTTCCATGCCGAACTTTTTTTCTATGCTTTCAATTCTTGATCAACTCTTGTTCTCTACTGACGGCAGCGCAATTAGGGTTGCTGAAGGTTAGGTGTTATTCCACTTTAAAATCTTAAAAAAAGGAGGGGAGTAAAAAAAAAGCTGACCCACAAATGATGGACTCGGCTATGAATATAGGACAAAAACATTTGAAAAAACATAGCAGATAAGATGAGTGTGAGAGCGAGCCCTCACCGACCGTCAGCAAATGACAATTATGTGCGACCAGTAGGCCAGTGGCCAGGCCGGATATGGCTGCTGGAAAGGAGGACAACACAGAGAGAAAGCCAACAACCCCAAACAGTTACATTAGTACATTCGAGTGGATCGACCCATTCAAAATAAGGAACTCGATTACATGGTCGTCAACGATGTGCTTCAATTGATGACCTGTTAAGCAAGGAAGATAAGGCTGAATACAGCACAGAGCTATAATAAAGACACGACAGGAAGGAAGAAAAGCCAAAATGTGCACAGCATGAGAGCAATTTATAGTTTCGTAGAATGATGAACAAAATGGTAAGCAACACAGTAGACCTCAAGACCCTAGTTGAAACTATCCCAAATGCTAACAGCCAAATAAAGAAGTTTATAACGATATGGTATGAGGTATGGGGTCAAGGAGTCGCGGGCCAAAGGACTTCAGGGGACATGCTGAGGAAGTGGAAACAACAACATAAACTTTCGATGAAGCTTTCCCCAAGACCGTCATGCGCGGTGAAGAGCCGCATCCTGCACGAGGTGACCCTGATAACTAAACATGACGTATCTAGACAAGGAGGTCGAAGTAAACTCCCCCAATCTTCGGTGTCACGTGACTCGTGCCTAGGGATGGATGGCACCAGAGTGATTGTGTCGTGAATGGAACCTCTGGAGTACCAGGCAACCCTCCAGAGTAACCCGCCTTGCACCACACAGGGGGTTCTGATGGTGTGGACAGTATTTCCCCCGTTCTCATGGACAACATGAAGATCATAAATACATATGGAACCAAAACAAATGAGGCTCAATGAGTGGCTCCGGCTACAGACTCGTCCTGAGGTCATGCTAGACCAGGGGAAGGCGGACCTGATCCAGGCTGCGGTGGACTCTCATCAGGAAGGGCAGAGCCCGCCTCAGTTACACCGGGCGCGCCTGGCGGGGGGCATCCTCTGGATAACCATAGACAATTCAATAGACGTCGAGATTGCAGCAGTCCAGTTGCGAGACGCAATCACCTCGGCCTATAATGCCAACTGCCCCCTGAAAATGAGGAACGTCCCGTGGTGGAACAAGGACCTCAGGCAAAGGAGGACGCAGGTTCGTAAGCTGTTTAACGCAACCAAAAGGTCGGGAGCATGGGATGAATATAGACAGGCCCTAACGACCTAAAACAAAAGATTGAGTGACGCCAAGGTGTCGTGGAGGAGAAGTGGAAAACACGTCCGGGAGTGCTCGACTACACAAGATCCTGTCCAAGGGCCCTCAGACTAACATAGGCTCCCTTAGAACATCCACGAGAGGCTTTACAAGTTCGGGGGAGGAAACTATGGAAATTTTACTCCAGACGCACTTTCCCGGCTGTAACATAATAAACCAATCACCTCCGGACTGGGAACAGTCAGAAATAGAGGCGCCTTATAGGCGGGCATCTAGAGTAGACTGGACAGTCGCTAAAGAGGTGGTTACCTGGAGCAAAATCAGATGGGCCATTAACAGCTTTAAGCCATACAAGGCGCTGGGGGCCTTAGTAGGCATAGAGGGGGCCTTTAGCAACACCTCGTTCGGATCGGTTCTGGCAGCTGTCCGGGAGTGTGGAATAGAGGAGACCTGCTGCAGGTGGATCGGTTCCATGCTCAGGGACAGGGCGGTGTTCACCTCACTCGCGGAAGGGACTCTGCTGGCGGGGTGTCCGCAGGGGAGCGTTCTGTCTCCCTTGCTCTGGTGCCTAGTCGTGGACGGCCTGCTGGGGGGGTATGAGGTACAGGGCTATGCGGATGACGTTGTCATCATAGTCCGAGGAAAGGTCACACAGGCAGTGTGGGAGCGTATGCAGACTGCACTGAAAGTGGTGGAAGGGTGGACGGTTGATCAAGGGCTCGGGGTGAGCCCCGAGAAAGCAACCGTCATGCCGTTTACGAGGAGGAGGAAGTGTGAAAACCACAGAACTCTCACTCTATATGGTAGGAGCATTGCAATGGCCAGGGAGGTAAAATATCTTGGGGTCGTATTGGACTCTAAGCTAACCTGGAATGGTCACATTGGAAAAATACTGTGTAAGGCAGTCATGACCTTAGCCGTCACTAGGCGGCTATATGGAAAAACGTGAGGACTAAGATCTAGTATGGCCCAATGGCTGTACACAAGGGTGGTCAGACCATCGTTAACATATGCGGCACTGGTCTGGTGGCCTAAGGTAACACAATCCAGTGCCAAACAAAAACTAGGCAAGATCCAAAGAATGGCTTGCCTAGGCATCACAGGGGCCATGTCTTCAACCCCAACAGTCGCCATTGAGGTGTTGCTGGATCTACCCCCCCTACACTTAGTTATTATGGGGGAGGCCAGGATAGGACTATACAGACTAGCCTGCAATGGTAGACTGAAGATCAACCCAGGCTTCAGGGGCCACTGCAAAATTCAGGAGATTGTGAAGGAGCCCATGCTTGAAATGAGGTCAGACTTCGCGAGCCCGCGAATGTGCAGGGAAAACAACTTTACAGTGGAAATCCCCGACCGCGAGGCATGGCGGGAGGAGACGCCGGGCATACCACGGGACGCGCTCGTCTGGTTCACGGACGGAGCGTGGGACGGGGGCAGGTGTTTACTCGGAAGGACCGAGGGTAAGTCATAGTATTTCCCTCGCTCATGCAACGGTGTTTCAGGCCGAGATGTACGCCATCCTGCACTGTGTGCGGGAGAACAAGAGGAGGGGCTACACCAACAAGCGGATCCTCATAGCCACAGACAGCCTTTAAGGCACTAAGTAGCCCACAGGTAAATTCCTGGCTGGTGAGTAAGTGCCGAGGCGAGACGAGCGACCTGGCTGGGCAGAATGAGGTGACCCTCATCTGGGTGCCGGGTCACTCGGGGGTCAAAGGCAATGAAGAAGCTGACAGTCTCGCGAAGAGAGGGTCAGCAGAACCATTTATGGGACCAGAACCGGCTCTGGGCGTGTCAAAGAGCACTGCCAGGTGAGCCATTAAGTCCTGGGTCAGAAACCAACACAAGGTGTACTGGGCGGACTGTCCAGGGCTCAGACATGGGAAGTCAATAATTGACGGACCCAGTTCAAAGAGAGCTGTGGAGCTGCTAAATCTTAGCAGAGGGCAGCTCAGAAACACAACAGGTCTCTTGACGGAACACATGGCCGTCGAGAAACACCTGCATAAAATGGGGCGGTTCGAAGGGGAACTCGCATGCAGACTCTGCGGCGAGGGGGAGGAATCAGCCCGGCATATCTTGTGCGAGTGTAAAGCTCTGGACCGCAAAAGACAACTGATCTACGGTCAGTCTAGACCGGAGACAGAGCAATATAAAACTTCACCCTACCAATCGCTGTGCAGACTAGTTCAAGGCACAGTGATTTTGTAATGGGTAGAGTAAGACTAAGGATATGCACAATCAACCAAAGGTTGCAGTGCTATCGGGGCGGCAAGGCCGCGGACGAGCCCTGAGGGGAAAAAAAAAGTCAACAAGTATAGACATGGATTTATTCCGATAATTGGTAGAGTGCAAGTTTAGACACGAGAAATTGAACATCACTATCTCGGTTCCAAGTACTAAGAAAAGTGAGGTAAGCAGCGAAAGAGTCCTCAAAGAACTTACAGTAAGGGCAGAAGGTCTCAGTTATGGAGACTTGGTAATAATAAATAAACAGTAGTAGCAGTAGTTTTTTTGTTTTGTTTTAGTGAGGCATAGCTGGTGCCGAAACTAAACAGCACAAGAGTCCTCTCTGAAACTCCTAAATCACCTTGGAACCATCTTGCGACATATCTTCAGCATGAAGGGCTGTCTTTTCTTCTCACTCGTTTGTCATAGATCGTAAGACTCCCAACCTTTACGGTGTGCTAAGATTAGGACTTCAGGTTCTATATTTCACCTGTTCTTTCCTCCTTCTCTTTCTTACTTATAATGGCTCTCATCAGCCCCCCAATGATCTCCCACACTGGTTTACTGCTTATCATTGTGGATATTAGGTTTTCCACTGTGAGTTGCAGCCCCAAACTTATACAAGCCTTCTGCCTTTCTCGGTCCCATCTTTAACAGTGAGAAAAAGTGTGCTTGGCTGTATCTTGTAGCCTGCAGTATCTACACTTATCACTTTCTGTCTTCCACATCCTCCTTTTTTTTTTCTTCTTAATATCAACAACACACCACGAGGGCTTACAGCCTAAATACTATCGTACTGTGGGTGTCGACAAGGAGGAAAGAGGCAACTTGTTAATTCTGGACTTGAAGGTTTGGAGGTTCAGGGGAGAAGGAAAAACATGTGCCGGCAAGGAATTCCACAATTTGGAAGTCCTTGGGACAAAAGAACGGGCATAACAAGGTGTTCTATGTCTGGTGACCTGTAAAAGGGTGCATTCGCTCTGTTCCCCTGGGAGATCTGTTGGGGGCAGCAGGTGGAGGAACTATGGAAGAAAGCTCCTCTGAGCAGTGCCCGTGCAGATATCTATAAAAAAGAGAGAGGTCACCAACCGCACGTCGGTGGGCAAGGGATGGCAGCCTTTGGGTGAGGGTAGGGTCACCGATGAGACGTATAGCTCTCTTCTGAATGGAGTCCAGGATAGCGAGTGTAGAAGCGGCAGCAGCACCCCAGATGTGGGAGCAGTATTCGAGGTTTGGTCTTATTTGTGAAGTATATAAAGTATAGAGATTAGCTGGTGAAAAGTATTTGCGAGCCCGGAAGAGGAAACCTAATTTCTTAGCAGCCACTTCTGCAATTGATGTGACATGTTGGTGCCAATTGAGATTTCGATCCACAGAGATGCCAACAAGTGAAAAGGACTCATTACTTTTAATAACTTGGTTGTTTATTGTGATGGGTCTAGGGCTGGTGTATCTCTTATCAGAAAGAAAGCAAGACTGTGATTTGGTGGGGTTGAATTGTACAAGATTTCTACTTCCCCAGTCTAATATTTTTTTGGGATCCACTGAGATAGAACCCTCCATGAGTCTGCGATCCTCATCTTGTTGGGCTAACTAGGCAGGCTTAGAATATTGTATATTGGAGTGGAGGGTGCTGTCGTCCGCGTAACTGTGAACTGGGTTGGATGTGCTGAGAGAAGGTCATTGATGTCGAAAAGAAACAAAGTAGGGGCTAAAGCTGAACCTTGAGGAACTCCTTGGATACAGTTTAGAGGAATGTCCAACCACGACAACAGAAATGTTCGGTTGGAGAGGAAATTTGCTGTCCACGTACAGAGTTTTGGTGGTAGGCCATAGGCCGGTAGTTTATTAAGCAGCGCTGCATGCCAGACCTGGTCGAATGCTTTGGATATGTCTAGAGCGACAATCTGGGATTCACCGTGTAGTTCCATAGACTTGTTCCAAGAATGGGTGACAAAGGAAAGGAGGTCGGCAGTTGATCTGCTCTGACGGAATCCATACTGCCTGTCGTGGATTAGACTGTGTTTTTCAAGAAATTTTAGTAATTCGGTGTTTATATACTTTTCCATCACTTTAGAGATGACCGAAAGGAGAGAAATAGGCCTGTAGTTGCTACGAAGCGCTTTCGATCCTTTCTTGGGGACGGGTTGTACTCGAGCAGTTTTCCAGTTACTAGGGAATATGCCTCTATTGTAAGATGTCTGAAACAGACGAGTCAGGACAGGAGCAAGTTCTGGTGCACATTTTTTGAGAACAATTGCTGGGATCTCGTCAAGGCCAGAGGCTTTCCTGGTATTAAGAGAAGAGAGCATCTTTCGTACCTTTCTAGTTTTGAAAATGATATCCGTCATTTTATGCGCGACATTGGGGACTGTTGGTGGTTGAACATTTGGAGGTGGGTTGAGAGTAGAATTGCCGGCGAACGAGGCAAAAAGTTCAGCCTTGCCCAGGGCGGTAGGAACAATTTCATCCCGAGACAAGAGGTGGGAACATGCTCTTGCAGAAATTATTCCCAATAGATTTAGCAAGAGTCCAGAAGGGTTTGCTGCCGCTGGAGCTTGAGAGGACTCTGTTTTTGATGTGGTTATTAAACTAGTTTTTTGCCTCAGAAAGAATGCGGATATAGCGGTTTCTTGCGTCGTTAAATGCTTGACAGTTTTCTTGACTAGGATTGTGTAGAAGCTTTTTGTGAGCTTTGACCTTTACAAGTCTGGCCTTGTCACAGGATTTAAAGAACCAGGGTTTTTGAGTGGCTGCAGAGGTTTTCTGTGTACGTGGAATAAATAATTTCATGCCAGCTTGGATAATTTCGGTGACGTTTTGTGAGATATCAGAGGGGTCAGGATGAGAGAAGCAGACAGACGCCCATGGTATATACTCTGATTCTTCCATGTCCCGAAAGTACCTAGGCCATATGATAATTGATATTTCTATGTCTACAGTTCAGCCATACCGGGGATTAGTGTTTTTAGCCAACAGTTTTTACTAACAAACTACATAGGTTTCTGAAAATTTTATTAATAAACACATCATTTTTCAACATATATGATGATAAAGGTGATAATACACTCCAGTGATCGATAGCTATTAAAAAACTTTCCATATAGCTTTAACTAATTACAATAATAGATAAGACTAGACATACTTGAAAAAATATAAAAAACAAACATAAAAAGTACCTATATCATTTTTATGTACAAAGCTTTTGGCAAAGACAATTGACAATAATGTAATTTTTTTTCACAAATATTTAGCAATTTAAATGCTAGGTGATTTAAATTTTGAAATGAACAAAACATTTTTCTTTTATTCACGAACACAATATATATTTAAACAAAAAACACAGTTTTTATGTTTTAAATACGTAAAAAAAACAACATTCTAAGAAAAAACAAAGAGAGAAAAAGCAAGAACAAAGATCAGAATAAACTAAAAAAATACTTAGGTACAAATTGATAGCTGGTACGAGTTATATTAGGACAAAATCAACTTTAAAATTCGTATACTTGTAGAAATGCAACACAAAATGTTTTACATTAAAGGTATCATAAAAGCAGTAAAAATTCATATGTATATAAAAAGTGTAAAAAACGGTACTTAGATGTATATATATAATATGTGCCTAATGCTTTATTAGAGGATGAGTTTACATAGTAAAAACTTATCTATATAAAACAAACACCATATATAATTTCTCTTCTAATATATTAATATAAGCTCTGTTAATCTAAAAAAACTTCCATCTAGAGTTTTAATTTATTGAATCGGCGAAGAGTAGGCTGTTAATAAAACACCAGTCATGACAAACAGTGTGAAGCAAATATATTTTATACGAGCTCTAACAACTATATGTTGGGACAAGCTAACATTTCGTAAATAATACAACGGCTTTTCCAAACGACTGAATTATTTAGTTTTTACTTTTAAATACAAACATAACAGTAAATTCTATATTATTAAAAAACCTTTTCATGCCCTGGTAAAGTAATCTCTATTAATAATAGCGTAATTTGTCATTGGAAGGTCAAACTTGCTGACAACCAAAAGTTGGGACAAGCACAAATCTTGTACTTAAAATGTTTAAATTAGTTATTGGTTATTGGTATAAACGCCAAAATTATTTTATTTGTCCATTGGCAGTTGGCCATTAATGTAAAACGTCAAGTAGTGATGTTAGTAATTGTTAACATACTTTATTATTAATTTAATTAAAATAAGGGGTCGTGGAAAGGCTACGAACCAGAAATTATGTGAAATTATTATTCATCAATACCATAAGGGTAAAACAATGCGTAAAATTGCTAGTGATTTAACTATTTCAAAATCTACAGTGTACAATATAATAAAAAAATTCAGTGAGACTGCTAATGTGGATGTTCGGGGCAGAAGTTCGGGAAGGCAGCAACTCGTTTCTGAAAGATTTGCGAAATTTAGTCAAAATATGCAAGTCGTCAAGAAGAAGCACCCTTCGAGAAATAACTGCTAAATGGAACACGGTAACTTGATTAAATATATCTAGAGAATGTTGTCGAAAATACATGCGTAAGTTTACTTTTGAATGGTTCATACAGTATCAAAAGTCTCATAAAATGTCTTATTTAGGCAAAAGAAAAGCCGCTGTTAACAGGTTCAGAAGAAAAACCGATATAATTGGGCAAGATCTAAACTACTCTGGAGAGAAAATGAGTGGAAAAAAATTGTATTTAGTGATGAGGCTAAATTTGATGTTTGCGTTGGAGACTACTGTAAACGAGTAATACGGAATAAAACAGAAGCCTTCCATAAAGATTGCCTGAAAAGAGTTGTTAAATTCCCAAAGGGAATTATGATGTGGGGCTGCATGTCGGCAAGGGGTTTAGGTTTTTTAAAATTTATAGAGGGCACTGTAAATGCCCGAAAATATCAAGAGATACTTCAAACCACACTTTTGCCTAGTATTCAAAAATTGTTTCCCGACAATGATTTCATATTTCAACAAGATGGAACATCATGCCACTTGGCAAAATCAACCAAAAAGTGGTTTGGTGACAATAATGTAAAGATTTTATCCCATCCAGCTAGCAGTCTGGATTTAAATGTGATAGAAACCGTATGGCATAAAATAAAGCAGTATTTAAGAAACCACCCTCAACGTACAATATCTGATTTACGGACAAAACTACAAGACATCTGGGACAATTTTTCTGTTGAAATGTGTCAATCTTTGGTCAATACAATGCCTGCAAGAGTCCAAGCAGTTGTTAGAGCTAAGGGTGATGTGACCCCATATTAAATGTAGCTTTATTCTCAAGTTGTCCCAACATTTGGTTGTCAGTTAATTTGAACCTTAAGTGACAAAGTACTCCACGGCTAATGTCGATTGCTTTACCAAATCATAGAAACATTTTTAAATGGTCTAGGATATATTGTTATGTTTGTATTTAAAAGTAAAAACTAAATAATTCAGTCGTTTGGAAAAGCCGTTGTATTATTTCTGAAATATTAGCTTGTCCCAACATATAGTTGTTAGGACTCGTAGTTATTATTATCGTTGAAAAGTGTATTGTTAAGTTATAATTGCAGCTAGATTGAGTTAAAAATAATAATAATATGAAAAGGCAACAATAACCAATTCAAGAAAACTACAGTTCTCAACATCATATTTTTTTTGCAAGGACTTATGAGATAAGCACCAAAATTTCCCGGCCGTGTAAAGGTAAAACCCTGTATAGTACAGACGGCGAGGTCCGCGTGACGCTCTGCATCACTCGGGGCTTTGTTTATGAATACGCTGCGTTGCGTCAGACAAATCGCAGTGTGATACAGAGCAACCTTGAAAATACCGCGTCCCGCTGAATTGTAATCGTAATAATAATTAGTTACTAATTGCATAGTTCACGTACACATTGCTATAGGTTATAATTTCTATTTTGTCTTGATTTTATCACATGCACTATGGATGAAGCAACCTTAAAAAGTTTGTTCGGGCGTTTGTGCGAAAATGTAAATATTCTTAATATAACAGCTATGGACAGTAACGAACAGTTTAGTATTATATTGCAGTGTAAGCTTTCAGGAGAGGGCACAATGTATGAAAAATGTGACAACTGGGTAAAAGATTTTTCATACTCGACCAATACAAACTGGATAACGTCAAGACGCTATCCGAAGGCAACTCGCTATGAATTTCGAAAATTATACGTGTGTCAACACTCGTCATTGAATAAAGTAGTTGAACGGAAACGGCAGTCGTGTAAAGTTAGAAACAAAAATTTCAAAGCACAAATAGACATTAAATTTTTTTAAATAATAATGGAAACACAATAAAAAATGATGTGCTATTAAAAAATGGAATTAACATAGTGATAAAAATAAAGTTTGAACATTCCCATAGGGTAAATGTAACAGAAGCTTTTGGATACTTATGTGTAAACATATTATTGAAACAAATCTGTGTGCTCTGTATCACACTGGAATTTGTTTTTCGCCACGCAGCGTAATCATAAACAAAGCCCCGAGTAATCCAGAGCGTTGCGCGGACCTCACACACTATACTATACAGGGTTTTGCCTTTACGCTTCCCGGCCTGATATAGGTCCAGGGTCCGTGTCAAAATATGGTAAGACATTGATTCAAGTCTTGTTAGCATTGGAAAAAACAAAAATGGATTTTATGTCGATTAGTTTTCTTTTAACTGACACTTGTTCATCACAATCTCAGAAGTCATGAAAGTGGACTATAGAGCTGTTATTAAATTCCTTACTCGAGAAGGTCTTCCACCTCAAAGTATCAAAGATCGGCTGGATGGGGTGTACAGAGAAAATTCTTTGTCGTATTCTGTAGTAAAAGACTGGTCAAAACAGTTCAGTTTCAAATGGGGCAGGGATCCTTGGAAGATGAGGCAAGAACAGTAAGGACGGTGGAAGTGGTGACAGACAACAACATTTCCCTTGCTGAGGATCTCATATTGATCGACACTTGAAAGTTGAAGAATGATCAAAAATGTTGGGGCTTTCAGATACAAGTTGAAGAATGATCAAAAATGTTGGGGCTTTCAGATACAAGTTGAAGAATGATCAAAAATGTTGGGGCTTTCAGATACAAGCTTTCGCCGAATCCTCCACGAACATTTAGGCATGAATAATGTTAGTGCAAGGTGGGCCCCCAAACTTATTTCAGCAGTTCAGCGCCAGCGACGTGTTAACTGTGCCCGATCCTTTTTGGACCTCTGTGGAGAAAACCCTGTGGACGTGTTGAAGACAGTTGTCACAGGTGATGAGGCTATTGGTTCTCTACTATGATCCTTTGTGCAAAGGGGAGTCTATGGAATGGAGGTTTAAAGAAGAATCACCGCCAAGAAAGTTCTAGGTCTGTTAGTCGCAAAAAGAGTTATGGCTACGATTTTTTAGGATTGTGAGGGTATTCTTCTCATAGACTTTAAAGAACGTAACACCACAGTCAACGGCACTTATTATGCAACACTCCTGCAGAAATTAAAACAAAATTTTAGGGAGAAAAGACGTGAGGAACTGACCAAAGGCGTGTGCTTGCTCCATGAAAATGCACCTATGCACACTGCTGCAATGGCACAAGCCGTAATTCGTGACTGCGGTTTCCAACAGATTGATAATGCTCTGTATAGTTCAGATATGGCCCCCAGTGACTACTACCTACTTTTGAAAAAGGACCTTTGCGGGCGCCATTTCAGTGGTGACGAAGAGGTGAAAGCTGTAGTTTGGGCACATTTTGAGGACAAACCAAAAGAATATTTTTTTAGGGGTTTCGAATTGTTGCTGAAACGATGCAATAAGAGTGTTGACATTAGGGGGGACTGAATTGAAAACTAAAATTTAATTGTGAGTCTATGCCTGTTTGTGCGAATGGTTTTAGATGGCGGCAGTCAATTAACATTTATCAGAGAATGTGTTTCAAGAAGGTTACGGCTACCGATAATTGGGCAACACAAAATTTCCGTTATTTCATTCATTCGGCAACAAGGATAGGTTGCCAGCTCGTCTCTGCAACAGAGTAAAGGTTACATTAAAAAGTCAACATGTAAATGAAAACTTTATAACGATCACAGCCATGGAAATACCGGAAATTTGTTTTGATGGGTTAAAGGTGCCAACGGGGAATCATCCTCCCGTATCTCAATTCAAATTGGCAGATATTCCAGGACAAAATAAATCACAATTAGTGGAAGGCATTAGTCGACTCATTGGTGCCGACCATTATTGGTAAATTGTTACTGGGGAGAACATATGTTTGTCAGAAACACTAACAGCGGTTAATACGAAGTTAGGATGGACTTTACATGGGCCAGAAACGATAGACACAACTCCACTTAGCTTCACAACGGTGCTGTTTGCTAAGACGTTTGAAGAGGACAATGTCGATGTGAGCCAGTCAGGTAATTTAGAGACAATTGTTATTAGATCTAACGAGGACTGTAGTAATAGTGAAATTGAACGAGTTTGTAAAGAGAATGTTAAGTATAAGAACACTTTTAACGAAACAGCTCTCCCATGGAAAAACGGGTATAGTGAAATAAATATAGACTCTAATAATAGTGGTGCGTCAACGAAAAAATTATTAAAAATCACTAGTTTAAACGAATTGGCTTGTGACAAAGAAGTGCCAAGTTCAATGAACAATAATGTAAATAGACCTATTTATTATATGCCTCACCGGGTGGTCTATCGGACAGATAAAACAACGACGAAAGTGAGAGTAGTATTTGATGGTTCGGCTCACGCGCCGGGGTTGGCATCCCTAAACGACCTACTATCGCCTGGTCAAAATTTAGTGCTGGATATTGTCAAGGTGCTTTTAAACTGCAGGGTCGGACTGAGTGGTGTAGTAGCAGATATAGGCAGTGCAGATACAGATCGAGACGTTCACCGTTTGTTATGCTATGCACACCCACCCATATGTTCCTCAATCAAGGAATATAGGATGAATAGAGTAACTTTTGGTGTCACCAGCAGTCCCTTGCTTTTGGCAGCAGCGCTCAGGAAACATCTGGAAACAATTAATGGTAATACCTGCATCATTTTTGGTAAGTCGTTTTATGTAAATGACTCAAGTAACAAGTTAACTTCGCCTAGATTACAATTAACGGCTGGCTTGAGCCCAGCTAGACTCGAGAACGATAATAATTTGAAATGGATAATGAGGGGCGTAAAATCAGCAAATTTAATAAAGTCTGATTTGTGGAAGTGCGGCCCTGTCTGTTTAAGGGAAGATTCAGGTCAATGTCCTGAAGATAACGTGGTATTCTCTGAACTAAATATGGTCATTTTCAACGTTTGCACAGATGTCGGCATAGAAGTAGGTAAAGTTGTTGCGTGTAAAGGAATATATACAATGATTTGTTTTTAATTTAAGAAACCATAGTAATAAACGACATGGCCCGCTGAAAGCTGATGGAATACGTAACGAGGAAAACTATTTAAGAAAAGTTGTTCAGTTTGATCATTACAAGTTTGAAATAAATTCAATACGATCAGCCAAAGGTTTGGATTCTAAATTGGATATTTCAAAGTTGAATTCGTTTTTAAACAAAGAAGGAAATCCAAGGTTTAGAAAAAGGTTTATCAACGACTATCGACATCTGCTTCATATTCCTCAGGTGCCGCGTTTATTGTGGAAAATTGTGAAAATCGAAAAGATTTTTCCCGGTTGTGATCATTAAGTGCGGGCTTGTGAAGTGCGGCTTCAAACTTGGCAAATCCAACGCCGACCAGTGCAACTAATGTATCCTCTGGAGCGTCATTTTCCGGGGCGGGAGGATGTTGAAAATTGTGGGGAACACTAGTTAGGTTTAGTAGATGGCAACATTGTGTGACCATATGTAAAAAGGGCCACACATGAAGAAAACATCTATAGCGTAGGGTAGATAAGTTTTAGTTTTAAGGAAAGACAGAAGTTAGTTGTGAACGAGATTTAAACGCATAAAGACACAGCTCGAACAAACGTTTACCGATAGAACTTAAAATTATTAACGTAAATACGATATAGGTAGTAATTATTATTCAATCGTGCATTATTAGGCTTTTAAGTAGTTAAGTGTAAATATTCATTGTTTTCACAGAGTGTTATTGTTCTGTTTGTTCCTTTTGTTTATTAAAAAAGCTGAACCAGCAACGTGTGTGTATTTTTGCAACGGACGAACGAACATATTTTATAATGTCGTTTCTTTCATAGTCATGCCGAGAAATCTTGGAGCTTACCTCATATGTTCAAATTTTTATCACAGTTAGGATTATTAAAACCAAAAGAAAGCTGAATATCAACAGTTAACAGAATAAAATTCAGTCCATTGCTGATAGAGGAGGTGTATTTATATAAAGTAACCCAAGTGATACTAATCATTCTAAATGTCCAAATAGAAGGATCAGACCCAACATAGTGTAGTCCAAAGTTATATCCTCGTGGAGTTACATCCCCTTAAATGTTAAAGAGGAAACACACCTTTTCACTAATAAAATCAAAATGTCATCAGTGCTCGAAACATCTACAATTATAACTTACCAACAATCAAAAGAGCAGCAAAAATATGTGCAAAAGTTATCACGTACTATTCAATAGCAAGAAGAGCACTCTCAGCTTTAACAGGAGTGTTATTGGATTTATTCGTGATAACTGTTCTGTACTGCTTTTACTTTAAATTTACAGTAACATATATTTTATATGTCGAAATATTACTATCAAAAGTTTTGTTTTCAAAAAATTCATTTTTAACAGTAGTATATTTAAAATAGGGTAGAGTGTCTTCTTACAAAGTATGGATAGCCGACAAGAATATTTTTGTAAAATAAGTAAACAGCAGTTTGATCAAAAAAATTAAAGGTGACAGTTTTGTTAATTCTATTTGGAAATTTAAGTTGTGTTTATTTCAAGTACAACAAAAACACTTATTTCTGAGACAATAAAATTATAAATTAAATAGACTACCCTATTTCTATAACATGTGCTAGTTGGTATTAACACATTCATAGCCCAAGAAAGTCTCAACTGTGTGGTTCCTTGATTCTTTTCCTAACTTACTGATAAATCAATCAAACTGATTGTTTGATACATTTTTCAGCACCTAAGTAAAATTCTAAATTCTTCTCCAAGAGCCCTGGACCGCCAGGTCGGACCGAACTAAAGGGCTGGGTACCACTTCTAGTAAGATAGTAGAGGTGGGCTCTGGTACCAACCCCAGAGCCTGTATCTGGATCAGAAACAACTTGCAGTATTTTACAGTATTAGAATACTGCACCAAGGACATGGTAGCCATCCATCTCATGATCACAACCGGGCAGACCAGGCTGAAAGTAGTGGCCTGTTCGGCCTATTTCCCCGGAGACAGAGATGCAGAACAACCACCTCCAGCAGAAGTGCGGCAATTGATCACCTACTGCAAGAGGATCAATTATCACCTTGTAATGGGATGTGATGCGAACTCCCATCATCTGGTTTGGGAGAGCACAGACACTAACAGACGAGGTGACTCACTATTTGAATACATATTAGGAGAGGAGCTGGTTGTCAACAACATAGGCTCGGAACCCACCTTTCTAACGGTCAATCGAAGAGAGGTTTTAGATCTCACGATCAGCTCAAGGCTGTTGAGCTGAAAAATCCTCAAATGGAGGGTGTCGTCTGAACCCTCATGTTCGGACCATGCCCACATCCTATTTGAGATTGAAACAGGCACTAGACCTGTGGTGGAGTATCGCGACCAGATGAGGACGGATTGGGAGGGGTACAAGTAATCCCTCGCCGCCCGACTTGTGTCCGCTATCCCCACAGTGAGGGATTGTGAAGAGATTGAGATTGCAGCAGAACAGGTAAGGGATGCTGTGGTCTCAGCATATCACAAAAACTGTCCACTAAAGTTATAAAAATATAGTCGAGGGTCTACTTGGTGGAACAATAACCTCGAAAAACTACGAAGAGAAGTGAGACGTCTCTTCAATCGTGCTAAGACAACAGGCAACTGGGAACAATATAAATCCACTCACACATTACAACAAAGAGATAAGGAACGCTAAGAGGGAATCCTGGAGGAGGTTCTGCGGGGACATCTCTAATTTGCCCAGCAGCGCCAGAATCCACAGAATACTCTCACGCGACCGTGTCCAGGAACTGGGATCAATAAAACGACCAGATGGCTCCTTTACTGAATCACGGAAAGAAACGTCAGAGCTCTTAGCACACACACACTTCCCAGATTGTCTGATCCTGAGCAACGAAGATGTCCTGCCAGCTGAGGGTCGATTTAAACGCCCTCAGAGGGACAGACAACAACTGAGTACTCTAGTCGGCCTGTATACAGGACACTGCCGCTTGCGTCACCACATGCACCGTCAGGAGACCGAGTGCCGGCTGTGTATGGAGAGTGACGAGACAGCAGAGCACGTACTGTGTTCCTGTCCGGCGGCGGACAGGACTAGATACCTGATCTTTGGCAAGACAAAGCTTGCTCCGGAAGATCTGGATCAACATTCGCCCACAAAGATTATCGACCTCTGCAGAAGGCTGGCTTTGTTGGGCGAAATATAGACCATTAGGCGTGAGCCACAATAGATCTTATGGTCGCCGTGGAGGGACCGGTATGGCACACTCACATTTAAACCTAACCCTAACCTAACCCCTAAGTAAAATTAATTCACCTAATAAACAAAACTGTCACCACATTTTTATTAAACTACTGTGAATCTTTCGTACCCAAATTTTATTCTGATGCAGGCACGTCATTCATCATTAATATCAGAAAGAAAGTTAAAAATCAAATGGAAGTTATGTCTGGTATATGAACATATACAGGGGAACTCCCACATAGACCTTCCATTAGCCGTTTCTTGAGTACCGCTCACAATTGAATTCACTCATGTGGGTTTCTCAAAATTTCCATTTCACTGAAAATATTGACGTTAGTATGGGACTTCCGGTTATACCGGAAGTAGACGTCAACTTTCTTATTTCAAATGGAATATGGTGTTTTTTTATTACGGATCTAGATTGATCGTCAAATTTTATGGTAGGTTTTACTAACATGTAATGTCATTTTTTTAACCATTTTCGAGATATTTGACTTTTTTCAAAAATTTCTTAAAAAACATTGTCACATTTACACACCTGTATCTCTCCTATTTCTCAAACTGAAGACGTGAAATTTTAAAGTGCAAATTCTAAAATGCCACAAAATATTTGGATTTTACTAAAGCTAGTATAAGTTAGACACAGTGTCCGAAATATATATATATATATATATATATATATATATATATATATATATATATATATATATATATATATATATATATATATATATATATATATATATATATATATATATATATATATATATATATATATATATATATATATATATATATATATATATATATATATATATATATATATATATATATATATATATATATATATATATATATATATATATATATATATATATATATATATATATATATATATATATATATATATATATATATATAGCCTCAGTGGTAAGAACGTGTGCCTCTGAACCGGAGGGTACTGGGTTCGATCCCAGCATTCTCCTTTCACTTTCTCAGTACAAACCGTAACATTAACATCAACTGAGGTTCTGGCATAGTATTTGAGTAAGTTGAATGTCTGCACGTTCTGCTCTCGGAGGGGGCGTAAAGCCCTCGGTCCCGTGTCCATGCGATATTGGGCATGTTAAAGATCCCTACCCTCCTTACAGAAAGGCAGAGATTCGGCAAAATTTCCAGGATAGTGAGGTGAAACTGCTCCATGGCGTCGGTGATTGGCCATAGTAGCGAAAATAGGGTGATGTTAAAGAAACAAACCACAAACACAATATATATATATATATATATATATATATATATATATATATATATATATATATATATATATATATATATATATATATATATATATCATTTCATTAAATACAAAATTTAGGAATATTGTAACATACAATATTTGATATGTAAAAGATTCCCACTCTTTTTACAAAAAGGAAGGGTTCAACAAATTTGCAGGTTGATTGGGTGAAAATGCCTTCTGGTGCTGATCGTTGTGGAGATGGGTCGATGTTAAATCAAAACCACAAAAACAAAAAATATTTGAAACTTTTTTAGATTTCTAGATCTATAGATAAGCTCACTTATAAATATGTTGTTTGATATTGACTAGGCAGTTTTAGCAAACAGATTGAGAGGGTTCAAAGTGAGCATGATAGGTATATAACAATAAAAATTAAATTAAAAAAAATAGGAAACCGACTTGATTAAGAATAACTCAAAACTACTGGTCAGTTCTTCATCAAATTTATATGCCACCACATGAGAAGCACCAGCTTTCAAATAAAAAAAGAATCATCACAATCGGTTTACCTAGAAAACAGTTCTGAGGTAACAGATTTTTAAAAAAATGCAGTCGAATTGAGAACCTCCTCCTTTTGCTGATTGTGAATATGTAACTGTTTTGGCTCACTGTGAAATAAAGCATGTTGAAACCAATGTTTTCTAAAGGCAATCTGCAATTATCCTCAAATTCTGAAAATGTACGTTACCGATCACCTTCAAACACTGCCATCATAATGTTGTTACTGAAAAAGGTGTTTGGAGGCTAGGATATATAAGAAAAATATTTCTGTGATTGCTAAATGCCTCAATGCCTTGTGTCTCAATGTGTCCCACCTACTATCAAAAATATGCACGAGTGAAATCTCCTGAAATTACGCTATCGACTCAATGAGACCAATAACGAGTTTAAAGCGTCGCTACCGAGTTAAAGGGTCCGCAACTTCGCTACCTTTGGCAACATTCAATATCTGTAAAGTTAAATTTCGAAGTATTTTTGACCAACGAAGTTCGAACTATTTTAAAGAATTGCATATTTTAAACTTCGAACTACTTCAACATCGCTAGTGCGAACATATTTTCGAACCGAAGGTTCGGTTCAAGTTCGGCTCGAAATTTCGAAGCTTTGCGCACCTCTACACTAGTCATCTTGTATGGGTAACACCTTTTTACACAGCTAATAGGGGTAGTCCACTAAATTTAAATTGAAACTGTAAGCGTCATAGTGTGCATCGCATTTATTAAAATAAATAATTTCAATATCTGAGTCTTATATTCCCATAAGAAAATTATTTCTAAGAAAATTCGCTAAAGGTTTGTGAAGCGATTCTGATTTGCACAACCCCAAATACATCACTAACCAATTGTGCTTGTCGTTTGAATTTATCTTGATCTTATACTGAAACAGTCCAGAACAGTTACCAGCAATAAATTTAATGTAGAACATTTTTATTCTAATACGCAGTTTAATGTGAACATCTAAGATTTCTTATCATTTTTTGAACATTTCATGCACATTTAAATTCCGAATACTTCATTTTCATTCGCAAGTTGTTTCTTATTTAATACTGTAGAATTTTGTTACCATTTCTGCCTTAACAAAGTTACATACATACAATTTAACAATATTAAACGACAAGATATAAAGTATAAAATACCGTATAAAGTAAACAAATCTAATATATTTATTAAAAGTAATCATCACAAATGCTTATGTACAAACCTAAACTAATAAAATTTATATTATATACAATAATTATGTAATAATAGTGTATTTCAGTTGATTATACATAGAAGCATAAACCGGTATGGTCTGTTATGTTTGTTATAATCAGTTCAGTCTGTCCCACTAGACACAGGTTAGTTCATAATAAACGAAACAAAGTAACTGGCTTTTTTTTGTTAATTCATTTTTTTATTTAACAAATTTAGTTAAAATAACTAAAGGTATCGGTCAACATTTAGATTTAAATATTTATTTAGTTTTCATGACGTTAAAATTATCTTTTTTATCAGGAGCGATTCCTGTATTATCCATCCTTTTTAATAACTAAAAATATGACAGGGTAGTCCTAAACATAACACACATATAACACAAAGCAACTGATTCTAATGTTCAAATAAAACTTTTGTAATTTAATCAATTTTCTTCTTTGGAATTGAAGAGTGAGTTCTAGAGGGACCAGGTCCCGGTTTTACATACTCCAAGTTATATAATACCTAATGTAATAATAATGTAAACGTACAAAGTGCCAAAAATATATTTACATGTTCAGCTACTGTGGGAAAGATGGTGCTGTCTGTATTTCCAAGGGGCCTATGTACCATTGTGGCATTCAAATCCAACACTTGTTCTACGATTTTCATAAAATAAGTGATGCTATAGAACAGAAGACCTATTTATTGGTACAGATCAGTAAAATTAATCGAATATGTTACGGAAGCTAAGAGGCATGCAAGAATCGCCAAGGAGGTGGAAAAGGAAATTCAAATTTCCGCCATAAAGGTACGGGATGCCGAGGATGATATTAGGTTGACTAGGCCATACACACTCAGGATCCCCAGTAGGGATCAGTGGAGGGAAAATGAGGTTGAATTCCAGCCCGCAAGCCTGGTCTGTTTCACCGACGGATTGCGGCTGAAGGACCAACAATCCTCCGGGGCAGGAATATACATCGAGGGCCTGGGGGTGCGCGAGTGCTATGCTCTTGGCGCATATACCACAGCATTCGAAACAGAGGTGTACGCTATCCTGTCTGTGGCCAATAGACAGGATGTGAAGAGGAGTCCCGAGAAATGTGTGTACATCTGCTCGGACAGCCAGGCAGTCCTCCGGGCAGTCTGCGCGGCCAGAATCAGGTCTACGCTGGTTCAGGAGTGCGCTGACGCCCTCAGAGGGTTAGCCAGGACAAAGGAGGTACAACTAGTGTGGGTTCCGGGACACTGTGGCGTGGCGGGGAATGAGGTCGCGAATAATCTCGCAAGGCTTGGTGTAAGTAGGAAGTCGGTCTCCGTCGTCTTAGACAGGTGGACCGAGGAAGCAATGAAGAGGCACTGGGGGTCGGTTGGTGGCTGCAGGCAGGCGAGGGACTTCGTGGAGGGGCCGGACAGAGATAAAACTGTCTGGCTACTCGGAAGGAGTCGACCTACGCTTCGCCGAATCCTTGGGGTGCTCACAGGCCACTGCGCCCTTAGAAGACACCTCACATTGATAGGCGTAGAGAGGGATCCCATTTGCCAGGAATGCGGCAAGGATGAGGAAACGTCCTACCACTACCTGTGCAAATACGAGGCTTTTGGGAGTCTTTGAGCAGAATTGTTCGGATCGAGGACTCTGCAGAGGAATCAGGTAAGTACCGTCCAATTGAAGACCGTCACGGCCTTCATCTCGAGGTTGAGGCGGTTTGGCGACGGAACTGAGGAGGAGTAGAGCATGGTTGCTGGGGTTGGCAAAAAGGGCCCATGGTGGCCTACTTGCTTGGCCTCTCCACCACTGCTACTACTACTACTACTAGACTGATTATAGAGACAATTTATTCAAATATCTTGTTTCTATATTGTTGGCATTTAGACTCTATAAAACTTACATTCTTCAATTGTTGATAATTTAAACAGATATTAGATTTATTTATTTTTCTTTCATAAATCAAACATTTTTGAGATATCAAAAAGTAATTAAGGGTTTGGTTTTTAAAAAGAAATGTCTGTGAAGATATAGTTCCAAGAGAATTATTCCTATATGAACAGATTTTCTTTTTTCAAATAAATATTCCGTTTTGTATTAACCCTGAATAAATAGCTAAGTCCAATTTTGGTGATCAATTAACTATGTATGACTTCTCACCAAAAAATGGATAAAAAATCCATGAGTGAAGAAGAACTTGCAAGAATACTTGCTACCATTTGCGATGGTGATGAGGTTTCTGAAGAAGACAATCACACCAGTGAAGACAGTGATTACAAGGTAGAATTAGAGCAAGAAGCTCTCCAAGCAGATAACACAGTGGCTGTTTTCCATCCAGCCCTGAGTTCTGTCATGTCTAAAGACAATACCACTAAAAGGTTGCTGATCCATTTGCACAGCAAGGGCAAGAAAGTAGTGCAAATATAATAAAGGGTACTCCTGATCCAACTACGTACAGCATATCAAGAATCAATTATGTGAAATCTTCATTCCAATTGATAACTGATACTTCTCGTAAAATATAATTTTGTAAATGAAAAATAATGAAGGCAAGAGACTATGGTAATAAATAGCCTAGACGAAATAAGTTCACATGGGTTTACTACTGCAGTCTATGAATCACATGGTCAATATAACAAAACTCTGTGGATTGCAAAAAAAAAAAGGAAGTCGTCTATTTCGTGCAATGATGTCCCTGAAACAATTTCAGTGTATATCACACGTATTGTAGTTCGATGACACAAGGCAGATCAATAAGAAAAAAGGTTGCACGATTAACTGGCTTGTATTAAAAACTTTTGGGAGAAGTAAGTTAAATTAACGACTTTATACAATGTTGGAGTAAATATGGCTGTAGATGAGCCTTTTGGGATTGCTGTCCTTTCACACAATATATCTCGCCAACAAAATATGGATGCTATGGCATAGTGTCACTTCTTACGCACTAGTGTCAGTTCTTACGCTCAAATATATACAGGAAAAAGGTGTGACAGTGTCCAAAAAGAATCAAGGTATATGACTGGTAGTAGTTCTCACTTATAGACTTGCTGGCCAAAATGTGCCTTGTTATAACTTTCCTATATCAATTAGGTTGGGTCAAATGGTTCTTAAAAAGGAAATTGCCATGTTGCGGGCGTTGAGAAAAACAAACCAGAACTACTTGTTGGAAAATGGATAGATGTATATATGTCTTTATTTTGTATTTTACCAAGTGGGCTACAGTTGTATTATATAATGCAAAGAAATACCAGAATACTGTTAGAGTAGATTACATCATGATTAACAAGTTAGTGTTATGAGACGACAAAAAAACACAAATCATACTCAACTACAACACTGCAACTGCACTGAATTTACTCATTAGCACACATACTCACGTAAACAGAAAACAGAAAACAAATATATAGACTCTGCGGATCATGGGATACTCTTGCATAAAATGTGCCATTATGGTTGCAGGGTAGTATTTCCCTCAGAGCCCATGCAATGGTGTTTCAGGCCGAGATGTACGCCATCCTGCACTGTGTGCGGGAGAACAAGAGGAGGGGCTACACCAACAAGCGGATCCTCATAGCCACAGACAGCCAGGCAGCCCTTAAGGCACTAAGTAGCCCACGGGTAAATCCCTGGCTGGTGAGTGAGTGCCGAGACGAGATGAGCGACCTGGCTGGGCAGAATGAGGTGACCCTCATCTGGGTGCCGGATCTCTCCAGGGTTAAAGGCAATGAAGAAGCTGACACTCTCGCGAAGAAGGGTCAGCAGAACCATTTATGGGACCAGAACCGGCTCTGTGCGTGACAAAGAGCACTGCCAGGGGAGCCATTAAGTCCTGGGTCAGAAACCAACACAAGGTGTACTGGGCGGACTGTCCAGGGCTCAGACATGGGAAGTCAATAATTGACGGACCCAGTTTAAAGAGAGCTGTGGAGCTGCCAAATCTTAGCAGAGGGCAGCTCAGAAACACAACAGGTCTCTTGACGGGACACATGGCCGTCAAGAAACACCTGCATAAAATGGGGCGGTTCGAAGGGAACCTCGCATGCAGACTCTGCGGCGAGGGGGAGGAATCAGCCCAGCACATCTTGTGTGAGTGTAAAGCTCTGGATCGCAAAAGACAACTGATCTATGGTCAGTGTAGACCGGAGACAGAGCAATATAAAACTTCACCCTACCAATCGCTGTGCAGACTAGTTCAAGGCACAGTGATTTTGGAATGGCTAGAGTAGTTAAGACTAAGGGCATGCACAATCAACCAAAGGTTGCAGTGCTATCGGGGCGGCAAGGCCGCGGACGAGCCCTAAGGGGGGGAAAAAAATGGTTGCAGGGGTAGAGTTCATGCTCTGTTCAGATCCGATACCTGAGGGTCTGGTGAAATGGAAAATATTCTTCAGCTATGTCAGTTTCATGTGGAGTTCCTCAGGGTTCGGTCTTGGGACCGCTTCTATTTCTGGTTTATGTAAATAATCTTGGTGGGTGTGTTGGCTCTTCCAGTACCTATCTCTTATTTTTTGTGTTGTTATATATTAGAATTAGTGCTCATGTAATACATTTGATTACATAACATTGACCTGTCACGGAAATATTGATGACAATAACATATATTATTATTATATGTACTGGAAACTCGGAAACTATAAGACATACAAAAATTGTTAAATGAGAAAAGTTATAGTGAATTCAGTTTGGAGGTTATATCCGTTCGAAGGCTGGTTGTTACTCTGTTCGTTTTCAAGATATTTTAAAAAACCAAGAATATGCATTTCCAAAAAAGGGATGTGATTTCCCCAATTCAAAATAACCAGCAAATCTGTGAGCACATCAACTTTTTGTTTTTCAACATAATTAGAAAGAACTTTTTTTCTATTTATAAAAATGTATCACACTTTATGAAAATATTACAATTCAATGTTAAAAAAAACATGAATTGTTTTTTTAAAGACTAGCCATGAGTTTGGCAGCCATTTGCTGTATCCTATTATGTAAAATTTACACAATAATGATAATAGTGTTGACACTTTGTTGTTGATCTTAGTAGCTTCCTAAACTTGATAATGGCTTTTCGATTATCAAATGAAGAAAAGCTTGATCTTCTGGATTGTTACTTTATGAAATGTTGAACTTGCACTGAATAATTAATAACATAGATATCCAGAAAGGCATCAGTAATGTACTATACTGTGGACTACTTGTGAAAAATTTGTTAAACCATGGAAGTTTTGAAAAACCACGAGCAAACTGTTACAATGTAAATAACAAAAATAGAATTAGAGCATTTTGATGAATATCCTTCAACATTCACACAGACTGCTCAACGTGAAATTGGAGTACCCAGTCGACGATTCATAGAGCTTAAAGAATTCAAAAATACCGCCCATACAAATCACCAATTGTACAGGAATTACAGTGCAGGGGATCATTTGAAAAGAATGGAATTTTGCAATTGGTTTCGAGAAAATTGCAATGAAAATCCTGATTTTGTCAATTCAGTAATATGGAGTGAATAAAGCCATTTAATAATTGTGGCATATTTAGCAAACATAATCATCAGCATTGGTTCGTATCCAATCCACACCTAGACTGCAAACTCTTTTGGATTTAATGTTTGGTAACAGATATATGGGAAAAGCTTTCTTGTAATATCTAACTTTAGTTATGATAATTTCTCAACTTTCTAGGCAAGAGGTTGGTGGGACGTTTCTTTTATTGTAGTGAAAGGTATCTGGTGAAAGGTATTTCGTACTGCAAAATCAAATAATTCCAGCCATTGGGGAAATAGTACTAGAAGCCCAATTCAATAACGTTTAGTTCCAGCAAGATGGGTGTCCTGTCCATAACTGCAGGGTAATGCGGGTGTTCTTGTTAGTGGTTTTTGGTCTTCTACGATTACTCTTCAGTAATATCTAACAATGGACCCATACGTTGGCCTGCAAGGTCACCAAATATTACACCATTAGACTTTTTATAAGGCCGCATAAAAAATGAAATTTACTAATTTGAACCACCTGAAAATGCACAGAATTTAAGGACAAGCTGTGAAGATATTTTCAACTCAATAAATAGAAATACACTGAGCAAGGTAACTCAAACAGTTTTAAAGCTGCATAAGAAATGTATTGATGCAAATGGAGGACATTTTGAAGATTAGGTTTGAAAATATTTGTTATAAATTGTGTTAGAATGGATTTGTTTGTTTTTGAAATGGCTGCCAAACTAATAGCCAGTCTTGAAAAAAAAAAACAATCTTCATGATTTTTTGACATTCAATTGTAATATTTTCATAAAGTGTGATACATCTTTATAAATAGAAAAAAAATCATTCTAATTATATTAAAAACAAAATGGCTGCCATAAGAAAAAAGGCAATGATGGTATATCAAAATTGACAAATCTAATTGGAAACTGAATAGACCAATTGATATGTGGCAAAAAGAATGTCCTAATAATGTACTTATACAGATTAGCAGATTATTTTGAATTGGAGAATTAACAGCCCTTTTTCGAAAATGCATATTCTTGTATTATGAAAATATCTTTAAAACCAACAAAGTTACAACCAGACTTCGAACTGGTATAACCTCAGAACTGAATTCTTTACAACTTTTTCCATTTAACCATTTTCGTATGTCTTACAGTTTCCGAGATCTCAATACATCAACCACCAATGGGACAATGGGACATACTGAATATATATATATATATATATATATATATATATATATATATATATATATATATATATATATATATATACTGTCATGGAGGCTTACATTATTACATGACTTACAACAAATTTAACAGACCAAAACCGACTAAGCAATCAATGTGAGGAAAACAAAATGCTGAATACAATAATACGAAATAATCAACATAAAAACTTAACACCTACATATATATCATTACCACATTCCGTCCTAACTGTATGCCTCATCTGAGAGACACACTCATTCAAACACCCATACTCGCACGCAAACACACACCTCTCTATCTCGCTCGTCTTTACTCTATGGCCTTCGACATGAAATCTATAAACCTTTTGGCGTACTGATCAGGGTCGCACGTACTTATTCCATCAACGTTAGAGCCGTACTTGACAGTCTTAGCAGCCTTGGCCGCTTGCTTCTTAACGCCGTAATGGGTCAGGACATCAATGATGGCGACAAAGTAGATCTCCTTGACGGGGGCAGAATCACAGCTCGGTATAGCATAGATGTCCAGTTCTGGTATGATACCACCTGTAAAAAATCCACCTGGGTTCGAAGCGATATATTAGTAAATAAGTTAGTCACACTTAAGCGAGATACTAGGTGCGGTTAAGTTAAGTAAGAAATGCATAGATAGGTTAAGTGCTTTCAAACATTTTCGTTATACAGTATACTCTTGATTATCTGGGCTAATGAGGGGATCAGCAACACCGATAACTGAAAAACATGAGTAATGCGAACATAATAAAATGTATTCTCGAAGCAATTTTGGTAGCCTTTATATATTGAAAAGAAAGTGCAAACAGGATGTGTCTTTCCCAGGAAATGTTTATCTTGTTCCTTTCTGCTGTGCCGCCCATGCAATCACGATAGAGACCAAGTGTGACAAGATGGGGGCAATTAAATTCTATGACCTTAACATAAACATTTCCGGATATGGATACTTCTTAACGGCCCTATTGTAGTGGCACGTTCAGAGATAAACAAGAATTCATCACAACAGATTAAGCGATTTGTGACAATTAATTCTGCTTCTACATACATACTACTACACTACAGATTCGAACGAATTTCACAATTTTAATTTCCTCAAGACTTTTGCAATGTAGTGATTCTAAGAGACAGACCTGTACTTAGATGATCGTCGGTTTTTATTAGGGATATTTATTATATTTCTGCCAGAGAAAACTAAAAGATATTCCTGATTTGAAATTTTGATCAATTTCTCAGCACATAGAACCCACAAACTGGATAATCCGCTCACGAATAATCGAGAGTATACTGTAGATTATTTCATGTAAATGTTTTGTGTACAGTTCGATTTGACATTCGGTAGAGCAAGGATTTCAAATTTATTTCAGAGTTATAAGCCTTTTCTGTATAGGATGTGATAATAATAAATATTTATACGAACATCAAGGAACCAGACATTAAGGCCTGAAATTGAAGCTAAAACAAGAAAAAGTCTAAGAGAGCAAGTAGAAATGTTCATGTACCTTGGGAGTATAATTATAGACAATGGTAGATGTAGCAAATAATTTAAGAGGAGGATCGTAATGTGAACCCTGAAAGGTAGCTCAAAGAGATCAGCAAATTAAGTATTACTTTGAATAAGAAACACTGACGCAAAATTTTGCATCTCTAAAACATAAATTAAACTAAAAACTGCTGGGATCGCCAGCATCACATCACATCAGATATAGATGGCAATCAGCAGGAGCCTCAGCATAAAGAAAAAATTTCGGACCATTCATATAGTTAAAATCTATACTAAAAATATAAAATAAGAGGACCAAAGATTGATGCTTGAGGAACTCCAGATAAAGCATGAAATTTAGTTTACAGTAGGTAATGTTTATCTAAATTAAATACTTTTGAAAAATGAAATGTGCAGCGTATTGTTAGAAGTCTTACTGAGTCAATGATTGGTGCCGAAGGGAACAGATGTGTGTAAACCCCCGCAAAACGATCATTGTTCCATTTACCAGAAGAAGGTTGGACAAATTAAAACCACCTATTCTTATGGGGGAAACAATTCCATTCTCGGAACAAGCAAAATATCTGGGGGTTACCCTAGATAAGAAGCTCAACTGGGACATACAGTTAGAAAATGTAATCCACAGGGCTAAACTGTCCCTGTGGACATGCCGGAGAATCTGTGGAAACAACTGGGGAACAAACCCCCAACAGATGTACTGGCTCTATGTAGTGGTTATCAGACCAATGATAACATATGGAGCCATAGTTTGGTGGCCTAAGGCACTTCGTGGTATCGCGAGGGCCAAACTGGCTCATCTACAGAGACAAGCTTGCCTGATGATAATGGGAGCGATAAGCACCGCACCATCAGCCGCTCTGGAGGTCCTCCTTAATATTCCACCTCTTCACATATGGTTGGAGAGGGTGGCAAGGTGTACAGACTGAAGCAAACGGCAGACAGCATGCCGAAAGAAGTCAGTCTGGGAGGGTCCCGACTCCTTGATGACATTGATGGTCACAGAATTCTGGGAATGGTCTCAGACTTGATGCCTACAAAGATCAGTAGAGATCTGTCTTTCAAGACCGTCCTCCTGGAAAGGGAGGACTGGAACCGAAATCAAACGACCCTATTGAGAGCCATCTCTGCTGGTACTCTGACGGCTCCAAAACCAATATGGGAGTAAGAGCCGGCGCATATGGGGGCAGCACTGATGCTAGACTATCAACTAGCCTCGGCATGTACGCAATCATACACCAGGCAGAAGTGTATGCCATCGAGATGTATGCAAGGGAAAGTATAAAAAACCAGTGCACACACAAATCGATAAAGATATATGCAGATAGCCAAGCTGCAATAAAGGCTCTTGGTTCCCATGGTAATTCAAAAACGGTATGGAGTTGTAAATCTGCCCTTAACAAATTGGGCAGCTGTAATGAGGTGTCGCTGGTCTGGATACCGGGTCACTCGGAACATGATGGCAATGTTGCGGCCGATGCGCTTGCCAGAAGTGATGCCCAGAGAGACTTTGACAGACCAGAACCGATGCTGGGGATAACATCTTGCACAGCAAAACGCACTTTAAAGACCTGGACAGATAGAATGACAAACCAATATTGGCAAAATCTTCCAGGATTAGCCTTCATAAATGGCCTGTCTGAGTCAAGGGCTAAAAAACTTCTAGAGTTAAACAGACAACAACTGAGTACTCTAGTCGGCCTGTATACAGGACATTACCGCTTGCGCCACCACATGCACCGTATTGGGGTCGGTCAGGAGACTGAGTTCCAACTGTGTATGGAGAGTGACGAGACAGCAGAGCACGTGCTGTGTTCCTGTCCGGTAGCGGACAGGACTAGATACCTGCTCTTTGGCAAGATAAAGCTTGCTCCGGAGGATCTGGATCAACTTTCGCTTGCAAAGATTATCGACCTCTGTAGGAGGCTGGCTTTGTTGGGCGAAATATAGACTTTTAGGTGTGAGCCGCAATAGACCATATGGTCGCGGTGGAGGGACCGGTATGGCCCACTCACATACAAACCTAACCTAACCTACTGATTTCTTGTGCCAAAGAGAACACATGTTAGCTACAAGAATTTGGAAAGAAACACATATTCTTACCTTCATACTGATCCCTTACGTATTGTCCTATGGCGTTGGGTGAATCAGGTGGCGTAGCCAGACCAAACCTGTTATCCATGTTGGATGTGTCACTTTCATCTGAATCTTGCGGATTTTCGGCTTCTTGTTCCCTCATTCGTTGCAGTTCTTGTTCGCCTCTCTCCACTTCATGAATACCTATAATCAAAAACAAAAATACTAGTCAAATTGTGCTGTAGCTTAATGACCGAAGAAATTCCGCTGAAATTCTCAGCTTTCTCTCTATTTATTAAGTTTGTTAATATGCTGTGAAATCAGAGGCCAAAATCACGACTGCCTGCATATCTAAATCACAATTAGATGTTTTGCAAAATGATCACTGGTTTGTGTCTACAGGATGTGCTAGCGGTAATGCCAAATGTCTATAGAGCCAAAACCATTTTAAAAAAATCAGTTTTCACAGCGAGATGTATATCAGACAAGGCTACAATTTAAAGATAATTTCAATTACCAGGATGTCCCAGGAAAAAATACATATTACAGTTATATATATTTTTTAATGGGACACCTCTATATATTCAGGGTAATAGTTGCAAACACATTGTTAATTATTTCCTTCGGATCTTATGCCGTACTGGGTGAGATATTGTAAACAATCTTTTTTATGTAACCCCGTAAAAAAATCCACTGGGCTTAAACAGAGTGATCTAGGAGGCAGTGGAACGGACCACCTCTTTCTATTTATTTCTCAATAAATTTTCGGTCTAAGTAATTTCTCGCTTCCTGTGCAAAATGGACAGGAGCACCATCTAATCATAGCCATATTTGTTGACATATAGTAAGTCCTCACATTTAACGTTGTTTCATTAAGCGTCGCAGTTTGTTGTAGGAAAATGTATCATTTAACGTTGAAACTGATTCGGTATAACGTTGGTCTAAAAAAAGTCTAAAACAGTAGGTAAAAAGGGAGTACATAATATAATGTAGACTGTAGGCATGTACAGGCTGATTTTTTTAAGTGTCTCACCCCTGTAATTTTTTTATTACCAAAGATATCAAAAAGATCCAACGCCATCTGACAAACTACCATGCGATGAGTTAAAATATTGCGACAGAAAAACAATTGCACATCGTCTTCATAGAAATCCGTGGCCAACGTTGATTTTCTTAAATGGAACGATGGGCCTCAGACACATACAGTCGTTGCAGAATCGAATTGTGCGTGCAACGATGCCACGCTAGCATTTCTGAGTCAAGCCGTTTCGGAGACATGCCGTCACAAAATTTCAAAATTGGGCTGATTTTTTTAAGTGTCTCAGGTGATGTGCAATTGTTTTTCTGTCGCAATATTTTAACTCATCGCATGGGAGTTTGTCAGATGGCGTTGTAATTTTTTTGATATCTCTGATAACAAAGAAATTACAGGGGTGAGACAATTAAAAAAAATCACAGATGTTTTGAAATTTTTTGACGTCATGTCTCCGAAACGGTTCGACTCAGAAATGCGAGCGTGGCACAGTTGTACGCAGATTTCGATTCTGCAACGACTGTATGTGTCTGAGGCATATCGTTCCATTTAAGAAAATCAACGTTGGCCATGGATTTCTATAAAGGCAATGTGCAAATGTTTTTCTGTCGCAATATTTTAACTCATCGCATGGTAGTTTGTCAGATGGCGTTGGAATTTTTTTGATATCTCTGATAATAAAGAAATTACAGGGGTGAGACACTTTAAAAAATCAGCAACATTTTGAAATTTTGTGACGTCATGTCTCCGAAACGGCTTGACTCAGAAATGCGAGCGTGGCACAGTTGTACGCAGATTTCGATTCTGCAACGACTGTATGTGTCTGAGGCCCATCGTTCTATTTAAGAAAATAATATATATATATATATATATATATATATATATATATATATATATATATATATATATATATATATATATATATATATATATATATATATAATATATATATATATATATATATATATATATATATATATATATATATATATATATATATATATATATATATATATATATATATATATATAATTTTTTTTGGTGCTTTTATGTCCTTATTATTTGTCAACACTGTGCATCAGAATATTTAGACCGTGTTACTATCAGTTTAATCTTATGTCAATGTTTTTTCATGGATAACTTGGTAGAATAAATTTATGAGAATGATGTATTATGCATTTTTAATTTGACTACTTGCTGCGTCCAGACTTTTTAATATTTAGTCTTGGCTCTACAGATTGAAGTATTACCGGTGGCCCAGCCTGTATATATATATATATATATATATATATATATATATATATATATATAGACACACACATAAAATCAGCATTTGTTAAATGATAAAGTGTCTGGGACTAGTTCATAATGAATGATTAATCTCAAAAATCAATAATCACACAAACAAAACTCAACAGAATTTTATTTCAATCATCATACAGGATGTTTTTAAAAGTTTGACGCAATGTCCTACCACAATTCCCAGTGCCAAAATGTGACAACCATGCCTTACTCATCCTCAGTCCCTTCACCAAACCTCCTCGGCCTCAAAATAAAGGCCATGACGCTCTTTCATTAGACGGAACTTACTTGACTCCTCTGTAGAGTCCTGGATCCAAACATTTCTGTTCAAAGACTCCCAAAAGCATCACATTCACAAAGGTAGTGGTAAGACGTTTCTTCAGTCCCACTACATTCCTGGCAAATGGAATCCCTCTCAACACCTACCATTGTAAAGTGTCTTCTGCGACTACAATGGTCTGTTAGGATCCTGATGATACGGCGAAGCACGGAATGACTTCTACCATATCTATCTATCTGCTCTCTCCACAAAGTCCTTCACTTATATACAGCCACTGACCGACCTCCAGCATTTATCCATAGCTTCCTCATACCATCTATCTAAGGCGTCAGAGACCACCTTGCTACTTATGCCTACAGCAGGCTACAGGCCACAGAACGGCCGCCGGAAACCAAGCCTTGCGAGGTTATTCACTGCCTCATTACCTACCATGCCACAGTGACCCGGATCCTACATAAGCTGTGCCATCTTTGTCCTGGCCAGGTCCCCAAAAGCATCAGCACACTCCTGAACCGGCATTGATCTAATCCAGGGCACGCAGACCGCCCGGAGGGTCGCCTGACTATCCGAACAAATGTATACACATTCCTCGGGGCTCCTTAAGCCAATTAACCGTTAAAAAAATGCATTCCTTTCTTTCCTTTAGGAGTGCCATCCTAAGAACATCCACACAGTGTAGATTACTAATCATTAAATAAATATAATCTATTTACTGGTATTCAAAGAAGCAATGCACCTAAGGATCCAAAGTCGTAAAAGCTGGTGTCACACAGGGACCTGTGCTTGGACTCATTTTGTATTCGTTGTTGCAGATGGCATAGTGCTACTGTATTCACATGAATCACAATACAATGATTACACTGTTCTGAGGTCGTAAATAAAGAATATTAAAAGAAAAACGTATTTGGAAATTTTGTGACAAACCATTCTTAAGTTATTTA
The DNA here is from genome assembly GCA_964006375.1 of Tillus elongatus. Taxonomy (NCBI): domain Eukaryota; kingdom Metazoa; phylum Arthropoda; class Insecta; order Coleoptera; family Cleridae; genus Tillus; species Tillus elongatus. The sequence continues at coordinate 80,623,998 of OZ023270.1, read as the reverse complement.
GAAAAACTATTTCGGGGTATTACTTCCAAGGACATCATCTGTAAAAACACTCGCAAAGTATGTAAATAATTTTACTTGCTCAAATTATTACCCATTTAGCTTTATATCCTACTTCACTGTCCTATCCTGACAATAATCTTAATTACTTTTGTTTCCTTCAAATTAACTTTTATTTTGATTTTTCTTAACACACCATCCAAAACACTGACCAAACTTTGTAATTCTTAAGTAACAATAAATCACGGTTAAAGAAATTAAAGGCTTTTGAAAAGTCGCATATGCAACACCTTATGAATGGAACTTGGAACTGCTGTCTTTTCCTTTAAAATGTTTATTACATCTATGAATAAATTAAATAATATATCGATAATGAACATTCTAGCCATAAACTTTTTTTAGCTCCAGTTTCAAAGCAGTTAATGTCTTTTATAGTTCATTAATTGTTATTTCCCTTACTTAGTGAAACCGTTAGATACTAAATACAGATGTAACTTCTTTGGCTTCAAAAGTGCTTGTTTTCATCCCTGTGCTTTTATTTTTGTATAGATTGAGACTAATCCAATCACTCCAACAGAATACAGCTCTCTTCATAATATGAAATAATATTTTCCGATCCACCTTATCAAATACCTTTTCCAAGTCTACAAAAGTTATAAAGGTGTCTATTTTTCTCATGCCCCCTTTATTCTATTGCCCTTCTCTAGTTCCTCATATAAGTCTAATTCTGAACTGATTTTTGTATAGATTGAGAATAATCCAATCACTCCAACAGAATCCAGCTCTCTTCATTATATAAAATAATATTTTGTGATCCACATCATCAGATACTTTTTCCAAGATTATAAAAGCTAGTGTCTATTTTTCTCATTCCTCCTTTATTCTATTGTACTCTAGTTCCTTATAGGTGTCTAATTCTGAACTTTCATCCAGGTAATTATTATGCTTCTTATTGGGTTTTCACCAGCAGATTATTAGCAGAAATTTTGACACTGGCATTGTACATACATTTATAATCCGGGCCTGGTTCCATTTTCGCATGTTCATCACTTTTTAAACAGTATGGATACAGGTAAATTGATAAATCATCTTCTTTCCTTGGGAATAAGTGGTAAGATATTGCCCCAACGTTCTAAGAATGTCCTGCATACTCAAAAAGCAATGGTCAAATGACCACACGTTACTTACTATGTGTACATACCAAATATATAGAAGATACCTGAAAGAAAAAACCTGTAACTTAGATCAATGAAACAACTTTAGCGTACTCTTAACTATCCAAGTAAAATGTGGACACTAATTATAGGCAAACTTGAATAATACAGATCAAAATTATGTCTTAAAGGGAGAGCAAGCGCGTCAGAAATGTTTTAGTCTCCCAGTTTAAAACATTAAACAAAACTTAAGCATGTGCTGAGAAAAATAATATGATCTGAATTTATTTAACACTATAGAGTGGTCAGCGTGACTAACAGGCTTATCAGTATACATTACATTGACCTGTTACTTTGCATGAACAGAATATAAAACAAACTAAGTTAAATATATTGCGGTGCTATGGGGGCGGCAAAGACGTGGACGAGCCCTAGGGGAAAACAAAAGTTACATAAACAAATTTGTATTATGTAAGACAGTCGAAATGTGGACTCAGCTGTTCACAAAAGGACGAGAGTCTATTTAAGATGATTAGCACTCTAGACCATCTTCCATGGGAGCTACAAACAAAAATATTAATAAAATGGAGAAATTAGTCATCGAATACCATTGAATTTACTTTCGTCTAAAATAACTAAAAATCAGCAAGGATTGTGTTGAAGAAATCCTTCAAATCGTTTGTCAGTAAAATGTGTGGCAGCAAGCGGATCCTCATAGCCACAGACAGTCAGGGAGCCCTTAAGGCACTAAGTAGCCCACGGGTAAATTCCTGGCTGGTGAGTGAGTGCCGAGACGAGACGAGCGACCTGGTTGGGCAGAATGAGGTGACACTCATCTGGGTGCTGGGTCACTCCGGGGTCAAAGGCAATGAAGAATCTGACAGTCTCGCGAAGAGAGGGTCGGCAGAACCATTTATGGGACCAGAACCGGCTCTGGGCGTGACAAAGAGCACTGCCAGGGGAGCCATTAAGTCCTGGGTCAGAAACCAACACAAGGTGTACTGGGCGGACTGTCCAGGGCTTAGACATGGGAAGTCAATAATCTACGGACCCAGTTGAAAGAGAGCTGTGGAGCTGCTAAATCTTAGCAGAGGACAGCTCAGAAATACAACAGGTCTCTTGACGGGACACATAGCCGTCAAGAAACACCTGCATAAAATGGGGCGGTATCAGACCAATGATAACATATGGAACCATAGTTTGGTGTCCTAAGGCACTTCGTGGTATTGCGAGGGCCAAACTGGCTCATCTACAGACAAGCTTGTCTGATGATAACGGGAGCGATAAGCACTGCACCATCAGCCGCTCTGGAGGTCCTTCTTAATATTCCACCTCTTCACATATAGTTGGAGAGGGTGGCGAGGTGGACAACGTACAGACTAAAACAAATGGCCGACAGCATGCCGAAGGAAGTCAGTCTGGGAGGGTCCGGACTCCTCGACGACATTGAGGGTCACGGGATTCTGGGAATGGTCTCAGATTTGATGCCTACAAAGATCAGTAGAGATCTGTCTTTCAAGACCGTCCTCCCGGAAAGGGAGGACTGGGAGCGAAATCAAACGACCCTATTGAGAGCCGATCTCTGCTGGTACTCTGACGGCTCCAAAACCAATATGGGAGTAGGAGCTGGCGCATATGGGGGCAGCACCCATGCTAGACTATCAGCTAGCCTCGGCAAGTACCCAAGCATACACCAGGCAGAAGTGTATGCCATCTAGGTGTGTGCAAGTGAAAGTCTAAAAAACCAGTGCACACACAAATCGATAAGATATATAAAGATATATGCAGATAGCCAAGCTGACAACAACTGAGTACTCTAGTCGGCCTGTATACAGGACACTGCCGCTTGCGTCACCACATGCGTCCAAGTATTGGAGTCGATCAGGAGACCGAGTGCCGGCTGTGTATGGAGAGTGACGAGACAGCAGAGCACGTACTGTGTTCCTGTCCGGCAGCGGACAGGACTAGATACCTGCTCTTTGGCAAGATAAAGCTTGCTCCGGTGGATCTGGATCAACTTTCGCCTACAAAGATTATCGACCTCTGCACGAGGCTGGCTTTGTTGGGCGAAATATAGACCTTTAGGCGTGAGCCACAATAGACCTTATGTTCGCGGTGGAGGGACCGGTATGGCCCACTCACATGCAAACCTAACCTAACCTAACACTTTCAAAACCATTGAATAACTCAAAAATTAAGAGCCAGACTGGGATGATTTTGCTATCATTCTAACCAGTCTAATAATCTTTGGTGTTTTGAAATGGAATACCTTCTTGAGTAAGGAATTTAATAACAGCTCCATACACAATTCTTGTGACTTCTGATATGGTGATGAACAAGTGTTCGTTATAAGAAAACTAATTGACAAAATCTATTTTTGTTTTTCCAAGGCGAGTCTTAGGCATCAGATGTTTAATTCACTGGTGAACACATGAGAGACATTTCTTGGCGTGAATACGTCTGAAAGTTCAAGCCAGATATTAGAAGACCCTTAAAAAATCTGGATGTACCACTTTCAATACTGGCTCTATGTAGTGGTCATCAGACCAATGATAACATATGGAACCATAGTTTGACAGGCTGTGATACCCTGGATCTATATCAGGCCGGGAAATTTTGGCGCTTACCTTGTAACATTGAAAAAAGCATCTCAGTAGTTATCAGGAATATATCATTGTCAGTAGTCGAGAAGGTCACGAAGTACAGGGTACGCCAAAATCGGAGACTCAGCCTTGGATTTGGAATGTATTTGCATCAATCTCTCGACTGCATAACCTGCGACAGTCACAACTTTTTTTTCTAAAGCTTTGTATTTATAAACAAGCGGTGAACCCTAAAAAATACCCCATATTGAACAATTACAAAAATACATGCCTAATAATAAACTGTAGTCCATCAGATGCAACTTAGTCAGGAACTCTACATCAGCTGTCAACGTTTCCATCAGCTTCTGTTTTGCCTCTGCTCCAATATAGACCTGCAAAACAAAATCATTTAGTAAACAATAAAACACCATACATTATTAATGTCACACCTTCATTTGTTCATTGACAAAATCGTTATCTTTGAGTGTGGGCAGCTCTTTCTCCCGTTCCTTCTCTGAAGCTTCCCTGTCCACCGTTGACCCTTTCAGATCAAACTTTCTGTGTATGTTCAGATGGTTAGAGAAGACGTTCCTCATAACCACGATGTAGTGCTCTGCATTATCGACTGTGAGCCTGTACATTCCCAGATACTGAGGCAAGAGTGTTTTTCCATGCCTTTCTACAATATACTGTAAACAAAAATTCGTTAGTTGTGTTAGATGGAATAGAAACAACGGGTGAAACTCACAGGATGGTAATGTTTAAGAAAAGAATGCATTCTTTCTACTTCTTCTGATGTCAGGGTTTTTATTATAAACAATTTATCTGAGCTTTGGTAGAATTTAGCACCACTTTTACCACTCGAGTCATCAGGTAATGGCTGTGACCTGAAATAAAAAAGTACGTCTTCTGGTGAGAACTGTAATACTTGACTATAATGTTTTCAAGGTAGGTGTGTCAAAATATATATATATATATATATATATATATATATATATATATATATATATATATATATATATATATATATATATATATATATATATTATATAATACTATAGATTTATTCACATAAATAGACAGTTACAATGATTATACAAAATACCAACAGAGGGGGAATAAATCCGAATTATCCCACAAAAGTCAAAGGCTTGTGCGTGGGTCTGGAATATAAATGTTGTATTTAACAATCCTCAATCCAGCGCAACATCGCTATCTCAAGAATACAGACAGCGCATGGCTACAAGGAAGATTACAAGACGTATTACATTTACACTATATAAACTTTACTTACAAAACTAAACAATCCTAACTATTGCAATAAGTAATCCAATTAAAATGGTAACAATTTAAGATCGAAGACAAAACAAATAAAATACAGTACAAAATTAGAAACAATCACACTCACACATACTTGCTCACTCACACACTCACTCACTTGCTCATTCACTCAATGACTTACTTGATCATTCCTCACTCACTTTCTCACACAACACATGCTCACATGACATTGCTTCAACAAAACAGGCATTACCCGTGAATTATCTTACGAGCATTAAGTCTTGGCCAGTCGAGTATCCAAGTATCCTTCAGCAGTACCTTAAACAATCGCATGTCACATACAGATTGTACATTCGGTGGCAAGAAGTTGCGTAGTCTTGGTCCCATTTGAACATGACATCGCCGGGTCTGAGATTTATTAAACCTCGGGATCATGCTGGCACTCCCAATCGATCGAGTCCGATAGCCATGGGATGCCTCAGTGAGTCTTCCTCTATTCTTTTGTTGCCAGATACCCACAGACCCAAGGTGAATCTGAGAGATCTGGGACACGCATTTCCGCATAAAGGTCATCACTTGGGTAAGTATAACATCTGTTCCCAATTATTTTTAGAATCCACTTCTGAGCAACTTCCAGTCTTTTTATATAACATCTTGCAGCTCCTCCCCAGATGATATTAGCGTACTGCAGATGTGTCTCAACCAGAGATTTGTATATGATCTTTAAATGCTTTAGGTCAAACATATCTCGGTACATTTTAAACCTGCTGCTAAAAAATCATATTTTGTACACCTGATTGTTTATGTGCTCATCCCATCTCAGATGACAGTCCACTGTCACCCCCAGGTATTTCACCGTCCTCACGACATCTATCCGCACTGTTCCATGATCTCCATCTTGAATCTCCAAAGCCGCATATAACGGCAAGCCGCTGTCGTAGCTACAAAAAGGCAGACATTTAGTCTTGTTGAAGTTAATTGTCAGCAATCTGGAGTCAAACCATGCTGATATGTTTTTGAAGTCATTTTCGGCTTTACTTTTCAGCTCTTCCCATGTTTCTCCCCTGTAGAATATGGCGGTATCATATATATATATATATATATATATATATATATATATATATATATATATATATATATATATATATATATATATATGAACCGCGTCCAGAATTTATGAAAACTCGCCGTTTCGGCTCCTGTTTTGGAGCCATTTTCAAGAGGTAAAGGAAATATGTAAGGACACTCTAAGGCCTCAATCTGCCTACTCCTTAGAGTGGTGGACAAAAGTGAGTAGGAAATATGTAAGGACACTCTTAAGGTCTCAATCTGCCCACTCCTTAGAGTGGTGGACAAAGGTGGGTAAAGGAAATATGTAAGGACACTCTAAGGCCTCAACCTGCCTACTCCTGAGAGTGGTGGACACAGGTGGGTAAAGGAAATATGTAAGGACACTCTAAGGCCTCAATCTGCCTACTCCTTAAGAGCGGTGGACAAAGGTGGGTTGGGTTGTTGTAGCTCGATTACGGGGCCTCAATCTGCCTACTCCCCAAATCTCGCCGGAGATCATCTGTGAGGTGTCAGTGTGTTCAACCCTAGGGCTCAGAGAGATCTGGCAGGTGGTTGCAAGTCTTGTCTTATATATGTCATTCCGTCTACCTGCTTTGTTATCAGTGAAAGTAGTGGGGTCACTGTCAATTAAGTGGGGGGCTTTGGTCACGGTACTTAGAGGATGAGGAGGATCAAGAGGGTCATCAGCATTTGTTGAGGCAGATAATGGAGCAATAAAATTGTCTATGGAATTTATTTTCTTTTTGTGTGTTTGTAAAAAAGATATAATAGTTGTAAACCAGTGCTATTGTTTTGGCATTATCGAAGTCTATTTTGTGCCCTGTATGAATATGATGCATGGCCAGCGCCGATGAGGGGTAGGATTTTCTAACTGTGAGGGTGTGTTCGTGTGTTCATATATTCTATTGTGGATGCGTATATATATATATATATATATATATATATATATATATATATATATATATATATATATATATATATATATATATATATATATATATATATATATATATATATATATATATAGTGTGTCCCCGGATCGTTGCATGAATAAGTGAATAAGGCTGTAATTTTTTGAGTTGAAACTTTCTGGGAAAAAGCCCTGCTTGAATAGGAAATAATTTGTGTCATAATTTTAATTTCCAAAAATCAAGTATGTCTTGGAAATTCACAAAAAACTAAACTAAACATACTTGATTTTTGGAAATTAAAATTATGACAACAATGGCTAGGGTAAGTTCGTTAGTCAGGAAAATCGGACGACGTTTTCCGGGAAAATTTTGAGTTTCATTATAGGTAAGCTACCTACCAACATTTAGCTCTGTAGGTTAAAGGACAAAAAAGTTACAGGCATTCAAAGAAAAATAAATTTGGGTTTTCCTCAAAACGTCAAAGTCGCGATTTTAAACGTCAAAATTGGTAATATTTAGGCAATGAACCTGAAACTAATACGAGCTATGTAAAGAAAATGTCTCGAGAAGAATGTTTTACAAAGCCTGAACTCTTAGTTTCAATCGTCATTATCCTTCATTTTACTAAAATTTTCCCAGAAAATTCATTTCAAATAGACTGTACATCTTAAAAAATATTTCCACAATTACAGGGTGGCCCATAAGTCGTTGGTGATTTAAATTTTCTTTTTTTAAATTTAATCAAACACGCCCTATGTTATTGCATTTTTGCATTTTCCATCGAAATATAAGACATCTTTGTAAGAAAAGAAATTCGGGACGCAGCAAGTGCGTTATGGTAGCGAATTTTCATTAAATGCTTCAAATTTGAATAGCTCAATTTGCTATTAACCTGTAAGGTTGACCAGGAAACCAGTTTTTTCGGGAACAATTTAAGTTTTCTTTGGGAAATTTTTGTACATTTTCAAACAATAAAGTTGTTTTGATGAACCATGACGCATTGTTTTTACTATATGGGTTATACTGGCAACTAAATTTGATGCCTGCTCTCTTAAAAAAAAACACACATATTTGCTATTTACACACTTCCTTAATAATATATTAATAATATTAATATACATAATTAATAGTTAATAACAAAATATGTTATTTTTTATTTACATTATATTTATGTACTCTCAGTTTGTAAAGCTATGGTCAAATAGGAGGCCCAGTGAAGGACATTAAAAGACACAAAAGTAAATCCATACAATTGTATCCATGAAACCAAACAAACAAAAATCTTCAAAAGTCTGCGACCAACAGACTTAAGCTTCCGAGGTCATCCCAAACACGCACACACACACACACACACACACGTTGGAGCTTAGTTATCCTGTAATGCATGGGGCAACAAATATTTTGTCAACATGTTGACATTAAGCGAAATTTTATTAAACCAGCCTTCTTGTGAAGAGAATTTTCAGAAAAAAATTAAATGTATTGAAAACAGTAGAAGATAATAACAGGGCTCCCCAATGAAAGCCAATTTAAAATTAAATTAGCATTTTAAAAATATAATGATATACAGGGTGTTCTACAAGCTCTATGACAGACTTTGCCAGATGATAGCTATCAAAATTCTAAACGTTTTTTGTTCATGAATATGGGTCCGATTCGTTTTTGTTTAAAAGTTACAAGCATTTAAAGAATCATAATTTTTCCAGTCAACCAGGAAGTAACACAAAATCATTTGAATGTGAAACAATGCACACCTATAAAATATAGATACACCTACTTCAATCAAAAGTAGGCTGATAATTAAAAATGACAGATGTTATGACAATAAATATTGTTAGTGTCATTTTAATTGTACAATATTTGACATTTGGTGTAAAAGTTCTAAATAAACAATGCATTTATTCACAACTGAGGAATATGCAGATATTGTGTTTGTATATGGGTATTCCAATGGGAACGCCAGAGAAACAGTTTGAGAATATCGACGCAGATATCCAAATAGACACCAACCTGCCCACACGGTGTTTAGTGCATCATTTCGTAGACTTCGAGAAGCAGGTAACCCCGCTCCAAAGAAGGCCATTCGTCTCACTGAAGTAAATGTACAAGATGAAGAAAATGTTATAGATGCTGCCCTTGATAACCCTTCAATTAGTGTTCAGCCTATATCTAGTAACGTTAATGTATCACTGAATTTTGCACGGCGTGTATTGAACAGAGAAATGTTACATCCGTTTCATCGCCAAAATGTACAGGCGTTGCATGCTGGATATGCCCCAGAGTGATTAGAATTGTGTCGCTGGTTACTTCAGCAACAAGCATAAAATTATAGATTCATTTCACTCGTCATGTGGTCTGATGAAGCGTGCTTTACTAGGGACGGCATAAATAATCATCATAATGAACATGTAAGGGCGTTGCAAAAACCACATGCAATTAGATCTAGACGATTTAAGCAACGATTCAGTGTCAACGTTTGGGGTGGCATTTTCAACAATAATCTATTACCTGTGCATGTTCTAAATGATCGTTTAAATGCAGATCTGTATAGACATTTCTTAGAACACGACCTTTTAGAGTTCATTGATGACGTACAGCTTAATATTATTCAGAATATGTGGTATCAACACGATGGTGCACCACCACATAGAGGAAGACAAGTTGCTGCTTGGTTAAATGAACATTTCCCAAATAAAAGTATGTTCAATATCATGGCCACCTTGTAGCCCCGATCTCAATCCTCTGGATTTTTATTTGTGGGGACACATGAAGCAGCTGGTCTATCATGTTGAAATCACTACCCATCACCAGTTACTTGAAAGAATTCAAGATGCAGCTAACCAAATAAGAAATGATCCAAATCTCATCCTTCGAGTGACCGAATCTTTAGTTCGTCGATGGGAGGCTTGCATTCAGGCCGAGGGTGGACATTTCAAACAATTTTTATAGTCTTAAGTTTTGTGATTTTCATTTGATTTAAATTTTTATTGTTAATTTTTTATAAAGGTTCAATGCTTGTAAATTCTTAACAAAAGCGAATGGGACCCATGTTCATTAAGAATTGTTTAGAATTATGAGAGCTATTATTTGGCAAAGTTTGTCATAGAGCTTGTATAACACCCTGTATAGGGTGTTTCATTTAAAATAGAGAAGTTAGCATCTGTCCCGTATAACCGGAAATTTGCCATTTTCGAAATTATTTGCATCAAATAGTTCATCTCTGAAAACCCCACACACAAATTTTCACCGCTCAAATATGCATATTTTGAAACATAATCTAATAGTTTACTCAACTTGAGAGACACTGTATATTCTAATTCTACTAAATACTACAAATGACAAATAACGGCTTTCTCTTCCACATAAAGTAATCTCAGTTATAAACAGTTAAAAAACATTTACTATTTAAAAATCTGTATGCATTGGTTAACAATTTAAACTATGAAATTTAGCATAAGTAAACAATAAATAATCACACTGATAACAATAACACATTTTCTATATGAAAAAAAAAACTTAATTTACAAGTAATTTACAATTCACAAAATTACGTTATTCTTAAACACAATGTCAACAAACTTAGCATGCAATTACTGATAAAACTTATCCTATCTTAATTAATGGTGCAATTGTGCAACAGAATGATCGTAAAATTATACAACATTATGTATACCTTGTGAATGACTCTTTGTAATCTAAATCGTCTACACCAAACCGTTCTCTAATATTCCTAAAGACCATTGGACAATACTCCTTCACCTTAAAATGAGACGGCATATTCTCCCTAAAACCAAAAGAAACATTAAATATATCTATAGAATTTATCTAAAAAAAAGCAAAAGGTCTTTAAAAAAGCTGTGTAATACCGATATACATTTTAACCATGAGGTAAGCGCCAAAATTTCCCGGCCTGACGTAAATCCAGGGTATCACAGCCTGCCAAATTTTAGTAAGACATTGGTTCAAGTGTAAGGCTAGACGCATTCTCACCACAATTAGAACCATAGACTGGTTTCGCTCTAATTAGAGCTCATCAGTACGGCATACTAATTGCAGCGAAAATACACCTATAAAGTAATACGGCTATAGTAGCCAGCCTCGCAAAACTAAGTGAGGTGTAAGACACGAAACACGTGCCTCCATCTCTTGCGGAACCAAGTAGTATGTTGTCACAGCAGCTCAAAATAACCCAGAATGTTAAAAAATAGTTACTGTATACAACAAAGCAAGTTCTAGAGTTGGTCAGCTCCTTAATAGTTGGCTGGTGTGGTATACTTGCAATATGGTAGGTGGTAGTGGACTTCTCCTTTATGTGATAGTAAAGGATTTTATTCACGCCCGAGGAGGTACCAACGGACGTTTCTGGTTCTGGTGTATGAGTCGGTTTCCCTTATCAGCAAAAATGATAATGGCTCCTTGTACAAAAGATTCGGGAGGTAAAATACCCCTCCATTCGGATCACCGGGAGAGGGGTGTGCAGGGGGCGCCAGCATCAAGATTTAACATATCCTTCTCAAATATATGTGGCCTAAATTCTAACCTGAACTGCGTCCACCATTTCCAGGCTAATAGGCCCCAACTCCTCTTCCTCACCGAAACTCAAATCAGTGCCAAAACAGCCACTAATCACCTTAATTTCCCAGGGTATGAGCTCCTTACTTCCTTTAGATTGCATGGAGGCGTGGGCGCATACGTCTGTAGCAATCTATCCTGCACCAGACTCCCCAATTTGGAAGCTGGAAGAAAAGACATACTTTGGATGAAACTCTCTCTCAGAGCTGCAACTAAATTCATCTGTTGCATTTACCGGTCACCTTCTGACAACATTGTCCAGCTCTTTGACTACCTTTCTGAAAAAACTGACCATCTGATTTCTGAATATCCTTCCTCCGAGGACACTATTCTTGGTGACTTCAATGTCCATAATAAGGAATGGCTAGGATCTCAAAAACCGATAGACAAGGAAGAGCAGCAAAGGCCTTTGCAGTCAGCAATTCTTTAACCAATATGGTTTAGCAACCTACTTACTTTCGTCGCATCCCAACACGCAGCTCAAATCCCTTGGATCTCCTTCTTACTACAAATCCTGACTGCTATAAGATATCAGTCACCGCCCCGCTTGGTCGCCCAGACCACGGCATGGTCACTGCTTCCTGCGCAATCCAACCTGAGGTCACACAGTCATCACACCCACATATCGTTTGGCACTACAACTCCGCGAACTGGGATGAAATGCGAGATTACTTTTCCCCATTTCCATGGGCGTCTGTCTGCTTCTCTCATCCTGACCCCTCTGATATCTCCCAAAACGTCACAGAAATTATCCAAGCTGGCATGGAATTATTTATTCCATGTACACAGAAAACCTCTCAAAAAATGTGCACCAGAACTTGCTCCTGTCCTGACTCGTCTGTTTCAGACATCTTACAATAGAGGCATATTCCCTAGTAACTGGAAAACTCTTCGAGTACAACCCGTCCCTAAGAAAGGATCCAAAGCGCTTCCTAGCAACTACAGGCCTATTTCTCCCCTTTCAGTCGTCTCTAAAGTGATGGAAAAGTATATAAACACCGAATTACTAAAATTTCTTGAAAAACACAGTCGAATCCACGACAGGCAGTATGGGTTCCGTCAGCGCAGATCAACTGCCGACCTCCTTTCCTTTGTCACCCATTCTTGGAACAAGTCTATGGAACTACACGGTGAATCCCAGATTGTCGCTCTAGACATATCCAAAGCATTCGATCAGGTCTGGCACGCAGCGCTGCTTAATAAACTTCCGGCCTATGGCCTACCACCAAAACTCTGTATGTGGACAGCAAATTTCCTCTCCAACCGGAGCATTACTGTTGTCGTGGATGGCAATTCCTCTAAACTGTATCCAATTAATGCAAGAGTTCCTCAAGGTTCAGCTTTAACCCCTACTTTGTTTCTTCTCCACATCAATGACCTCCTCTCTAGCACCTTCAACCCAGTTCACAGTTACGCAGACGACAGCACCCTCCACTCAAATATACAATATTCTAAGCCTGTCTCTTTAGCCCAATTAGATGAGGATCGCAGACTCATGGAGTGTTCTGTCTCCGTGGATCTCCAAAAAATATTAGGCTGGGGAAGTAGAAATCTTGTACAATTCAACCCCACCAAATCAGTCTTGCTTTCTTTCTCATAAGAGATTCATCAGCCCTAGACCCATCACAATGAACAACCAGGTTATTCAAAGTAATGAGTCCTTTTCACTCCTTGGCATTTCTGTGCATCGAAATCTTAATTGGCACCAAATGTCACATCAATTGCAGAAGCGGCTGCTAAGAAATTAGACCAAACCTCGAATACTGCTCGCACATCTGGGGTGCTGCTGCGACTTCTACACTCGCTATCCTGGACTGCATTCAGAAGAGAGCTATACGTCTCATTGGTGACCCTACCTTCATTCAAACGCTGCCATCCCTTGCCCACTGATGTGCCGTTGGTGACCTTTCTCTCTCTTTTATAGATATCTGCACGGGCACTGCTCAGAGGAGCTTTCTTCCATAGTTCCTCCACCTGCTGCCCCCAACAGATCTACCAGGGGAACAGAGCGAATGCACCCTTCACTGTCCAGGTCGCCAGACATAGAACATATTGTTATGCCCGCTCTTTTGTCCCGAGGACTTCCAAGTTGTGGAATTCCTTGCCGGCACATGTTTTTCCTTCTCCCCCGAACCACCAAACCTTCAAGTCCAGAATTAACAAGTTGCCTCTTTCCTACTTGTCGACACCCACGGTATGATAGTATTTAGGCTGTAAGCCCTCGTGGTGTGTTGTTGAAATAAATAAAAAACCAACTAACAATTTAGTAAATTGTCAGCCCTGGCCCATTTTCACCCAAATATAGGGACAAAGTATGTAAGGCTAAATGCATTCTCACCACAATTAGAACCGTAGACCGTACTGACAAGCTCTAATTAGAGCAAGACCGATCTACGGTTCCAATTGTGGCGAGACTGCATCTAGCCTTACATACTTTGTCCCTATATTGGGGTAGAAATGGGCCGGGGCTGACAATTTACTAAATTGTTAGTTGGTTGTATACAGTCTCTATTTTTTTAACACTTTGTGTTATTTGGAGCTGCCGTGACAACATACTACTTGGTTCCGCAACGAGATGGCGGCACATGTTTCGTGTTTTACATCTCACTTAGTATTGGTTCCAGTCTCGTTAGCCTTGGAAAAACAAAAATAGATTTTATGTCAATTAGTTTTCTTATAACTGACACTTGTTCATCACCATGTTAAAAGTCACTAGAATTGAGTATGGAGCTGTTATTAAATTCCGTACTCGAGATGATCTTCCATCTCTAAACATCAAAGATCGACTGGTTGGGACAGGGAAAATTCTGTTATTTGTAGTAGAAGATTGGTCAAAATGGTTTGGAATGGGGAAGATGATGCAAGAACAGGAAGGATGGTGGGAGCGGTGACAGACAACAGGATTGTTCTTGTTGAGGATCTTGTATTAAGCAATCGACACTTGAAAGTGAAAAAATTATCAAAAATGTCGTGGTTTTCAGATACAAGCGTTCGCCGAATCCTCCAAGAACATTTTGACATAAATAAAGTTAGTACCAGGTGGGTCCCCAAACATCTTTCAGCAGTTCAGCGCCAGCATCATGTTAAATGTGCCCAATCCTTTTTGGACCTCTGTGGAGAAAATCCTGTGGACGTGTTGAAGACAATTATCACAGGGGATGAAACTATGTTTCTCTACCATGATCATCCTTTATACAAAAAGGAGTCGATGGAATGGAGGCATATAGGAGAAGCACCACCAAGAAAGTTCAAGGTCTGTCAGATGACAAAAAAAGTGACGATTTTTTGGGATTGTAAAGGTATTCTTCTCATGAACTTTAAAGAATGCAACACCACAGTCAACGGGGCATATTATGCAACACTCCTGCATCAATTATGACAAAATATTCGGGAGACAGGAATTGGGAAACTGACTAGAGGTGTGCATTTGCTCCATGACAATGCACCCGTGCGCACTGCTGGAATTGCACAAGCCGCAATTCGTGACTGCGGTTTCAAACAAATTGATAACGCTCCGTATAGTCCAGATATGGCCCCACAGTGACTACTACCTATTTGGAAATTTAAAAAAGGAACTTCGCGGATGCCATTTCAGTGATCTAGAAGAGGTGAGGCTGCAGTTTGGGCACAGTTTGTGGACAAAAGGAAATAATATTTTTTGGGGGTACCGAGTTGTTGCTGAAACGATGCAATAAGTGCATTAATGTTATGGGGGACTATATTGAAAAATTTAATTTAATTGTGAGTTCTTTCATTTATTTCTTTATTGAATACATGCCCAACAGGATAATCCCATTAATAGGGCACCAAACAAAAAGAACAATATGTAAAAATATGAACAAAAAATTCTTCAAAAACAAAACTAAAATAATGTGCAAAACATCACAAGGCAGAAATTCCACAAAACAGTACATATAATGGTCTTAATAACTGACAAAGTAAGATATAGCCCCCCTACGAATAACTGCATCCGAATAGAAGTCGCACAAGTTTGCAATATCATTAAAGTCAGAGCTCATTGTGTACACAGGTGATTTCATATATGAGTTAGTTCTTGGTATTGGAGGCTTAAACACTCTCATCACTCTAGATGCAGCCCGTGGAACTGAGAAATTTAATTGCATCAATAAGTCTGGACAATCAACTTTACCATGAAACAAGTTATGCAGGAACATGACAGATGCAACTCTTCTACGTGAATACAAACTGGGTATGCCAGTTTGCATCAGCAATTGGCCATGATCACATCCCCTCTGTAGGTAGGTACCAGATGCCCTATATACAAGGTGTTTTAAAAACTTACGCTGAACATCTTCCAGAGCACCAATATGAACACTATAAAAGGGATCAAAAACCAAGCTACAATATTCAAGCCTCAATCGAATATAGGCAAAATAGAGAATTTTCAAGCTATCCAAATTTGAAAATGATCTGCTATTCCTCATAATGAAACCCATCAACTTTAAACAGGATGCTGTGATTGTTTGAATATGTCCAGTAAAACTTAAATGTTCATCATATAAAATGCCAAAATCCTTGTGCGTTTCAGTCCTAGCCAATGGTACACCACCCACTTTGTAGGGAAAAGCTATACGGCTGGTTTTTCTAGTGTATGTCATCACTTTGCACCTTTAGACATTTAATTCAAGTCTGTTCTCAACACACCACAGCTGCAAGTTGTCAAGGTCCACCTGGAGTCTTGAAGAGTCACCAATATCGTGAACACTGGAGTATAATTTGAGATCATCAGCAAATAATAGATGATTATCAGAAATTACAGAGCTTATGTCGTTGATAAATAACAAAAAGAGGAGCGGGCCAAGATTGGAACCCTGTGGAACGCCGGAGCCAGCAGTAAAGGGTTCAGACTTAAATCTATTATAGAAAACATATTGCACACAGTTAGTCAAGTAGGATCGAAAGAATTCTATCAGCCGTCGATCAAGGCCCGCCAAATGCAGCTTGTACAGAAGTGTTGAGTGGTCAACACGATCGAACGCTTTGGAGAAGTCTGTATAAATGACATCCACCTGACCCGTTCGATCCAAAGCTTCACTTACATACTGTGTAAACAGGGATAAATTCGGCAGTGTTGAGCGCCCCTTCATAAACCCATGCTGGTATTGTGACAAGCAACACTTCACGGCAGGATAGATACAACCATACAGAACTGCCTCAAAAATTTTAGCAAAATTACATAGGATAGCTATAGATTCATAGTAGGGCCAGGAAATTTCGTCGCTTACCTCATAGATCCGAATACACCTTTGTACTCTAAGATTATCCTACATAATGGTGCATCTGCTGTAATGCATTTATGAACACCTGTATAAAGGAAAAAAGTAACTTACTTGTTGAAAAGATGGTTATCAATTCTAATTTTCGAATAAGCTCTAAAATCATCTGGTAATAACATCACAGGTATTGTCACATGCATCAGTTCGTTAATCTGCAAAAACAAAAAAATAGGGTTTACTTTGTTTACCTCCAAAAACGTCTTGTTAAATATTTAAAAAAAAAGCTCGGGAAGCAACAAGTGCGTTATGGTAGCGAATTTTCATTAAAAACTTCAAATTTGAATAACTCAATTTACTATAAACCTAGAAAGCTGAATTTTGGTATTTTCTAAGATCTTTACCAGAGCAACATATCCCAAATTTCATTGAAATAACTTTGTAATTATTTTAGATACATTTTTTTTTAAATGAATTTTTGTTAGATAAACTGATCCAATCGGGCTGACAAAAGAACTCATCCAAGCTGTTAATAAAAAGAAAGGTACTTGCAGAGTTTAATCAAAATCGGTTAATTACTTTTTGAGTTATCGGTATGTATATACAGGTGTCCGGAAATTGTGAGCAAAAAATTCAGCTGGTTATTCTACTCAAAGAATTAATGCCCCTAGTTCCTATAACAGTTTTTCGAAAACTCGAAAATAACGGAGTTATAGGGTGTCAAAAATTTTTTTTTTCAAATTTTTGTCGGTAACTTTTTTTGTCATGAATAGATTCTTTTCAAATTTGGTGCACACGTATATAATATCACTCTGTATTTATGTTGAGAATTTGACAAGGATCTATCTAAATTTAAAGGCCGAAGCTGCCCTTGACCAACAGATAAGGACTCATAACTTTTTTGCTTGAATCTTTATCTCAAATCCAACAATACACGATTGAAGGGAATTATAAAATCTTTAAAAAAAAGTCATCTTGTTGCATCACGATAAAACTAACCGTTTGAGAAAAATGTTCTTCAAAATTTTTGCTGGTATTGATTGAATACGAAATCACTTCATCCAAATGTCAATGTTAATAGCGTGTGCTTTGAAAACAGTCACGGTAATTGCCTTGGAAAAAAAATTATGTCACATGTTTTGACAAATAAAGTGTTATATTTTTATTATTATTACTACTATAAAATTATCAGCAATAACGATTTTACAGGATCTCATTTTTTTAATTACTTACTAGAACTTGCAACATCTAAACATTATAACAATAATTTACTAAAAATCATAACAATTAAATATTATAACAAAGTTTCAAAGTGATGTCCTTCCATCTCAACAAATAAATCAATTCTTCTCAGGAAATTCCGACGAACTCTAGCGAATATTCCGTCTTTTTGCCTGATTACCTCACAGTTATCAATAATTCTTTGCCTGAGATCTTCAACGTTATGAATTGGACTCCTGTATACAAGAGATTTTAGGTAACCCCAAAAGGAAAAATCCATTGGGCTCAAATCAACCAATCTAGGAGCCCACTGCACGAACCCACTGCGTCCTATCCATCTCTCAGGAAATGTTTCATTAAGAAATTCCCTCACCGCTGTACTAAAATGTGGCGGCGCGCCGTCCTGCACCAGCCACATTGTATTTCTTGATTGGAGGGGTACATCATCCAATAGACTGGATAACTGGTTTTTTAAAAAATTTAAGTATATCTCACTGTTGAGTCTTTGAGGGAAGAAATGTGGCCCAATTAAGCGTCTCCTAAAATTCCCGCCCACACATTAACAGAAAACTTATTCTGGAAACCGCGTTCTATCGCTAAGTGAGGATTCTCATTAGACCAATAATGCTCATTATGAAGGTTGATCAAACCGTCATGTCCAAAGCCAGCTTCATCTGTGAAGAGAAGCGATGATATAAAATTGTGATCGTTGTTATGTAGATTTCGAATTATATTGCACAAATTCAAGCGAGCTTTCGGATCTTCAGGAGATAAAGCTTGAACTTTCTGGTAATGGTAAGGATGAAAAAGCTGCTCCTTGAGAATTTCATGCACAGAACTTTTCGGGATACTCTCCTGAGTAGAGACTAACCGTACACTTAAGTTGGGATTATTCTCGATTGCATTTAATACACGGACTTCTGCTCCAGGAGTTCAAGTACTTCGCTGACAGCCAACATCTTGAAATGTACTTCTAAATGATCCGAATTCTCCCAGTCTTCGATGGATATTACTGAACATTCGAGATTGTGGTACCCTTCTATTTGGAAATGCATGTTGCATTTGCTCTACTGGATGCACACTTATGAATGGTCCAATAAATAAAATTGGGCCACGCTTTTTGAAGGCCACCTAAAGGGGGCTGTACAATTATTTTTTAAGGCATAATTTACCAAACTTCTGAACGTAGAAAATCAACAAGAGGTGTGGTTTCAGCAAGATGGAGCCCCGCTACACTTTACGTGCCAGGTCAGAGACACTCAAAAGAACATGTTTGGAGATAGATGGATTGGTCGTAGTGGCCTGGAAAACTGACCCGCAAGGTCTCCTGATTGCAAGCCTTTAGAATCTTCTTTTGGGGATTTATAGAAGAGAAAGCTATGACACCAACCAGGCCAGAAAATATGAGAGACTGGATTAGACAAGCATGTACATTAATAACCCCCGAAATGTGGGGAGTTCGTGCCGGTCAGTGAATATCTTTACATTTGCATTTGTTTGGAAATTCATGTGAAATAGTGCTATTATTGTGATTTGTCTTGTATAATAGGTAATTATTTTGTTAATCTCATTTTCGGCAATGAACATGTCATTGTAACTATCATATTATGATGACAGTTGCAACCTCCTTTTAGGTTCCAACTATATTGTATAATGCTTATTTCTATTGCTTTATATTCTAAGGTTTTTAACCCTCAATGACAGTTGATATACACCACCCATAACAAATAAAATTGTATTTAAAAGTATGTTACGGCTCCAACAAAAATAAACAGGCACTTAGATAAAGCTTCTTAGTTAAATAGTCTTTCTTAGAACTTTTTTGCTCTTTAATTAAATTTTATTTAAAAAATAAGAAAATTAGCACTTCTTTAATATTCAGGTTGTGAATAATTAATTAAAAATTTTGGGACACAGCAAGTGGATTGGTCCTCCTACCTACATTGCAAGTTTTGGGGTAGTTTTGATGCTCCTAATTACACCTTATTAACAACATAATTAGAAAGCTATACCAACAGTCAAGGTGTGCAATGTATAGCATAATGTATGCCAGTCTAGTCTGTATATGAAAATACAATGGCCATGTTCACCAGAAGAAAACGGTTACTGTTTGTGTTAACCAACACTTGGGAGTATTTTTTTGTTCTGGTGAATGACCACATTTTAGACAGCTGTCTGTCTAATTGTGTATCACTGTTAACTAAGCAAATACATAAGCTAAATCACTGATATAAACACAAGAAGTGGAGGCTAAAGCTTGAACCTCTTCAACGATATAGAGAGTGATGGTGTTACCTAAGCAAATATATACACTAAAACACTGATATAAACACAAGAGGTGGATTCTAAATCTTCAATCTCTTCAATGATATAGTGATTCAACATTTAATCAAACTTCAGGACTCAATTTATAATAAATTGTTAAATTAAAAATATTAACGGAATATACTCTATCCCTCTTTCCGACAGAAACACAGTAGTAGGTGTAGGTACCTATTCTATTTATTTTTATTAATAGAAAAAATACAAACAACATGACAATTATCTAATAGGGGGTACCTACTTTTTAACACAGCCAAAGGCATCACCCTCTTAATGCCATGCCTAGTCAGTCGGGTCTGATTGACATACATTTTATTTTGATCAAAATTTTCAAGTCTAATTAAGAGAAGCTCACTTATTCGGGACGTTCCTAGGATATGATTTTTAAGGTGTTTTACAATTCTTATAAACTGTTTTAAATTAAAATCACTTGGTCATACTCTGCTAAACAAATATACATAATTGAGTCACCCTGTAACTAACAATAACTCTATTAAAAACAATAAAAACCACAAGTCACTAAAACTTGACCCATTGCACTTAGGAAGTAAATATAATATGCAAAATTGACACGACACATAAAAACAAAAATCAAAAGTATTTACCGTGTGATTGATGCCCCACATGAAAACAGACAAAAAGGGCTCATTTGCCCTGAAAAGTTTAACTTTCTGGTGCTTAACACGGAAATGTTTCTTTTTCAATTTGGACAGACCTTGTAGAGGTAGAGACATTTTGACAGTTTGTTGCTTTATTTACTTCGGATTTGATACGTTTTTTATAGAACCACTCAGAGGATAAATATCATTTTAAGGTATCACAGCACTGACGAAAACTTGTACTGCATTACGCATGAATTCGAAAATGATTTACTGCAAATTTGCAGGATGTTATTTTGATTTATGCACACTTCAAACACACCTTCATTGATTACTTGTCGTTTCTATTCGTCCGTTTCCGGCTTTCCTTTCATCCGGTTCGAAGATGGAATGGTCGAGTCGCAAAAAAAACATAGCGTTTCTCTACTTAGATTTTGAACTACACAATAATACACAAATTATTTTTCTATGTACAAATTCGTTGCTTGGCCAAAATCACCAGGCTCCAACAGTTGAATAGTTGTTTACACCTTTACGTTCACCATTTCCGCCTTGTTTCTGAAAAAAAAAACCATAGCGTTTCTCTACTTAGATTTTGAACTACACAATAATACGCAAATTATTTTTCTATGTACGAATTCATTGTTTAGCCTAAATCATCAGGCGCCAACAGTTGAATAGTTGTTTACACCTTTACGTTCACCATTTCCGCCTTGTTTCAGCTAAAACTCAACTGTTGCCAATTTTTCACAGCAGAATGACAGACCAAGGCCACAAAATAGTGCTTGAAGTGTAGAGTGCGTTAATCAGTCTCCAATGCTGAAACGTATCGGTAGTCAGTAGACAATCGTTTAACTCAGCTGCTGGTGTCTGGTGAACTCGGCCTTTGATTCCCTGATAAAAGGATCAATGGACAACTATGCAAAGCTAGATGTAATCTGACCATCACCAGAGACACAGGGTGGTTTCGCTCTTAATGTTTTAATTCAACCTAAAATTTATAGTATTATGTTTATGATTCGAATGTGAACTTTTGACGCCTATTTTTATAAGTACCTACTCAAAATGGCAATATAAATTTTACTAATAGAAAGAGTAATAGAAAAGGAATCCATTGTTTATGTAAGAAGTAGAAAATTGTTTTTCTATGTTCAAGTTTAATGCATTGAAATGTAACCTTGCCTTGAACTGGAACAGAACCGACTGAGCGTCACAGCATAAGAAACAATTATGCTGTAGTATTGTGTTAAGGCAGAAATGGTACACTTTTTAGAAGCGATCCATTATGAATATGACAGATTTTTTTACAATATAATCGAGCCTGAAAAAGTTCGTGAGACTTTATAAGCTAAGTAATACTCATGATATAAATAACTAGAGATATAATATTCAGACTACCTATTTTTAGCCTTGTCACTCGCAAAGTGTCAAGTGGTGAGTCCAATGCAACAATAATATGCTGTCGTGCAGTGAGGTTTGACGTTTAATCACAACCTCTTAACAAATTACGTATTTTACTAATATTTAAGTGCATACAGTTGGAAGTAATAAACATGAAAATATTAAATTTAGTGCTGCGATCTATATTATCTGAAAAAGACAATATAGGCGTAACTTCAACCGCATTAAACGGACGTATAGAAACTTTTTGATTGCGAGTGACTTTGTTTTAAGTGTGTAGTTGGACTTCTATAACGTTACTCACCTCGTGACGTCATAGAAGGGGGCGGGGCATATGCGCAATATCATATCTCTTCTAAGTCATTATATCATGAGTAATACTGTTGTTTGTTTAATTATTAATACAATTTTCAGTAATATGTCATATTATATGGTAGCCACTTGTAATCTGAAGTGATTTATATTTATTTTACCTCTAGCATACATGGTTGTAAAATTATAGGTAGGTACAGGTGATTATAATTTTGTTATAATTTAACTGTGAAAGTAATAAATAGGCAAATTGCTCTCCGGTTTGCTCAACATCCATGTAGTTGACAATAGCTTTTTGCTAAGTGGAATGTGATCACCGGGATTAGCATAAGTTCTCCTGATAAGAGTTAATAACAATTTACAATGTTTTACAAATTCACAACCTACACTTATTATATTCAGCAAAATAAGTTTTCATAATTTGAAACAACTCATCACTTCATATGTTTCCTTCGATATAGTATGCGAAAATGTTCTCTGAATTGGTATAGAGAGGAACAATTTTCTTAAAATAATTTTTATCCCGGTAATTTCGCAGTTTATCTCCTGGGGGTTTTTTAGAGTTTTTCTACAGAAACATGCTTAGATACCTCCCCTGCATGCACAAACCACAAAAAAGATCCACCTATAATCCAAAGCAATGAATGTGTGTGTGATGATTACTGTATGGCCTCGGAAAAAAACACCGAATAACAACATAACTTTTGTTCATCGTTACAGTTCACTTTTATTTGTTTTAATATCAACAGCGACAGATCGTTGACATAGGCGGAACTAGCCATCTGGCTTGGAGGGGGCCTAGGTTGGGCCTGTAATTTCCACTTGAGATCTTTTAAAAAGGAAAATAAATGTTGATCATAAAAGACACAAACTTTGTTGATCAAAAAGTTTAACATCGATGAAATAAAACATAACTACAAAGTAATAGCAATATTTACTATACTTACAAAGTAAACAAATAAAAACTATGAATTAAAATATATAAAATGAAAATCTATTAGACAAACGACATAAATCAGATTTCAAAGGATTCCATCGTGGTTGCTTTTAAAACGTTTTCATCTAACTACTGGTTTTTCCTTAATTTTTATCTCTAATTGCTGCTGCGTAACCATACCCATTGACGACTAGACAGTACGTAAACTGTCCTCCAAACACCGGTCGTTTGTTGTTTGTGATTAAAGAGATTGATAACGGCGATAAAAAAGGACGCAGAGCACACGTGGTTTGCGAACTTACAGAGCGGGTTTATAATACTCGTATTTCGGAAGTCGATATAAGTCAGCTATTTTCTAGGGGGCCTAGCAAGGTCTGGGGGGGGGGGGGGGGGGGCTCCCTAGGCTCCCCTGTAGTTACGTGGCTGATCGTTGACCAGAATAGACAAAATTCGTCAAATTGTGGACCAACGCAAACAGTAACCTTTTTGCTCTGGTGAACGCGGCCAAATTTATACACTACCGTAAGGAAATAGAGATATTCTCTATGTACGTCATACGGGAAGTTTTAAGGTTAGGTCACAGAAAATTGTGTACAGTAGTACAGAGCATCAGAGCATAGGAAGCTAGAAGCTAGCGAACAGAGTGAAGTAAATTATTAGTGTTAGTTTTCCATTTTAATTAAGAAAAACAGCAATCTCTATAATGGCGTTCTCAGAAGGTGTTAAGCAACGTTTGTCCGTTGTAATAGAAATCTCAAAAACAATGTTCCATTATGGTTTCATTCCCACTGTATTATATTTAGGTAAGTTGCAAATCACCAAGGTGCAAAAAGGAGGTAAGTTTTCTAATATTGTCGTTTAATTTTTCAGGTTTAAATAAAGGAGCAGATCCGGGCATGCCAGAATTAACATTAGGAAAGTAAGTATTTAAATTACAATTACCATCCTAATATTAATTCATGTTCACAAGTCCTTGTCACATGCTCTAAGTAGCACCACACAAAAGTGCATATTTCTTCTCTGACTTTATATGTTTCCAGTTAGGTACATTGATTATTATTTTCAGCTTGTTATGGTAACTTTTTAGAACAGTTTTAACCACCAGTCAAAGCCATTAAGGATGGATCATTTATCTTCTGTTCTGTGGAGACAATTATATAGCATAACTTAATTCAATAAGAGAGTATAAGTGCAAATTTTTTATGTACCTACTTATTTTTAAGATTCTAAAAATGTAAACCTATTTCAATAAATGTTTCATTAACAATATTGGCAATTAGTTTTTGTAATTTTCAACAGCAGGATTCTTTTCATTTTCTTTATATTCAGACACTGGACCCATATTTGAATTTGAATTAATGGGTGCTAAAATGTTTGCTACTTTTATCAAAAGACAACGTTGCGATTGTTATATTAAATTTTTAAGGTAAATAGGATAAATAGCTGGGGTCTATAGAATAAAGAGCTAGGAATCAATATGTATAAATGCTTAAGAGATTAGAAATCTAAAGTAGTGGGATAACATCAAAACAAACTTAACTCTGATATAATTCAGGTGGTGAAAAATGATGTCATTAATAAAAGCAAGTCAGAGAGTGGATGTTTAAAATCACAAAAGGGGAAGTGTGTACATTTTTCAAGTGCGAGTGAATATGAACAATTTTGTGTGCAAATGAGTGTGTATGGGCGTGTTTGCAAATGTGAATGTGTGTACGGGAGCATGAGTCTGGGCATGTTTAAATGTTAAGATACTTGGTTGTTCTTGTGCTCAGTACGACTTTCTCTGTGTTTTGCTTTTCATCATTTGTATCACACCACACGTTATACACTATTTTTTGCGAAAAGCATAGGCTTATGTGTAATTTCTATTTCATAGTTTATTTTAACTCAAAAGCTTTACACTTTTTCCATACTTATTTAAGTTATAAGTTGATTGGCAACAAATGTATTTTATTTTGTTTTGTGTTAAAATAAACTCTATTATTATCGTTATAGCCAAGACAAGCCGTGATAAGACCCAATATTGCTTACACTGTGCTTCGGCATCTCAAAAATTATTATTTTGCTGATAATCTCACAATGTATTTTCACCCATGCAAAATCAACCCTTTTGTTATTTTCTTTTGAAGTTTTTAGCATGTCTTTTTGAAAAACGTATAACTGTCATTTTAATCTTATTAAAATTTATTATTTTTATTGACACTTTGGCTCCCGTAAGAGCGACCAGCTCAGCTGAGAAAATTGGCGTATGTGTGCTGAGCTTAAATTTTGTCTAAAATTATTTTCTGTGACAGGCCGAATATCTCAGTACACGAGGCAAGTAATCTCTAAAATTTGACTAGGAGTAAGGCTAGAGGTCACAGGTTTGAGTCCTGTATTCAGACAGTCTGCTTTTTTTACCCTAATGTGTTAAGGCCTGCTTCTGATTAATCAAAATGATCAAAACTGTATTATCATTCACTTGAATAAACTAATCAATCTTCGTTTTCAACAGAACACTTTTCCAGAAGTTCCTTAAAATGGCTATTGTGGTGCCAATTTTCGAGAAGGGCGACCCCTCATTGTCTGAAATTTATAGGGCGATATCACTTTTCCCTAAAAGCTCTAAAATTCTGGAGAAGTGCATGGTCATTAAAATCATAAACTTCTTTGAAACAAATGGTCTTTTCTCCCAGTGCCAATTCGGCTTCAGAGAACATAAGAGTGACCGTTCTGGGTATTATAAGTCTTTTTTCAGATATAATAGATGCATTTCATAACATGCAGTATAATTCAGTTTTGCAATGTAATCTCAGGGAAGCCTTCGACTATGTTGATCACGGTATCGTTCCTTAAAAACTCAACTATTATAACTTTAAGTCGAATATTATTAAACTTGTTGAATCTTACCTTCGATGCAGGTGTCAAATGGTGAGAGGTGCCGGTGTGATGTTGGCAAAGAGTGTAATTAATATTGGAGTGCCACAAGTCTCGGTCCTTTTTTTTTCCCTCAGGGGTCGTCCGCGGCCTTGCCGCCCCCATAGCACTGCAACCTTTGGTTGATTGTGCATACCCTTAGTCTTACTCCACCCATTCCAAAATCACTGTGCCTTGAACTAGTCTGCACAGCGATTGGTAGGGTGAAGTTTTATATTGCTCTGTCTCCGGTCTAGACTGATCGTAGATCAGTTGTCTTTTGCGGTCCAGAGCTTTACACTTGCACAAGATGTGCTGGGCTGATTCCTCCCCCTCGCCGCAGAGTCTGTATGCAAAGTCCCCTTCGAACCGCCCCATTTTATGCAGGTGTTTCTTGACGGCCATGTGTCCCGTCAAGAGACCTGTTGTGTTTCTGAGCTGTTCTCTGCTAAGATTTAGCAGCTCCACAGCTCTCTTTGAACTGGGTCCGTCAATTATTGACTTCCCATGTCTGAGCCCTGGACAGTCCACCCAGTACACCTTGTGTTGGTTTCTGACCCAGGACCTAATGGCTCCCCTGGCAGTGCTCTTTGTCACGCCCAGAGCCAGTTCTGGTCCCATAAATGGTTCTGCTGACCCTCTCTTCGCGAGACTGTCAGCTTCTTCATTGCCTTTGACCCCCGAGTGACCCGGCACCCAGATGAGGGTCACCTCATTCTGCCCAGCCAGGTCGCTCGTCTCGGCACTCACTCACCAGCCAGGAATTTACCTGTGGGCCACTTAGTGCTTTAAGGGCTGTCTGTGGCTATGAGGATCCGCTTGTTGGTGTAGCCCCTCCTCTTGTTCTCCTGCACACAGTGCAGGATGGCGTACATTTCGGCCTGAATCACCGTTGCATGGGCTCCGAGGGAAATACTATGACTTACCCTCGGTCCTTCCGAGTAAACACCTGCCCACGCTCCTCGCCGGATCCCTCCGTGAACCAGACGAGCGCGTCCCGTGGTATTCCCGGCGTCTCCTCCCGCCATGACTCGCGGTCGGGGATTTCCACTGTAAAGTTGTTTTCCCTGCACATTCGCGGGCTCGCTAAGTCTGACCTTATTCCAAGCATAGGCTACATAGGCTCCTTCATGATCTCCTGAATTTTGCAGTGGCCCCTGAAGCTTGGGTTGATCTTCAGTCTACCATTGCAGGCTAGTCTGTATAGTCCTAGCCTGGCCAAGTCTCTGTCCTGCGCCCCATTCTGTTTTCAAATGAGCGCCAACTAGGACCCCTATAACCCACATCCGGGGTCAGTTTCTATTTTTATATGTTTATACACACACAAACACACACACACACACACATACATACATATATATATATATATATATATATATATATATATATATATATATATATATATATATAATCATAAGCCCTGCCCTGCCACTACATTCCTAGAAGGAAATATACGAATAATATAAAAATGGATATATCAAGATTATTACTGAAAACACATACTAGTTTTGCTCTTTTTTGAGCTCATCAGTGTGTTATACCAGCACTAATCAAAACATATCTAAATTAGTTGGCTTAAGGTAGCCAAATTCTGAACGAAACATGAGATGTACAAGCTACTGACATCTAGACGAAACAAGGAACTTTGTAAGACGACTCCGGTACAAATTGTGTACATCAGGTGCCGCCGTACACCCACAAACGATCTTTTAAAATTGTAAGCACTGCCACTATATTCCTATAACAAAATATACAAATAATATAAAAAATAGATATATCAAGACTATTACTGAAAACACATACTAGTTTCGCTCTTATTTGAGCTCATGAGTGTGTATACCAGCAATAATCAAAACATATCTAAATTAGTTGGCTTAACACAGCCAAATTCTGAACGAAACATGAGATGTACAAGCTACTGACATCTAGACGAAACAAGGAACTTTGTCTGTAAGACGACTCCGGTACAAATTGTGTACATCAGGTGCCGCCGTACACCCACAAACGATCTTTTAAAATCGTAAGCACTGCCACTATATTCCTATAACAAAATAAATGAATAATATAAAAATAGATATATCAAGATTATTTGGAGTTGTTTCTAACTTCTGTTGACGTATAAGCTTGTGCATTAACATGAATGAAATATAAGGCTAGATGTATTATCACCACAATTAGAACGATAAACCGGTTTCGCTCTAATTAGAGCCTGTCAGTACAGCATACTAATTGTAGCGAAAATACACCTATAAAGTAATACGGCTATGGGGGCGCCTCCGTGGCCGTGTTGGAAAGTTGAGTAAAACTTCCCAATTCGGACTCTGGGGACGACGGTTCGAGACTCACCGGCAGCGGATGATTTTTCAAATCACTCCTGTCGTTGAGATCGAGCTTAAGGTGGAGGGTAATGCACAATAGGCTAAAGGCTGCAGTGCTATCGTGGCGGCAAAGCCGTAGACCAGTTCCGCAACTAGGTGGCGGCACGTTGCTTCGTGTCTTACTACTCAGTGCTGGAAGGCTGGCTACCATAGCCGTATTTATAGGTGTATTTTCGTTACAATTAGTATGCCGTACTGAAGACCTCTAATTAGAGCGAAACCGGTCTATGGTTCTGATTGTGGTGATAATGCATCTAGCCTTACATACGTTGTCCCTATATTAGGGTAGAAATGGGCCAGGGCTGACCATTTGCTAAATTGTTAGTTGGTTGTATACAGTCTCTATTTTTTAACACTTTGTGTTATTTGGAGTTGACGTGACAACATACTACTTGGTTCCGCTGTCTGCTCGGATAGCCAGGCGATCCTCCTGGGAGTCTGAGCGGCCAGAATCAGGTCAACACTGGTTCAGAAGTGCGCTGACGCCCTCAGAGGACTAGCTAGGACGAAGGAGGTGCAACTGGTGTGGGTTCCGGGACACTGTGGCGTAGCGGGGAATGAGGTGGCGAATAATCTCGCAAGACTCGGTTCCCGGCGGCCGTTCTGTGGCCCGGAGCGTGCGATAGGCATAAGTAGGAACACAGTCTCTGTCGCCTTAGACAGGTGGACTGAGGAAGCAATGGAGGCGGACTGGGGGTCGGTTGGTGGATGCAGCAGACAAGGGACTTCGTGGAGGGGCCAGACAGAGATAAAGCTGTCTGGCTACTCGGATGGAGTCGACCTACACTTCGCCGCATCCTTGGGGTGCTGACAGGCCACTGCGCCCTTAGAAGACACCTCACATTGATAGGCGTAGAGAGGGATCCCATTTGCCAGGAATGCTGCGAGGATGAAGAAACGTCCTACCACTATGTGTGAATGCGAGGCTTTTGGGAGTCTTTGAGCAGAATTGTTCGGATCGAGGACTCTGCAGAGGAATCAGGTAAGTACCGTCCAATTGAAGACCATCACGGCCTTCATCTCGAGGTCGAGGCGGTTTGGCGAAGGAACCGAGGTAGAGTAGAGCATGGTTGCTGGGGTTGGCAAAAAGGGCCCATTGTGGCCTACTTGCTTGGCGTTGGCTTCCCCATCACTGCTACTACTACTACTACTACTACTTGGTTCCGCAACTAGGTGGTAGAACGTTGCTTCGTGTCTTACCACCCACTTAGTGATGAATGAAATAAATTAAAATTAAAAAAATTAAAGAAACGATTGGATATTTAACTGTTTAATCAGTGAGTCATCAAAAAGTTCAATCAGTCATTCAACCTTTCAATCGATTTCTAATTTAATCAACTGACAAATGCTAAAATCGACCGGCTAGTCTGTTTTTGTATCTTGGACATGGATACACCAGGTTCTTTAAAACAGTTATTATTTTTAATGACTCTTACCAGTATTTTATTTTGGACTTAACAAACTTTAAAAAGATAAATAATTAATTAATTAAGGTTTCTCCCATCTAATTACATTGTTATAAAAAAGTTCTAATTGTATTATTTTTTTACTTATACAACAATGTGCACATTTTTAAGCTACTTGCATACTGCAAACAACATAAGCTTCGCTAAGAATACAATGTAACTACAATTATGAAAAACTTTATACATAATTACAGATAATTCTCTTAAAAATTCATTTAAACCTAACTACTGACTTATTTTCTTTTATCACATTTGATGAAAATCAAGATGGGATACCACATTCATTCAGTCGTTCATTGCCTTTTAAATTGCTAGAATTCTCACATATATTATTAAAAAATGAAACAGTCAAGTTGATAAATCTTCATGTTTCTTCTATAATTTGAGTTGGTACTGGATCATAATGTCTGTTCAGAGCTGATCTGTCAAATTTCTTTTGAAAGTATCTAACAGCTGTCACTATGATTATCGTAGCTACCACAAGTATAATACCGACCCTGAAACATAACACATGAATGCATTACAACTCTTGTTACCAGAAAATGTAAAAAAAGTGCCGAGTATACAATGAAAATTGCAACATCGGCTTCATATTAATTTATGCTGTAGCATGCTGGGCGATTGAGTGTTTGGTACTTTTGTTTTAAATCAGCGTCTTATTGGTGATGGCTATTTGCAATTTTTGCAAGAAAACTTATTTTATACTCTGGATGATGTTCTCTTAGATGTAAGAGCACGACTATATTTCCAACATGATGAAAATATACTTTAAATTATTTTTATAATATTTAGTGTCTTAGATTTTGTTTTTGTGGTCAAAATTTAAAAAAATAGAAAAAAACTATTTTAAATTTTTGTTTGTTTGTTGACATGTATCTGAAAAAGGAAGCATTTTCATACACTTATTTAAAGATATTTTTTTCTTATTTTGACCTCTAGAATACATCCTTAAAATACTTCTCTTTATAATTTTAGTCAAAACAATGCATAACAAGATGTTCTATGTCTGGTGACCTGGACAGTAGAAGGGTGCATTCACTCTGTTCCCCTGGTAGATCTGTTGAGGGCAACAGGTGGGGAACTATGGAGGAAAGCTCCTCTGAGCAGTGCCCGTGCAGATATCTATAAAAGAGAGAGAGGTCACCAACGGCACATCGGTGGGCAAGGGATGGCAGCCTTCGGGTGATGGTAGGGTCACCGATGAGACGTATAGCTCTCTTTTGAATGGAGTCCAGGATAGCGAGTGTAGAAGCGGCAGCGGCACCCCAGATGTGGGAGCAGTATTCGAGGTTTGGCCTTATTTGTGAAGTATATAAGGTATAGAGATTAGCTGGTAAAAAGTATTTGCGAGCCCGGATGAGGAAATCTAATTTCTTAGCAGCCGCTTCTGCAATTGATGTGACATGTTGGTGCCAATTGAGATTTCGATCCACAGAGATGCCAACAAGTGAAAAGGACTCGTAACTTGGTTGTTTATTGTGATGGGTCTAGGGCTAGTGTATCTCTTATGAGAAAGAAAGCAAGACTGTGATTTGGTGGGGTTGAATTGTACAAGATTTCTGCTTCCCCAGTCTAATATTTTTTGGAGATCCACAAAGATAGAACCCTCCATGAGTCTGCGATCCTCATCTAGTTGGGCTAAAGAGACAGGCTTAGAATATTGTATATTGGAGTGGAGGGTGCTGTCGTCCGCGTAACTGTGAACTGGGTTGGATATGCTAGAGAGGAGGTCATTGATGTGGAGAAGATACAAAGGTGGGGCTAAAGCTGAACCTTGAGGAACTCCTGCATCAATTGAATACAGTTTAGAGGAATGGCCATCCACGACAATACAAATGCTTCGGTTAGACAGGAAATTTGCTGTCCACGTACAGAGTTTTGGTGGTAGGCCATAGGCCGGTAGTTTATTAAGCAGCGCTGCGTGCCAGACCTGGTCGAATGCTTTGGATATGTCTAGAGCGACAATCTGGGATTCACCGTGTAGTTCCATAGACTTGTTCCAAGAATTGGTGACAAAGGAAAGGAGGTCGGAAGTTGATCTGCGCTGACGGAATCCATACTGACTGTCATGGATTAGACTGTGTTTTTCAAGAAATTTTAGTAATTCGGTGTTTATATACTTTTCCATCACTTTAGAAATGAGTGAAAGGAGAGAAATAGGCCTGTAGTTGCTAGGAAGCGCTTTCGATCATTTCTTGGAGACGGGTTGTACTCAAGCAGTTTTCCAATTACTAGGGAATATGCCTTTATTGTATGATATCTGAAATAGACGAGTCAGGACAGGAGCAAGTTCTGGTGCGCATTTTTTGAGAACAATTGCTGGGATTTCGTCAAGGCCAGAGGCTTTCTTGGTATTAAGAGAAGAGAGCATCTTTCGTACCTTTTTAGTTTTGAAAATGATATCTGTCATTTTATGTGCGACATTGGGGACTGTTGGTGGTTGAACATTTGGAGGTGGGTTGAGAGTAGAATTGCTGGCGAACAACGAAGCAAAAAGTTCAGCCTTGCCCAGGGCGGTAGAAACAATTTCATCCCCTGAGACAAGAGGTGGGAATGTACTTTTGCAGAAATTATTCCCAATAGATTTAGCAAAAGTCCAGAAGGGTTTGCCGCCGTTGGAGCTTACGAGGACTGTGTTTTTAATGTGGTTATTAGACGAGTTTTTTGCCTCAGAAAGAATGCGGACATAGCGGTTTTTTGCGTCGTTAAATGCTTGACGGTTTTCTTGACTAGGATTATGTAGAAGCGTTTTGTGAGCTTTGACCTTTTCAAGTCTGGCCTTGTCACAGGATTTAGAGAACCAGGGCTTTTGAGTGGCTGAAGAGGTTTTCTGTGTACGTGGAATAAATAACTCCATGCCAGCTTGGATAATTTCGGTGATGCTTTGTGAGATATCAGAGGGGTCAGGATGAGAGAAGCAGACAGACGCCCATGGAAATGAGGAAAAGTAATCCCGCATTTCGTCCCAGTTTGCGGAGTTGTAGTGCCAAACGATATGTGGGTGTGATGACTGTGTGACCTCGGGTTGCATTGCGCAGGAAGCAGTGACCATGCCGTGGTCTGAGCGGCCAAGGGGGGCGGTGACTGATATATTATAGCATTCAGGTTTTGTAGTAAGAAAGAGATCCAAGGGATTTGAGCTGTGTGTTGGGATACGAGGAAAGTAAGTAGGTTGCTGAACCATATTTGCTAAAGAATTGCTGACTGCAAAGGCCTTCGCTGCTCTCCCTTGTGGATCGGTTTTTGAAGATCCTAGCCATTCCTTATTATGGACATTGAAGTCACCAAGAATAGTGACCTCGGAGGAAGGATATTCAGAAATCAGATAGTCGGTTTTTTCAGAAAGGTAGTCACAGAGTTGGACAAAGTTGTTGTCAGAAGGTGACCGGTAAATGCAACAGATGAATTTAGTTGCAGCCCTGAGAGAGAGTTTTATCCATAGTATGTCTTCCAGCTTCTAACTTGGGGAGTCTGGTGCAGGGTAGATTGCTACGGACGTATGTGCACACGCCTCCATGCAATCTAAAGGAAGTAAGGAGCTCATACCCCGGGAAATTAAAGTGATTAGTGGCTGTTTTGGCACTGATTTGGGTTTCAGTGAGGAAGAGGAGTTGGGGTCTGTTAGCCTGGAGGAAATGGTGGACGGAGTTCAGGTTACAATTTAGGCCACATATATTCGAAAAGGATATGTTAAATCTTGATGTTGGCGCCTCCTATACACCCCTCTCCCGGAGAACTGATTGGAGGGGTATTTTGCGTCCGGAATCTTTTGTACAAGGAGGAGCCATCATCATTTTTGCTTATAAGGGAAACCGACTCATACACCAGAACCGGAAACGTCTGTTGGGACTTCACCGGCCCCTTGATGTATGGGGTGGTACCTCCTCGGGCGTGAAAAAAATCCTTTACTATTACGTAAAGGAAAATTCTACTACCACCTGCTATGGATTGGATTGGATCAATGTTAACCCCTTTAGAAATAAGATTAATAAAGGGACTATCAATTGTCCAATAGTTATGCTTTTCAACATAGTAGGATACAAAACATTATGATTTTGCATCCATGCCTATTGTCGGTGGTATTTGAACTACAACAGTCAAAAAACTTATAATTTTATAACTTAAAGCAATAATATCAGAGGAAAATTTTTATTAGGTCACATTTGTTATCTCAAGAACTACAGCTAGGAAATGAATATTATTCAAATACTAACAGATTCTGAAAAAATATGTTTAACACCTGTATGACAAGGAAGAACTATTATATTTATAAGTACTGAGAATAATTTATAAACTAAGGATGTGATTTTAATGTTTTAGTTATTTATTTATTTATATTTATGCATTGTCTTACAAATAGGCTTTAGCTTGTGCTTGCTAATTTCTATCAATGTAGCATACTAGATTAATTTCACAAAATGTTGATTTTCCTTAAGCTTTTCAAACACTATCCGCATTTTGCCATCTGTTTCGCCACTAGTTTTGCTTTCGAAACAACCTCATACTCATTTACAATACAATTAATACCCAAAATTGTATGCGATCACATTTTATATAATATGTAAAACAATTAACTTGAGGCTTACCAGAAATACCAAAGCTCGCTTGTTTTCTTACAACACTTGTCTCTTCCGCAACAGTATTCATCTACATCGCAAAAGCCGAATTCACAATAATAATCTACTGGTTCAGAAGACAGCACCTGTTCAAAAAAGTTACTAGGTATCTTCAGGTCTAGTGATTATCTAAACAAAACTCACCTTGTTTGGTAGGAATAATATTATATTTCTTAAAAGATATACTTGAAAAAATGGCAATTTTATAGAACGCATTATTAAATCCAGTTAATAATATAAAAACTCAACTGTCAATGTTTATCTAGAAAATCCATCAAAAACGTTCTGCTTCTGCTCTGACACCTGATGACAATTTCATGACTCATGCTCATGACATGACATCTCATTCGCAATAATAAGAAGAGTAAAGATGACAATTGACATTACGTTACAGTAGATTTAACGTATCATTGCGTTGAGTCGTTTGAACTACCATCACACTAATAAAGTAAAAATATGTTATCCTTTTAAGTTAAACATAGATATATCATTTATGCTTTAACAACTTACGTTTTTCCTACAAAAAATACAAATAAGTGCAAAAGTTGGTTTTTGCACTCATTTTTATTGTGGCTTTAGTCAACCATAGTGTTCTGTAAGCTAATACAATCATTTTAAGCAAATATACGTATCCATATTAACTGTCACCTTCAGTGTGAGAATCTTGCAACTAATTTTAAAAAATTGAATAGGGTATAAATAGGGGCGATCGCCTAAATAGGTTATTTGAAGAAATCTTTTGAAATATTAAAGGTTGCAATTGGCACTTTGACAATACTATTTTTTAAATAAAAACATGATCTTGTGAAAATATTTTATCTTATAGTACCGTTACTACTGTCGAGATCAACATAATGTTATATTCCTCGGTAGTATAGTGGTAAGTATCCCCGCCTGTCACGCGGGAGACCGGGGTTCGATTCCCCGCCGGGGAGGAATAAATTTTTATTTTTTTTATGTTTATAACAAGTAAAAATGTCCATTTACTT
The DNA here is from genome assembly GCA_964006375.1 of Tillus elongatus. NCBI lineage: Eukaryota > Metazoa > Arthropoda > Insecta > Coleoptera > Cleridae > Tillus > Tillus elongatus. Next base: position 80,588,057 of record OZ023270.1, on the reverse strand, counting down.
ATCCACTAATCTTCAATCACATTGTAACGATACTGATATAACCAGTGGCCTTAAATGACGTCGCAATCTCCTGATTTTTTTACTACAATTCACTATTTTACAAGTTGACTTTTTTCAAAATAACTGGTCCATTTTCGGTTGGTCAACCAACTCATCCAATCTATCATTCAACACACATTAACAGTAAGCAGCTGTCAAGTAGCGAAACCGGCAACAAAGAAGAAAACAAAAATTTGTGAAACCAGCGGAATAGTCTCTAAATCTGTATTTAGTATGGAATAATCAAAAGTGTTTGTTAGGTGCATTTTGGCTATCATAAGAGAAATATATACCAGTTTCGCTCTAACAAATTAATACTTTTACAGTTGACAATCTAGCTAGCCTAAAAACTTTCCAGTCAGAAAAATTGTATTTATTTGCTATGGTAACAACTCTGAGTCTTTCGCAAGTCATATAACAAAAACTTGAAATTTGATCTAAATTAAGCGGCCACTGTGGGACTGTCGGTTCACCGAAGACAACAAAGATTACTTTTTATTTAATGCAGATGCTGAGTATGTTGCAAACAAGTTTTGTTAGTTGCTTCTTTGTACTAAAATGGACCATCTGGTGGAAGAAGCCACGAAACATACTCAAAGGTGTGTTCTTTTTACAGGACAACGCCTCTGCTCACAAGTCGGTTGCATTGCAAACAATTGATGAAACTGGTTTTGAATTTGTTGACCACCTGTCTTATTTTACAGATTTAGCACCATCACCACCAGACTATTTTATTTATTCCAAAAGCTCAAAACACTTTTTTTTTCAAAATTTATTAGCAATCGACAGTGTATAAGGATACAGAATAATATAAATAATGTTCTATGAGGTAATGTGATGAACATTAACAGGATGAATTTAAACCTAGTGGTGTTATTACATAGCTTTGATTAAATGTTATTATAACTGTGAGGTCTTTGAGTCACTTATTGGTAGAGTCTTCTCTATTAAGACATGTGCAGTATGCTCTTTTGATTTACTTGTAACCATGCACGGTGTTTTGAAACTTTCTGTGACATTTCATCGTTAACCCAAGGAATGTTCAGGTCAGTATGTAAAGTATGTGAAAACCCACGGAGCATCTACTATGATTCTGTGTTCTTGAATGAATATTTACATTTGACTGATTGAGCTTCGCCATAGTTCTATTCCATAGGTCCAGGTTGGTTTGATTATTGCTTTGTAAATCATCAATTCGTTTTGCATACTCAATGCTGATTTTCTGCCTATCGGCCAGTACAAGCCTCTCACTTTTATCTTCATCTCTGCACTCATTCTCAAAATGTGTTTCTTCCACGTAAGTCTCTGGCCAAGATCCAGCCGGGGATATTGCCTGGTCGTTCATTTTCACTGGTGGGCATAATCACTACACTTAAGTGTGAAATTCACTTGAACAGATTTTGATTCAATTATCGCGATCTTTTACTTTTTGAACCAGTCGCATCAGGTTTAAATTATTTTGTGGAATATCACAAACTCTTTGTGGATGTGTATGGCAATTATGACAGTGTCATCTACAAACGTGCCTGTGATTGTGTCTGCTGTTGGCATATCCGCTGTATATACAGCAAGCATAAGATAGGGCCCAGTACGCTGCCGTGAGGAACACCATTTGATGGAATAAATATCGTGTTCTGCCCCATGTTATACTTTATTTGGAAAGAGCGGTGGCTTATGTAAGATTTAGTAATATAAAATAGTGGTGTAAGAATATTTTTATTTTATTTTGTAGAGCAGGCCTTCATGCTAAGCTTTGTTAAATGCTTGACTAACAGCCAGAAATAACCTTGGATACTACTGACCTGCATCCATTGCCTTCTGGATTTTGTGGACAACTCTGTGACTGTTGGATGATGGAGTGTTCCAACCTGAAGTCACACTGATATTCTGGTAATCATAAATCATGCAACTTGTCCTGTCATTTATTTTCAGATGTGTCTTTAGTAGTTTGGATACCACTAGAAGCAAACCTATTGGTGACTTATAGACTCGACTTCATTGTCTGGTTTTACACGTTTTACCCCAGTATCATGATTAAGCCAATTTTAGCTGGTTTGGCCAGTATTATGTCAATATAAAATTAAATAATAGTATAAAATATCCACTCCCTGTGTCCAGGAGTTCTTTTTAAAGTACAGGACACATTAGACAGGACAAGATCCAGTGGTTTACCACTGCGTTGAATTTCTTGCTTGTTAATAAAAATGACTCATTACATGCACAATATTTTACTTTATTCAATTATGTATCTTGGTGTGAACTCTTACAAATAACATTTCTCAAACATCTTCTATTTGTTAGTTGAATTCCATTTCAATTTTTTTGGAAATAAGTAAGTTGTTTCAAAATATCCTTAAATTTTAACACATATGAGAAATTTCATTATTGTACACATTCCATGTTATCATGGAATAATTCATCTTTTATGGGAATGTTTGAAGTTGACCTAAAAATAGAAAAATAAAGAAATATATGAACATTACTTAAAGCTTCTTTAAACAAGTAAAAAATCATGATTTTCTACATACGGGGAAATTCTTGTATTGATAATGCACAGACTTGATGCACAAGTCTATGAAAATAAAATAATGCCTGAACATAAACAAATTTGAAAGTTAGAAAGGGCACTATACTCAGCAATCAAGAATTGTCATCACCCACAAATGCATAGCTTTTACACGAGATTTGAAAACTCAAGCAATACATTTTTTTACCCCTGCAGAGATTTCTTTTCTAAATAACAGCTCTAAGTAAGTACAATTTGGAGAACCCAATTCATCACAATAAAGTTTTTTGACCTGACGATCGTTTCGCTAAAAAAGCGAATAAAAACTAGTACTAGTTGCCAAGCAGTTGTGAACAGTGCCCTCTACGAAGGTATACAGACAGACCCTCACTGTGGATTCATAAATCCTAGTAATTAAAACTGCATACCTACTTTTGTAAAACTGTGTGTCGTTATCAAGTATTCCTTCTAAGAAGGACACACTGGTCCCAAATATGCTGAGCAATACATGATTAGTGTCGTAGTTGCACTAAATGTTCTTTAAATCCAGTTTCTATAGTTCTTTTAGTTTGCACAACATATTTAATAACCACATCAAAAACAAAGTCCTCTTAAGCTCCAACGGCAGCAAACCCTTCTAGACTCTTGCTAAATATATTGGGAATAATTTCTGCAAGAGCACGTTCCCACCTCTTGTCTCAGGGGATGAAATTGTTTCTACCGCCCTGGGCAAGGCTGAACTTTTTGCCTGGTTGTTCGCCGGCAATTCTACTCTCAACCCACCTCCAAATGTTCAACCACCAACAGTCCCCAATGTCGCGCATAAAATGACGGATATCATCTTCAAAACTAAAAAGGTATGAAAGATGCTCTCTTCTCTTAATACCAGAAAAGCCTCTGACCTTGACGAGATCCCAGCAATTGTTCTCAAAAAATGCGCACCAGAACTTGCTCCCGTCCTGACTCGTCTGTTTCAGATATCTTACAATAGAAGCATATTCCCTAGTAACTGGAAAACTGCTCGAGTACAACCCGTCTCCAAGAAAGGATCCAAAGCGCTTCCTAGCAACTACAGGCCTATTTCTCTCATTTCAGTCGTCTCTAAAGTGATGGAAAAGTATATAAAATATACACCGAATTACTAAAATTTCTTGAAAAACACAGTCTAATCCACGACAGGCAGTATGGATTGTGTCAGCGCAGATCAACTGCTGACCTCCTTTCCTTTCTCACCCATTCTTGGAACAAGTCTATGGAACTACACGGTGAAACCCAGATTCTCGCTCTAAACATATCCAAAATTCGACCAGGTCTGGCACGCAGCGCTGCTTAATAAACTTCCGGCCTATGGCCTACCACCAAAACTCTGTACCTGCAAATTTCCTCTCCAACCGGAGCATTTCTGTTGTCGTGGATGGCGATTCCTTTAAACTGTATCCAATTAATGCAGGAGTTCCTCAAGGTTCAGCTTTAGCCCCTACCTTGTTTGTTCTCCACATCAATGACCTCCTCTCTAGCACATCCAACCCAGTTCACAGTTACACGGACGACAGCACCCCTCACTCAAATATACAATATTCTAAGCCTGTCTCTTCAGCCCAATTAGATGAGGATCACAGACTCATGGAGGGTCTCTGTGGATCTCCAAAAAATATAAAACTGGGGAAGTAGAAATCTTGTACAATTCAACTCCGCCAAATCTCAGTCTTGCTTTCTATCTCATAAGAGATACACCAGCCCTAAACCCATCACAATGAGCAACCAAGTTATTCAAAGTAATGAGTCCTTTTCACTTGTTGGCATTTCTGTGGATCGAAGTTTCAATTGGCACCAACATGTCACATCAATTGCAGAAGCAGCTGCTAAGAAAATAGGTTTCCTCTTCCGGGCTCGCAAATACTTTTCCCCAGCTAATCTCTATACCTTATATACTTCACAAATAAGGCCAAACCTCGAATACTGGTCCCACATCTGGGGTGCCGCTGCCGCTTCTACACTCGCTATCCTGGACTCCACTTAGAAGAGAGCTATACGTCTCATCGGTGACCCTACCCTCACCCAAAGGCTGCCATCCCTTGCCCACCGACGTGTCGTTGGTGACCTCTCTCTCTTTTATAGATATCTGCACAGGCGCCGCTCAGAGGAGCTTTCTTCCATAGTTCCTCCACCTGCTGCCCCCAACAGATCTACCAGGGGAACAGAGCGAATGCACCCTTTTACTGTCTAGGTCACCAGATATAGGATATGTTTTCCTTCTCCTCCGAACCTTCAAGTCCAGAATTAACAAGTTGCCTCTTTCCTCCTTGTCGACACCCACGGTACGATAGTATTTAGGCTGTAAGCTCTTGTGGTGTGTTGTTGAAATATTTAAAACACATGGAAAGAAAAAAGTTTACAATTTACACAGGAAAAATATAAAGGTTTAAAATACTTACATATAACGTGAGTTTTACTATAACTAATTATGAAATAACACATTAAAAAAACCTTTTTATAAATTTGACTTAAGTCAAAAAGGCTGTAAGACCTCTGTGAGGTCTCAGTGTGTTCAACCCTAGGCCTCAGAGAGTTAGGGTTGAACACACTGAGCCTAGATTGAACACACAAACGATCTCCGGCGAGATTTGGGGAGTAGGCAGATTGAGGCCCCGTAATCAAGCTACAACAACCCAACCCACTTTTGTCCACCACTCTAAGGAGTAGGCAGTTTGAGGCCTTAGAGTGTCCTTACATATTTCCTTTACCCACCTTTGTCCACCACTCTAAGGAGTGTCCTTACATATTTCCTTTACCCACCTTTGTCCACCACTCTAAGGCGTAGGCAGATTGAGTCCTTAAGAGTGTTTTTTTACATATTTCCTTTACATCTTGAAAATGGCTCCAAAACAGGAGCCGAAACGTTGAGTTTTCATAAATTCTGGACGCGGTTCAACCCAAGAATTAAGTATGTCTCACATATATATATATATATATATATATATATATATATATATATATATATATATATATATATATATATACAGTGTGACCTGACCTGACCTGACCTAACAAATCATTTTTGTATTAAAGTTATCATTAGTGTATATAAATATTTTCAATTTTCTACTCCTACCTGATGATGCTGTAAAACGAGAAACATATGGCAGAGGAAAAAAACAAGCATTTTTGAAGCCGGAAAAATGTCACTATGTCTCTACTTAGAACTGATAGTCATATGCCCCTTCATTCAGAAAAGCAGATTCACTAAACTGAAAATTACACAGGGGGTAATGCTGGAATTAATGGCCTACTAGATACTGATCAACATCACAGAAAAATATTAGATATAGGAAACTACATGATAGATTTTGAAAAGTGTAGAGTACAATATAAAATACACTACCTATTTGTAGATTTGAGGGCCACATGTGTCAGCAGATCAACACTTAATAAAGTATGGAACGAATTTGGCTAAGAAAAGTGACAATGATTGGTGCAAAATTGTGTACTTGGGTAAGGGCTCCAGGAACATCAATTTGGACAAGGGCACATTATGTTGCCTCGTATTCAACATTGTCTTGGAAAAGGCAGTTGAAGAAACAGGCATTGGAATTGGAGGCACAGTATACAGTTAGTCAGTGCAAATGTTGGTATTCACACCAATCTTGAAAGTGTTTTATACACTGCTGAGTTGGTATGCTTTTGGATGATTATATCATACAGTAAGTCAGCACATAACGTTGTCTCATTAAACGTAGTTTCACTATAGCGTTGCAGTTTATTGTAGGAAAATGTATCATTTAATATTGAAACTGATTCGGGATAACGTTGTTACTCTAAAAAATAGTAGGTAACATGTCCCCTGTGGGTCCGGGGACTAACTAAAAGAATAGGCCAGAGGTAACTCCTGCCTGTCGTAAAAGGCGACTAATTGGAATCAAACACTGACGGGAGTCTTGTCCATGTGAGCCTGGAGGGAGGCGGATATCTCTGGGGAGTGATGTACACCCGGATTTTGAGGCCTCCACTCTAGGCTTAGAAATGGATGGTTGCCCGCGCTTGGTTGTTACTCGGGTGCGGGGTTCCGGATGGGTGCCGTCTTGGGTTGAGTGCTGGCGGGTGTCGTGTGTCTAGACGACCCGGAGGGGGTTGACAACTCTGATGAGTGGTAAACACCCGGAGTTTCCGGCCCCCACTGTGTGCTTCGGAACGGACGGACGGCCCGCTTGTGCGATGCTCGGGAGCGGGGCTTGATGGAATGTCGCCTTGAGTCTAGCACTGGTGGGTGTCGGGTCTAGACGAACCCGGAGGAGAGCTGAGATCTTTAGGGGTGGAATAAAACTAAGGGTTGAGGCCTCTTCTGTGAGCTTCGAAACGGACAAACCACCCCACTTGGATGCTGCTCGGATGCAGGACTTCATGATACTGCACCGAGTCAAACACTGACGGATCTCTGGTCCAGACGAACTCGGAGAGAGGTTATTTCTCTTTGAGCTTTGAGACGGGCAAGCGACTTCGCTCAGATGGCACTACATCTGTCAAACAAAGTTTCACCTCGCAGGTGTCGTCTCCTGTCGGCAGCTCGATTTGTTGGGTGAAATTTAAGCTAACGCTGGCAGGTGTTGGACCTGGATGAACCCGGAGGTGGCTGGGGTCTCTAGGGGTGGATTACACCCGGAGACTTGGGCCTACTCGGTGAGCATCGATACAGGCTAACGACCCCGCCTGGATGCTGCTCGAGGGCGGGACTTCATGATACCGCCTCGAGTAAATGAAACACTGGCACTGGGGGTCTGGTGCAGGTGAGGCTGGGGGGAGGCAGACATCTCTGGGGAGTGATATGCACCCGGAGTTTGGCGCCTCCACTGTGGCCTCAGAGACTGACAATTGGCCTCGCTTGGCTGTTACTCGGGAGCGGGGTTCCAGATGATACCGCCCTGGATTGAGCCCTGGCGTGTGTCGTGTGTCCAGACGTCCCGGGGGGCTCTGATCTCTGTTGAGTGGTAAACACCCGGAGTTTGGAGCCCATACTGTGTGCTACGAAACGGACGGACGGCCTCGCTGCGGTGATGCTCGGGAGCGGGAGTCGATGGGATGTTGCCTTGAGTCTTAACACTGTTAGATGTCAGGTTTGGAAGAGCCTGAGGGGAGCTGAGATCTCTAGGGGTGGATTACAACTGGAGATTAGATGCTGCTTGAGAGCGGGACTTCATCATACCGCCTCGAGGCAAACACTGACGGATGTCGGGTCCAGAAGAACTCGGAGAGAGGTTATCTCTCTTTGAGCTTCAAAACGGGCAAGTGACTTCACTCAGATGGCAATACACCTGCCAAGCAAACTTTCACCCTCAAGAAAAGGTCGACTCCCGCAGGGAGCTGGAATTGATGGGTGAAATCTAAATAATTAGACGTGAGCCACAATAGACCTAAGGTCGCGGTGGAGGGACTGGAATAGCCCACTCACAATAAAATCTAATCTAATCTAATCATTTAACATTGAAACTGATTCGGTATAACGTTGTTACTCTAAAAAATAGTAGGTAAAAAGGAAGTACATAATATAATGTAGACTATAGTCATGTACATAATACATATGTAAATGAATACTGTTGGGTTTTTTTTAATCATTTTGCAGTCACAAATATGTACATATGTATGTACATTATTATTAATTCCCAATGATTTGTTTTACATCTTTTTACTTAAGGTTGTGATTGTTACGTCCCTAACTAGGATGTTACGGTACTTATACCTTATTAATCTAGTTTAGTTATTACATTGAATCATTTAATCATCCAATCAAACTACATTAACAATGTATAAAACACTTCTAAGACCAGAATTGAACCATGGTTTAGAAACTTAAATTTCAACACAATGAGAAAAACTATTTGACACCTTAGAAGGAAAAACTCTGTACGATATTTAGACCCACAATAATTATGGATAACTGGTGGCATACAGTAAAATTTTGAATTCCACACATAGTAAATGTATATCAAAGCAGAAAGATTAAGGTGGACTTGTCAGCTTATTTGAAGCAAATAGTGAGATTCCCCAGGAAACTGACAGCAGCAAATTGAGATAGATTTAAAAAAATGTTTATCTGAGAGCAATTTATTCAGCTAAACTGAATTTATACACCTATTGTTTATTACCTTCACAATTGTGTTGTAACCATCTTTTATCAAGGGATCTCTTTTCTTGGTGTGTTCAGATGTCACCTTAACTTTAAGATCTACGATGGATTTACAGTCTTTTGTATTCCGTTCTCTGCAATAATATATGACACGATATTCCATTCGTTTTGCATGAGGATGAGTCCTTCTGACAGCATATTTTGTGTTGGTTTGTATCTGAAATTTTTCCATCCATTCTTTACACTTTGCTGCAAAGTCCTTTTCTAGTTTAATCCTCAAAGTTACAATAAAATCGTCGTCTGCAGCAAAATCCTCCACTTTTATTATTTTACTGCTTTCATCTATGGCATTAAATAAGTCCTTAAGAAAAGCTTCTGAGTTACTCATTTTTAACCAATAACATAAACATACATATATTCGTGATACCAGTATCTAATTTATACTATTTTTGTTGTGTATTTACTTATATGTTTAATGTTTACCTACTACTATCCGATCCTGCTTGCTTATTGCTTATTGTTTAAATTTTAATACATTTATTTACATTTACCTATACCCTATACGTCATACGCAGACGTCAAAAGTTTTCACGGTACCAACAGCTGAGTTATAGAAACTACAGCAGGCTCCAACAGCTGAGTTGATCTGCTGACGATACATATCATCGGTTGGAGAGTGATGAACGCACTGATTACTGCAAGCACTATTTTGTGACGTTTGTCTGATCATTCCGTTTTGACAATTTGACAAATCGACAACAGCTTGACACAACTATTCAACTATTGGCGCCTAGTGAAGTCGGTCATATATTGAGTTCATCTACCGACAATAGGCATGGATGAAAAATGATAATGTTTTGTATCCTCCTACTATGTCGAAGAGCATAACTATTGGACAATTGATAGTCCCTTTATTAATCTTATTTTTAAAGGGGTACACATTGATCCAATCCAATCCATAGCAGGTGGTAGTGGAATTTTCCTTTACTTAATAGTAAAGGATTTTTTCACGCCCGAGGAGGTACCACCCCATACATCAAGGGGCCGGTGAAGTCCCAACGGACGTTTCCGGTTCTGGTGTATGAGTCGGTTTCCCTTATAAACAAAAATGATGATGGCTCCCCCTTGTACAAAATATTCCGGAGGCAAAATACCCCTCCATTCGGATCTCCCGGAGAGGGGTGTACAGGGGGCGCCAACATCAAGATTTAAAATATCCTTTTCGAATATATGTGGCCTAAATTCTAACCTAAACTCCGTCCACCATTTTCTCCAGGCTAACAGGCCCCAACTCCTCTTCCTCACCGAAACCCAAAACAGCCACTAATCACCTTAATTTCCCGGGGTATGAGCTCCTTACTTCCTTTAGATTGCATGGAGGCGTGTGCACATACGTCCGTAACAATCTACCCTGCACCAGACTCCCCAATTTAGAAGCTGGAAGAAAAGACATACTATGGATAAAACTTTCCCTCAGGGCTGCAACTAAATTCATCTGTTGCATTTACCGGTCACCTTCTGACAACAACTTTGTCCAGCTCTTTGACTACCTTTCTGAAAAAACCGATCTGATATCCTTCCTCCGAGGTCACTATTCTTGGTGACTTCAATGTCCATAATAAGGAATGGCTAGGATCTTCAAAAACCGATCCACAAGGGAGAGCAGGGGAGGCCTTTGCAGTCAGCAATTCTTTGGCAAATATGGTTTAGCAACCTACTTACTTTCCTCGCATCCCAACACACAGCTCAAATCCCTTGGATCTCCTTCTTACTACGCAACCTGAATGCTATAAGATATCAGTCACCGCCCCCCTTGGCCGCCGTCACCGAAATTATCCAAGCTGGCATGGAATTATTTATCCCACGTACACAGAAAACCTCTTCAGCCACTCCAAAGCCCTGGTTCTCTAAATCCTGTGACAAGGCCAGACTTGAAAAGGTCAAAGCTCACAAAACGCTTCTACACAATCCCAGCCAAGAAAATCGTCAAGCATTTAACGACGCAAGAAACCGCTATGTCCGCATTCTTTCTGAGGCACAAAACTCGTTTAATAACCACATCGAAAACAAAGTCCTCTTAAGCTCCAACGGCGGCAAACCCTTCTGGACTCTTGCTAAATCTATTGGGAATAATTTCTGCAAAAGCACGTTCCCACCTCTTGTCTCAGGGGATGAAATTGTTTCTACCGCCCTGGGCAAGGCTGAACTTTTTGCTTCGTTGTTCGCCGGCAATTCTACTCTCAACCCACCTCCAAATGTTCAACCACCAACAGTCCCCAATGTCGCGCATAAAATGACGAATATCATTTTCAAAACTAAAAAGGTACGAAAGATGCTCTTTTCTCTTAATACCAGGAAAGCCTCTGGCCTTGACGAGATCCCAACAATTGTTCTCAAAAAAATGCGCACCAGAGCTTGCTCCTGTCCTGACTCGTCTGTTTCAGATATCTTATAATAAAGGCATATTCCCTAGTAACTGGAAAACTGCTCGAGTACAACCCATCCCAAAGAAAGGATCCAAAGCGCTTCCCAGCAACTACAGGCCCATTTCTCTCCTTTCAGTCGTCTCTAAAGTGATGGAAAAGTATATAAACACCGAATTACTAAAATTTCTTGAAGAACACAGTCTAATCCACGACAGGCAGTATGGATTCCGTCAGCGCAGATCGACTGCCGACCTCCTTTCCTTTGTCACCCATTCTTGGAACAAGTCTATGGAACAACACGGTGAATCCCAGATTGTTGCTCTAGACATATCCAAAGCATTCGACTAGGTCTGGCACGCAGCGCTGCTTAATAAACTACCGGCCTATGGCCTACCACCAAAACTCTGTATGTGGACAGCAAATTTCCTCTCCAACAGGAGCATATCTATTGTTGTGGATGGCCATTCCTCTAAACTGTATCCAATTAATGCAGGAGTTCCTCAAGGTTCAGCTTTAGCCTGTACTTTGTTTCTTCTCCACATCAATGACCTCCTCTCGAGCACATCCAACCCAGTTCACAGCTACGCGGACGACAGCACCCTCCATTCAAATATACAATATACTAAGCCTGTCTCTTTAGCCCAATTAGATGAGGATCGCAGACTCATGGAGGGTTCTGTCTCCGTGGATCTCCAAAAAATATTAGACTGGGGAAGTAGAAATCTTGTACAATTCAACCCCACCAAAACTAAGTCTTGCTTTCTTTCTCACAAGAGATACACCAGCACTAGACCCATCACAATGAACAACCAAGTTATTCAAAGCAATGAGTCCTTTTCTCTTGTTGGCATTTCTGTGGATCGAAATCTTAATTGACACCAACATGTCACATCAATTGCAGAAGCGGCTGCTAAGAAATTAGGTTTCCTCTTCAGGGCTCGCAAATACTTTTCACCAGCTAATCTCTATACCTTATATACTTCACAAATAAGGCCAAACCTCGAATACTGCTCCCACATCTGGGGTACCGCTGCCGCTTCTACACTCGCTATCCTTGACTCCATTCAAAAGAGAGCTATACGTCTCATCGGTGACCCTACCATCACCCAAAGGCTGCCATCCCTTGCCCACCGACGTGCCGTTGGTGACCTCTCTCTCTTTTATAGATATCTGCACGGGCACTGCTCAGAGGAGCTTTCCTCCATAGTTCCCCCACCTGCTGCCCCCAACAGATCCACCAGGGGAACAGAGCGAATGCATCCTTTTACTGTCCAGGTCACCAGACATAGAACATCTTGTTATGCCCGCTCTTTTGTCCCGAGAACTTCAAAGTTGTGGAATTCCTTGCCGGCACATGTTTTTCCTTCTCCTCCGAATCTCCAAACCTTCAAGTCCAGAATTAACAAGCTGCCTCTTTCCTCCTTGTCAACACCCACGGTACGATAGTATTTAGGCTGTAAGCCCTCGTGGTGTGTTGTTGAAATAAAAAATAAAAAAAATCAGGCGCCAACAATTGAATAGTTGTGTCAAATTATGCGTTTGATATTCTGCTGGTGCCGATTTGTCAAAGCGGAATGACAGATCAACGTCACAAAAATAGTGCTTGACTTCCGCTGTACATTTATCAGTCTCCAGCCGCTGAACTGTATCGGTAGTCAACAGCTGAGCGCTTAAACTCAGCTTTTGGCTCTTGGTGAACTCCGACTTTGCTTTTGTCCAAGGTTACCTTGAAATGCAGTCGACCGCATGCAAGCAGCTCGTAAATTCAAATTCTGCTCAACAGGCCTGGGCGGTTAACAAAGTAGTTATGTCTAACTATAGGCGGGAGACTGCGCTCGTTTAAAATACAACATATGAAAAATAATGTTTAAGGTGCTGTTCGGAAAAGAATTCACTAGATAACATGGAAAATCATCGTTAATATAAATGATGGACCTATTAGCATAGCTAAGAGTACCGATTTCATTTTGTAACACGATTAAATACAATTGTTATGAATACCTTTGTATATATAGTATAAACTATCTGAATATAGCAGAGGAATTACTATCTATAAAATATAAAGACGTACTAGTGAATTTTCATTAAGAAAATTCATTAATAGGGAGGTAACGATAGTAAGATTTTTGGAAAACTTTTTTAAATGGTCGCGAATTAGGGCTCTTAGAACCCAAGTCAAGGTCCGTTGTTTGATTTATATATATATATATATATATATATATATATATATATATATATATATATATATATATATATATATATATATATATATATATATATTTGTGTGTGTGTGTGTGTTGGTGTGTGTATCCGAGCGATAACTCAAAAAATACTCAACTGATTTGAACGAAACTTGGCACATCTCTTCATTGTACTAAGACCGCAGACGAGTTCATATATCAGCAATAACGAACATTTTTTCCTCCAAAAATATACAAAAAACCTACTTTGTGAATTTTAAGGAATTTGATTCACGATAATTTGAGTTTTTTTCCCAGTTAAAAATAAAATCTGAAAGACATGAGATGATACGACTTTGTGGTTAAAGTCCAATGCCTGACAGACATAGTAGTTAACTGCCACGCGTAGATTGATTCATACAACATGGTATAAAACATGCATCAACGGTAACCACACAAAATAAATAAGCAACAATCGTGAAAGCTCGGCCACAAATATGGCAAATGACAGACGACATGAAATTAAAAATTTGCCGAGTGAATGTTATTTAATTGGGGGATTCAATCAATTTTTAAAATACACTATATTTGAAGCTTAATGAACGGCCCCAAATGCAGTTTTAGACTGAAAGTGTAGCATAATATAGTGGAAATGTATACAAAATCAAAGCAAGTCTCTATAAAAATTTTTCAAAAATAGCCTCTTCCTTTATATTTAAACTTAAACATAAGACGCCATATAAGATCAAAACAGCCGTTGAATGTGTTTCAAATGACTAATTATGTAATTAATTATTACGTATACTTTTAATAATATAATATATCCCGGGTATGAAACCGGTGTCCAGTATTATGTAAACAAAACGTTAGTTAACGTATCCTTACATAGCTCAGTGGTAGCGTGCTTGTCTTCTACGCAGAAGGTTACGTGATCGATTCCCGCTCGATGAATGTATGGGTATGTTTTTTTTTGACATTTGGAGAAACAACAATGTACATATTATACACATTTTGAATCAGATCTCATTTTTGTTTAAAACACCTGAATAATTTTGTCACCTTTGAGCCTGAAATTATAAATTTCAGTAGACATTTTGTTCTTATGCTTGGGTTTAATAATAGAGATATATCGATGGTGACACTTTCGAAAGAATTCTTCAAATGTGCGCCTACTAGGACCTCTAAAATCGAACTTCAAGATCTGTGTATGTTTAAAGTATTAATTTTAGTAATATGCCGTATAAATATGTGTACATTTTTAATCAAAATTCACTGCTATAACGTACTTGCTGCGTCCTGATATTTTAATAATTTGAAATAGCATATGGGTAGCGGTAGCACATTAGGTATAGTCTGAAGTGAGAAAGAGTAAAAATAATAAAAAACAAAAACAACAAGCGTCTTCGTCTTCGTTTGTTAGTGATTTAGATTTAAGGGAGGGAATTTTCTTAAGTTATCAAAAATTCTTTAATTCACCGGTTTCTGTTTTAAAATTTTTAATTCAAAATGAGCAGTGAAAGTAAAGATTTTCTTAAAGATCTGTTTAATGCCATAGACGAAACCAGTCAAATAGAAAAGCTTAATAATTTCACAGCCGACGATGATTTTGAAGTAACGTTGAGAATTAAACTAGACAGAGATTTTGCAGCCAAATGTAAAGAGTGGATGGAAAAATTCCAAACCCAAACCAATTCAAAATATGTGGTCAAAGGTACATTTCCAAATAGCCAGCGAATGGAATACAGAGTCATTTACTGGTGTAAACAGAGGACATCTAAAGAATGCAAGGCATCTGTGGATATTAAAGTTAAGATGACAACAGAAAGTACAAAGAAGAAGGATCCCCTGCTTAGAATAGGCCTAAATACAGTTATTAAGGTAATGCTATGGATCTTTGATTTCTCGTCAATTAATTAATATAAACACACCTAACCTGGTGTGTAAGACCAGCATCCTTGATGTCTCATCAAAACCATGATATCAAAGTTTGACACAGTAATTCGTGACTTATGGTATCAAAGGCCTTAGAGTAGCCAAGTAAAATGAGCACACTAATCAGTCCAGCATCATTCGCCTCCATAATGTCACTAGTAGTAATGTGTTGTTATTAATGTAACGTTATTGTATAACGTTATTTTGCCGCCTCGTTATAACTCGTTCTCATGTTAGAAAATAACACGTTCCTTGTTGCTCTCGTTGTGTAGTAAGTACTATAAGTATAGTATATAGTATTGTTATCTTGCTGTTATTGGTTACAGGAACGAAACCAGAAAGAAATTAACGACTTGCCAAATTAATATATATTACCCATTATGTATGTACATCATTAGTACATGGCAATATTAAGTTATATTGAAGAGGCATAATAGCACCAGAACATTTCATTACATATAAATAAAATAATAATATAAAATATTTACGTATTAGAAAGATAGGTAATCTTGTGTTGAAGACACCTCTCTAGTAAACAAACAATTCGTGTGAAATCGGAACGTGAAGTGGAAGCTGGACGATGTGCACTGTTGCCAGATGAGTATTAGCAAGGTTCATTTTAAATATAGAAGGAAATCAAGGGGTGAACAAATGTTTTTATAATGTAAATAAATTATAATATGGTGTCATCTACATAAATCGATATTTGACATATTAGGATAAAGGAAATGTAAAAAGATCTTTTTCAGCCATGGTGGTCCAGGGGAAAAAAGTGGGCCTCTGGACCCAAGGGTACTGGGTTCAATCCTAGATTTCCCCTCTCCTCCCTTTTTAAGTACATCAGTAACATCACCAGAGGTTGTGCCATTGTGATTGAGCAAGGTAATCTGCACGTTCCGCCCTTCCCAGGGGGCGTAAAGCCGTCGGTCCCATGCCCATGCGATGTTGGGCACGTTAAAGACCCAAATTTCCCGGACAGTGAGGTGAATGAATCACACTAGTAAAGTCAATGAAGCAATTTCCGTAGCGAATTGCCGATGATAAATACAACTCTGTATGCTAATAGCAGACAGTATCCAATATATTGTTTCGAAAAGTCGCAATGTTTCATGGTAATGAAGCAATTTCTACTGACAACTATCGATGATAGACATAACCGAGAAAATGGCTCAAAATGGGCTTCCCTTCGAAGTGTTTGTTTATATTTCAGTTTATTTGCTTCATTACCATGAAACATTGCGACTTTTCGAAACAATATATTGGATACCGTCTGCTATTAGCATGCAGAGTTGTAGATATCATCGGCAATTCGCAACGGAAATTGCTTCATTCACTTTTCACACTCATTTAAGGTTGGAAACTAAAATGTAAACAAACATTTCGAAGGGACGCCCATTTTGAGCCATTTTGTCGGTTATGTTTATCATCGACAGTTGTCAGTAGAAATTGCTTCATTACCATGAACATTGCGACTTTTCGAAATAATAAATTGGATACGGTTTGCTATTAGCATACAGAGTTGTATTTATCATCGGCAATTCGCAACGGAAATTGCTTCATTGACTTTACTAGGTGTATCGGCATGGCAGGCGGTACTTCATTGCTTTCAGGTTTCTTACCATAGTCTTTATTCACAACCGGAAGACTGACAGTAGTAGGCACAGATGTAACGTTAGAATTATTATTATTAGCATTATTTGCGTTGATTATGTCGTTATT
The DNA here is from genome assembly GCA_964006375.1 of Tillus elongatus. Taxonomy (NCBI): domain Eukaryota; kingdom Metazoa; phylum Arthropoda; class Insecta; order Coleoptera; family Cleridae; genus Tillus; species Tillus elongatus. The sequence continues at coordinate 80,571,137 of OZ023270.1, read as the reverse complement.
AATATTGTTATTGACTAAATTAGCGTTTACTGCGCTAGTGTTGTTGAAATTGTTAAGGGCATTATCGTTAAAGACATCCATGTCAGTGCCCTCTTTGTTTGCACCTTTTTGATTAATTTCAGACTTTTTGTTAGTTTTACTATGAGATTTGACAGGCTGTGGGGGTGGTACGATTGGAGACTGCATGCCTTATGCATGAAAAATATAAAGATGAAATCAGGTCAGTGTCTTCTCGTGATACAAGACAAAAGAACTGCATTCCTCTTCCTATACTGTCCACATCATTGTTAAAGAGGTCATTAAGATTTAATAGTAAAAAGATATTTTACCAGATACCAGTAAACTTGAGGAGGATTGGTGACATTGAAATTTTTAGGAAAGAGCTTAAGGAATTTTTAATTGAAAAATGTTATTATTCAATAAATGAATTTTGTAATGATGCACTACTGTGACAGATTCGATTGGTGTTGTTTGGAAGTTTTCATTTGGACTGCTTTCTGTATATTGTGTTTATATTATATTGTCGGTTAGCTGTGTATTTGTGTTTATATTGTTTTTTATATTGTTATTTATATATAGTTATACTAGTTACTTATGCATTTATATTACTATGTTGTGAACTTACATTTTTGTGTTTTTATATTTTTACAACTTTTACTTTTATATGTTAACTTGCTTGTCAATAAGATTTTTATCTTTGGACAATAAAGCACCTATCTATCTATCTAATTTATAAAAGTTATTTTAGTTCCCAAATCATGTTTGTTTTTTTTTTTGCAGGTGAACTTCAAACATTCCCATGAAAGGTGAGCTACAAACCAAAGAAAATTTCTAGTGTGCAAAGGTGTAATGTTAAAGAAGGTTTCCTTTTATAATGTACATATAGGAAACCAGCAGGGATAGTGGGCCCTGTATAAAATAATATTTATATACCAGGTGATTCACAGAGAATTGAGCTTCCCTCTAACTCTTGCATATTTCCCAAGGAACTAGTATCTGTAAGCAAATAAATTTATAAGGCTGGATTGCTTTCAAGGGCCAAAGTACTTGGAAATCAATTCGTTAGGCATATTTATGTCAAAATTGTTCCTGTAATAATCACTTTTTCACAATGACAATGGCTGTGTAAAAATGTATGTTATATAATGCCATGTAACAATTGCAAGGTAAGAACTAATATCATTTAAAATGATTTGGTGGTGGTCTTAAATAATATACGAGGGGTGTTTATAAAGTAAGTACCGTTTTGAAATTAAAAAAAAAACAAGTAAACTTTTCTTAACAATCTCATTTTTACATGAAAGCCTGTACCTTAGTTAATTTTCCACATAATTCTCACTACTATTGAGGCATTTATCATGTACAACCACCTTTTGAATCCCATCCTCATAGAAGTCTGCCGCCTGTGACAATTTAGCTTGAAAAATCATCACCCTCTTCACTGTATGGCTCAACGAAAGTCAATGCACTGGCTACACGTTTGGTTTCGTGCACCTTAGTCAACAGTTTCGGTACCTAGCGTGAGCACAACTTTTGATAATTTAAGCATTTGGTCACAACTTCATAGAGAACATTTCTGGAAACTTGAGGAAACTCATCAGATAACGACGAAATCGTAACGCGTCTGTTCTCTTTCACTGTATCCTCAACTTTCTGAACCCTGATCTTCAGTAATCACAGAAGGTTGTTCCTCATCATGAACATTCATGCAGCCATTTGTAAAAGATCCAACCCATTTTCCTAATATTCTATCATTCATAATGTTTTCTCCATTTTTTTCTCTCCCTCAGGGCTCGACACGGCCTCGCCGTCCCGATAACACTGCAACCTTTGGTTTATTGTGCATGCCCTTAGTCTTTTTACTCCACCCACTCCAAAATCACTGTGCCTTGAACTAGTCTGCACAGCGATTGGTAGGGTGAAGTTTTATATTGCCCTGTCTCCGGTCTAGACTGACCGTAGATCAGTTGTCTTCTGTGGTCCATAGCTCTACACTCGCTCAATATGTGCTGGGCTGATTCCTCCCCCTCGCCGCAGAGTCTGCATGCGAGGTCCACCTCGAACTGCCCCATTGTATGCAGGTGTTTCTTGATGGCCACGTGTCCCGTCAAGAGACCTGTTATGTTTCTGAGCTGTCCTCTGCTAAGATTTAGCAGCTCCACAGCCCTCTTTGAACTGGGTTAGTTAATTATTGACTTCCCATGTGTGAGCCCTGGACAGTCTGCCCAGTAGACCTTTTTTTTTTTTTTTTTTTTTTGTTCCCTCAGGGCTCGTCCGCGGCCTTGCCGCCCCGATAGCACCGCAACCCTTGGTTGATTGTGCATACCCCTAGTCTTACTCCACCCATTCCAAAATCACTGTGCCTTGAACTAGTCTGCACAGCGATTGGTAGGGTGAAGTTTTATATTGCTCTGTCTCCGGTCTAGAGTGACCGTAGATCAGTTGTCTTTTGCGGTCCAGAGCTTTACACTCGCACAAGATGTGCTGGGCTGATTCCTCCCCCTCGCCGCAGAGTCTGCATGCAAGGTCCCCCTCGAACCGCCCCATTTTTTCCCCTGGCAGTGCTCTTTGACACGCCCAGAGCCGGTTCTGGTCCCATAAATGGTTCTGCTGACCCCCTCTTTGCGAGACTGTCAGCTTCTTCATTGCCTTTGACCCCCGAGTGACCCGGCACCCAGATGAGGGTCACCTCATTCTGCCCAGCCAGGTCGCTCGTCTCGTCTCGGCACTCACTCACCAGCCAGGAATTTACCCGTGGGCTACTTAGTGCCTTAAGGGCTGCCTGGCTGTCTGTGGCTATGAGGATCCGCTTGTTGGTGTAGCCCCTCCTCTTGTTCTCCCGCACACAGTGCAGGATGGCGTACATCTCGGCCTGAAACACCGTTGCATGGGCTCCGAGGGAAATACTGTGACTTACCCTCGGTCCTTCCGAGTAAACACCTGCCCCCGTCCCACGCTCCCCGCCAGATCCGTCCGTGAACCAGACGAGCGCGTCCCGTGGTATGCCCGGTGTCTCCTCCCGCCATGCCCCGCGATCAGGGATTTCCACTGTGAAGTTGTTTTCCCTGCACATTCGCGGGCTCGCGAAGTCTGACCTCATTTCAAGCATGGGTTCCTTCACGATCTCCTGAATTTTGCAGTGGCCCCTGAAGCCTGGGTTGATCTTCAGTCTACCATTGCAGGCTAGTCTGTATAGTCCTAGCCTGGCCTCTCCCATAATAACGAAGTGTAGGGGGGGTAGATCCAGCAACACCTCCATGGCGGCTGTTGGGGTTGAAGACATGGCCCCTGTGATGCCTAGGCAAGCCATCCTTTGGATCTTGCCTAGTTTTTGTTTGGCACTGGATTGTGTCACCTTAGGCCACCAGACCAGTGCCGCATATGTTAACGATGGTCTGACCACCCTTGTGTACAGCCAGTGGGCCATACTAGGTCTTAGTCCCCACGTTTTTCCATATAGCCGCCCCAGTAGACCTTGTGTTGGTTTCTGACCCAGGACTTAATGGCTCACCTGGCAGTATTAGTTGTCACGCTCAGAGCTCGTTCTGGTCCCAAAAATGGTTCTGCTGACCCTCTTTTCACGAGACTGTCAGCTTCTTCATTGCCTTTTACCCCCAAGTGACCCGGCACCCAGATGAGGGTGACCTCATTCTGCCCAGCCAGGTCGCTCGTCTCGCCTCGGCACTCACCAGCCAGGAATTTACCTGTAAGCCACTCAGTGCCTTATGGGCGGGCTGTCTGTGGCTATGAGGATCCGCTTGTTGGTCTAGCCCCTCGTCTTGTTCTCACGCACATAGTGCAGGATGACGTACATTTCGGCCTGAAAGACCGTTGCATGGATTCTGAGGGAAATCCTATGACTTACCCTTGGTCCTTCCGAATAAACACCTCCCCCTGTCTCAGGCTCCTTGCCGGATCCGTCTGTGAACCAGGCGAGCACGTCCCGTGATGTGCCTGACGTCTCCTTCTGCCATGCCTCCCGTTCAGGGATTTCCACTGTAAAGTTGTTTTCCCTGCAGATTCGCTGTCTCACAAAGTAATAATAATAAACTGGGTGGAAACTGTTAGATCTAAAACTTCCTCACACCGTGTTGTGACGAAGGTCGGTTTATTACCTCTATTCAATATGTCTAAATTAAATTTCATAAAGAATTGTAGAAGTGCCTCACCCATAGAGTTTGTGTCCGAGCTTCCCCACAACTCATGGTGCACGTTCACATCCATGCCGATGATGGTCCGCCATCCACCTGCTGTCCTACCCTCCATCAGCTGCTCGAATTCCTTGGGTGGAGGAGGGTCCGTGCTGTCCTCTGGCAGATAGGCTGACCCGACAGTAATGTCCCTCGGCCCATCTGCTCCTCCACATCGGATTTTGACCGTTGCCAAGTCCCTGGAACAGAAATTCATTAAAGGCAGAAATTCTATCCCTTCCCTGACAAAAATGCAGGCCCTTTGGTTCTTGCTGGATCTGCTGTAGATGAGCTTTCCAGCAGCTCCGCCGAGTCCCTTGATCTCTCCTTTATAGGAGTACGGTTTCTAGATGAAGGCCACATCCGTGTTCCTCAGAGCCATCAGTAGTCCGGCCGTGGCTGTCCTACTGTGTTGGAGGCTGACCTGAAGGCACCTAAGTCCCATCAACCCCTGTTTCCTTTTTTTCCCTTGTGTTCGCAAGGAATTCGACAACTTGAAAGTCCTCGGGACAAAATAGCGGGCATAACAAGATGTTCTATATCTGGTGACCTGGACAGTAAAAGGGTGCATTCGCTCTGTTTCCCTGGTAGATCTGTTGGGGGCAGCAGGTGGAGGAACTATGGAAAAAAGCTCCTCTGAGCAGTGCCCCTGCAGATATCTATAAAAGAGAGAGAGGTCACCAACGGCACGTCGGTGGGCAAGGGATGGCAGCCTTTGGGTGAGGGTAGGGTCACCGATGAGACGTATAGCTCCCTTCTGAATGGAGTCCAGGATAGCTAGTGTAGAAGCGGCAGCGGCACCCAAGATGTGGGAGCAATATTCGAGGTTTGGCCTTATTTGTGAAGTATATAAGGTATAGCGATTAGCTGGTGAAAAGTATTTGCGAGTCCGGAAGAGGAAACCTAATTTTTTAGCAGCCACTTCTGCAATTGATGTGACATGTTGGTGCCAATTGAGATTTCAATCCACAGAAATGCCAACAAGTGAAAAGGACTCATTACTTTTAATAACTTGGTTGTTCATTGTGATGGGTCTAGGGCTGGTGTATCTCTTATGAGAAAGAAAGCAAGACTATGAGTCTGCGGTCTTCATCTAATTCGGCTAAAGAGACAGGCTTAGAAAATTGTATATTTGAGTGGATGGTGCTGTCGTCCGCGTAACTGTGAACTGGGTTGGATGTGCTAGAGAGGAGGTCATTGATGTGGAGAAGAAACATAGTAGGGGCTAAAGCTGAACCTTGACGAACTCTTGCATTAATTGGATACAGTTTAGAGGAATGGCCATCCACGACAACAGAAATGCCCCAGTAGGAGAGGAAATTTGCTGTCCAGGTACAGAGTTTTGGTGGTAGGCCATAGACCGGAAGCTTATTAAGCAGCGCTGCGTGCCAGACCTGGTCGAATGCTTTGGATGTGTCTATAGCGACAATCTGGGATTCACTATGTGGTTCCATAGACTTGTTCCAAGAATGGCTGACAAAGGAAAGGAGGTCGGCAGTTGATCTGCGCTGACGGAATCCATACTGCCTGTCGTGGATTAGATTGTGTTTTTCAAGAAATTTTAGTAATTTGGTGTTTATATACTTTTCCATCACTTTAGCGACGACTGAAAGGAGAGAAATAGGCTTCTTAGTGGGCGGCATGAGTCTGTAGCCAGAGCCACTCCTCGGGCCTCATTGGTTTTTATGATCTTCATGTTATTTCCTCGAGAACGGGGGAAATACTGTCCACACCATCAGAACCCCCTGTGTGGTGCAAGGCAGGTTACTCTGGAGGGTTGCCCGGTACACCAGAGGTTCCGTTCACGACACCATCACCCTGGTGCCATCCATCCCTAGGCAAGGGTCACGTGACACCATAGATTGGGGGAATTTACTTCGACCTCCTTGTCTAGATCCGTCATGTTTAGTTATCAGCAGGGTCACCTCGTGCAGGATGTGGCTCTTCACCGCACATGACGGTCTTTGGGAAAGCTTCATCGAAAGTTTGTTTCCACTTCCTCAGCTTGCCCCCTGGAGTCCTTTGGCCCGCGACTCCTTGACCCCATGTTTTCTCTATACACTTCACTGATCTGATGAATCTGACGATCTGATGAATGTTGGCCGGTTTAATGCCTTTAACATTATGAAAATGAATCACAGCGAGTATTTCACAGTTGGCAGGATTCTCGATTGGCGGAGGCCAAGTGAAACTGTCTTCAGACCCGCTAACATTTAAATATAAGCTGAGGGCTCTTACTTTATGAATATGCCTTTTACAAATTTAAAAATAGACACTTTGATACACATTGATGTCAGTTATTTCTATAGAAATGATCATTTATATTATTATTTTCATTTTAAGTATTTATATTATCCTCTGCCACTTATATTAGTAAATGTAAAATACATGACATAGTTTTAAGGATATAAAATAGGTATTGTGGTGTGTGTTTTTTGAAGTAATGCATTAAATATAAAAATATTTGTGCTTCATTTATTTAAAATTCCTCAACACATAAACTTTTCCAAATAACCACATCTTTCAAACTTTGCCTTTTTATTTATTTACCTAAATATTTTCTATATCATACAAGCTGATCCAAAAGTAGTTGTGCACAGAGCGGCGGTGGATTATTGGCACTAAGTAAGGATTGGAACCTATGATTAGCACTGACAAGTACACTTGGAGAACCCAAATCGCCACAACATATTTTTTAAAGACCTGATGATCGTTTCATCAACCAAGTTAGCGTTATCAGAGGATGAAAAATTCTAAACTCTTAACTACTTAATATTGTATTTATGTTAGATGTCATGTAAAAGACCGACACTATATATATACAGGGTGTTTCAAAAATTATGGTCTGTGTTACAGGTGCACATTCAACACAAAAAATAAGACTATTTTATAAACATGGGTCCGCAAATGCTTAGTTTTTTAAATACAGCGTGTTAAAATTATTTGTTTTTGTCAGTTTGTCAAGAATAAGTCCAAGTCAAATTAAAATTTTGGCGTGAAAATTGGCATGCGGGGGTTTTCGAGAGCAATAAATTTAAATATGTTATTGTTGATAACACTGCTGGTAGAGGGCGCCACCTGTAAGACATGGCTTGCATTCAACTGGCTATAATTTTTTTACACCCAGTAATATCGACCTACTGTATTCCAGCCCTTATCAATTATAGGCAAAAAAATTATATTTGATCCAAATCTCTCTGACGCACCATTTTCGAGATATTTCAATTTTTGTATGTCGATGTCGCTCAAAAATTAATTTTTCTCAAGTAATTAATTGTATTGTCTGCAAATTTTAACAACAAATAAAAAAGTTTATAACATTTTATGATACCTGACTACAATAAATGTTTAAAATGGCCACCCTCCACTTCATTACACTTTCGTATTCTGCAGAACATACAACGTCGTACTCTGTGAAATATTTCTAAGTTGTTGACATCAAAGTACAATTCTTTGCTGCAGATCTTCAACATTTGCTTCATAAACAATACTTTTGAGATGCCCCCATAAATAAAAGTCCATAGGATTTAAATCAGGGGATCGAGCCAGCCATGGCTGAGGTCCACCGCGTCCGATCCATCTGCGTCCAAAAGTATTGCTTAGGTAATTTCTGACATTTAGAGCGAAATGTGGGGGGGGGGGGGCTCCGTCATGCATAAACCATATAAACCCATTTAGTTGGTTTTGCAGGAATTCAAGATAAGTTGTAGCATTATGTCTGTGAGGTAAAAAAATTAGTCCTATCAAATTACACCCTACAATTCCAGCCCATACATTTAAGGAAAATTGCTGTTGATGATGCCTTTCAAAAAGTGCGTGGGGATTTTCGTCAGCCTAATATGGCTGTTACGAAAATTGACGATCCCGTCGTGCCTAATTCCAGACTCGTCAGTGAACAATACACAATTCAACAAGTTATCTACATTATTATGTTGATGAAACCATTGGCAAAATTGAACACGGGGTATAAAATATCTTTCAGGCGATAGTGCCTGCACACATTGGATGTGATATGGACGCAATTGTTGCTCGTGAAGAACTCGCCATATCGTTGCATTGAATGCTCCCAGATGATTGGCCATTTCCCTAGTACTTATTTTTGGATTTTGTTCAATTTCACCCAGAACAGCCTCTTCAAAATCAGAATTTCGTGCATTTCGTGGTCTGCCTCGATCAGCAGTAACTTTATTAAGGGTACCCGGTAACAAAAATATATTATATTCGAAAGAGACAGATCAAGGTATGAGATAATGTAAGTATGTACCTGTTTCTCGCAGACAGATGTCAATCTGTTGAAACATCCTTCTGTCTGGAATTCTCCAATTTGGAAAGGCTTCTTCATACAGTCGTTTCGCCTCATAACAGTTACCAAAAGCCCGTGAATACATAACATGCATGTCTGTTAGTTCATTTTTGGTAAAGACTTCCATATTTAATTTAAAAAATTACGGACAATACAATTAATTACTTAAAAATAGTTAGTAGTCTCAAACGTAAAAGTCAAATGTAGTATATGTCACGACGAAAACGCAAAAGTCAAGTCCCGTAACGATGGAAGCCACTTTGTTAAATGGTTTGTTCAAAGTTTGCTATCATGGCTTTTTATTTTATCTTCATTATTGTGTCTTGTCAGTTCTTTTTTCTGGTAACATTTTAATATTTAACTAGAGAATAAGAAAATTAAGTTTATACATGCTAATAGCAATTAAAAGGTGAAAAATGTATTCTTATGATTTGTCACAGAATTAATTTTTGAGCGACATCGACATACAGAAATTGAAATATCTCAAAAATGGTGTGTCAGAGATTTAAGTCAAGTATAATTTTTTTGCTTACAATTGATAAGGGCTGCAATGTAGCTATACGGTAGGTCGATATTACTGGGTGTCAAAAAATTATAGCCAATTGAATGCAAGCATAGTCTTACAGCAGTGTTATTAACAATAACATATTTAAATTTCTTGCTCTCGAAAACCCCCACATGCCAATTTTCACGCCAAAATTTTAATTTGACTTGAACTTATTCGTGAAAAACTGACAAAAACAAATAACTTTAACATGCTGTATTTAAAAAACTAAGCATTTGCGGACCCATGTTTATATGAAAAAATAGTCTTATTTTTTGTACTTAATGTGCACGTGTAACATAGACCATCATTTTTGAAACACCCTGTATATATATATATATATATATATATATATATATATATATATATATATATATATATATATATATATATATATATATATATATATATATATAGAGAGAGAGAGAGAGAGAGAGGTGACTCGCAAACCAACTTTCTACGTTTATATTTTTTAATTGCTGAAAGTTCTTTTAAAATCTCGTTATACCTGTCCCTACTAAGTTGCGGCATCTCTTTTATATCAAAGAGATGGTAATTTCCCTGTGCATAAAACCAATCATGTCTCTCATTTCATTAAAAAAAAATGTCCAGCATACTTCAAGTAACTTTGTAGAAAAGCTTATCAAAATAACAACTAATGACATCAAGCAGTGATTTTGACAAAAACAGAATCAAATTTGTTTATGACAGATGCCTACTGTGTGGTAATTGAAATAAATAAACTAATACGAAGAATGTGTTGAATTCAGCAGCAACCTCTTACAACTTTCGAAAAGCCAATTACCCTGCACTGTATGCTGCAATACTTGATGAAGATTGGTCTCAACTGAAGTCCTTTATTACAGCTGATGAGGCTTGTAGTTACTTTTATGGCAGACTTTACAGTATCTTTGAACAACATGTCCCTCAGTGTAAGAGGTCATGTAGAAAATTTCCTCCCTGGTTTACTAATGAAGTAATAAATGATATAAAAAATAAGGAGAGGTGCTATGCAAGATATAGGAGGCATAAACGTGACAGTGATCATGCAGAGTATAGTCTTCTTAGATCTATAGTTAAAAACAAGCTACGAGAGGCATATGCTGAGTATGTCCGTGGAACTGAAGAGTCTCTTAAGGTTGATCCCTCTAGATTTTGGTCTCACATACAGGAAAGGAGGTGAGCAAGTAACATTACAAGTACTGTGTCTGACGAAAATGGCATGGTTTATAATAAGCCACAAACAATTGTTAACTGTTTTGGAAACTATTTTAAAAGTGTGTATCATCCTCTATGCATCACTGAACTAGTGGATACCTCTGGACCATCGCATATGACAGTCAGTGTGACAGTAATTGGTGATAAGGAAATTTTTAAAGCCATCAAGAAGCTCAAGAACAAGTTTACTGCTGTACCAGATTTGGTGCCTGCCTTCTTGATTAAGGACTGTGCGCATGCTCTTCTCAAACCTCTTAGGACCCTATTTAACCTGTCGATGCACACACATTGCTTCCCTGAGGTTTGGAAGGTTACTCGGATCTGTCCTGTTTTTAAGTCTGGGGACCGTTCGAGGGTCAGCAACTACAGGCCTATAGCTATCCTATGTAATTTTGCTAAAATTTTTGAGGCAGTTCTGTATGTATCTATCCTGCCGTGAAGTGTCGCTTGTCACAATACCAGCATGGGTTTATGGAGGGACGCTCAACACTGACGAATTTATCCCTGTTCACACAGTATGTAAGTGAAGCTTTGGATCGACAAGGTCAGGTGGATGTAATTTATAGAGACTTCTCCAAAGCGTTCGATCGTGTTGACCACTCAACACTTTTGTACAAGCTGCATTTGGCGGGCCTTGATGGACGGCTGATAGAATTCTTTCGATCCTACTTGACTAACCGTGTGCAATATGTTTTTTATAATGGATTTAAGTCTGAACCATTCACTGCTGGCTCCGGCGTTCCACAGGGTTCCTATCTTGGCCCACTCCTCCTTTTGTTATCAACGACATAAGCTCTGTAATTTTTGGTAATCATCTATTATTTGCTGATGATCTCAAATTATACACCAGTGTTCATGATATTGGTGACTGTTCAAGACTCCAGGTGGACCTTGACAACTTGCAGCTGTGGTGTGTTGAGAACAGACTTGAATTAAATGTCTAAAGGTGCAAAGTGATGACATACACTAGAAAAACCAGCCGTATAGCTTTTCCCTACAATGTGGGTGGTGTACCATTGGCTAGGACTGAAACGCACAAGGATCTTGGCATTTTATATGATGAACATTTAAGTTTTACTGGACAGCCCACAACAATCACATCATTAAAAAATAGGAAAGCTCCGGGATACGATGGAATCTCCAACGTAACCCTAAAAAACCTCCCCTGCAAAGCCGTGGTATTCCTAGTCACGATTAAGAATGCCATGCTGCGATTTCAACATTTTCCTTCCATGTGGAAACTTGCCGACATTATCAACATCCTGAAACCCAGCAAAGATCTGCTGTTCCCTCAGAACTTCAGGCCCATTAGCCGGCTACCAGTCATCGGCAAAATCGCCGAAAAACTGATTCAGAAAAGGCTAGCTTCATTCACCTCAGAAAATCATATCCTCCCGGATGAGCAATTCGGATTCAGACACCAGCACTCCACCACAGACCAAGTCCTTCGTGTGGTGGAAAACATCACTGAAGGATTTAATAAAAACAAGTCTACTGATGCAATATTTATTGACATTGCTTAAGCCTTCGATAGAGTTTGCCATGCGGGCCTCCTAAACAAACTTCCATCATCTAATTATCCTCTCCCTCTGATTCTGCCAATCAGGTCATACCTGCAACAGAGGAAGTACCAGGTCAAACACCTGGGAGCCAGATTTAGAACGTACCCAGCCACGGCTGGTCTCCCGCAGGGTTCTGCTATCTCCCCTCTGCTGTACAATATATTTGTCGCAGACATCCCGACAGCCGCCCTAAACGTGACTTACACACTGTACACAGACGACACGACCATCCTCAGCAGCTCCACTCAGCCGAGGATAATAACCGAACGACTTCAGACTGCTGTAGTCAAGCTGCAAGCATGGTATAGAAAATCCCTTCTAGCCATAAACCCCGATAAATGTTCAGCTGTCCTATTTTCCAAGAGGAGGCACACACCTCACGAACACGTTTCATTAGACAACCGTCTAATTCCCTACCCCGGGGTTTTCCTTGACAAACACTTAACATGGCGCCCCCATGTCGATCACGCCCGAAAAAAAGCCTCGATGTTCATCTCGAAGCTGCTGTTCCCACTTCTAAATAAAATTCCAAACTGTCCATGAACAACAAGTTGCTCATGTACAAAGTCATTATCCGGCCAGCCTTGACCTATGCATCACCTGCATGGGCCACCGTGGCCGCAACACACATGATCTGGAAATGCCTTCGATACTTGAGTTTATGACTCAACTATCCACAACTCAGTTCGCAAAAGCCGCTTCTCACCCAAATGCTCTTCTCCGTAGTGCCACCGACTACGTCGAGCAACTTTCACATAAGCATAAGCGTCCAAAGCTTATACTTACCCGCTAACGCCCCCGCGGCAAAAACAGAATGGAAACATTCATACCCAAAAAGTCATTGTGTGTAAATCTTTCCGACGGAGGTATGGACTAAGGTTCGGTACTCCCAGGGAGGGGGTTTTAGTGAGTACAGTCTCACAGTACCTCGATACACCATGGGGCCGTGAATGGGGTCTGCATGAGCATTTCCCCCTCCTGTATCAAAAAAAGGTAGATTTGAGGTTATGTTGTTGTCATGTCATGATGACATTTCAAAGCAAAATATATTACAAATGACATGAGTAAGTACATGATATACTTGGCCAAATATGTGTTCAACTAGCATTGACTTATTTACTCATACCTTCCAGCTTTTCCTCATTTTATTTCAGCACTTATGAAGTCTGGTATTTCAGCAACTAATGATGTCTCTCATTTTATTACGCACACTTTACACTATTCAACTAGAAGAAATACAGTAAACGACTAAAATTCACCAAGTTGTTGAGAAACAAGCGACCATACTTATCATACCATAAGGCAAATGTAAATATGATATTTATTTAATATCCAACTACGTCACGACCAATAGCAGAACGTTCACATGATAATAGTTTGAAATTTTTTTATTTTAAAAGACCTTTTAGGTCCACTATATATGATTTTGGGGATTTTCATCCATGTAATAATGTTCTATGTATGAAAACCTATTAGGTAAATGTTAAATTCATGTAATGGAAAATCCACTGAATTGTTTATTGTAAATTTGGATGCCAGTAATCTTCTGCTGCCAAAACACTAAAACAACACTTTTACAGCAAAATTTTGAAAATGGGAGTTGTTGGAGAATGAAAATGTCTCCATTTCGTCAATTACTGTTTTGTTTCTGGGTTATAGAATGTGCCCGTTTCATCCATAGAACAACACCATTCAAAAAGTCAGCATCTTGTTCAAACAATACAGATGGTTCTTATCATTGCTAGCTTCTGATTAGCAGTCATTTGTGGATTCATTTATGTCCAAGGCTATGTGACTCATATAGTAGATTTGAGTATCCTCATAAAGCAAGTGAAAACTGACTATTGGAAAAATAAAATATATGAAAAACATAGCATCAAATACATATGGAATTTTGTAAACACATTGGGTGGAACGGCTGCTAGGAAAGGTAACGAAATCAAGAAAATAAGAAATTAAATATTGTACTAGTGGCAATATACTATATAGTCTTAAGGGATGCTAAATAAACTTAGCAGATTAATGTGTACTCAGAGAGAAAAAAGTAAGTTCCTTTGTGTCTTTCCTTGTGTTAACGTATTTTGACCCCAGTATGTTAAAAAGTCACCATGACAGGCTCCATTGGTGTGAAAATTGTCCCAGTGTTTCTACTGCAGCAACTTGTAGCGTAGATGTGTGCATATATATTTATGTGTATATGAAGAAATAATGTGCATTTTCTGTCCTGCACCTAGTGTTAAGTACTGGACATATAAATCCTGTTGACGTGAGTGCATATACATGAGTGTATATGCGCTCGCGTATGCGAGTGAGTGGATATGTATGTAAGTTTTAATTTTAATATCTATTTTTAGTAAACAGCCGGTTTATAGGGAGATAAAAGAAATAAGTTAAAAGAGCTTGTTAGATTAGCATTCTTAAGACAGGTTTTGCCATTGTGAAAAGCAAGGTCAGATGCATCTTTGTTCATTTTGAAGATTGACAGTGACTGAATGAGCCAGTTCTCAAGGTCAAAACTCTAATAAATAATAAGAAGAAGAAATGCAATTGGTGTGCTCAGACAAGATAGGGAGTGTATAGCTGATGCATTCAACGAATATTTTGTAAGCATTGAAAGCAAACTGGCCCAAAGGATAAAAAATAAGGCTTCAAAAAACTGTAATGGCACCCCACTTACAGCTTCCAAAAATCTGAATTTTTGTGGCTTTTTTTATTCACTACTACCTACTTATTTCTTGCCTAAAGCCTGCGACCTGTTTAAGTCCCGAAAGTAAGCCCCCAGAAGAATGGTTATATGTGTTGCAATAAAATTCGTATATTTGAGACAAAAAACAGCTACTTAACAAGTTTTGAAACTTATATTTTCGGAAAATAATATTAAAACTTTTAAATTACAAGTACAGCTATAAATGTCTATATATTTTATTATTATACTAAACATAAAAACGATATAAATAACTTTATTATTTATTTCCAAAAAATACCACACACATACACTAACAAGGAATGATTTCACATAAGATATTTAGGATAATTAGTTTTTCTTTTTGCCCTTCTTTGATTGTGCAGCTTCTGAATCTTTAACTGGCTGCCATTTTAATGGCTTTCTGCGGTACATCGGCCATGGTGGAATTGTCAACTGTAAAGGATAAAAACATGTATAATGCAAAATAGTAACATTATGGTACAGATAACAAATATACATTGTATCATAAAAATCAGCATGCCGTGCTTGTGCTTGTAAAATATATGATTTTTGTTGCTGATCCATACCAGTGCACCAACAGTGATAAACAAAATACCAAAGATTAGTGAGAAGATAGGAAACTGGAAGACCATATCAATACTAACGCCATCTATTACCTCAAATGTTTACTAGATGCCTTTGTTACCGATTTTGCAGATGTCTGATTTTGTGTGAATTTTCGTGTCGAAGTTTAAATTTGTTATAACATGATCTTACCACTTACCTACCCATCCACCTTGAATTTTTCTTTATTGTAATTAATTGTGTAAGAATAAGTAGTGATTGCGTTATTTGTGTGAATTAAAAATGAGCCATGGTTCATATTGCATAAGTAATTCATGTTACATGAATAAACACAAGAACAGAGATGTACCGTTATTCAATTTGGCAAAAGATCGTCTGCTGTAAGTAAACATTATTAATTTATTACAACTATTACCAAAGTCGGGGTCAAGGAGTCGCCAAAGGACTCCATGGGGGCAAGCTGAGGAAGTGGAAACAACAACATAAACTTTCAATGAAGCTTTCCCAAAGACCGTCATGTGTGATGAAGAGCTGCATCCTGCACGAGGTGACCCTACTGATAACTAAACATGACAGATCTAGACAAGGAGGTCGAAGTAAACTCTCCCAATCTACGATGTCACATGACCCGTGCCTAGGGATGGATGGCACCAGGGTGATGATGTCGTGAATGAAACCTCTGGAGTACCGGGTAACCCTCCAGAGTAACTCGCCTTGCACCACACAGGGGGTTCTGATGGTGTGGACAGTATTTCCCCCATTCTCCTGGGAACAACATGAAGATCATAAAAAACAATGCGGCTCGAGGAGTGGCTCCGGCTACAGCTTCCCACTAGGGAAGCAACCAGGGGTTGATGGGACTTAGGTTCCTTTAGGTCAACCTCCAACACAGTAGGGCAGCCACTGCCAGACTACTGATGGCTCTGAGGAACACGGCTGTGGCCTTCATCCAGGAACCGTACTCCTATAAAGGAGAGATCAAGGGACTGGGCGGAGCTGCTGGAAATCTCATCTACAGCAGATCCAGCAAGAACCCGAGGGCCTGCATTTTTGTCAGGGAAGAGATAGAGTTTCTGCCTTTAATGAATTTCTGTCCCAGGGACCGGGCAACGATCAAAATCCGATGTAAAGGAGCGGATGGGCCGAGGAACATTACTGTCGCGTCAGCCTATCTGCCAGGGGACCGCACGTACCCTCCTCCACCCAAGGAATTGGAGCAGCTGATGGTGGGTAGCAGAGCAGGTGGATGGCAGACCATCATTGGCAAGGATGCGAACGCGCACCATGAGTTGTGGGGAACCTCAGACACAAACTCTAGAGGTGAGGCACTTCTACAATTCTTTATGAAATTTAATTGAGACATATTGAATAGAGGTAATAAACCGACCTTCGTTGCAACACGGCATGAGGAAGTTTTAGATCTAACAGTTTCCACCCAGTGTCTGGGTGACTTTGTTAACAACTGGACTGTGTCTGTGGGAATGAGTATCTCAGACCACAGATACATCCGCTTTGAAATCGCCAAAGTCGAAAGACAAACGGTATGGTACCGGAATCCCCACAAGGCGGACTGGGAAGCGTACAGGGTAGACCTAGCAGTGGAACTGCGATGGGTTAAGAGTACCATAGACAATTCAATAAACTTTGAGATTGCGGCAGCCCAATTGCGAGACGCAATCACCTCCGCCTATAACGCCAACTGCCCCCTGAAAATGAGGGCATCCACCAGAAATGTCCCATGGTGGAACGAGGACCTCAGGCAAAGGAGGACGCAGATTCGTAAGCTGTTTAACGCAGCTAAAAAGTGAGGAGCATGGGATGAATACAAATAGGCCCTAATGACCTATAACAAAAGACTGAGGGACGTCAAGAAGGGAGTCGTGGAGGAGGCACTGCGAGGAAGTGGAGAACACGTTCGAGAGCGCTCGACTACACAAGATCCTTTCCAAGGGCACTCAGACCAACATAGGCTCACTTGGAACATTGACGGGAGGCTTTACAAGTTCGGGGGAGGAAACTATGGAAATTTTACTCCAGGCGCACTGCCCCGGCTGTAACAAAATAAACCAATCACCCCCGGACTGGGAACACTCAGAAATAGAGGCGTCTTATAGGCGGGCAGGTGGTTACTTTGAGTAAATTCAGATGGGCCATTAACAGCTTTAAGCCATACAAATCCCCGGGATTTGATGGAAAAATGCGCATCATGCTCCAACAGGGGTAGATATACTAGCGCCGGTGCTTACCCTCATTATGAGGGCCAGCCTGGCTCTGTGGTACATTCCGAATGCATGGAGACTGGCCAGGGTTGTATTCATTTCTAAACCTGGGCGTCCAACAGACCGGGCAAAGTCCCTGAGGCCAATAAGTCTCATGTCCTTCTTGCTAAAAACAGTGGAAAAACTGCTCGACCGGTACATTAGGGGGCGGTGTACTGGAAGCATATCCCCTACACTGCGAACAATATGCATACAGAGTAGGATTCTCAACAGAAACAGCACTGCACCAACTGGTGCTGAAACTGGAGAACAGGGAGGTGGCGCTGGGGGGGCCTTCCTAGACATAGAGGGGGCCTTCAGCAACACCTCATTCGGATCAGTTCTGGCAGCTATCGGGGAGCGTGGAATAGAGGACACCTGCTGCAGGTGGATCGGTTCCATGCTCAGGGACAGGGCGGTGTTCACCCCACTCGCGGGAGGGACTGCTGGCGGGGTCGCGGCGGGGTGTCCGCAGGGGAGCGTTCTGTCTTCTGCAAAATTCACGAGATCGTGAAGGAGCCCATGCTTGAAATTAGGTCAGAGTTCGCGAGCCCGTGAATCTGCAGGGAAAACAACTTTACAGTGGAAATCCCCGTTCGGGAGGCATGGCAGGAGGAGACGCAGGGCACACCACGGGACACGCTCATCTGGTTCACGGACGAATCCGGCGGGGAGCGTGGGCAATTGTTTAATCAGAGGGTAAGTCATAGTATTTCCCACGGAGTTCATGCAACGGTGCACAGTGCGCGGGAGAACAAGAGGAGGGGCTACACCAACAAGCGGATCCTCATTGCCACAGGCAGCCCTTAAGGCCCTAAGTGGCCCACGGGTAAATTCCTGGCTGGTGAGTGAGTGCCGAGACGACACGAGCGACCTGACTGGGCAGAATGAAGTCACCCTCATCTGGGTACCGGGTCACTCGGGGGTCAAAGGCAATGAAGAAGCTGACAGTCTCGCTAGAAGAGGGTAAGCAGAACCATTTATGGGACCAGAACCAGCTGTGGGCGTGACAAAGAGCACTGCCAGGGGAGCCATTAAGTCCTGGGTCACAAACCAACACAAGGTGTACTGGACAGACTGTCCAGGGCTCAGACATGGGAAGTCAATAATTGGTGAACCCAGTTCAAAGAGCTGTGGAGCTAATAAATCTTAGCAGAGTACAGCTCAGAAACATAACAGGTCTCTTGATTGACACATGGCTGTCAAGAAACACCTGCATAAAATGGGGCGGTTCGAGGGGGACCTCGCATGCAGACTCTGCGGCGAGGGGGAGGAATCAGCCCAGCACATCTTGTGCGAGTGTAAAGCTCTGGACCGCAAAAGACAACTGATCTACGGTCAGTCTAGACCGGAGACAGAGTGTTATAAAACTTCACCCTACCAATCGCTGTGCAGACTAGTTCAAGCCACATTGATTTTGAAGTGGGTGGAGTAAAAAGACTAAGGGCATGCACAATAAACCAAAGGTGGTAGTGCTATCAGGGCGGCGAGGCCGCGGACGAGCCCTGAGGGAGAGAAGAAAAATTACCAAAGTCCCTAGAACTATCAGAATTGGAATGAAAAATACAATTTTATTTGCAGAGCTAAGCAGTGGATTAAGATAGTTTATAAACAGGACCTATTGCTGGATGACCAATACGTCAGATCACAGTATCAAGTATGCAGCAAACATTTTTCCTGTGACCAGGTTAAAAAAACTTGTCAATAATAACCAAAAACTGAAAAATATTTGTCATGAATGAGGATTAGAAAATAATGTAAAAATAAATAATTCAACATCACCATTTTGTGTTTAAAATTTTATTATTATTGCTTATAACAATAGTGGTAAAATATTTTAACAGTTGGTACAGTGGAAACTGCTTTTAAGAGTTCCTTAATTTGCCACTTGGGTTTTCAAATGTACCGCCTCTATTTCTGTCATTTTTAAGCTACTAGAGCACTATAAATACCTCAAATCTTAACTAGAGCCAACCTAAAAGCTGGTCGCTTTTATGTACAGGTAGTTTATGGGTGTTTCCTATCTTCTCACTAATCATTGCAAAATAAAATAATTTATTGCTAAGTGAAGAGTTAGGTTGGCAAAAATGAGGAAAAAAGAAACATTATTGACATTGCTAACATGGCTTAATCTTAACAAGGTAACATTTCAACAGTGTGTAAATGAAGTAAGATATCATTAGGAGTATTTAAAAAAAAAACAAGAAAAATGCAATTTTCCACTTTCTAACTTAGGTTTGTTTCATCCAAAGCGTTGTCATTTTCTCTGCTTATCACTGTCAAAATGTTATACTCATATCTATTAAGTCTGGTGTGGTGTGTCAAACCTCTCACAATGTTCAATCTACTGCTTTCTAACAATATCAATCACCATAGTGATAAAAGCAGTTTTAACTCATCGACCTAGGAATTTTGTAAAATATCTTCCTTTTCTAAGAAAGCTTGGGACTTTTATGTACCAAACATCACAGAATGGCACATATGATTGAAAGCTTTGTTGCCCCCCTGCTGAACTGCAATTTAACTGCCATATGTTCTATCTCACTTATTTCAAATTATAGAACAGTTTTTTTTTTATTAACAAAACTTGTCTTAATTTACCATTACAAAAAAAAGTTTCCTCAAAGGTAACGGGGTAGCATATAAATTAAAACTGTTTCCTACAATTCTAAGAAACACTCACCAAAGCTGCAAGTGCAAATCCGGCACCTAATATATAAACGGTCTGTGAGAATTGTTGAATGAGACAACCCCAAATAAAACCAACAGCTCCAAACAATGTAATGATGATTCTGGATAATTTTTCTGCTCTTGCCTGGCCCTCAAAGTCCTAAAATGTAATTAATTTTTCTGTATTGTTAAAATATAAAGGTAATAAATGGCATACCATATGGGTCGGTATGGAACTAAAAAAATCCATTTTTGTATTTTTCACGTTTATCAACCAGAAAAAATGTTATCTAAATCACTGACTGCGGCTGACGTGTAATTTTAATATTGAAATTTTTGGTTATGTTGCAGCAGGGATTATAGGATAGGTCTATAATCGTTGATGTTGCAGTGGGTAGCAATTGACAGACAGAACATATTATGACAGGCTAAGAATGATTCTCTATGGTGTAACGTAAAGAAATTTTTGTCTACTAAAGAGTTTAAAATTTTGAAAGATATTGTGTTATGGACTCCTATAATTATAATGAGAAACATCAGCTTCTACTATAGAAAATACGGCCAAACAAATATTTAATTATTTCATCCACTTCCCATTAAATTCGTTGCACCTAGTATTTTCTAATAAGTCGCGTTGATACTAGAGAAAATTGTAGTTAAAAATATAAAAAGAAGATGTTTTGACAGCGTGAGTACTTTTGAACTACTGTCTTAAGTCGTCCAGATGAATTTTAGTTCATTCGGATTTCCGCATTCGTATTCGTAGGTGTCGGACATCCCGTTATTAGAAAGTAAAAAGTAAACACGCGTTTGTTTACAGTGCAAAAGCACGTGGTGTCCGTGTGTACCTCCATTAGCAGGGTGAGTCCTTCCCTTCTTTGTTTTCTTTCTCTTTTTTATTATTTGCCTTATTTCCTAATTTGAAAACACGATTAGAGCTACAAAATAAATGAGTGATACATCCGGGGGGCTCCGAGGGGCCACCGGTCTTAGCCACGACACAAGCGAGCACGAGATGAAAACGGCGACTGAATGGATTAAGCCAAATAATCCAAATTAATAACTATGAAAAGAGCGATTCCAGTCCCTATACAGTGATTGTAGAAAGCGCAAACCAAAAAAATGTTGGAAATCTCCATCCAACAGATCTGGGAAAGCTACTTTTTCAAAATCAAATTAAGGGCATTAAAGATATCAGCAGGAAGGGGGTAAATAGAATAGCAATAAATTTTGAATCTTCTGAACAGGCAAACTAATTCCTAGCCAATAAAGATTTTAAAAATCTTGGTTTCAACACATGCATACCATCGAGAGCAGTAATATGCAGAGGCATAATCAGAGACGTGGGCTTCCTAATAACAGAAGAAGACGTCCTTAATCATGCGGAGTGTAATGTGCGGATCCTATCATGCAGAAGGCTGAAAAAGCGAACTACGGTAGATGGCAACACAACGTACATTCCTACTAAAACCATCCAGGTAACGTTTAGAGGGAAAACACTACCTACATTTTTTGTATATTTTCGGAAACAGGAAAATAGTGGAGCTTTATGTCAGCCCCGTAGTACAATGCCTTAAAAGTCTAAGATTTGGACATACGCAATAACAATGCAGGGGAACAGCTAGATGCCCCAGATGCGGTGAAAGCCACGAAACCTGTGACCAGCAACCAAAATGGATATATCGCCATGACAACCATTTAGTCACTAATAGAAGCTGCCCAGAATGCAACAGACAGAAAAGAATAAACAAAGTGGTGGCAACTAATAATTAATCTTTCTTCGATGCCCAAAAAATGGTGCGGAAAGGATCAGTATACAATACAATACACAATGCCCAGGAGTTCCCACCATCAGAAAACAAAGAACAGGCCAAATTTGATTCAATCAGCATAGAAAACCGCAAATATCACCTGCCTAATACAAGCACGCCCAACCTTAATTTCAAACAGGCTCTCGCAACCATACCTTTTGTTTTTGTTTTCTTTTGTTTCTTTAACGGCCTATTTCTGTGACTATGGCCAATCACCGACGCCAGGGAGCAGTTTCACCTCACTATCCTGGAAATTTTGCCGAACCCCTGCCTTTCTGTAAGGAGAGTACGGATCTTTAACATGCCCAACATCACATGGACACGGGACCGACGGCTTTACGCCTCCTCCAAAGGGCGGAACGTGCAGACATTCAACTTGCTCAAATACAATATCAGAAACTTGGTTGATGTTAATTTTACAGTTTGTACTGAAAAAGTGAAAAGAGTACCCTGGGGTCGAACCCAGTACCCTTAGGTTCAGAGGCCCACGTTCTTACCCCTGAACCACCAAGGTTCTGCAACCATACCTAAAAGAAGAAAATTGAACGCCCAGGGTGGATATGATGAAGAGGCACACAAGGCAGCGCCAACCCCCCGACCCGTGCCGATTAAACATCAAAACTCTGGCCGAGGCCTAGCCCCCTCATGCAAGACACGAAATGGCCGGATAGCCTGCGCAGCTTAGGCCAATTAACGTTAGAATAGAATAGAATAGAATTAATTGTAGGCTATCTTTAGATTTTTGAAATTGGGGAGAGCATGACTTCAAAATAGTAAAAGGTTGAAGCAAACATAAATTTGCGTTAACCTTAACATAAATATATACTTAGTTTTTAAAGTTCTCCCAAAGTATAAAAAAGTTTTAGTTAGGTACTACATTATTGTAAATTATATTTTATTTAAATGTCTTATTCTGTTATGATTTTTTAGATCCATCATGGGAAAAAATCATCGACACAAAAAACAGCTGAAATCAGAAAAAGCTAAAGTGAAATTGAAAGAAAAAAGCAAAACCAAATTTCTTCCAAAAGGCCTGAATGTTACAAATGTGGAGTTCAAAATCAAACCAATTGTTCTTCCAGAACAACTAAAAGAAAAAGGTGAAGGTGTACCATTAAGCAAGAGAAAACTAAATGTTAAGGTAGCTTAAAACCACATATTTTTATTTCATATTGTTTCACAAATACTAACTTTAAAATATTTCAGGATCTCTTGAGGCGATTGAAGCATTATAGTGAAAATGTTAGACATGGAGCCTGTGAAGAACTTGATAGCATGGTAAAAGTTTATCCCGATGAACTTTTGAAACAACATTTATCTGAATTATTAAAAACTGTCTGTAATTTAATTCAAGATAATGAGAGAAAAGTTAGGAAATCTGCTGCAAAAGTTGTTGATTCAATTTTAAGACATGTAAGTAAATATTCAGCATATTTTTACAAAAATTGAAATGTGTTTCTAAGGAGTTAGAAGTGCTAAAGTTTACTTTATTGATTTTATTTCTAACTTGAAGTTTTAATACCATTTTATGTTTTAAGAAGTTTTATAAATTTTATTTTAATTGTATGAAACTTTCTGTGCCAATTCAGAAGAACACTATTTGACAAAAATTTGGGTAATTCTGCAGTTGAATCCGGTGAACTGGCAGAGTCGTCGCGCAATAGAATTTCGTCGTTTGAGTTCACACGCTGTTGCCACATCCTTCTCTTAATCGACTTTGTAAGGAAATAATATTTAGTACAAACTTAAAAGGTCGGGACGCAGCAAGTGCGTTGTGGTAGCGAATTTCCATACAATTTTTTTCAATGTTTAGTATGTTTTTTTTTTCATGAGACATAAAATTTTGTACAAACTTCAAAGGTCGGGACGCAGAAAGTGCGCTATGGTAACGAATGTTCCTAGAACTATTTGTAATGTGAAATATGTTTTTTTCATGAGACATAACATTTAGTATAAAGTTAAAAAGTTGTGACGCAGCAAGTGCGCTATGCTGCCCTCCTAACGAAGAACGTCCTATCTGCAAAATTCTCATTTCGAGATATTTTACTTTAGAGATTTTTTATTCTGCCATTCTGGTTTTTCATCTAAATTATTTGAAATTTAACATAGTATATTGTATGCTATTACTACACTTACATATATGAATATAACTTCTTAAAATTTTATGAATTTGATTTTATAGCAGATATGACTTTTTTGCTTAGTAAATTACATACATTTCATAAAGAATATAATATTATAAATACCTATGTATATTATTTATTATACAAGTAGTAGATAATAATAGAGGTATTTACATAGTCAAATAATTAAACCTTGATTTATATTTTATTCCTCGTCAACTTCAGGTATGTTAGAATTTGTAGGTAAATTTACCCAGAACTGTAACCTACTTGCTGGCAGCATTGGTTTAAGTTTGGTCACAAGACCAGCCTTTCGCTCTTCAGGCACACCTCTATAATTTACTCTAGACTTTGGTCTTTCCATATTCCCTTAAGAAGCCTTGGCTGACAAAAAATTAAGGGAAATGAAATCACCGTTGAAATTTGGTTTATATTTAAAAAAATAACTCCCTCTTTGAAAATGTACTGCTCATATCTTTCAAATATGTTCGGGCTTGTGTTCTTTGTACTTTATACATTGAAGTACAGTCTATCCAATCATAAAGTTGATTGATATAAATATCAATTATATTGACGTTCGAGCTATTATCTTTTTGAACGGCATCTTTGAAGTTTTCATAGTTGTACACCTTTTCCTTTTTCTTCAATGACACCTCCACATGATGGTGGAAAGAATCATCTGACCTGAAAGTGTGTCCGGTTTCTAAATGCTTGATGCGAAGATTGTTTAAAGCAACTTCAGGTGAATATATATATATATATATATATATATATATATATATATATATATATATATATATATATATATATATATATATATATATATATATATATATATATATATATAAACTAAATAAGCTCCAATTCTTATTCTGAGCTGCACAGTTATCCAGCCAGATTGTTATTTCGGTTTCATCTCTATTAAATGAAAAGAATGCATAATAACTTGATATTAGATCTTCCTTTGACCTTCCTGCAACACCTTCATGCCACACAACTGCCAAAGCTTTATTATTTTTATTTTGTTTCCCTACTCTCATTAAAAACCATGATCTGTTTGGTAAAAATTATCTCCTTGAACATATCGACCCTAGGTATCATTATGATCTGCAAAATTAATATTTAAATACATTGAGTACCAATTTACAAATAAAGTATGAAAATGTCTAAAGCATTATTTATTGTTACCTTTCCAAATCGGCAGAAAAGAAGGTCCCATTGCTTTCTTTTTCACATCTAAAAACATCATTCTGGTATTCTTTGCGAGCATCTACATATTTTGTATGATGATCTTGCCACAGACGGCACTTCTTGCAGTCAAAATTTTCACCATTCTTGTTATGTGCGGTATCCTTGGCATGTTGGTTGAAAACTTCACTTTTCCAACATTCTTTATGTCCTAATTTGCTGAAGGAAATATTAAGATCATGGGATACTACCTTTCTATAAAAATCGTAAGACATTTTTTACTAATGGATCTTTTGCCTTAAAATCGGAGTACATTAAAGTTCTATTAAGATCTGAAGGCAGAATTTGTCTCTCAGGAGCATGTTCTCTCCGATAATGAGAAACAGAAGGTTTGGAAGTTTTGATATGATCTATATCTACTTGTTTATCAATTTTATGTGGCTTTGGTTGACATCCTCTTCGATCTAGTTTAATAGGTGCAATTAAACTCATATTTGCATTACGAACAGTCTTAATGATCCTGTCATTGTTATTATCATATCCCAGTGTGGACAAAAGGAAACGTTTACATACTTGGGCATCCGAGGAGTTTTCTGTAGTTAAATGTTAAATATAAGTATTCTTCCTTTTAGAATTTGTCCAGGCAGTTCTTCTTTTTATTTCAAACGATTTGATGGAATTGATAAAATGTTACCTCGTGGAAAGTGTATATCACTAAGGAAGAAAGTCCCAACTAAATGCATTTTAGTAGATTGGACCATCTCATTTAGTAACTTGTAGATAGGATTTTTAGCTTAGTAAATATAGATAGCATACAAGATATATCATCTACTAAGTTCAAATGTCCCAACTGTATGATTCAAGGTAGATGGGACATTCTTATGTATCAAATTATAGATAGCACCTTCTTACTTAGTGCACGATATTATATGTGCAGTTAGGACAAACTTAATAACGATTTTTAACGCACTTCTGTTGTAGATAGAGCGTTCTTGCTTAGTACAAAGGTAAAATTCATACCAAAGAATGTAAAGATGATGTAATCTGAAAATTGCAATTTTTGTAGATAGGACGTTCTTCGTTAGGAGGGCAGTATGGTAGCGAATGTTCATTGAAATGTTTTTTATGATGAATATGTTTTTTTTTAATGAGTCATAATATTCAGTTCAAACTTAAAAAGTCGGGACGCAGCAAGTGCGCTATGGTAGCGAATGTTCCTAGAACTACTTTTAATGTTAAATATGTTTTTTCATGAGACATAAAATTTACTACAAATTTAAAAAGTCGAGACGCAGCAAGTGCGCTAAGGTAGCGAATTTCCATAGAACTATTTTGAATTTTAATTATGCTTTTTTCATGAGACATAAAATGTAGTACAAACTTCAAAGGTCGGGACGCAGAAAGTGCGCTATGGAAGCGAATGTTCCTGGAACTTGTTGTAATGTGAAATGTGAAATATGTTTTTTTTTTTCATGAGACATAACATTTAGACAAATTATAAAAAGTCGGGACGCAGCAAGTGCGCTATGGTAGCGAATTTTCATAGCAATGTTTTGAATGTTAAATATATTGTTTTATTTTGAATGTTAAATATATTGTTTTAATCGCACATCAAATTTAGACAATCTCGCCCACAGGAGAAAGGTTTGACTGTAAAATAACCCACTTTTATTAAACGGTTCGGTACAAATTCTCGTATGTTTGCAGATAGGCACATGGGCCTTACCTATCATGAAGTATTTCGGCAAATGAAATACAGAAATTAAGTTTATTGTGACGGGCAGGAATAATTTCTTTTATACCTATAATGAAATAGAAAAGAAAAGTGAGTAAAAATATGTATTAAAGTGTCATAAAAATTAGATTGTTTGGCGATATATTTGCCTTAAGAGGCGAATCCAGTTGCAAACACGATCAGTGTCTCATCCAGTAGCCTACAAAAATGATTTTCAGCAGACATATGTCAACTTGGGAAATCCACTGGAGGGAGGGGGGGTGGCGGTGGGTGGCGCTTTTACTTCGACCTATTTCCGCGACTGCCCAATCAACAGCAGGGAGTAGTTTTACCTCATTATCCTGGAAATTTGGCCGAACCGCTGCCTTTCTGTAAAGAGGGTAGGGATCTTTAACGTGCCCAACATCGCATGGTCACGGGACCGACGGCTTTAAGCCCCCTCCGAAGGGCAGAACGTGCAGACATTCAACTTGCTGAAATACAATGGCAGAACGTCGGTAGATGTTAACGTTACAATTTGTACTGAAACAGTGAAAGGAGTACCCTGGGAACGAACCCAGTATCCTTAGGTCCAAAGGCACACGTTCTTACCCCTCAACCACCAAGATTCTAAATGCACATAGAATATTATATATTATGGTGAAAAAGAAATGGAAAGTACATTGCGCGCCAAAACTATGTATTCGGAAAGTTCATTTGACTTAATCGAATTAAAGTCGCTTACTAATACAATAGACACCCACCAAATTTTATAAAATTTGGCGTATTTATTGTCAAAAATTACTTGTCCATATATATATATATATATATATATATATATATATATATATATATATATATATATATATATATATATATATATATATATATATATATATATATATATATATATATATATATATATATATATGTATGTATGTATGTATGTATGTATTATGTATATTTTCATAATTCTGATCATTTAAAAGGCAGAGCCTATATTGTAACATAAAGCGTTTGTACAGTGCAGTCAGTTGCACTGTACATAGTCATGTCAGCTTTCAGTCAGCTTTCATAGCGAATTTCTTCTTCAGGGTTTCCTAAGTCCTTTCATAAGCTATTATTTTATGAATGTTCATTACCATAACGCAATTACTGCCTTAATATAGGTAATTTTGAAAATTTTCCGTTTTACTTGATCAATTATATCATATTCCCTACCATACCTGATTGACAGGATGAGGGCTATCGGATTCTCCGAGGGCTTGCTTGGCTTATTCAGATCTTACCTGGATGGAAGGAGGCAATTTGTTGTGGTTGGGGGCTTCAAATCTAACACCTATCACGTAACTTGGGGAGTGCCGCAGGGTTCCATACTCGGTCCATTACTGTTTAATATATTTATTGACCCAGTTAAACATGTTTTACATGTTTCTTTTTTAATGTATGCAGATGATATTAAGATTTTCGCATAGATTTTGAGTGTTGATGACTGTTTGCAGCTCCAGAACTGTCTTAAGATCCTTGATGAATGGTGTTGTCGGAGTGGCCTTTCTATGAATGTTTCAAAGTGTTTTGTGATGTCTTTTACTCGAAATAAGCACGCAGTTACTTTCGGGTACAATATAAGAGGGCTTCCACTTGATCGCCCCGGGACAGTTAAGGACCTTTGAATTGTTTTTGATGGTACTCTATCTTTTAAACCACACTATGAGCAGACTGTCAGTTCTGCTTACAAAACTCTTGGGTTTCTGATAAAAAACAGCAAAAATGTCTTACAGATGACACCCTCCTCCTGTTCTTTAGTTGTTTGGTTAGGTCCCGACTTGAATATGGCTCAGTTGTGTGGGCTCCTACTTATGAGATACATGTGGCAAGTCTAGAATCCGTGCAAAGGAAATTTCTAAAATTTCTTAGCTTTCGTGAGGATGGTCGATATCCGTCTATTGGTTTTCCTCAGGAAAGTTTACTTCTTCGCTTTAGTCTGCAGAGTCTGTCGATGCTCAGGCAGTGCAGTTTCATTATATTTTTATACAAACTGGTTAATTCTGTGTTCGACTGCCCTAGTCTGCTTCAGCAACTTAATTTCAATGTGCCTCGTATTGCAGCACGTTTTCCAGGCACATTCTATCTCCCGACTGCTCGTACGTGATTGCTGCGATCGTCTCCAATTTACCAGATGTGCAATGATTACTCTGTATTGCAGGACAGCCTAGACATCTTCTCATGTAATATATCAGAGATAAAAATGTTTTTCAAAGCGATCTAATTTGTGACTCTTTTTTGTATAGTTTATTTGATTATTGTTTGTTATTATATTTTGTGTATTGACCCATCCTTAGTTTGGCTTTTAAGCTGTTGGATGGTGTATGAATAAACAAATAAATAAATAATGCACATGTATTTATTATATTCGTATTCATTAGCGTAAAACACTTGCTGCGTCAACATAGGTATATTTTAACATTTTTACGTTCACCTTATTTATTTATTTTTATTTTATTTTGTTCCCTCGTGGCTCGTCCGCGGCCTTGCCGCCCCGATAGCACCGCATACGTTCACCTTGATAAATTATATCATAGTCCCTACCATTACGCAAATGGATTTATTATATTCGTGTTCATTAGCGCCAAACACTTGCTGCGTCTATATAGGTATATTTTTAAATTTTTCCGTTTTACTAGATGAATTATATCATACTCCCTACCATAACGCACATGTATTTATTATATTCGTATTCATTACCGTAAAACACTTGCTGCGTCATTATAGGTCTATTTTAATTTTTTTCCGTTTTACTTGCATAATTATATCATACTCACTACCATAACGCACATGGATTTATTATATTCGTATTCATTACCGTAAAACACTTGCTGCATCAATATACGTATATATATATTTTCCGTTTTACTTGCATATTTCTATCATATTCCCTACCAATTAAAAAAAAAGCCGTTTTACTTGGTACATTACATCATATTCTCTACCATAACGCACATGTATTTATTATATTCGTGTTCATTACCGTAAGACACTTGCTGCGTCAATACAGGTATACTATAAAGACTCTCCGTTTTACTTTATAAAATAAAACATACTGCCTACCATAACACACATTATTATATTATACGCATTATTATACCCAACGCTACCATAACGCACTTACTGTGTGCATATATTTGTTTTTTTTCATGACCGTAACACACTTGCTGCCTCAATATAGGTAATTTTAAAAAAATCCGTTTTACTAGATATATTGTATCATACTCCCTACCGTAAAGCACATGTATTTATTATATGCCTTTTAAAATTGCTGAAGGTGTGATTAACAAACAGTTGTTTGAATTTTCTGAAAGTATTATACCTTCTCAACAGTCTGCCTTTAAACACAGTCATAGCTCATCAACTGTCCTACTCTCTGTAGTTAATGATATTCTTACTCATCAGAATCAGGGCTATGTTACTGCTCTAGTTATGCTGGATATAACGAAGACCTTTGATTCTGTTGATCATTCTCTTTTACTTGCTAAATTGTTGAGGTATGGAGTTTCTGGTCGTCTTTTACAATGGTTTGCCAGCTACCTTAGTGGTCGATCGCAGATGGTGAGACTTGATGATGGAGCTTGCTCTGAGCTCCGTCCAGTATCGGTGGGGGTGCCCCAAGGATCAATACTTGGTCCAATTCTGTTCAACTTGTTTACCGCTGATGTGAATAGCATTCCTCTACTGTCGACTCTTCACTGTTTTGCAGACGATATGCAATTATATATTCCTCTTAGTGCATCTAATGCTGATGAACAGATTGGGTGGTTAAATGGAGACCTGAAGAGAGTTCAGACGTGGGCGTGGAGCAACAACCTGAGCTTCAATCCTGAGAAGTGCAATTTTCTCATTCTTGGCACCTCCTATAATGTTCAACAGGTCCGCAGTCTTCAACTGTCTGTGTTGCTTGGGTCTGATGCCTTGTCCCATTCGGATAATCTCAGAAATTTGGGATTGATACTGGTCGGGAACCTGCAGTTCTCGAGACATGTGGACCATCTCTGCCGCTCTGCGTTCTATAGACTGTGACACCTGTATCAGTACCGTGATTGTCTTCCCCAAGATACATGTAAACTTTTGGTGAACTCACTAATCCTGTCACTGTTCACGTATGGTGATTATGTGTATGGTCCTTGCCTGACGTCTGGACGGGTACCGTATCCAGAAGGTGCAGAATTGGTGTGTGAGATTTGTTCTCCACGTACCCCGTTTTGCTCACGTTACGCTGTACATGAGGGCACTGGACTGGCTGAACATGCAAGAAAGGAGACTTGTTCACCATGCCACCTTAGTAATCAAGGTTGTTTGGGAAAGGAAACCTGATTACCTATGTGATTGTGTCAGCCTTTGAACTGATGTACATGACAGACTCCTGCGAGGCACGAGTTACTTGACTGTTCCTATACATAGAGCTGCAAGGTTTAAAATATCCTTTTGTTACTTGATATCTTACCTATTCAATTATCTGCATAGAAAGGGTATAGCTTCCCTTTCAATACGGGCTGTAAAATATGCTTTGGGGCAGAGTCTGTTAGCTGGGACACATGAACTTGATATTACCCTGTTTTAATTTTTTCTGTAGCTGGATATGTTGAAAAACGGTTCGCTGAACATGTCCATTTGTACTGTGAGAGCAATAAATATTATTATTATTATTATTATTATATGCGTATTGATTACCGTAAAATACTTGCTGTGTCAATATAGGTATATTTTAAATTTGTTCCGTTTTACTTGCATACTATATCATACTCCCTACCATAACGCACATGTATTTATTATATTCGTATTCATTACCGTAAAACACTTGCTGCGTCAATATAGGTCTATTTTAATTTTTTCGGTTTTATTTTCATAATTATATCATACTTGCTACCATTACGCACATGAATTTATTATATTCGTGTTCATTACCGTAAAACACTTAAACCACACATTATTATATCATACGCTACCATAACACACTTACTGCGTGCATATTTATTTTTATGAATTCTCGGATCTTTTAATTTATTTCTTCTACTAGGATGTGGCAACAGCGTGTGAACTCCAACAAAGAAATTCTAGTGCGCGACGACTCTGCCAGTTCACCAGGTTCAACTGCAGAATTACCAAAGTTTTATAAAAACCTCTTTACCTATATTACAATTTTATAACAAATTTTGTTAAACTCATAAATATCTATCTTTTTAGACTTCTGTTGAAAGGATTGAAGTTCACTTTGCTTACCTGTTAGTAAATTTGAAATGTGCGTTGTTAAACATCAACATTAATGTCCAGGAAGATTCCTTATTGTTACTAGATGCATTATTGAGGCACGTTCCGTCACTGTTAGTTAAAGATCCAACCAAAATACTTCCAGAATTGCTTTCCTTAATTTCAAGATTAAAGAGCGATAGTTGTTTGGATCGAACATTGAGTGTCAATTTGGGAAGTAAATTAATCAGTGTAAAGTGGAGGATAAAAGTACTCAGTTGTCTGTATGGTATATTGAATGCGGTGATGGAAGAAAAAAAGAAAAAAGAAAAGTTGTAAGTATTCTTTCCATTAGTAATATCCTGAAGTTTGTGGCCAATTGACATTAATTTTTTCAACACATGTGAATCTATGTGTACATACATTTTGTTAAATTGTATTTATTTTCAAGACAAGAAGGATATTATAAAAATTATTTCCTTCTTGATGAGACAATTAAGGCAACTGAGAAACTTAAAATATGTTTCCTACTGGTCCTGACAAGATACACAGTCCCAATGACAGCTTTACCAGTCCTCGGGACTATATTATTAAAACCCACTTCCCTCTTTCATGGTTTTGTCATTTTACTGAATTTGTATTTTAAAAAATTCACTAATAGAGAGGTATCGATGGTGAGACTTTGCAAAATTTTTTTCAAATGAGCGCAAACTAGGACCCCTAGAACCAATATCCGGGGTCAGTTTCAATTTTTATATGTTGTGACGAGGCCTTGGCTTGCAGACCGTTTTTCGGTGACCGAGATTGACGGTTACTATCGGAGGATCTCGGGCGCCAGATTTTAAAGGGTTTACTCCCTGTTGAGGATGTCTGCGACCTCTTCACTGAACTCTGACCGATATACCGATCAAAGTACCTGGGTAACTCTGTGGAGAAGGGTTCGGTAGCCTTTAGGTAATATAGGCTAAATTTAGTGACCCCCGAGTGAGCGGGCTTTAATCACTGACTCGGCGTGATCCGACCACTTCTGTTTTAACGAAAGGTGTAGTAGATTTTGTATGTTAAGGGGTTGGATAATAATTAATCAAGGTCTTTAATTTACCCAACCCTATATTACAGATTTGAAACTATTTACAAACTACATATATACACAACAATATTTACAAAATATGTACAAATAAAATATGCGGATACTAACATCAATCGGCACGTGCACCTCGCTAAAGCGGTAAAGGTCAGGTATATATGATACGGACAGTATTTCACTCAAGCGAGGATACGGCAAGCAGGCAACGCACAGCGATAGACAACATCAGACTACTAGCTATAACTTCTCCGTCGAAGCAGGGGACAGCGGAGACGAAAAAGTGCAGACGGGAGAGACGGGATGACAGTTCCCGGAGGCCTATGTGGACTGTGAATTCTCAGCATCTCCACTAGGGTCAAATCGAGACGAAAACATCTTGATTACTTTAGTGAGCTGTGAATCCTCAGCGTCCTCACTAAAATAACACAAGAGCTTATACTGTATGAGGCGGAAAGCCGGGAGTCAGATGAAGTGTACAGGGCTAATTGGAAAGGAAAGTATCACTTGGAGTGACCTAGATAGGCTGTGAATCCTCAGCGTCCCTATCGGGATCAAACCAAGATGAATATATCTCGATTATTTATGTGAGCTGTGAATCCTCAGCATCCTCACAAAAATAATGCAAGACAATCTAACATACGGGAATTGTCTAGGAAGGAGCGAAATAACCCGATTACGTAGATTTGGACTGAGAAGAATGATGATTTAAAAATATGAAAATTCGCTATAAAATATGGATTAATTAAAACGTACAATTTCTCACCTATAACAATGTTTGCGGATACGGAAATCGATCGAAACGGTTACGATCGGACGGTAAACTTATGCTCACTTGGTGCGGACTGGTGGCGACTTAATAGCTTGACGGCTGAATTAACAATACTGCCTGTGCCCCGTGTTGCTTCTCCTTTTATATGAATTTCATAGCCGGCCAAAAACTCTGCCATGCTTGGAATTTTATCACCTTATCACAACCGGATAAGATAATAAGTATGAAATACCTGTTTAATTAAATATAAATCGCCTTAAAATATTTCATGGTGAAAATATTTTAGCAAATATTTATATAGTTTGTATTTAATTATTTTCTATTTAATTAATTACTTACTTAGTAGTTAGGCATTTTGTACCACAGACTGATAGAAAATAATACTTCATCACAATGTGTGTATATATATATATATATATATATATATATATATATATATATATATATATATATATATATATATATATATATATATATATATATATATATATATATATATATATATATATATATATATTTATGTATGTATCCGTCTGATAACTTAAAAAATAATTAACCGATTTCGATGAAACTCGGCAAGTGCCTTTCTTTTATTAATGGCTTGGATGAGTTCGTTGGTCAGAAAAATCGGACAGGGTTTTCCGGGAAAATTTTGAGTTTTCTTTTGAACAAAATTTTTTCTCCGAAAATTACAATGCTGTTTTAATGATATTTACTATACAGTATGTATAGTAAATATAGCATGGGGAAATTGGAAACCGTAAGAGATACAGGGTGGGTTAAATTAGGAAAAAGTTGCCCATTTTAGAGCTCAATTAAATGGTATTTTGAAATTTTGGAGATTCCAATCAGTTCCAGAGATATTCGAAAAAAACAGAAAATCTCCAATTTCGGTTTTATTTTTTTCTGACGTTATTTGAGAAGATATTGAAAAACAGAAAACACTTTCTTACGTATACTTTTTAAGCTCTACAGGTTGGTGTTTACAGATTTTTTATTCGACGTTTCTTCTCTGAGAACCCATCAACAACTTAATTTTTTTTTTAAATGCGGCCCTGCAATTTTTATTTCAAAACTTAAAACCATTTTCAAATATAAATTAGAGGATCTATCATTTCTAATGGTTTGAATATGTTTTTATTTCAAAACTTAAACCATTTTCAAATATAAAAAACAAAAACAAACCATTTCTAATGGTTTGAATATGTTTTCAGCTTGTTTCAGTCATAAAATATGATTTTTCGGGAAAAATCTTTTGAGTACGGCCCTGAATACTCGAAAAGCATTTATTTCTATAAGTAGTACCTTTTAAAAAGTCAATGAAGAAAAACGTTTTCAGTAATATTTCTTAGTTATTAAAATGTAACACATAAAACCGTACTATCATAAGACTAGGTCCTAAACATAGAGGGCTTTGAAAAATCACAATCCCAGTCAAGAAAATCGTCAAGCATTTAACGATGCAAGAAACTGCTATGTCCGCATTCTTTCTGAGCCAAAAAACTGGTTTAATAACCACATCAAAAACAAAGTGCTCTTAAGCTCCAACAGCGGCAAACCCTTCTGGACTCTTGCTAAATCTATTGGGAATAATTTCTGCAATAGCACGTTCCCACCTCTTGTCTCAGGGGATGAAATTGTTTCTACCGCCATGGACAAGACTGAACTTTCTGCTTCGTTGTTCGCCGGCAATTCTACTCTCAACCCACCTCCAAATGTTCAACCATCAACAGTCCCCAATGTCGCTAATAAAATGACGGATATCATTTTCAAAACTAAAAAGGTACGAAAGATGCTCTCTTCTTTTAATACCAGGAAAGCCTCTGGCCTTGACGAGATCCCAGCAATTGTTCTCAAAAAATGCGCACCAGAGCTTGCTCCTGTCCTGACTCATCTGTTTCAGATATCTTATAATAAAGGCATATTCCCTAGTAACTGGAAAACTGCTCGAGTACAACCCATCCCCAAGAAAGGATCCAAAGCGCTTACTAGCAACTACAGGCCTATTTCTCTCATTTCAGTCGTCTCTAAAGTGATGGAAAAGTATATAAACACCGAATTAAATTAAATTAAAATTTCTTGAAAAACACAGTCTAATCCACGACAGGCAGTATGGATTCCGTCAGCGCAGATCGACTGCCGACCTCCTTTCCTTTGTCACCCATTCTTGGAACAAGTCTATGGAACAACACGGTCAATCCCAGATTGTTGCTCTAGACATATCAAAAGCATTCGACCAGGTCTGGCACGCAGCGCTGCTTAATAAACTTCCGGCCTATGGCCTACCACCAAAACTTTCTGCCTGGACAGCAAATTTCCTCTCCAACAGGAGCATATCTGTTGTTGTGCATGGCCATTCCTCTAAACTGTATCCAATTAATGCAGGAGTTCCTCAAGGTTCAGCTTTAGCCCCTACTTTGTTTCTTCTCCACATCAATGACCTCTCTAGCACATCCAACCCAGTTCACAGCTACGCAGACGACAGCACCCTCCATTCAAATATACAATATTCTAAGCCTGTCTCTTTAGCCCAATTAGATGAGGATCGCAGACTCATGGATGGATGGATGGATGGAGGGTTCTGTCTCCGTGGATCTCCAAAAAATATTAGACTGGGGAAGTAGAAATCTTGTACAATTCAACCACACCAAAACTAAGTCTTGCTTTCTTTCTCACAAGAGATACACCAGCCCTAGACCCATCACAATGAACAACCAAGTTATTCAAAGTAATGAGTCCTTTTCTCTTGTTGGCATTTCTGTGGATCAAAATCTTAATTGGCACCAACATGTCACATCAATTGCAGAAGCGGCTGCTAAGAGATTAGGTTTCCTCTTCCGGGCTCGCAAATACCTTTCACCAGCTAATCTCTATACCTTATATACTTCACAAATAAGGCCAAACCTCGAATACTGCTCCCACATCTGGGGTGCCGCTGCCGCTTCTACACTAGCTATTCTGGACTCCATTCAAAAGAGAGCTATACGTCTCATCAGTGACCCTACCCTTACCCAAAGACTGCCATCCCTTGCCCACCGACGTGCCGTTGGTGACCTCTCTCTCTTTTATAGATATCTGCATGGGCACTGCTCAGAGGAGCTTTCCTCCATAGTTCCCCCACTTGCTGCCCCCAACAGGTCTACCAGGGGAACAGAGCGAATGCACCCTTTTACTGTCCAGGTCACCAGACTTATATATATATATATATATATATATATATATATATATATATATATATATATATATATATATATATATATATATATATATATATATATATATATATATATATAAACACAGATCTCCTCATTAGCGAATAAAAAAAAAAATCGCTAAAAGATGATTGAAGCTGTCATTCAGGTGTGGTTTTGAGGTGACAAAATCAAGATGATTTGCAAAAAATTAGTTGATTCTATGGCAAAACGAGTTAAAGCTGTAATGAAATCCTAAGGGGGACATATATTACCCTATTGAATAATACTAAAAGATTTATAAACTAGTACTGTTTGTATTTTTTCTTTCAATAAACAATATTTAATGTCAATCTGCTTGTGTTCAAATTTATTTGCACAATACTGTAGATGCTTAATATAATTATGTATGTAAGTATAGGTATTGGCAGTAGTTTGGAATAGTATTGATAAAATGTCACCTTAGTAATTTTCAAAGGAAGAAAAATTAGAAGTATTGACAAAAAATTGTTCTACTAAATGGTAGATATTTGTTTTAATCATTGTAAGTTGCTTTCATTGGGCAAAGGCATTTTATGCATATATGTTATTAACTATTTAAGTAGACATTTTTTGGATGGAAACATTTTTATGAAAATTCGCTCCCACACTGTGTGTTTGCTTTCTCTACACTTTTTTCAATCTTCAATTAAGATTTAGTTCTGATATAATCTTCTTTTATAAATTCCCTAAAAAGTAATATTTGATCAAGTGGTTGATTGTACCAGATCACAAACCTGTAGCACTTGGTTTATGAGGTCATAATTGGAGTCCCATGATCAATAAGCTGATTTTTTTTGTCATTCCAAAGCAAAGGAGCTAGTGTCTGATGAGCTTATAACGAAAAATTTTACTGAACCCCACGTTGTAGAGCCAGTGTAAAGAAAAATAATATAACAAATATAATATAACATGAATTAACTCAGGGCTTGGGTTTAGGCACTTGCAGTTGGTAGATTTCAAGATGTACAAATGAAAGTCAGGTGTTATGAGTAAAATCAGTTTATTTAAAAAGTTTTTGAATTTATACAATGCAGCAAATTTAATAAATGATAAGATATGAATTGATTACTTTAACATGACATATAGCACTGTAAAAATGAGTTGTGGAGCATACACTACTTTAAAAAGAAAACCACAGATAAATAATGTACTTAACTCCAGCTTTAGATTGCTGCCTCCGGGGTGGTGATCACATTTGTCTAGCCCTGGATGTTGGAGTTGCATCAGAGACTTCGTGGGGAAACGGCTCCGTTCAGCAAGGTGTCATCTATCGAGATGCTGATCCCATTCAGGGAGGTGTTGTTGAGGACTGCATCTATCCAGGTGTTGTTCACAGGGCTGCTCCTTAACCAGGTGCCATTTAGGGTTGCTTGAAGGCTGCTTCCTAATGGGGTGTTGTTTAAGATCTCATTAAAGCGGCTCCTCCCAAGCGGTTTCATTTAGGGTTTTGTTGAGGGCTGCTCCCAAGCGGTGTTGTTGAACCCCGCTTCCGAACGGTTTTATTTCATTTAGAGGGGTCATCACAGGGCTGCTCCCAAGCGGTGTTGTTGAAGGCCGCTTCCTAACGGGGTGCTATAAAATTCCATGTGTATGAGTAATGGTTCAGGGCTTAATGATTTACATGAGGCGGCTGGTAGCAGGTTGCGTTTACTTACAAAATTTATCTGTGTCAATAATTGGAAATAAACTAATGTATATGAAACAAAATCTTAAATGACTTCTTTTAAAATGCATTTAAAACAGCATAATAGCAATTAATTACTGAACTAACGCTACCACAAGCCACCGTTTAACAGTATAAAGTTTATAATGAAGAAAGCAATCATCGAAAGTGGATTCAGTATACATACACTAATAAGCAATCTACTATTATTATCAAGCAAAGAAATGTACGAGCAATTGGAAATAAGTCTGTATCTAAATATAAAACTTACCCATTTAGGCATAATTTCTTGGTTAATTTTAAACAGAAGAGAGAGCGTGGCACGCGTTGCACGTCACGGAGCTACCGCGGCTGCAGGCGTATTCCATTGAGTCGGGATGCGGTAGAGTAATTGACCGCCGAGTTTGACGTCACTGAAGGGACTTAGACTCTGACGTCACAAAAGGCGTTGATTCAGAAGCTTAAAAGTGAAAGGCGTTAACGCGTATGACATGTCACTCTTATTAAATACACGCGACATGTTACAAGCTTTGAGCGTGTCATTTGTCTGCCACAAGTCTAAGGCTAAAAATAGTAAACTGCAGTGTTTATGGGCTTCATTGCTTACTTGCAAATTACATTTGTTAACCCCCAAAGTTGATATTGTGTGTCAAGGTTTTGGACTTTGTTGGGATTTTTTTGTGTGGCGATTAAAATTATTCTTAGTCAAAGTATTTTACTAATTGTTGTATTATTTATTTTAGGCGTCTTGAGGAAATTGCAAAGCGTACTGTAGTGGTCACTGATCAAACAACACATGTGCCTATATATAAAAACACTGGTTGGCTAAGTTACAATCGCCCCACTATTTTTGATTTCATAAGATCTTCAGATGATGATAATATTGATAATTTTAACAAATACCTATCAACTTTAATTCCGTTATTACATGAGACCTGGATGGAAGCATTGCCAGAAAAGTTGGTGAAAGAAAAAGGTATGTCCATTTTTTTTCTAAATTTTAATTTGAATGTATATTTTGTTGAATCTCCCAGATAATATTTAATTCCACTAAATTATTTAGTTTACCTTATCTATATTTTAAAATATACACGTGCATTTGTGTGTAGGTATGCGTAAATAAGTGTGTACATGCTGAGATTGTATTTACGTTATTAAAATAACAAATATAATAAAGGAAAAAATACAAACCTCAAACGAGAAGTTAAAAAATCTGTGGCTAATGACAATTCTGTCGAGGCCATACCATCTTTTTTACCACTACCACCACCACTACTAAGTAAACAATTCCCACTTTTAAAATATTGTTTTCCATGTTTGCCATCAGTACTACCAAGGGCGTACCCAGGATCAAAACTAGGGGGGGGGGGGGGGGCAAGCCATGGTCGTTCAGGTTGTAACATCTTATCGCGGAAAAGGTGAATGAAACCAAAATTTTAAGAAAAATATGTATAATTATAGCAGTGCTTTATCAACTAAGTTATTACAATTATTTGCTGGAAAAAAATTATTCTAGTTACATGTCTTATAGTAGTATAATTTTTCTTGGATTTGTACAAAACTTGTTCAAAACTCTCGTTTCAATCCAGTCCTGATTTTCCTTGAAGAATTTCCGATGGACGCTCATCAAACACAATCCAGTCAGTCTGTCTTCTCCCATTGTACTTCTCAGCCAGGTCTTTACCCTTCGAAGGGTACTGAAAGATCGTTCAACAATAGCCGTAGTTGATGGAAAAGCACTTAAAATGAGGAGTTCATGCCTTGTTGCAGGGAAAAAATATTAGCCTCCTCCGCACTTCAATATCCTTTAATTTGTCTCCTGCTAAATCCCTCTTTTTCCACAGATTATACCACAAATCTAATTCTGCAGAGATATCACCCAACTCATAAAACTCCATGAAAGATTTTGCATTTTTCTCCAAATCTTTTGAAGTCATTTTTAGCATGTATGAAGGATGAAGATGGGATAAGGCAAAAGCAGGTGTATTCTGGTGTGAGAATCTAACATTCAATGATAAAGTTAAAGAGTCAAGATAAGGGATGATCAACGACCGTCTCCAATATTCAGTCGCAGTTTCAGATGGCGGATTACTTTTGTGTATTTGCTTTTGAACAATTCGTGGGACTGTTAACTCAACGCCGACTTTCTCCGCGATATCATGTTATTTTTCAAGTAATTCATCAGAAACATGTTCAATTTCTTGTCGATCCTTCTTGATGACATCAAGGATTGCACCAATATGTTTCCTCGCCAAAATCAAATCCATATTTTTACTTCGTAGAACGTTCACAACGGGTTCCAAAATCGCAGAGTACTTTGCAATCATGACTAAACCTACGATGAAAATGGGTTTAGTAACTGCACAGTGCAATTGATAGGCACATTTTCTTGTAGCATAGTTTCCTTCGACCGAGAGATGTTCTAGCGCATTGACGATTCCACGGAAGCTGCCTGAAAACTTCCTAATGCTCTTGTATTTCTCAGACCATCTGGTCTCACTAAGCCTTGATAGATTAGGAGCCGAATTCCTGCGGTCTGGCGACTCACGAAATAAGGATATTGTATCCTTAATTGTTGCAATTAAGTTTCTTATTTCCGAGTTTGCCAGCATCATTGACCACAAGATTTAGTTTGTGGCTTGAGCAATGGAAAAATAAAGATTTATTGTACTTTTTCTTCAAAATGGCCTGTACAACACCTTCTTTTCCATCCATTGTAGAACATCCTCCAAATCCAACACAATTCTCTGCTGAAAGATTCTGATCAACTAAAAAACTCTGAATTGTGCTAGCGATTGTAGGGGCATCTTGAGATTTTAGCTCAACATAGCCTACAAATTCCTCTCTGATTTTTTCTTGATTCTCATCATAAAACCGCAATCCGATAGAAAGCTGTTCTTTTCCAGCGATATCTCCTGTTTCATGGGCCATTACAGCGTAAGCTTTTGCTTGTTTACAATCTTCAATAATTCTTTCCTTGACAACTTCACCACATAATCTTATAATCTCATTTTGAATTTTTGGTGAAGTGTAGACTGCATTTTTTCGACATGTATCCAAATGATTCTTTAGCTTCACATCACCACAGTCAATTCTCAAATTTAAAAGGTCAAAGAAAACCCCCTCATCTCCTTCCTTTCCTCTAAGTGGCAAATCATGAGTTCCACAAAATATGATACAAGAAATAATTGATGACAATATTTGTTTGTTTTCTTCAATCATGTTCTGGTGACCACTTTGCCACTGTACACCAACTGGAACATTTTCAAGGAACGCTTTTGCAGCAGCTGTTGAAGTTTTGTGGTAGTGACTGCCGACATGTTTTCTACAATCTTCATGTATATGTTTAAACTTCACGTATGACCTTACCATGAATGACTCCAAAACTCCTTTAACTGTAGCAATACTAGGAGGAAAAAGAACACAATGCATACATAGAGCACCTTTCAAACGACTTAAATACACCAACCAAGATCTAACCAGCGGCGGTTAAATTTTCTTTTCAAATGGCTGGCATCAGAACCAAAATCGTAATTTGATGGTGGAACATAGGGATTTGTAAGCAAATCCTTCCTTTTTTCTGATGGCAACTTAAGGGCATGACCAACATAACGACCAATGTCATTTTCATGGTAGCCATCGTATTCTTCAATCGTTTTAGATGTCCCAGGAACAGCTACGTGTAGGGGTGAAGAATTACTAGACCCTTGTTCCATAATAGACACAGAATCCGATGGTTCGGTCAGTTTAGTTCCATCTTCATCACCATCACTGCTTCCACTTCCACTACTGTCATCTTGATCCTTTTTCCGTTTGAGAGGTTTTCTGCCTGAAAATAATAGAAATTGACATAAGGGGGGTAGCTGCCCTCCTGCCCCTCGCTGGGTACGCCCTTGAGTCCTACCCTGCCTTATATAGACTTGCATCATTAAAGCTTTTGTAACATGTTGACACCTGACAGAAACAAGCTAAACAACCCCATCTCCTAGTTCTAATTGAAACCCAAATAATATCCCCCTTTGCAGTGTCATTCAACATTCTGTGACTTAGATATGTATTTCAGTTCAAAGGTGGTGAGTGAAGATTGGAACCTGTGATGAGCACTTATGATGTAACCATGTTGGTTATAATTTCATGATCGAGCTCCACACTACTTTGCTGCTATCATTCTTCAGTGAAGATTTCCGTAACAAATTTTTGATTACTTATTTGGTACAAAACTAAGTCCTTTGTTCCTTAGTATTTTGTTATAAGGTTGTGACAAGGTTACAAGTTACAAATCCAAAAGTTCCCAAAAAATATTGTCTCCCAAGAATTCATAAACGGGGAAAATCATTGAGACCTATTATTTCGGCTATAGATTATCCGACATATAATTTAGTGAAGTGACTGTCAAATAATTTGAAAAGCTTGTCTGTTAAACAAAAACGTTTTTCAGTGTCAAATTCACTTGAATTCATTAATAAAGTTAAATCTGTTAAATTGGTTGAAGGCAAGGTTTATTATTTGATGTAGCGTCTTTGTTTCCTAGCATGCCCACGAAACAAATGTTAACATATTTAGAACAATTGTTGAAATTGAACAACATAACTGAAGAGGTTTGCAAAGAATATGTAATTTTAACAAACCCTTGTGTAAACAATATTTTTCAATTTACCAATAAGTTTTTTGAACAAACCCAAGGCATGGCAATGGGCAACTCTCTCTCTCTCTCTCTCTCTCTCTCTCTCTCTCTCTCTCTCTCTCTCCATTCATTGCGGACCTTTTCGTGAGTAGATTTGAAATGAATTTAGAAAATGAAAGTGAGTGTTTTCCTACAGGATGCTTTCGTTATGTGGACGATATTTTTGTCGTGTTTAACACAAATATATGCAAAGTAGATGGTTTTATTAATACACTCAACTGTTAATTTGATTAAATAAAATTCACCCACGAATTAGATGTCAACAGTAATCTTCCTTTTTTAGATGTACTAGTTATTAAAAATAGTGACTCGCTTGAATTTGATGTAGTAGAGAATTAGAGTACATTAAAAACGTGGATAAATATAACAGATTTCGGATTCCTTACTTAAAAATAATTAGTAGACACAGAACAAAGAAATTGTTAGCGGAATCAACAACATTCAGAAAAGATAAAATAGAAAAAAAAGATTGTTTGCCTACCATTTGAACCATGTATCACAAGGGGTCTAGAGAGGATGTTTTAAAAAGCTGATTTGCAGCTTACTTTTTGAACAGAAAATAATTTAAAAATTGGTTTGGCAATACGAAAGAA
The DNA here is from genome assembly GCA_964006375.1 of Tillus elongatus. NCBI lineage: Eukaryota > Metazoa > Arthropoda > Insecta > Coleoptera > Cleridae > Tillus > Tillus elongatus. The sequence goes on along the minus strand of OZ023270.1, from coordinate 80,527,015 downwards.
AGATAAAGCCACTGAAATGTCGGGTATCTATGAGATAAATTGTAAAGATTGTAATCTTAAATACGTTGGGCAGACGAACAGAACCATTGAAACCAGATTTAGGGAAAATCTGGCACAACTGAGATACAGTAGTGTAGACAATTCATGCATGGCACAATATATTTGGAATAATAATCACCACATAGATAAAGAAAATCTTAAACTTATCAAAAATTTTAGACAACCAGCGAAGTTAGATGTGTACGAAAGTATTTATATTTCTAAGGCAATAAAAAACAAAAGTTCCTTAAACTGAGCTTGGCCATTGATTTATGGCCCTTTATAAGGCTAGATGTATTCTCGCCACAATTAGAACCGTAGACCGGTTTCACTCTAATTAGAATTCTTCAGTACAGCATACTAATTGTAGTGAAAATACACCTATAAAGTAATGCAGCTAAGGTAGCCAGCATTCTAACACTAAGTGAGTGGTAGACACCTAGTTGCGGAACCAAGTAGTATGTTGTCACACCAGCTCCAAATAACACAAAGTGTTAAAAAAAAGTAGAGACTGTATACAACCAACTAACAATTCAGTAAATTGTTAGCCCTGGCCCATTTCTACCCTAATCTAGGGACAAAGTATGTAAGGCTAAATGTATTTTTGCCACAATTAGAACCGTAGACCGGTTTCACTCTAATTAGTATGCTGTACTGAAGAGCTATAATTAGAGCGAAACTGGTCTACGGTTTGGAAGGTTGCTCGGATCTGTCCTGTTTTTAAGTCTGGGGACTGTTCGAGGGTCAGCAACTACAGGCCTATAGCTATCCTATGTAATTTGGCTAAAATTTTTGAGGCAGTTCTGTATGGTTGTGTCGCTTGTCACAATACAAGCATGGGTTTATGGAGGGGCGCTCAACACTGACGAATTTATCCCTGTTCACACAGTATGTAAGTGAAGCTTTGGATCGACAGGGTCAGGTGGATGTCATTTATATAGACTTCTCCAAAGCGTTTCGTGTTGACCACTCAACACTTTTGTACAAGCTGCATTTGGCGGGCCTTGATGGACGGCTGATAGCATTCTTTGGATCCTACTTGACTAACCGTGTGCAATATGTTTTTTATAATGGATTTAAGTCTGAACCGTTCACTGCTAGCTCCAGCGTTCCACAGGGTTCCAATCTTGGCCCGCTCCTCTTTTTGTTATTTATCAACGACATAAGCTTTGTAATTTCTGGTAATCATCTATTATTTGCTGATGATCTCAAATTATACTCCAGTGTTCACGATATTGGTGACTCTTCAAGACTCCAGCTGGACCTTGACAACTTGCAGCTGTGGTGTGTTGAGAACAGACCTGAATTGAATGTCTTGAAGTGCAAAGTGATGACATACACTAAAAAACCAGCCGTATAGCTTTTCCCTACAAAGTGGGTGGTATATACCATTGGCTGGGACTGAAACACACAAGGATCATGGCATTTTATATGATGAACATTTAAGTTTCACTTGACATATTCAAACAATCACAGCATCCTGCTTGAAGTTGATGAGCTTCATTATGAGGAATAGCAGATCATTTTCCAGTTTGGATAGCTTGAAAATTCTCTATTATGCCTATATTCGATTGAGGCTTGAATATTGTAGCTTGGTTTTTGATCCCTTTTATAGTGTTCATATTGGTGCCCTGGAATCTTCCAGACTGAATATCTATTCAGTCTGCATTCCCAAGTTATATGTCTAGAGACAAAAAAGTCAAGTAGTTTAGGTATCTCTGACTGAATACAAACAGCTCTATAATTAGTAACCAAATGCTTTGGCCCCTGCTTATGAACGGGCAGCAAAAAAGAATGTTTCCAAACATGTGGGAACTCGCCAGACAACAAAGACCTGTTAAAGATAATCCTCTGTGATTGGTGAAGGCACAAGATTTCAACAGATGGGAGGGAATTCCATCTGGACCGTAAGTAAATTTATCTTTCAAACCACAGATACGATCAATGATATCAGCAGAACTAACACTAAGCACAGTCATATTTACCAACTCACGCAAAAGAGGATCGGGACGGACACTCCCAGCTTGACCCTCATACACAGATGAGAAAAAACTAGCAAAAAGACCCACCAAATCATGCAAAGAATCACTCCTAACATCATCATAATACATAGCCTCAGGAAGATCATGAACCATCCTCAACTTGTTAATATAAGACCAGAAAGAACCCGGATTGTTTTCAAAATTATTCTCAGTATAACCAATAAAATTTCTGTAACAGGTATCACAAAGATTCCTACATTCCTCCCGGAGACCAGAAAACCTAATATAATCATCTATTCTACCATATTTCTTATATTGACTGTGTACCCTCTTCTTCTCAGTTATCATGCCTCTAAGCTCGACACTAAACCAAGGAGGGAAACATGATTTTTTACATCTCTTAACTGGAACAAACCGACCCACAGCATTAAACAGAACGTCATAAAAGCATTTCACAGCATCATTTATCTCCAATGACTCAAGATATTCCTAGTCAAACTCGGAAAGAAAATAATTCATGGCATAATAATCGGCATTACGAAAGTTATAAAAATACTCTTCATAGGGTTCAGTTCGAGGAGTCTCAGGTGAAAAAGAAATGCCCAGGGGCACATGATGTGCAGTAACAGGATAAATCGGATCCAAGGACGCACCAACACATGTTATCTATATTACTAAAAACTAAATCTAAAGATCTATTCAATTCATTAAGTACAAATTTTTTTTGGAACAAGCCCCAAAAGCCAAAACAGTTTGAAACAAATGAGGCTGATGGACTGTAACCACTAATAACTGGAGCACTCTCAGCACTGCTTGTCCAGGTACCGTTTGGGAGGTTGTAGTCCCCACAGACAACGACCTCAGATTTGGGATGAGCAGACAAAACACGATTGACTGAATCACAATGATGTTCATATATAGCAACATCTGAACTAGGTGGAATGTAACAAACACCAAAAATGAGGCTCCGCCTTCCTATTCTCACCAACACATAAACTTCATTGAGTGAACTATCACGAGCAATCCTAGTAGAATCAAGGTCTTTATGCACAGCTATCAGCACACCCCCTCCCCCCTCCTGTTCCCTGATATTGCCCGGAATACTGTCACGATCACTACGGTAAATATTATAATTTATAAAAGAGAGTTCAGCATCACAGTGGGAAGCAGTAAGCCATGTCTCCGCTAACATAACAACATAAAAACAGCAAGAAGACACACCCCGTCGAAGCCTAGGTAATTTTGTTCGTAGGCCACCAACATTATGATAATGAACAAACAAGGAATTCTCATCACTAGGAGTGTAATAATAAATGGTCACCCGACACCCCTAGTTTTTTTTTTTTGAGGGGAACAATCTTAGGAACCCCATCAATATATCTAATAGTGAGATTTTTATCTTCTATAGTTCTAGCCTGTAATTCTAAGCGAAGTTTCTTTAAGTACTCCCTCTGTTTGACTGTAAGATCAGAACTGACACGTAGACGAGAATTCACAATCTTATTTCTGTGTTTTAATATATGTAATATCACAGATTTGTCTCCAATAATAACCTTCATAGAACGGTGTCTATCTGAAATTCTTCCAATACGCAATACCTTCAAATCTCTTCCAGATAGTTCCACTACTGGAGCTAGAATATCCCTGATCGCTGTTGGATCATCCAAAATCCTCTCAGAGGGTGTGTTCTTCGATGACTCAGGAACATTATACATCATAAGGTTACCCTCACGAGATCTTCTATCCTCATACTCCCGAATGAAATCTTCACATTCATTTGTCTAACCATCACAAGCATTATCACACTGATTTTGTGACGATATTTTCGCTGTGCTGATTCCAGGTAACTTGAGAATCAGCATCAGATCACTCACAAATTTTTTACCTCCCCTAGGACAGGAACTTGTATACCCTGCAGAAATAAAGGAACCATATCCTGTATATTTTTCTTTTTGGTCAATGGTACTATTATGGCCTTGTTTGGAACTGACTCTAACACCAACCTCAGTGGCTCACCCTTCTATTAACAGGGTTAGAGTCTTGTGTGTCTTTAATTTACCCTGTAAATTTTGCTCTGACCAGAGTAACCAGATATCTGCATATCCTAGAGGATATAATCGCTCATTATTAAGTTATCTCGGTAACCCACCCATGACGAAGCTCCACAACGGGGAAATGATAAGCCCCCTATGGGTCAGCCCACTGCTTTTCAACATACAATCTATCCATTGTCATCCACAAAATCTCCTTTATGCTTTTCTTGCTAAGAAGTTCTAAACAGCTTGTACTACTTGCACTTCTAAATAACTTGCATTACTTGCACTTCTTTCTAAGAAGTTCTAAACAAGAGTTCATGGAGGAGGCACCGTAGGGAAATTAGCAAAACCGCAGGATGTGCCAGGCTCCATAAAATCCTATCCAAAGGACTTAAGCTCTCTATAAACACTATAAAGGAAAGTAAAGAAAAGCTCTGGGGGACATACAGCGAAGGTGACAATAACTAAGCTTCTTCAGGCTCTATATTGTATTCGATTAGCGCCTATTTGGTTTGTTAACACCTCCACTTGCGGTCTTTAGTTGGCAAACCCCTATTAGTCAAAAAGCGCACGTTTTTAGTGTCAAACTTGCCACTTGTCAAACGCTTCGATATGAATCCTTGTTCTTTCCTAGAGCATGTAAGCTTTGGAATGTCCCCCCGACACACATATTTCCAAAGACATATAATCGCTAACTATTCATGGAGCGAGTAAACATCCATTTTGTGGCACAACAATAAGTTCATGATGGCTTAGAGACACCTAGGCTTCAGCTTTCGTAAACTGCTTCATAAAAAAAATGTCCTTAAAAATTTGCTCTCAAGTTAAATAAGTAAGTTCTGTAACAAATTTTCTTTTGATTTCAGGGGAATGTACAATCTTAAATCAAGATTGTGGAGCTGTTTTAAGCTGTATAGTGAGGCTTTTATATATGTTCTGGGACTATGCAGAGACAGATGAATGTAAAAACCAAACGGACCTGGTAAGTAGCAGTATCTATTATTGTATTAAGTGCTTTTCTGTTTATTATTACGACTGAAACAGTCCCGAATAGAAATCCTTTGGATCTTGCCTAGTTTTTGTTTGGCACTGGCTTGTGTCACCCTAGTAGGGCTGGGAATTGAATACGAATAGTTCGAATATTCGAGTATTCGAATACGAATTATTTCAACGAGAGTGTATTCGAATATATTCGAATATTCAAATACTCCACGAATATTCGAATACTCCATGAATATTCTAATACTCCACGAATATTCGAATACACAAACGGATAAATTCTCAGCACTACTCAAAAGCACTGACACCAATATTGTCAGTTCTGTCCTGTCTATGTGTAATCGTGCGAATGCTTTTGGGTCTTGGAAAAAATGGTTAATAACTCAGCAACGCATGATTTTTATGTATCAATTGTGCTATACCCTTGAACTCAGAAGGAAATGTTGCATCAAATAGGTAACAATATACAGAATGTTCTGTTAAAAAATATAAAATTTATATCGATAACTGCGGCGAATGGAATGTCGTTATTGGCATTATAAATTACTAGTATGTAATATGTACACCATCTACTATAAATTATAAATTAGCCATATTTTTCTAATAAAACACATTATCAGCTTAAAATGCAAATACACGGGATGCAGATTTATTTATTTATTTATATATGTACTTGCAAATAACGTAAATATGACTAAAAACCTAACTGCTGTTTTGATAAGCACAATGAAACCGACATTATAAACGTCATTAATTTTTCTAAAATAAACAATGAAACATTTCCGGAATTATTTGAGAGTTAAGAATTAAATAGCTAATTTTCTAGGAAAGGCAGATTCAAAAAATGATAACGAGACACATTCATGGGCTTATGGGAGTGTTTATTACTGTGTGAATATTCGAATACTCGACGAATATTCGAATACTCCACGAATATTCGAATACTCGAATAATTAGAATAGTCGTGAAGCTTTCGGAACGAATATTCGAATACACAAACAGATAAATTCCCAGTACTACACCCTAGGCCACCGCACCAGTACCGTGTATGTTACTGATGGTCTGACCACCCTTGTGTACAGCCAGTGGGCCATACTAGGTCTTAGTCCCCAAGTTTGTCCATATAGCCGCCTAGTGACGGCTAGGGTCATAACTGCCTTGCCCAGTATTTTTTCAATGTGACCATTCCAGGTTAGCTTGAAGTCCAATACGATCCTAAGATATTTTACATCCCTGGCCATTAGGATGTTTCTACCATATAGAATGAGAGTTCTGTAGGTGGCCCTCCCACTTCCTCCTTCTCTTAAACAGTATGGCAGTTGCTTTCTCAGTGCTGTCTGCATGCGCTCCCACACTGATTGGTAGGACAGACATATCGTATATCATCCCTTTTTAGGTCAACTCTGTGTTCTTTCATTGAGATATGACTTTATCCACCGCAAGGCAAAACACCTCTAATACCATAAAGTTCGAATTTACACAACAAAACTTCGTCATTCAAAATTAAATATTCAATGAAAGGCTTCTATCCAGATATTAAAATCCCTACACGTTTTGGCCAACTAAGTGGCGATCTTCGGTGGTAAAATTTTCAATTCTTGAAAATTGATTCAAAACTATACGAAATGTTGACCAAGTTGGAGCTTCATCTATTGCACTAGAGGTCCAACAGCATTGCATCTGAATGTGCCAGAAATCGATTCATAATTCAAACCCAATCAATATAAAACGGCGACTTAATTACGCAGCAGAAGGAGAAGTCGTCCATTTATAAATTACTGTGTGACGTTTAGGAGTGAAATTTGTGATTCAAATAATCAAATACCTTTTTTTTTCTCCCCTAGGGCTCGTCTAAAGCTGCCCCGATAGCACCCCAGCCTTTGGGTTATTGTTCATGCCCTTTGTGTTTTCTACTCCACCCATTCCAAAATCACTGTGCCTTGAACTAGTCTGCACAGAAATTAGCAGCGTGAAGTTTTATATTGCTCTGTCTCCGGTCTAGGCTGTCTGTAGAGCAGTTGTCTTTCGCAGTCCAGAACTTTACACTCGCACAATATGTGCTAGGCTGATTCCTCCCGCTCGCCGCAGAGTCAGTTTCTTCATTGCCTTTGACAACCAAGTGACTCGGCACCCAGATGACGGTGACCTCTTTCTGCCGAGTCAGGTCGCTCGTTTTGGCTCGGCGTTCACTTACCAGCCTGGAATTTACCCGCGGGCTACTTAGGGCCTTAAGGGCTGCATGTCTGTCTGTGGCTCTGAAGATCCGCTTATTGGTGTAGCCCCTCCTCTTGTTCTCTCGCACACAGTGCAAGATGGCGTACATTTCGGCCTGAAAGACCGTTGCATGAGCTCCGAGGGAAATACTGTGACATACCCTCAGTCCTTCCGAATAAACGCCTGCCCACGCTCCCCGCTGGATCTATCCGTGAACCAGACGAGTGTGTCCTGTGGTAGGCCCGGCGTCTCTCCCCGGCATGCATCGCGGTTGGGGATTACCACTGTAAACTTGTTTTCCCTACAGATTCACCTCATTTCAAGCTTGGGTTTCTTCACAATCTCATGAATTTTGCAGCGGAGGCCTTTGCAGTCAGCAATTCTTTAACCAATATGGTTCAGCAACCTACTTACTTTCCTCGCATCCCAACACACAGCTCAAATCCCTTGGATCTCCTTCTTACTACAAATCCTGACTTCTATAAGATATCAGTCACCGCCCCCCCTGGGTCGCTCAGACCACGGCATGGTCACTGCTGCCTGCACAATGCATCCCGAGGTCACACAGTCATCACACCCACAGATCGTTTGCCATTACAACTTCGCGAACTGGGACGAAATGCTTTTCCTTATTTCCATGGGCGTCTGTCTGCTTCTCTCATCCTGACCCCTCTGATATCTCACAAAACTTCAACAAAATCATCCAAGCTGGCATGGAATTATTTATTCCACGTACACAGAAAACCTCTGCAGCCACTCAAAAGCCCTGGTTCTCTAAATACTGTGACAAGTCCAGACTTGAAAAGGTTAAAGCTCACAAAAAGCTTCTACACAGTCCCAGTCAAGAAAACCGTCAAGCATTTAACGACACAAGAAACCGCTATGTTCGCATTCTTTCTGAGGCAAAAAACTCGTTTAATAACCACATCAAAAACAAAGTCCTCTCAAGCTCCAACGGCAGCAAAGCCTTCTGGACTCTTGCTAAATCTATTGGGAATAATTTCTGCAAGAGCACGTTCCCACCTCTTATCTCAGGGGATGAAATTGTTTCTACCGTCCTGGGCAAGGCTGAACTTTTTGCCTCGTTGTTCGCCGGTAATTCTACTCTCAACCCACCTCCAAATTTTCAACCACCAACAGTCCCCAATGTCACACATAAAATGACACATATCATTTTCAAAACTAAAAAGGTACGAAAGATGCTCTCTTCTCTAAATGCCAGGAAAGCCTCTGGCTTTGACGAGATCCCAGCAATTGTTCTCAAAAAATGCGCACCAGAACTGGCTCCTGTCCTGACTCGTCTGTTTCAGACATCTTACAATAGAGGCATATTCCCTAGTAACTGGAAAACTGCTCGAGTACAACCCGTCCCCAAAAAAGGATCCAAAGCGCTTCCTAGCAACTACAGGCCTATTTCTCTCCTTTCAGTCGTCTCTAAAGTGATAGAAAAGTATATAAACACCGAATTACTAAAATTTCTTGAAAAACACAGTCTGCCTGTGCGAACAGACTCAGTCATATTAAAACAATCTATTTTCACGTTTTTCTTTCGGTTCTGCAGGTAAATATGCTGTCATCTAAAGAGGCCAACAAATTTATTAATCATATGATTAGATATTTTCCTTATGCTCAAGAAATACGCCAGAAGTCGAAGAAAAGTGGAACAAAGATTTCAAAAATTCTTGAGGTCAATGAAGATCCAAATTGCGTCAAAGAAAACTTATTGATCTGTTATTTGTACATAAAAATGAATTTGAAACATGAAAGTCGTATGGGCAAGAATGAAATTGGTCCAATTGTAGACTATGTTAATGGTAAGTATTGGAAACTAGTTTCCGTGGCTTTATGTTAAGTACCTCACAAAAAAAAGTTAAGGGGGGTTAAGTCCGGTGATCTCGCAGGGTTAGGGTGTTTCACTATAAGTACCAATAAGTTTCCTTTCAGTTAAATATTGACGAACATCTCTGGAGCTATGTGCTGGAGATTATCTTCCAGATCGTTTCGTAGTGGGTCAAAGTAACGCTCAGAAGCTGCAGAATTGTAATTATATATACAGGGTGGTCCACTTCGCGGAAAAAGCCCAGTTTTCCATATTAAACTCAGTTTCATCAAAAAAGCTTCACCTCAAAACTGTTCTTATCAATCAGCTGTGTAATTCAAAAATATTTTAATTTACACAGGGTGTTCATTTCCTCCGTGGCAGACCAAACTTACCTTTTTTTAACTAGACCACCCTGTTTTTTATATCATTTTAAAAAGATGGTATCGCGACAAGCAAATTGATAGCCCACATGATGGGTCTAGGCTCAACCGTTTCAGAGTTATTCATTTGTTTATTAAAAATATTGGTGTAGTTTGGTGCGTAAATACTTCGATTCTGCACCATGTTTTGGCTGCATATTCACTGGAGTTAATTTTATACATTCCTCACTATAACAAAATGCAACATGGTAATTCTTAATGTAACCTGCCTATACAGAGTGTTAAATTTCGCAAAACTTAAATTTTCTCGAAAATTTCAAATGGAACATCCTGTATATTAGAACGTTATTAGATGCGCATTTTCATAGCCTTTTCAACGGTTTCAAAGATATTAAGACTCGATTACGGAATTAACCATTTTTATATAAATTCAAGTAAATACTTCACGTTAATATGCAACACCCTGTATTTTATATCATTTTCAAATAGTTTACGTAATATCCTTAATTCATACTGCATAAAAAACTAAAGTGTGTGCGTGATGTAAAAGAGCAAAACATTTAATGCATATATTAACAAGGTTTAAATCAACAAGAACAACACTAAATCGAAATTCACAAAATAAACAACAAAAATTCAACGCAGCAAATGTTCAAGTTGGGAGCCGTCATTATCGATACAAATTTGTAATCTCAGTCTGTCTTACATTGTTTTGCACCTTCAAAAATGTTGCTTCGCATACAGAATTGAACACCTCTGAAATCCTTGCGCGCATGTCCTCCTTGGTTGTTAGTGGAGTTGCATACATTTTACCTTTAATGTCACCCCACAAAAAGAAATCTATTTTGGAAAGATCAGGATACCTTGCTGGCCAAGCGGTTGGTTTACCTCGACCTATCCATCGTTATTCAAAATAATGGTTTAGAAATGCTCTAACAGCTCTTGTTGAATGTGGAGGTGCTCCATCCTGTTGATACCACATTTCACCCCGGAGTTGTAGAGGAATTTCTTCTAACAGCTCTGGTAGAGCATTATTCAAGAAATGTAGATAACGCTCACCAGTGAGAGTCCCATTGAAAAACTACAGTCCGATTAAATACGAACCCAAAATTCCAGCCCACATATTTATGGACCACCTATGCTGACCATCCACTGGCCACGAAAAATGTGGATTTATATCAGCATAATAATGCACATTGTGCATGTTAATTCCTCCACAGTTTGAAAAATTTGCTTCATTTGTAAATAGCACCTTTGCAAGAAATCCTGGATCCTGGATCCTGGTTGTCCTTCTGTAGAGCCCAAATACAAAAATTCAATCTTTGCTGCTTATCGCTTGCAGACAGCTCTTGAAGTTTTCTAACATGGTATGGGTGATATTTGTTTTCTTTAAAACATCTTTGGACAGAAGTTTTACTGATATTTAAATTCGAAGCTTATTGTTGCTGGCTGATATGTGGATTTTCAATGACAGAGGCTATGATGTTTACAGACATACCTTCAGTTAGAACAGTTTTGTTTCTTACGGGAGCCTGATACTGTACGCTGCCGTATGCATCAAAACGAGCTTTCAATCTAAATGCTTTCAACTGAGGTTGTTGTCGATTAGGGTATTTCTGCCTATAGATTCTCTTTGCTAAGGCAACATTTCCATCACCTTCAGCAATCACATACAGCATTGACATAAGTTTTTTTAGTAAAAAACATAACTGATATCAAGAAAAAAGCGGGTAACTAAGAAAGCTACCTGTCAATAATTTAGTTAATTTTTCAAATCTCAAGTGGCGTTGACAAAGTCGCCCCTAGATTTTGAGATAAGTTTCATAAATATTGGAAAATCATAAATTTTGTAATTAATGCTTTGTATCTTTGAAACCGTTGAAAATAATCTCATCAAACGGGGTATTGCTGAAAAGGCCATAAAAATGCGCATCTAATAACGTTCTAATATACAGGATGTTCTATTTGAAATTTTTGAGAAAATTTAAGTTTTGCGAAATTTAACACTCTGTATAGGCAGGTTACATTAAGAATTACTATGTTGCATTTTGTTATAGTGAGGAGTATATAAAATTAGTAGTAGTAGTAGCAGTGGTGGGAAGGCCAATGCCAAGCAAGTAGGCCACAATGGGCCCTTTTTGCCAACCCCAGCAACCATGCTCTACTCCTCCTCGGTTCCGTCGCCAAACCGCCTCGACCTCGAGGTGAAGGCCGTGACGGTCTTCAATTGGACGGTACTTACCTGATTCCTCTGCAGACTCCTCGATCTGAACAATTCTGCTCAAAGACTCCCAAAAGCCTCGCATTCACACAGGTAGTGGTAGGACGTTTCTTCATCCTCGCCGCATTCCTGGCAAATGGGATCCCTCTCTACGCCTATCAATGTGAGGTGTCTTCTAAGGGCGCAGTGGCCTGTGAGCACCCCAAGGATGCGGCGAAGCGTAGGTCGACTCCTTCCGAATAGCCAGACAGCTTTATCTCTGTCGGGCCCCTCCACGAAGTCCCTTGCCTGCCTGCAGCCACCAACCGACCCCCAGTGCCTCTCCATTGCTTCCTCGGTCCAAGGCGACAGAGACTGTCTTCCTACATATGCCTATCGCAGGCTCCGGGCCACAGAACGGCCGCCGGGAACCGAGTCTTGTGAGATTATTCGCCACCTCATTCCCCGCTACGCCACAGTGTCCCGGAACCCACACCAGTTGCACCTCCTTCGTCCTGGCTAGCCCTCTGAGGGCGTCAGCGCACTCCTGAAGCAGTGGTGACCTGATTCTGGCCGCGCAGACTGCCCGGAGGACCGCCTGGCTATCCGAGCAGATGCACACACATTTCTCGGGACTCATCTTCACATCCTGTCTATTGTCCACGCCTCTGTTTCGAATGCCGTGGTGTATGCGCCAAGAGCATAGCTCTCGTGCACCCCCAGGCCCTCGATGTATATTCCTGCCCCGGGGGATTGTTGGTCCTCCAGCTGCGATCCGTCTGTGAAACAGACCAGGCTTGCGGGCTGGAATGCAACCTCATTTTCCCTCCACTGATCCTTGCTGGGGATCCTGAGGGTGTATGACCTAGTCAACCTAATATCATCCTCGGCATCCCTCACCTTTATGGCGGAAATCGGAATTTCCTTTTCCACCTCCTTGGCGACTCTTGCATGCCCTATTACTGCTCCGTCTCCGCACCAGTTACCTGAGTCCCGGATTCTAAGATGTGACGCCATAGCCTCCCTTCTGATACAGATGGGAAGCGGTGGCAGCATCAACAGGACCTCTAGCGCGGCTGAGGGTGTCGTCCTCATCCCGCCTGTGATACCCAGGAGTGCCAGCCTTTGGAGTTTGGCCAGCTTCCTGCTAGTGGTTTGGTTCACACCGCACCACCAGACCAACGCCCCATAGAGGATTCTCGGCCTGACGATCGCAGTGTAGATCCAATGAAGGATCCGAGGATTAAGTCCCCAGGTCCTCCCTATCACCCGACGCAGCTGCCAGGGGGTCGCTATTCCCTTCCTCACTACTCGTTCTATTTGCGACCCCCATGTTAGGTTGGGGTCAAGGATCACCCCCAGATATTTGACCTCCCGCACTAAAGCTAAAGGTTTTCAAACATCACGGGCGCAATGAACCCCTCTACCTTCCTCTTCTTGGTAAATAAGATCATCTATATAAAATTAACTCCAGTCAATATGCAGCCAAAACATGCTGCAGAATCGAAGTATTTACGCACCAAACTAGACCAATATTTTTAATAAGCAAATGAATAACTCTGAAACGGTTGGGCCTAGACCCATCATGTGGGCTATCAATTTGCTTGTCGCAATACCATATTTTTAAAAATGATATAAAATACAGGGTGTTTTCTATTTAAGGTAAGTTTGGTCTGCCATGGAGAAAATGAACACCCTGTGTAAATTAAAATATTTTCGAATTGCGCTGCTGATTGATAAGAACAACTTTGAGGTGAAACTTTTTTGACAAAACTCAGTTTAATATGGCATACTGGGCTTTTTCCGCGTAGTGGACCACCCTGTTTGTGTGTGTGTGTGTGTGTTTATATATATATATATATATATATATATATATATATATATATATATATATATATATATATATATATATATATATATATATATATATATATATATATATATAACTCTGTTCTCTCGAATTCCATTTTTGCCGAACTTGGACGAGTTAGGTGCACAGTGCACATATGCATGATTTGGGAAAATTCTTTATTATCATTATTATTATTATATTATTTTTCTGCTGTTGTTTCTATATGTTTTGTACTTTTTAGTTTGTCTGTCAAACCCTAAGGTAGTCAAAGAATGCAACACTGATTATTTGACATCGATTTTAAGACTTCTGCTTACGAAGAACACAAAGAAGCTAAACAAAACCATAGATCTCAAGGATATATTGGTACATACAATAAACTACTGTGACATAACAAGATCCACTAGACAGAAATATCAAGTCTGGCTTATATTAGATAAACTAATAGAGGATCCATATTTGAATCAGTAAGTTAGATTTCGAATTTGTTTTTAAATTAACAGTCAATTTTGATGTTATGTAATTTTTATATGTATTCGAGTGGTTATTTTGACTGACTTTATATGTTTCTTAAATAGTTTTTCTATGTATATTACTGCTGTTATTTTTAGTTCTGTGTGTTTTATAAGTGTTTTGATTTTGTATGACACATCATGTATGTTGTGATGATAAAGTCAATTTCATCTTTTAAATTGCCAACTTATGATGTAAAAATAATATTATGACGTCGCCTATTTTTCTGAGTGGCGACGTCATCATAAGTTTTTTTTAAAGGACAAACTTTTTTTTGGAAAAAATTGTATTATTTACTGTAAAAAATGGAAAAGTAATTTTAATAAGACATATTTTTCACTATTTTTATTTAGGATGACTTTTCTTTAGAATAATGACTTTTTCCTTCACTTTTCTAAAGTAATGAACACTTGATTTTGTGATTTTTGATACTTTGTCATGGAACTATTTGACAGGTGGAACAAAAAGTAAAGTCAAAATAAAGAAGAGAGGTCACCAATGGCACCGTCGGTGGGCAAGGGATGGCAGTCTTTGGGTGAGGGTAGGGTCACCGATGAGACCTATAGCTCTCTTCTGAATGGAGTCCAGGATAGCGAGTGTAGAAGCGGCAGCGTCACTCCCGATGTGGGAGCAGTATTCGATGTTTGGCCTTATTTGTGAAGTATATAAGGTATAGAGATTAGCTGGTGAAAAGTATTTGCGAGCCCGGAAGAGGAAACCTAATTTCTTAGCAGCCGCTTCTGCAATTGATGTCACATGTTGGTGCCAATTGAGATTTCGATCCACAGAAATGCCAACAAGTGAAAAGGAGTCATTACTTTGAATAACTTGGTTGTTCATTGTGATGGGTCTAGGGCTGATGTATCTCTTATGAGATAGAAAGCAAGACTGAGATTTGGTGGAGTTGAATTGTACAAGATTTCTACTTCCCCAGTCTAATATTTTTTGGAGATCCACGGAGACAGAACCCTCCATGAGTCTACGATCCTCATCTAATTGGGCTAAAGAGACAGGCTTAGAATATTGTATATTTGAGTGGAGGGTGCTGTCGTCCGCGTAACTGAACTGGCTTGGATGTGCTAGAGAGGAGGTCATTGATGTGGAGAAGAAACAAAGTAGGTGCTAAAGCTGAACCTTAAGGAACTCCTGCATTAATTGGATATAATTTAGAGGAATAGCCATCCACGACAACAGAAATGCTCCGGTTGGAGAGGAAATTTGCTGTCCACGTACAGAGTTTTGGTGGTAGGCCATAGGCCGGAAGTTTATTAAGCAGCGCTGCGTGCCAGACCTGGTCGAATGCTTTGGATATGTCTAGAGTGACAATCTGGGATTCACCGTGTAGTTCCATAGACTTGTTCCAAGCATGGGTGACAAAGGAAAGGAGGTCGGCAGTTGATCTGCACTGACGGAATCCATACTGCCTGTCGTGGATTAGACTCTGTTTTTCAAAAAAAAAATGTAATTCGGTGTTTATATACTTTTTCATCACTTTAGAGACGACTGAAAGGAGAGAAATAGGCCTGTAGTTGCTAGGAAGCGCTTTGGATCCTTTCTTGGGGACGGGTTGTACTCTAGCAGTTTTCCAGTTACTAGGGAATATGCCTATATTGTAAGATGTCTGAAACAGACGAGTCAGGACAGGAGCAAGTTCTGGTGCGAATTTTTTTAGAATATTTGCTGGGATCTCGTCAAGGCCAGAGGCTTTGCTGGTATTAAGAGAAGAGAGCATCTTTTGTACCTTTTTAGTTTTGAAAATGATATCCGTCATTTTATGTGCGACATTGAGGACTGTTGGTGGTTGAACATTTGGAGGTGGGCTGAGAGTAGAATTGCCGGGGAACGAGGCAAAAAGTTCAGCCTTGCCCAGGGCGGTAGAAACAATTTCATCCCCTGAGACAAGAGGTGGGAACGTGCTCTTGCAGAAATTATTCCCAATAGATTTAGCAAGAGTCCAGAAGTGTTTGCTGTCATTGGAGCTTGTGAGGACTTTGTTTTTGATGTGGTTACTAAACGAGTTTTTTTGCCTCAGAAAGAATGCAGACAAAGCAGTGTCTTGCGTCGTTAAATGTTTGACAGTTTTCTTGACTGGGATTGTGTAGAAGCATTTTGTGAGCTTTGACCTTTTCAAGTCTGGCCTCTGAAATCTATTTAGAGAACCAGGGCTTTAAATTGATATACAAGTTAAACGATGATGATTCAGACCATCGTTTACAGTTTTCTGTATAGTTAATATTACGCTGCGATGAAGATCCCAATTTTCTTAATAAGATTCTCTTTTCTGATGAAGCCACTTTTTGCCTGAATGGAACAGTAAATCATGACAACTCAAGATATTGGTCATGGGAAAATCCTCATTGGACTCAAGACTCCCACAGTCAACGTCATGGCAAAGTGAATATGTAAATACCACGTGTATTTATTTTATAATGAATAACAAAAAAAAACAGAACAAATAGGGCACTGACAATAAGCAAAGTTACCTACCTTTATTCTCCAATAATGCAGGAACATAAGCTTCGTTTTTCTGTATTCACACACAACACCTCTAGGGACCTCGTGTCTCCCAAAGGACTTACAAACAAAATGGATATTTAGAGACCTCGTGTCTCTTCAAGGGGTTGAAAGCAATTCGCTTTCTCGAGACCTCTTGCCTCTTCGAGGACTCAAAAACAAGTGGCAGAGGGATGCAAGCTTCTCTCCCTTCTCTCATTCTTCTTCCCCCTCTCTGGTCTTCTGGCGGAAACCATTAGTAACACTTACTCTATGTCAGTGTAGCGCGCGACATTTGAATTTAAAAGTGACAGAACAACGAGCATGAACATTCCGCCCACCAAAATAAGGATTTATTTTCACAATTATATTGTTTCTCAAATAAACAAACAAAACAAAAATTTACAATAAGCACAAAAAACAAAAAACTGAAGCTATTGGATTTATAATTAACTGTACAAAAAATTTCAAGGCAGACGTATTACTGCGATGGCAACAGACATAACTTCGTCAGAGGCCTATCAAAAGTGCCACTACTAGTGCGAACTTGAGCTACCCGAGCTATACCATCACGGCCTGGGTATAGTTGCATAATGCGTCCGAGCTTCCAAACAAGAGGTGACGAAGTCTCATCTTTAATCACAACTAAAGCTCCGATCGGGGGGGACGTTTGCACAGTATCCCACTTACCACGCTGCTGCAGTGTATGCAGGTATTCGTTCTTCCAGCGGCGCCAAAAGTCCTGGTGGATCCTTTGCACCAGCTGCCAGCGTGACAAGCGATTCATACTTAACAAAGTCAAATCAGCATCAGGAGGAGCACCTAACGGTTCCATTGTAAGAAAATGTCCTGGGGATAGGGCTAACAGATCATTTGGATCAGTACTCGCACTACACAATGGTCGAGAATTCAAAACTGATTCCACTTGAGCAAGCAACGTGGACATTTCCTCAAAGGTCAGAATCTGCAAACCGATCACCCTTCGCAAATGAGTCTTGACTGAGCGCACTCCTGCCTCCCACAGACCTCCAAAATGCGGAGCTGATGGGGGGTTGAAATGCCACTTAATGGTACAAGCATCTGCTGCCCCCTTTGCATAGTTTAAGAGCTGCTTATTTGAGCCGACGAAGTTGGTACCTCTATCGCTATACAAATTGTCACATCTTCCTCTGCGAGCCACAAACCTCCGAAGAGCTGCCAAGAAGGCTTCAGCTGAAAGATCAGACACTACTTCCAAATGGAGGGCCTTCGTTGCCATGCACACAAACAAACAAATATATGCTTTCACCTTTCGGACACCTCGATATCTGCCCTGTGTCACAAAAACTGGACCTGCAAAATCAACTCCGCTGTGTGAAAACGGCTTCAACTGAGAAACCCTGGCAACTGGCAAATCAGACATCATCGGTGCCATGGGAGTAGGATTCACTCGAAAGCAACGATAGCACCTTGACAAAACATGATGAATAGCTCTCCGAGGGGACAAAATCCAAAACTGTTGCGAAAGCAAATGAAGCAATGTGCGAGGACCAGGATGAAGATTGACATGGTGTGTGTGTGCAATGATTAACTCGGTGAGACGATGTGAGCGGGGCAACAATATAGGGTGTTTCACTTCAACTGGAACATCAGCTTGACGAAGGCGACCGCCCACCCTGAGGATACCCTCTGTATCCAGAAAGGGGGCTAACTTATTTATTGCCCTCGCACACCTCTCACCTTTAACCAAGGATGCTATTTCCCTTTGAAATACTTCACCTTGAGCACATTTGATAAGCATATGAAGCGCCTCCTGTAATTCGGTGGCTGTCAGAGATGCAGTAGTTCGGTCAGATGGAGACACCCTACAATTTCGCACAAACCGCTGACAATATACAACAACACCCTGAATTTTCCGTAGATGCGAAAAGCGATTCAAAAGTTTACTGAGCCACTCCTCATTTGCCAAAGTAACTAGTACGGGGAGAGTTCGTTGCTCCGCCAGGCACTCTTCTGGCGGCTCAAAACGCAACGACTTGGGCCAATTTTCTCTTGCCAATTTTAGCCAGGCGGGTCCCGCCCACCATAGTGGATGCTCACAAAACCCAGAAGGTAACATGCCTCTCGATGCACAATCAGCTGGGTTTTCTTGTCCACTTACGTGATGCCATGACTCTGGAGGAATCTTCTCTTGTATGCTTGCTACTCGATTCCCAATAAAGGTCTTCCACCTATTGGAAGATGATTTTATCCAGGCAAGTGCCACCATAGAGTCTGACCAAGCATACATAGAGTTAAACTCAAAACGACCTTCATACACCCGACACACAAATTCCAGAAGCTTTGCCAACAATAAACACCCACACAATTCGAGACGTGGAATCGATATTCTTTTTAAAGGTGATACCTTGGACTTGGCACACAGAAAATTGATCCAAACTTGACCCTCCTCTGATACTTGTCTTAAGTAAACAACTGCAGCATACCCTCGCTCCGATGCATCACAGAACCCATGGAGTTCTGTACTGATGATATTATCGTGTTTTACGCCTCTGGGAATTGATAAACCTGCTAGCGCACTGAGTTGTGATTTATACTGAGACCACTGACCAACAATATCCTTTGAGGGCTTATCATCCCATCCCACTTTTTGCTCCCACAAGCACTGCATAAGATATTTTGCCAACAGGGTAACAGGAGACAAAAAACCCAGGGGGTCATAAATTCTTGCCAATTCCGAAAGAAGATTTCGTTTTGTGCACGGACGATCAATAGGTTCAACATTAAAAGAGAATGTATCACCTATGGGACACCACTGGAATCCTAAAATTTTCAACACTGATGGATCATTTAAATCTAACGATCGAGGTTGCTGACTATCAGCTGATACTGTGGACAACAGTTTCGAATTATTGCTGGCCCACTTCTTCAATTCAAAACCCCCCTTAGCAAACAACCCAATCAATTGCCGTTGCAACTCAAAAGCCTCTGACAATGAGTCGACTCCACTGACTACATCATCCACATAGAGATCGGACCGAACTAGCTTTGCTGCCAATGGAAAAGATGATTCCTCATCATCACAAAGCTGCATCATTGTTCGGATTGCCATGTGTGGGCTTGAGGAGACCCCATATGTGACAGTATTAAGGCGATATTTCTGTACAGGTTCCCCCTTTGAGAACCTCCAGAGAATTCTTTGATAATCCCTATGATTATCTACAACCAAAATTTGTCGATACATTTGCCGAATGTCAGCAGTAAATGCAATTTTGTTTGAGCGAAATTTCAACAACACAGTGGCAATATCTGTCTGCAACTTCGCTCCCACTAACAACGTATCGTTCAGAGATACACCATTCGTACTTTTGGAACCAGCATCAAATACCACCCGCAGTTTGGTCGAAAGGCTGTGAGGACGCAACACACAATGATGGGGAATATAGTATGCATCAGATGGTTCCACAGCTACATCTGATACCAGAGACATATGGCCAGACTCATAATAATCCCTGATAAACTCCGAATAGGACTTGTGCAACGCTGGATCCCTACTAAGACGTGCTTCCAGGGAGTAAAACCGCCTCAATGCAACACTGAAAGATTCTCCCAAACACGGAGTACCCTCACGAAAGGGCATATTTAAAATATATCTCCCAGCACTATTTCGGTGCTGAGTCTTCTTGAAGATTTCCTCACATTTTTTATCTTCCGGAGACATAACTAAACCTTGTGGTACCTGTTCCAAGCTCCAAAACTGTTTCAAGGTATGATCCAAGTCGACCAACGTGCATAAACTATTCACAACAGAATGAGACTTTGACTGTTCTACACTGCCCATAGGCACCCAACCAAAAACAGTATTGATGGCCACTGGTGCACCTCGAGGCCCTCTCTTTATTCCAGGTCTAACCACATGAGCATAAACGTCAGTACCCAACAAAATTTCAATGTCCCCTGGTATACCAAACTCTGAATCTGCCAACTCTAAGTTCTGAATATGTTGCCAGTGGCACTGCTCAATTTTAGCAGAAGGGATCTTGGAACAAATGTTCGGAATCACAATCATGTCCAACTCTAACTTTGTTGGCTCATAAATGGACTCTACTCGACATTTGAGAGTGCCTTGGCTAGCAAGCGAGCTCATTTGGTTCAAGCCTTGAACCATCACTGAACGAGATGAGGTGTTGAGCCCCAATTTTTCAACACACTGCTGCGAAATGAAATTAGCCTCACTCGCACAATCCAGGAGAGCTCGACATCTCCTAACCTTTCCATTTTTATCTCGTACTAATAGCATTATAGTTGCCAGTAACACGGACTGTTCCCTTTTTACCACACTTGCCAACACACGCAATTGCTCTGCACCTTGTGGCTCTTCCACAGGTGGCTTGTTTGAGTCACTCTCATCTCCCGATGCCGGTGCTTTTGGGAAGTGCAATAATGTATGATGGTGTTTATTACATACACGACAACTTGATGACTTGCACTCCCTGCTGGCATGCGAGTTTGATAAACAGTTAAAACAAAGATTATTCTTTTTTGCGAACGTATACCGTTTATGAGAGGATAAAGATAGAAATCCATCACACTTGAGCATGGGGTGCTCCTCCTTACAATAAGCACATACAAGCTTTGTGCTGGTAACAAAGGACGAAGCGGGCCTAGCAGTGGTTGCTGAAACATGCTGCCTTCTATTAGTCACATAATTGGAAGTTAAGGCAGTTGTCTCCATTGCTTTACACTGCTTTTCCAAGAATCTACATAAACTACTAAAACTGGGAATGTCCGATTCGCAAAACTCAAGCTCAAATTTTTGCTTAAGACTCATATCCACCTTTTGCAGCAACATGTTGAATTTAGTGAAATCCCACATGTCATGTTCAAACTGCTTCAACGCTTCCAAATTTTCACTGAATACAGACAACAACGTTCGTAGGGAAGAAGCAGATTCACTATTTGCTTTGGGGGCCTGTACAATA
Source organism: Tillus elongatus (assembly GCA_964006375.1). Classification (NCBI taxonomy): domain Eukaryota; kingdom Metazoa; phylum Arthropoda; class Insecta; order Coleoptera; family Cleridae; genus Tillus; species Tillus elongatus. The sequence goes on along the minus strand of OZ023270.1, from coordinate 80,505,524 downwards.
CCCTGCCAATAATTGGTCAACAAAACCCGGGTATTGTGATACCTTGAGACCAGAGACTTGAATGCAATCCCATAATTGCTTCCCGTTAGCGGTAAATTCTTGATTAGGCCAGCTGCATCCTTCACTAACGAAGCACTCAAATATTGGAACTTTTCAATATCTGACAATGATTCGTTCTCATGAATCATTGTTTTAAACAGATCATAAAAGGTTGGCCAGTTTTTCCAATTTCCATCGAATTTTGGCATTTCGATTTTCGGTAACCTCAAATGTCTGTTTAAATTTGAAGTTGACATAATCGCGTTTGCGTTCGTTACTTCCTTTTCACTGAGAGATCGAGCGTTCGATGATTTGACAGAACACCGCGACTTACTCGATGCTCGACTCGATTTCGAACTACCGTGAAAAACGGATCGAGCTTGATTCTCAGCGGCTTTATTTGCATAACCTCTCAGTTCTCGATAGATAGTTTTTATAGAGTATTGCAGTTCATCGAATTTGTTCTGCATTTCATGCTCGCTCTCCAACTCTGATCGATCAACTACCGACACGATGTCCAAATGCAATGAATCAAATAGATTGACCAACTCATTCAACGCCTCAAAACGAACCTCAAATCTATTCAACCTATCTAAATCCACTACTGCGTCTATTTTGACCTGTTGAGCCACGTGCAATATGGCTTCTACTCGTCTATAAACGCTTTCGCGCTTATTTTTTAGCTGAATCAACTCCATTGTTCAACGCAAAAAAATTCCTAAACGCGATTTAAACAATATGCAAACGTGATTTCAACAATATGCAATTCGAGTATGTACCTAGTTATATACAAGCAATAACGTCACCTTGAAATTAAATGACTCAACACGGCAATAAACAATTACAAATTTACTAGACTAAAGGAAACAAGTAAAATTACTTCAAAAAATGGACTGTATCAACTAATAACAAAACAAAACAACTATAAAAATCCGGCTCGAAGGACCAAATGTAAATACCACGTGTATTTATTTTATAATGAATAACAAAAAAAAACAGAACAAATAGGGCACTGACAATAAGCAAAGTTACCTACCTTTATTCTCCAATAATGCAGGAACATAAGCTTCGTTTTTCTGTATTCACACACAACACCTCTAGGGACCTCGTGTCTCCCAAAGGACTTACAAACAAAATGGATATTTAGAGACCTCGTGTCTCTTCAAGGGGTTGAAAGCAATTCGCTTTCTCGAGACCTCTTGCCTCTTCGAGGACTCAAAAACAAGTGGCAGAGGGATGCAAGCTTCTCTCCCTTCTCTCATTCTTCTTCCCCCTCTCTGGTCTTCTGGCGGAAACCATTAGTAACACTTACTCTATGTCAGTGTAGCGCGCGACATTTGAATTTAAAAGTGACAGAACAACGAGCATGAACAGAATATATGTATGGGAATAATCGGACCACGTTTCATAGGGCCTTACTTTTTTCAAGGAAATCTTACAGCAGCACATTACCTAAATTTCATGCGATTGGATTTAGTGCCAGCTCTGGCAATAATTTTTCCAAATAATCACGAGGATGTGCCCCATCAAGATATTTGATTTCAGAAAGACGGTGCTTCCTCAATTTGGTGTAGACGACTGTCAATATCTAGATGCCACATTTCCTGAAAAATGGATAAGGTGTTGAGGAGCAATTAAGTGGCCACCGCCGTCCTCAGACTTGACTCAGTTGGTTTTTCTCTGTGTGATTATTTGAAATCGAAAGTTTATTTCAACAGACCAAATAATTCAGAGGAGTTACAGCAAAGAATTCGCGCTGAAGTGAATCAAATTAGTTTTGATATTTTTAGCACAGTGTTTACACCCCTACGGTCAATGCCAAATGGTAGGTGGAGAACAATTTGCACATTTGCACTAAATTTTGTTTTCCTTGGTTCAACAAGTTTTTCCATTACACTTAGGTTTCCAATTTTGAAAGTAAATATAATACTATTTTTTCAAAAAAATATTGTTATGTCTGGTACTTTTTTTTTTCATCATCATTTAAGTAGTGAGCAGGTCTACGGAACAGCACAAATAAAATATGGTTGTCATTTTTAAAAACGCTACGAAATCTCTACGAAATATTGCTTCAAACTGAAGGAAATGCAAATTTAAAGAGATAATTTTTTGATAAATCAAAATTTAAAAAGTGTACACCTGTTATAACTTTTTGTTGATATTGTTATCATTTCTTATCAGAGACAAAACAGAGTAGTATAGAAAATGTCATTTCAATGGTCGACTCTTACTGGGTGTATGGATATTTTGGAAAGTCAGGATACATATTACAAAATAATAATGTTTGATTTTATTTTTGTAGAGAAAAATCATTTGTGGAATGGTTATATTCACTTCCCAAAGAATTTCTGAATGAAGAAATGTCTGCTGATGTGCTTACTTTTGTTTATAATATGTCGAAGAAAAATCGGGTGTCATACTATGATTCTTTGATTGCCAACTTTGAACGAATTATTGGTAAGTTGTACGTCTTGTTCTTAAGCATTGATAAATAATTTTATAGAAATAGTTATTCAACATTTTTCTTGTAACTAGAATGAAATACTCCAGATGCTTTAATTTTTTTATTTTTTCATTAAAAAAAAAGATGTTTGTTACTGGTTTAGTAAATCGCCGCATAAAATTTGTTATGTAATGGACTTGAAAGAGTTCAAAAATAATCTTAGATTTTTGCTAAAAACAAACAATTATTGTTACTTGTTGCCTAAATTTGAATAAAAAAATTGTTTTGCAGTGGGCTCTTAAACTGTAAATTGTCATTGTTTGGCTGAACTCAAGCATTTCAAAATGGCAGCCAGTCAATGTGCAGTTGTAGACACTAAAATGTGTACGTATTTCTATTACTACGGTGAAATTTGTTGTTTTTAAGCATCTTGTATTATTATTATTATTATTATTATTATTATTATTATTATTATGATAATGACCCTCATTGATATGAACCTGTAACTACTCATAACTTAAATATAAAATTGTAGCTAAATCACATACTAAGAACAAGAAAGAAAAAAAAAGAAAAAGACAAAACTTCTAAATGAGTGTCGCTGTCAGAGTGGGGATAAGCTGACAGGTGTCATCAAGGTTACATTACATGCATACTAGGACATGAGAGAATCAAGTTGATTCTTAAATTAGTTAACACTGTGGGCGGATATGATAGTTTCTGGGAGAGAATTCCAGCTGGCAAAAACTTGAGTAGAGAAAAACGTCCGAAAAGAATGTTTAAAACGACTCGTTTTAGGGTGTGAACTCGCATCAAGGGATTAGAGCTTACCTGAAATAAGTGGGAGAGATTGGTGTTCAGGAACCAACAGAGAAGTTTAAAGGTGAAAGTCAGGTCTCCTCTGATTAAAGCTGTCTTATCCTCATTGAGGAACAGTTCATTATCATTAAACCAAGTTCTCGCCTCACGAAGAACATTGTCCACAGTCTTATTGACATCACTACCAGCATTACCAGTGATAATAAAAGTTGTGTCATCTGCAAAGAGGGCTGTTGCTATCCATCCTGCTCTGTTGGATGCCATCAGGAATGTTAGGAGGAAGATCATTTATATCTATATGAGAAAGAGAAGTGGCCCAAGTATAGAACCCTGAGGCACCCCTCTATGAATGTATCCCACTTCACTGTATTTCCTACCATGAAAAACTCTCTGTGTTCTATTATCAAGGTATGACCGCAGCAACTCCAGACAGGCTCCCCTAATACCATAATGACTCAACTTTGTCAAACATATTTCGTGCGAGACACAATCAAATGCCTTTGTTAAGTCTGCAAAGACTGCACAGTACTGTTTTCTCTGTTCAAAGGCACAATTTACGATCTCTAGAAGATACGATATCGCATCCATGGTGCTGCATCTCTTGCGGAAACCATACTGATGTTCATAGAATAGATGGTTATCTTCAAAGTAACTATAAAGTTGTTGGAAAATAAGGAATTCGAAGATTTTTGAGAGTATTGGCAAAACTGAAACCTGCCTAAAATTGCCAGGATCGTTGCAGTCCCCCTTCTTGAAAAACGCAAGTACCTTCGCACACTTCATCAACGCTGGGAAACAACCCTGTGTGATGCAGAGATTAAAGATATGTGTCAGCGGCAGAGTAATAAAATCCCCAGACCTCTTAATGACATACGAGTCGATACCAAATATATCCTTTGATTTTGTATTTTTAAGTTTATTGATAGCATTCCTGACATCCTCCTCAACAACTGGTTTCATGAAAAAAGAGTTCGCAGGATTTTGAATCCCAGAGAAATAAGATTCTGGGGAATTTAATTTATTTCCCACTGCATTATTTACCAACCTCTCTGCATGGGATGTAAAAAATTCATTGAATGTACTTGCTGATATATTAGTTTCAGAATTAAATATCTTACTTCTACCTGTTTAACGATTTATAATTTGCCAAATTGTTTTTGATTTATTGTCAGACTTTTTGATAGCTTCAGTTGCCGCCTTAGCTCTCGGCTGTCTCAAAAGCAAATTATATTTCGTCCTTGTCAGCGTGTCTTCGTGAAAAAGAGGTATACTGTTTCCAATCTATTTTGTATTATACATCTTATTGCTAATATTTTTGATAGGAAGGGTGATCAGATTGATGTGATTTATATCGACTTGGCCAAGGCATTTTATCGCATGATCATACAGGGTTACTTTATAAACTTATATCTGCGGGTTTCTCTGCATATATATATATATATATATATATATATATATATATATATATATATATATATATATATATATATATATATATATATCTGCCTATTTTTCAGATCCTATTGGAAAAGCAGGCTAAATTTTGTCATCTATGGTGGCTTTGATTTCATTTGTTATTCCACAACTTCAGGTATCCCACGAGGATCCAACCTTGGGACTTTACTCTTCTTGCTTTCCATTAATGATCTGACATTTGTTTGGCGGGCCAATCACCTTTTTGCTGACTATATTCAAATTTATTCCTCTATAAGTGGAGTTGATGATTGTGCAGAGTTTCTACGTGCAATAGACAGAGTTGACGAGTGGTGTGTTGATAATATAGTGTAGCTGAATTTGTCAAAATATAGGGTATAGGATGGTCTCAAATTCAAAGAGAATATCTTGCACTGAATATCATTAGAATATCGATGCCTCATTGATCCATAGATGTAGCAGCGAAAAAGATCTAGGCATTACCTTTGACAACAAACTATCTTTCAACTTACACACAGAGGAAGTGGCAAATTCAGCCCTTTGTATGCTTGGCTTCATAATTCGAAATTGTAGTAAGTGCCGTAGCAAAATGCCACTTAAAACATTTTATTGCACTGGTACGTACTAGGCTCGGAATATGGAGCAGTAATTTTTTCTCAATATTATATTTTCAAAGTCTTCACTTGAGGCAGTCCAGAGGTGGTTTTTGAAATTTTTGAGATTTAAAGTTGTATGGGAATATCCTTCGTGGATTTGATCATTTGATCTTGCTTCAGGTGTGCAGCTGTGATAGTCTTGAGTCTCTTAGAAAAATTGCCTCTAAGGTTCCTGTATTCGCTTTTAGATAATTTGCTAGGTGGCTGAGTAGATTTTACATACAAACTTGGAGATTACTTCTCTGGCTTCACTGTTGATTTTTGTAGGTGAAGGACGTAGCCAGCGTGTGAGCTAACTGGAGCAAGTGGCCCTTCGAATTCTGGAAGTTCTAGGATGTTCTTCAATGCTTCTGTGACTATAGTTTCGCTGCTTGACAGCATTTTCAGACAGATTGAAAATGCTGTCAAGCAGCGAAACTATAGTCACAGAAGCATTGAAGAACTTCCAGAATTCGAAGGGCCACTTGCTCCAGTTAGCTCACGTGCTGACTACGTCCTTCACCTACAAAAACCAACAGTGAAGCCAGAGAAGTAATCTCCAAGTCTGTATGTAGTATGGACAAGTTTCACCAAGTAAGGGCAACAACAATCAATGAATTGAGTAGATTTTGATGGGGTGCTGCCATGAAAAAAGGAAACAAAATACATGTAGAGTCCCCCAGGGCTCTATTTTGGGGCCCATACTGCTCATTCTATATCTCAATGATTTGATTGTGTGCAGCATTACTGGCAATGTCAGGGACATTATGCTGCTCCGCACAAATAAGGCTAGACAAACTTAATACCAGAGATCAGAGCTTTCCTTAAGATCAGCTAATGAACGGTTCAAAGCAAATGATCTTATAATTAATGAAAATAAAACACAACAACTATTAGTTACAAGCTCAACTGGGACATACAGTTAGAGAATGTAATCTGCAGAGCTAAACTGTCCCTGTGGACATGCCGGAGAATCTGTGGAAACAACTGGGGAACGAACCCCCAACAGATGTACTGGCTCTATGTAGTGGTTATCAGACCAATGATAACATATGGAGCCATAGTTTGGTGGCCTAAGGCACTTCGTGGTATCGCGAGGGCCAAACTGGCTCATCTACAGAGATAAGCTTGTCTGATGATAACGGGAGCGATAAGCACCGCACCATCAGCCGCTCTGGAGGTTCTCCTTAATATTCCATATCTTCACATATGGTTGGAGAGGGTGGCGAGATGGACAACGTACAGACTAAAACAAACGGCCGACAGCATGCCGAAGGAAGTCAGTCTGGGAGGGTCCGGACTCCTCGATGACATTGGGGGTCGCAGGATTCTGGGAATGGGCTCAGACTTGATGCCTACAAAGATCAGTAGATATGTCTTTCAAGACCATCCTCTCGGAAAGGGAGGACTGGGAGCGAAATACGACCCTATTGAGAGCCGATCTCTGCTGGTACTCTGACGGCTCCAAAACCAATATGGGGGTAGGAGCCGGCGAATATGGGGGCAGCAGCGATGCTAGACTATCAGCTAGCCTCGGCAAGTACGCAACCATACACCAGGCAGAAGTGTATGCCATCGAGATGTGTGCAAGGGAAAGTATAAAAAACCAGTGCACACACAAATCGATAAAGATATATGCAGATAGCCAAGCTGCAATAAAGGCTCTTGGTTCCTACCAGTGTAATTCAAAAACGGTATGGAGTTGTAAATCTGCCCTTAACGAACTGGGCAGCTGTAATGAGGTGTCGCTGGTCTGGATACCGGGTCACTCGGACAATGATGGCAATGTTGCGGCCGACGCGCTTGCCAGGAGTGGTGCCCAGAGAGACTGTCGGACCAGAACCGGTGCTGGGGATAACATCATGCACAGCAAAACGCACCTTAAAGACCTGGACAGAAAGAATGACAATCCAGTATGGCAAAATCTTCCAGGATTAGCTCACTCTAAGGCCTTCATAAATGGCCTGTCTGAGTCAAGGGCTAAAAAACTTCTAGAGTTAAACAGACAACAACTGAGTACTCTAGTCGGCCTGTATACAGGACACTGCCGCTTGCGTCACCACATGCATCGTATTGGAGTCGGTCAGGAGACCGAGTACCGGCTGTGTATGGAGAGTGACGAGACAGCAGAGCACGTACTGTGTTCCTGTCCGGCAGTGGACAGGACTAGATACCTGCTCTTTGGCAAGATAAAGCTTGCTCCAGAGGATCTGGATCAACTTTTGCCCACAAAGATTATCGATCTCTGCAGGAGGCTGCCTTTGTTGGGTGAAATATAGACTATTAGGCGTGAGCCACAATAAACCTTATGGTCGCGGTGGAGAGACCGGTATGGCCCACTCACAATCAAACATAACCTAACCTAACCTAACCATTAGTTACAACAAAGAGAGAAACAGTGTCCATTAACATCTCGGTGCTGGGTGTTGGCTGTGACAGTGTGATGATTTGCTTGGACGGATAGATAGAATAAATGCTACAAGCTGTGATACTTTCTACCTTCCAACTAGCGGGACAAATATTTTTATAAGATCGCATATTCATACAACTGTTAGCAATTATAACTCCATAAGTAACATATGTGACATTAATTACTTAAGAATAAATGAGGTCATTAGAGTTGCACGTAGTAGTTTTTGTTTGTAGTCCTTTTAGTTTTACTTATGACGTTACAATGGTTCGGTTCATAATCTTGAAGTTTTTTAAAATGACTGCTAATTATTGGTGACTACTAATGTATAACAGTTCTAAATTTCTTTGTCATTTAGTTGGGTGTACGCCTGTTGGACAATAAAATAATAAATAAAAAAAAATGTCAGCAGCTCAGCGCCTATGATATGATATTTGAAATATATAATAATGTATCGTGCACATCTTATATTTGCTTCAATCCACCAAGGAAAACGAAAGATAATTTTTTATTTGACAAATGCAGTGTGCTGTCAAAAGACCATCACCATATCTTTGTCATTTGTTTATTGCTGTACCTAGATCCTGCTGTATATGTACAGGTTTTCTAGTATTTAATAGTAAATTGTGACAATTTTTCATTTTCTTTAACATTGACTGAGGGAATAATAATAAGCTGAACACTTTAAATTAATTAATTAACTTATATAACTACATTCAACATAACACAACGACGCAAGCATTTTAACATGAATCACAAACGCTTCTGCTTTCTAGTTTCCGCTAACAGAGCACCCTATACTAGCTGGTCGAAGCTGTCAGAAATATCTAATTTAGATTTAAAATATTGCAGGAAAATCATACAAAATATTGTTTTTCTTTTTCTTTCCAATTATATTTTCAAAACTGAGCTTTTACTTGATACAACACATTTATTTATAACAGGAAAAGTTGATGAATAATTATTTCAAACAATTTACAGCGATTAAATTTTATAATATATGGTTTTTTTTTTTTTTTTTTTTTTTTTTTTTAGATAACTTACCAAAGTTGAAGATTACTGATGTCGTCGACATTCATAAAATAGATTTAGAAAGTAGATTAAGAGGTAATGCTGCATTCATGTTTTACTACTTACCTGAATTGACATGCAGCCAAGTGGACTATCTTGCAACTTTCATAGAAAACCTAGCTGATCCTAAACTTAAAAAGACTTTCATGTCAGTCTTAAAGGACAGGTAATTTTGGTTCTTTGTTTATTTAATGTCTATTATCTATTTTAGAAAATGCTTTCGAGCATAGATTAACAGTTGCAACAACCAGAATTTTTTAGTAGGGCTATATACGTGTGAGTATTAAAACAGCTTAGACTTGTGTTATGGAAGGACTTTTTTTTTAAACAACACACCACGAGGGCTTACAGCCTAAATACTATCGTACCGTGGGTGTCGACAAGGAGGAAAGAAGCAACTTGTTAATTTTGGACTTGAAGGTTTGGAGGTTCGGGGGAGAAGGAAAAACTTGTGCCGGCAAGGAATTCCACAATTTGGAAGTCCTCGGGACAAAAGAGCGGGCATAACAAGATGTTCTATGTCTGGTAACCTGGACAGTAAAAGGGTGCATTCGCTCTGTTCCCCTGGTAGATATGTTGGGGGCAGCAGGTGGAGGAACTATGGAAGAAAGCTCCTCTGAGCAGTGCCCGTGCAGATATCTATAAAATAGAGAGAGGTCACCAACGGCACATCGGTGGGCAAGAGATGGCAGCCTTTGGGTGAGGGTAGGGTCACCGATGAGACGTATAGCTCTCTTCTGAATGGAGTCCAGGATAGCGAGTGTAGAAGCGGCAGCAGCACCCCAGATGTGGGAGCAATATTCGAGGTTTGGTCTTATTTGTGAAGTATATAAGGTATAGAGATTAGCTGGTGAAAAGTATTTGCGAGCCCGGAAGAGGAAACCTAATTTCTTAGCAGCCGCTTCTGCAATTGATGTGACATGTTGGTGCCAATTGAGATTTCAATCCACATAAATGCCATTACTTTGAATAACTTGGTTGTTTATTGTGATGGGTCCAGGGCTGGTGTATCTCTTATGAGAAAGAAAGCAAGACTCTGCTTTGGTAGGGTTGAATTGTACAAGATTTCTACTTCCCTAGCCTAATATTTTTTGGAGATCCATGGAGATAGAACTCTCCATGAGTCTGCGAGCCTCATCTAGTTGGGCTAAAGAGACAGGCTTAGAATATTGTATATTGGAGTGGAGGGTGCTGTCGTCCGCGTAACTGTGAACTGGGTTGGATGTGCTAGAGAGGAGGTCATGTGGAGAAGAAACAAAGTAGGGGCTAAAGCTGAAATGCTCCGGTTAGAGAGGAAATTTGCTGTCCACGTACAGAGTTTTGGTGGTAGGCCATAGGCCGGTAGTTTATTAAGCAGCGCTGCGTGCCAGACCTGGTCGAACGCTTTGGATATGTCTAGAGCGACAATCTAGGATTCACTGTGTAGTTCCATAGACTTGTTCCAAGAATGGATGACAAAGGAAAGGAGGTCGGCAGTTGATCTGAGCTGACGGAATCCATACTGCCTGTCTTGGATTAGACTGTGTTTTTTCAAGAAATTTTAGTAATTCAGTGTTTATATACTTTTCCATCACTTTAGAGACAACTGAAAGGAGAGAAATAGGCCTGTAGTTGCTAGGAAGCGCTTTCAATCCTTTCTTGGGGACGGGTTGTACTCGAGCAGTTTTCCAGTTACTAGGGAATATGCTTCTATTGTAAGATGTCTGAAACAGACGAGTCAGGACAGGAGCAAGTTCTGGTGCACATTTTTTGAGAACAATTGCTGGGATCTCGTCAAGGCCAGAGGCTTGAATTGTACAAGATTTCTACTTCCCCAGTCTAATATTTTTTGGAGATCCACGGAAACAGAATCCTCCACGAGTCTGTGATCCTCATCTAATTGGGCTAAAGGGACAGGCTTAGAATATTGTATATTTGAGTGGAGGGTGCTGTCGTCCGCGTAACTGTGAACTGGGTTGGATGTGCTAGAGAGGAGGTCATTGATGTGGAGAAGAAACAAAGTAGGGGCTAAAGCTGAACCTTGAGGAACTCCTGCATTGATTGGATACAGTTTAGAGGAATGGCCATCAACAACAACAGAAATCCTCCTGTTGGAGAGGAAATTTGCTGTCCAGGTACAAAGTTTTGGTGGTAGGCCATAGGCCGGAAGTTTATTAAGCAGCGCTGCGTGCCAGACCTGGTCGAATGCTTTGGATATGTCTAGAGCAGCAATCTGGGATTCACCGTGTAGTTCCATAGACTTATTCCAAGAATGGGTGACAAAGGAAAGGAGGTCGGCAGTCGATCTGCACTGACGGAATCCATACTGTCTATCGTAGATTAGACTGTGTTTTTCAAGAAATTTTAGTAATTCGGTGTTTATATACTTTTCCATCACTTTAGAGACGACTGAAAGGAAAGAAATAGGCCTGTAGTTGCTAGGAAGCGCTTTGGATCCTTTCTTAGGGATGGGTTGTACTCGAGCAGTTTTCCAGTTACTAGGGAATATGCCTCTATTGTAAGATGTCTGAAACAGACGAGTCAGGACAGGAGCAAGTTCTGGTGCACATTTTTTGAGAACAATTGCTGAGATCTCGTCAAGGCCAGAGGCTTTCCTGGTATTAAGAGAAGAGAGCATCTTTCGTACCTTTCTAGTTTTGAAAATGATATCCGTCATTTTATGCGCGACATTGGGGACTGTTGGTGGTTGAACATTAAGCCAATAGAAACACAAGTAGCATAGCTTCAAAGATATGTGATATTTGAATTCAGTTTATTCTTTTTGTTCGTAGTATATAGAATTATATTCTGTAAAGGAATCTCCAAATTAATAGAGAAATATATGCGTTTTGGTCCCGTATTGTAGATCTCTCGAGGGCTACATAGAGTAATTGATGTACGCTACTGGTTCACAGTGATCTTTCAGAGCTCTGCACATTAAATTTTTTCTCTACTTAGATACCTCTATATTAGTATTTCTATTTACTAATAGGTGTCGCTTGGGGTCTCGAATAAAGTTATAATTTAAACCAGTTGAAACACACTATATTTATTACGTTATTTCATAGAGGCACTTTTGGGCTTGGACCCACCGCATGGGGTAGATAGCCGCGTGTACTGTAGTGTACGTGCCCACTTAAGGGGTTAATGTTAGATTTCATTCACATTAAAATGTTATTGATGAAGATTTTCAACTTCAAGCGATAACGGGTGAAAACAGACAGTGTCACAAATATCTAGTAGGCCATGAAACTCTGAAAACAATTTGTGAACTTTTTATAAGCCTACTTTAATCATCTAAATGTAGTTTGGGGAAGATAATAAATTATTTGACACTTATTTATCCATTACAGATGTTTGACGTTGAAAATAATGTACATATACTCCTTCAAATTTGGCATGAAAATAGTTGTTTTCATGATATAAGTACCTCCTAGTCCGATTCTAGAGGTTACTCACTTCGTGAACTGAGCTATTTTTTTTTTTTTGTTCCCTCAGGGCTCGTCCGCGGCCTTGCCGCCCCGATAGCACCGCAACCCTTGTCTGAGCTATATTGCTTGCAGCTTTGATTCGAGCAGATCACCCATAAACACATCCTTGTGATAGGCATTCTGTAAACTTTTTTTAATTTAGTTAAAATTAAAGTTAAAATTACTGACGCTACAGTAATGTCCCTCGGCCCATCCGCTCTTCCACATCGGATTTTGATCGTTGCCAGGTCCCTGTAACAGAAATTCATTAAAGGTAGAAACTCTATCCCTTCCCTGACAAAAATGCAGGCCCTCTGGTTCTCGCTGGATCTGCTGTAGATGAGCTTTCCAGCAGCTCCGCCGAGTCCTTTGATCTCTCCTTTATAAGAGTACAGTTCCTGGATGAGGGCCACATCCGTGTTCCTCAGAGCCATCAGTAGTCCGGCCGTAGCTGCCCTACTGTGTTGGAAGTTGACCTGAAGAAACCTAAGTCTCATTAACCCGTAGTTGCTTCCCCAGTGGGCGGAAGCTAACCCTTCCCAGGCCCCAGAATGCCTTGAAGGAGGTTCCTTCAAAGTCTCTGTAAGACGCCTGGTCGAATGAGAAGGTGCGAGTCTGTCCTTTCTCATCTGCCTTCCTGCTTAGAACCGACCAGTGTTGTGTCCCCAGTTCAGGGTTCTGGATCTTTAGTCTACTGATTACCGTCTCCTGCGGGACGGCGTCAGGGATCCGTACGAAGACCTTGCATCACTTGGGGAGTTTCTTGAGCTCGACGGCTGTCAAGTCCTCCCCCTCCCAAATCTGACCGAGGCCCCCGATCGTTTTCCGCAGCCAGTCTCGCGACTGCGGGCCGCACAGGTTATCCAGAGGATGCCCCCCGCCAGGCGCGTCTGCTGGAACTGAGGCGGGCTCTCCCCTCCCTGAAGAGAGCCCACCGCAGCCTGGATCAGGTCCGCCTTCCCCTGGTCTAGCATGACCTCAGGATGGCGTCTGTCAATCACCGCCTTCCCGAGGTCCTCCGCAGCCTCCCTATACAAGCCAGTCTGCGCCGGTTTTCCGGCCTTGGTCCTTTTGGGTCGTCTATCTGTAGTAGGCGTGCTAGAGCCAGAGCGCGGCATCTTCTGACTCGCACTCTCCTCTTGCGTTTTTACAGGTGTCCCGGTCGCCATTTTCTGCGCCCTCCGGAACTTCTTTCTTTGTGCACCGGAAAGATGCTTGGACTGCCGGGGCAGTCCCTCTATCCCTACAGTAGGGTCCTCACTGGTGGAGGGGCCCCCCGAGTTCGCGGACCTCGCCGCCCTCCGGTGGGACCCAGCCTCCAGCTTGGGTGTCGGGGACAGGTCGTTGGCCGAAGCTACCCCCTGATCCCCCGTATCTACGTCGGTCGTGAGACCTCCAAAATCCGCAGCCGCAGCCACTCCTCGAGCCTCATTGGTTTTTGTTTTATATGTATTTATGATCTTCATGTTGTTCTCAAGAGAATGGGGGAAATACTGTCCACACCATCGGAACCCCTTGTGTGGTGCAAGGCGGGTTACTCTGGAGGGTTGCCTGGTACTCCAGAGGTTCCGTTCACGACACCATCACCCTGGTGCCATCCATCCCTAAGCACGGGTCACGTGACACCATAGATTGGGAGAGTTTAGTTCGATTTCCTTGTCTAGATCTGTCATGTTTAGTGATTAGCAGGGTCACCTCGTGCAGGATGCGGCTCTTCACCGCACATGATGGTCTTGGGGAAAGATTCATCGAAAGTTTATGTTGTTTCCACTTCTTCAGCTTGCCCCCTGGAGTCCTTTGGCCCGCGACTCCTTGAGCCCTTAAAATTTATTGGTGACTTTGTGAATAGGATTGTATGTTTTTGGGAAAATAAAAAAATGTTCTATTAATATATTTATTACAACTCATTTAACAATCTATTTTCATCATTATGATTAAAAGGAATTTGGAATTGAAAAGGCTTTTTCTACTAGACAATACATAGAGACATAAATATATTGTCTGGTAGAAAAATCCTTTTTAATTCCAAATTCCCTCTAATCCTGTCAAACCCAGACGTGTTGATATTTCGAAATAATATTTTTATTATTATAATAGACAATAAAGTGTTGATCACCCATCCATGTTTTTACCTGTGGTAATACCCAATTTTAATTTATTGGCTAATATTTGAAATACAATCTTTATTTTTTAATTTTCAGAGTGTGGTCAAGGAGAGGTAAGCCAGATGTGCAAGCTTATATAGTAAGTAATTCTTTATTATTTATTTACACAAATTTTCCAATTATAATTATGTCCCTTAAAAAAGTGCAACCCAAAAGTATATTAAATTTAGCCACATAATATAGATCATCTTCTGATTGTTTTCCTTTCTTCTTGCCTTTCTTTTTACTACCTTTACCACTAGAACTTTTCTTGCTTCCACTGCTTTTCTTGCTGCTTTTTTTACTACTCTTCTTACTACTTTTACTACTTTTCTTACTACTCTTTTTGCTGCCTTTGCTTCCTTTCTTACCTTTCTTCCCACCTTTCTTTCCTTTTTTGCCCTTACCTGTTTGAAGTGCTTCTTGTCTGGCTTTCAATATAGCTTCAGGAGTACCAAATCTTATTTTCATTAATTTCTTTGATGAAGCTTCTACATTTACGTCGCAAGAGTTATCAAGTCCACCAATGTAATCAAAGTAAGACTCTCCTGCAAACATTTCAATTTTGTTTATTAAAATTAACTTTAATCTGTTTAAATAGTACTATTAATAATATCACTACCGGTCACGCTATTCCTATTAAGGAGTAAACAAACCACAGAGTCTACAATATTTCCTTATGTATTTTTGATCTAACATGCTACCTTTGCTTTTGTCACATTTATACATTTTACCCATACATGCTCTCATAGTATGTAAAATCCTTATATTCTTTTTTAAACATGTCTTTCAACATCCAACTGAGCTTTCCTGTCTTCCTACGACATTCATTACCCTCCATATACGAGCCCTAACAACTATATGTTGGGACAAGCTAATATTTCGGAAATAATACAACGGCTTTTCCAAACGACTGAATTATTTAGTTTTTACTTTTAAATACAAACATAACAATATATCCTAGACCATTTAAAAATGTTTCTATGATTTGGTAAAGCAATCGACATTAGCAGTGGAGTACTTTGTCACTTAAGGTTCAAATTAACTGACAACTAAATGTTGGGACAACTTGAGAATAAAGCTAAATTTAATATGGGGTCACATCACCCTTAGCTTTAACAACTGCTTGGACTCTTGCAGGCATTGTATTGACCAAAGATTGACACATTTCAACAGAAAAATTCTCCCAGATTTCTTGTAGTTTTGTCCGTAAATCAGATATTGTACGTTGAGGGTGGTTTCTTAAATACTGCTTCATTTTATGCCATACGGTTTCTATCACATTTACATCCGGACTGCTAGCAGGATGGGATGAAGCCTTTACATTATTGTCACCAAACCACTTTTTGGTTGATTTTGCCGAATGGCATGATGCTCCATCTTGTTGAAATATGAAATCATTGTCGGGAAACAATTTTTGGATACTAGGCAAAAGTGTGGTTTGAAGTATCTCTTGATATTTTTGGGCATTTACAGTGCCCTCTATAAATTTTAAAAAACCTAAACCCCTTGCCGACATGCAGCCCCACACCATAATTCCCTTTGGGAACTTAACAACTCTTTTTAGGCAATCTTTATGGAAGGCTTCTGTTTTATTCCGTATTACTCGTTTACGGTGGTCTCCAACGCAAACATCAAATTTAGCCTCATCACTAAATACTATTTTATTCCACTCATTTTCTGTCCAGAGTAGTTTAGATCTTGCCCAATTATATCGGTTTTTCTTCTGAACATCTGTTAGCAGCGGCTTTTCTTTTGCCTAAATAAGACATTTTATGAGACTTTTGATACTGTATGAACCATTCAAAAGTAAACTTACCTTGTAAAATCGCAGACCGCATTTACGCATATATTTTCGACAACATTCTCTAGATATATTTAATCCAGTTACCATGTTCCATTTAGCAGTTATTTCTCGAAGGGTGCTTCTTCTGGACGACTTGCATATTTTGACTAAATTTCGCAAATCTCTTTCAGAAACGAGTTGCGGTCTTCCCGAACTTCTGCCCCGAACATCCACGTTAGCAGTCTCACTGAATTTTTTTATTATATTGTACACTGTAGATTTTGAAATAGTTAAATCACTAGCAATTTTACGCATTGTTTTACCCTTATGGTATTGATGAATAATAATTGTACGTATTTTCTGGTTCGTAGCCTTTCCACGACCTATTATTTTAATTAAATTAACAATAAAGCATGTTAACAATTACTAACATCACTACTTGACGTTTTACATTAATGGCCATTTGCCAATGGACAAATAAAATAATTTTGCTGTTTATACCAATGCCGCCTATAATTAATTTAAACATTTTAAGTACAAGATTTGTGCTTGTCCCAACTTTTAGTTGTCAGCAAGTTTGACCTTCCAATGACAAATTACGCTATTATTAATAGGGATTACTTTACCAGGGCACGAAAAGGTTTTTTAATAATATAGAATTTACTGTTATGTTTGTATTTAAAAGTAAAAAATAAATAATTCAGTCGTTTGGAAAAGCCGTTGTATTATTTCCGAAATGTTAGCTTGTCCCAAGATATAGTTGTTAGGGCTCGTATTCTCTATAAATTCTACTATTATCCATGCATGTGACCAGACCACCTCAGCATACTGGTATCTTTTTATTTTCAATAACCTTTGCCACTTTGTAATCATTCAAAACCTATTAATTCCATTTTATGGCTGTTGATTTGAGTCCTCTATGAGTTTGAATAATTTTTAATTTTAATAGGTCTTCCTTTATCAGCACCAAACAAATCAGGTACAGTACATTCTCCTGCAGGCAGATCCACTGTTTGTTTGCATTATCGGACAGATTGGGCAGCATATAGACAAAATATCTGCGTAATATTTTATTGTGGCATAAAGGCTTATATACTTGTGTGTCTATTTCTTTAGTTATCATATTCTTTTTGACAATCCCTGTCTGAAACAGTACATATCTGGTATAGTACCACATAACATGAATACTGCTTTCATTAAATGCCTTTAAACAATATTTTCCATAACATGTGTCGTAATGGTGTCTAATAACATGATCCTCTACAACTAAATATTTAGGGGCGGCAAAAATTATTAAGTAACCACTAAATTTTATGTTAGTCAATGAACAAAAACTTCTAAAGTTTAGTGTTAAAACACTTGAGAACATGTTAGTCAATGATAAAGTACATTGACTGTTTATTGACTAACTGGACGATTTGGAGTTGAGTTGGTGATAAATCAAAACTACTCTAATAATTGACTAATATTAAAGAAATAACTAGCTTATTCAATGGTAACTATTGAAATTCTATTGAATTATGTTAGTCAATGAACAAACACTTCTAAAGATTAGTGTTAAAACACTTGAGAATATGTTAGTCAATGATAAATTATATTGACTACGATTTGGAGTTGAGTTAGTGATAAATCAGAACTACTCTAATAATTGACTAATATTTAAAAAATAACTATAGCTTATTCAGTGATAACTATTGAAATTCTATTGACTAACTTTACAATAGTTACAGAATGTATAATATTGATAACATTGAGCGGTCGATCAACGTTTGTTTTATCACAGCATGTGCTGTGGTTTTATTAACCATCAAATAAAATTTGTTGTTGGCTAAATATATTTCTGCTACCCATTAATAACATTTTTTTAAATAATAGATACCTCTACTGATAAGCTATGGTTTAGTAATTTTAGTCCATCATAGGTATTATTAAACATCTATTAGGTAACTAGATTAGCCAATTCAAAAATAAAAATAACTGTTCAATAATGACAACTTTATTTATTTAGGTCGGCTTAATAAGTTTAAAAAGCTCACACAAACTAACTTGAGCGTAGAAATGTGCAAAAACCGAGCCGTTCAATTCAGCTGTGTACCCCTCTTGTTAGTTTAGCTTCATTTTTTTTTTAATCTTAAAGAATACAAGACAGCATGTTGCCATTTCCATTTGTTGGAGTTATCTGCTGGTTTGTCTTGGCTTATTTTCTTTGACTTATCCATTTATTACTGGAGAGTCAATTTATATTCTTTACGCGTCTTCCTTCACAAATTATAAATTTAATATTATTGTTATTAATCTAAACTTCGTCTAAAAACAATTTTTTGTAAATAATTAACACATACAATTGTTTTCTTCTTATTTCAGACAGAAAAGTTTCCAGCACTGAAACACTGTCTGTGGTAACTGTACGATGGACTCTTGCTTACTGTTATCTTTAATTTATTTAATGATATGTTGTATTATATTTGCTATGTTCTTATTCTGTATTTTATTTTTATTGTAATAAAGGAATATTAAAATACATCTCGTTTTTTATTTTTTCCTGTTTCACAGTGAAAATGCAGAATTTATCACAACATTTCAAATATTCTGACCACAAGAATGGACACACACAGAAGTGCATTTAAAGTAAAATTTAAACTAAAAAAATAAGCCAATTTACACAACATTTAAAAGTTAGTAGGAGAGCAGAAATGCCAGAAAGTTGCTATTTTAAACGTACAATTTAAACAAAAAAAATTAATTTGCTACCAGGAGAGCAGAAACTTGAGAAAGTGGCTAAATAAAATTGTAATTTGAATGGAAAATTCAGTTTTGAACTAAAAGTGTAAAATTTTAGGCAAAGTAAAATTCAACAAAATTTAAAATTTGCTACCAGGAGAGCAGAAACGCGAGGAAGTGGCTGAAGTAAAATTTTATGTTCCATGAAAAATCTTGTTTTAAATGAAAAATTCAACAAAATTTAAAATTTGCTACCAGGAGAGCAGAAACGCGAGGAAGTGGCTAAAGTAAAATTTTATGTTCCATGAAAAATCTTGTTTTAAATGAAAAATTCAACAAAATTTAAAATCTGCTACCAGGAGAGCAGAAACGCGAGGAAGTGGCTGAAGTAAAATGTTACTTTTAACGATGTTTAGTTTTGAACCAGAAGTGTAAAATTTCAGGCAAAATTTAAAATTTGCTACTAGGAGAGCAGAAACGCGAGGAAGTGGCTAAAGTAAAATTTTATGTTCCATGAAAAATCTTGTTTTTAATTGAAAAATTCAACAAAATTTAAAATTTGCTACCAGGAGAGCAGAAACGCGAGGAAGTGGCTAAAGTAAAATTTTATGTTCCATGAAAAATCTTGTTTTAAATGAAAAATTCAACAAAATTTAAAATTTGATACGAGGAGAGCAGAAACGCGAGGAAGTGGCTGAAGTAAAATTTTATGTTTCATGAAAAATCTTGTTTTAAATGAAAAATTCAACAAAATTTAAAATTTGCTACCAGGAGAGCAGAAACGCGAGGAAGTGGCTAAAGTAAAATTTTATGTTCCATGAAAAATCTTGTTTTAAATGAAAAATTCAACAAAATTTAAAATTTGCTACCAGGCGAGCAGAAACGCGAGGAAGTGGCTAAAGTAAAATTTTATGTTCCATGAAAAATCTTGTTTTAAATGAAAAATTCAACAAAATTTAAAATTTGCTACCAGGAGAGCAGAAACGCGAGGAAGTGGCTGAAGTAAAATGTTACTTTTAATTTAAAATTTGCTACCAGGAGAGCAGCAGCGCGAGGAAGTGGCTGTAGTAAAATGTTACTTTTAATGAAAAGTTTTGTTTTGAATCAGAAGTGTAAAATTTTAGGCAAAATTTAAAATTTGCTACCAGGAGAGCAGAAACGCGAGGAAGTGGCTAAAGTAAAATTTTGTTTCATGAAAAATCTTGTTTTAAATGTAAAATTCAACAAAATTTGCTACCAGGAGAGCAGAAACGCGAGGAAGTGGCTGAAGTAAAATTTTATGTTTCATGAAAAATCTTGTTTTAAATGAAAAATTCAACAAAATTTAAAATTTGCTACCAGGAGAGCAGAAACGCGAGGAAGTGGCTAAAGTAATCTTATGTTAAATGAAAAATCTTGTTTTAAATGAAAAATTCCACAAAATTTAAAATTTGCTACCAGGAGAGCAGAAACGCGAGGAAGTGGCTAAAGTAATCTTATGTTAAATGAAAAATCTTGTTTTAAATGAAAAATTCAACAAAATTTAAAATCTGCTACCAGGAGAGCAGAAACGCGAGGAAGCGGCTGAAGTAAAATGTTACTTTTAACGATGTTTAGTTTTGAACCAGAAGTGTAAAATTTCAGGCAAAATTTAAAATTTGCTACCAGGAGAGCAGAAACGCGAGGAAGTGGCTAAAGTAAAATTTTATGTTCCATGAAATCTTGTTTTAAATGAAAAATTCAACAAAATTTAAAATTTGCTACCAGGAGAGCAGAAACGCGAGGAAGTGGCTAAAGTAAAATTTTATGTTCGATGAAAAATCTTGTTTTAAATGAAAAATTGAACAAAATTTAAAATTTGATACCAGGAGAGCAGAAACGCGAGGAAGTGGCTGAAGTAAAATTTTATGTTTCATGAAAAATCTTGTTTTAAATGAAAAATTCAACAAAATTTAAAATTTGCTACCAGGAGAGCAGAAACGCGAGGAAGTGGCTAAAGTAAAATTTTATGTTCCATGAAAAATCTTGTTTTAAATGAAAAATTCAACAAAATTTAAAATTTGCTACCAGGAGAGCAGAAACGCGAGGAAGTGGCTAAAGTAAAGTTTTATGTTCCATGAAAAATCTTGTTTCAAACGAAAAATTCAACAAAATTTAAAATTTGCTGCCAGGAGAGCAGAAACGCGAGGAAGTGGCTGAAGTAAAATGTTACTTTTAATGAAAAGTTTCGTTTTGAATCAGAAGTGTAAAATTGTAGGCAAAAATTTAAAAATTGCTACCAGGAGAGCAGAAACGCGAGGAAGTGGCTGTAGTAAAATGTTCCTTGTAATGAAAAGTTTAGTTTTGAATCAGAAGTCTAAAATTTCAGGCAAAATTTAAAATTTGCTACCAGGAGAGCAGGAACGCGAGGAAGTGACTGAAGTAAAATTTTATGTTCCATGAAAAATCTTGTTTTAAATGAAAAATTCAACAAAATTTAAAATTTGCTACCAGGAGAGCAGAAACACGAGGAAGTGGCTAAAGTAAAGTTTTATGTTCCATGAAAAATCTTGTTTCAAATGAAAAATTCAACAAAATTTAAAATTTGCTGCCAGGAGAGCAGAAACGCGAGGAAGTGGCTGTAGTAAAATGTTACTTTTAATGAAAAGTTTCGTTTTGAATCAGAAGTGTAAAATTGTAGGCAAAAATTTAAAAATTGCTACCAGGAGAGCAGAAACGCGAGGAAGTGGCTGTAGTAAAATGTTCCTTGTAATGAAAAGTTTAGTTTTGAATCAGAAGTCTAAAATTTTAGGCCAAATTTAAAATTTGCTACCAGGAGAGCAGGAACGCGAGGAAGTGACTGAAGTAAAATTTTGTTTCATGAAAAATCTTGTTTTAAATGTAAAATTCAACAAAATTAAAAATTTGCTGCCAGGAGAGCAGAAACGCGAGGAAGTAGCTGAAGTAAAATGTTACTTTTAATGAAAAGTTTAATTTTGAATTAGAAGTGTAAAATTTTAGGCAAAATTTAAAATTTGCTACCAGGAGAGCAGAAACGCGAGGAAGTGGCTGAAGTAAAATGTTACTTTTAATGAAAAGTTTTAAAATTCAACAAAATTTAAAATTTGCTACCAGGAGAGCAGAAACGCGAGGAAGTAGCTGAAGTAAAATGTTACTTTTAATGAAAAGTTTTAAAATTCAACAAAATTTAAAATTTGTTACCAGGAGAGCAGAAACGCGAGGAAGTAACTGAAGTAAAATGTTACTTTTAATGAAAAGTTTAGTTTTGAATTAGAACTGTAAAATTTTAGGCAAAATTTAAAATTTGCTACCAGGAGAGCAGCAACGCGAGGAAGTGGCTGAAGTAAAATCTTATGTTCCATGAAAAACTTGTTTTAAATGAAAAATGTAAAATTCAACAAAATTTAAACTTTGTTACCAGGAGAGCAGAAACGCGAGGAAGTGGCTGTAGTAAAATGTTAGTTTTAATGAAAAGTTTAGTTTTGAACCAAAAGTGTAAAATTTTAGGCAATATTTAAAATTTTGATTGAAAGCTTAAATATGAATTCATAAAATATCTCATGGTATGAGTGCTATGCAACCAGTAATACGTTATGTCGAACTGATTTGTACAAGTATATAAAATAAATTTGTTGAACTAGTGACATAAGTGAAATTAAACTATTCGCAAGCTCTACAATAACGAATTACTGATTTTGTTTTGATTAAAAACTCATTAAATATCAATTTATAAAATATCTTATGGTATAAAGGCTATGCAACCAGTAATACGCTGTCTCGAAGTGATTTGTGAAGGTATATAAACGAAATTTGTTCAACTAGTGACATAAGTGAATAATAAACTATTCGGAAATTCTACATTAACCAATAACAGATTTAATTTTCATTAAAAACTTATTTAAATATCAATTCATAAACTATCGTATGGTATGAGGGCTATGCAACTAGTATTACGCCTTACCAAAGTGATTTGCATAAATACTATATAAAAGAAATTTGTTGAATTAGTGACAGAAGTAAATAATAAACTATTCGAAAATTTTACAATAACTAATTACTAAAACTTTTTGTGAAATTAATTAACAAAGAAAACAGAAAGTTATAAAATATTTTTAATTCAATGATTGGTAGGATAACGATGCAACCAGTAATACGCAATGTGGAAGTAATTTGCCTAAGTATATAAAATAAATTTGTGGAACTATGAACATAAGAGAATAATAAACTATTCGAAAACTCTACAAAACCCGCAACCAATGCAATTTGACGACAGACAAAACTCTGCAATAACCAATTACTAAATTAATTTTGATTGAAAACTTATTTAATATCAGTTCATAAGATACCTATCTTATTGTATGAATGGCATGGAACCAGTAATACGCGTCGTCAAAGTGATTTGCATAAGGATACAAAATAAATTTGTTTAACTAGAGAGATAAGTGTATAATAAACTATTCGCAAACTGTACAATAACCAATTACTAAAATAATTCTGATTAAAAACTTATTTAAACATTAATTCATAAAATATTAGGCTAGGCAACCAGTAATACGATATGTCAAAGTGTTTGCCTAAATATATAAAAGAAATTTGTTGAATTACTCACATAAGTGAATAAGAAACTATTCACAAACTCTATAGTAACGAATTACCTTTGACTGCAAACTTATTTAAATCTAAACTCATAACATATCTTAACTAATTACTGATTTAATTTTGATTAAAAACTTATTTAAATATCAATTCATTAAATATCGGTTGGTAGGAAGGCTATGCAACCGGTAATACGCTATCTCGAAGTGATTTGTGTAAGTATATAAAAGAAATTTGTTGAACTGGTGACATAAGTGAATAATAAACTATTCGCAAACTCTACAATAACCAATTACTAAATTAACTTTGATTGATAACCTATTTAAATATCAATTTATAAAATATCTTATGGTATAAGGATATGCAACCAGCAATACGCAATATCAAAGTGATTCGCCTATGTATAAAAAATAAATTTGTTGAACTAGTGACATACTTAAGTGCATAAGTGAATAATAACTATTCGCAAATTCTACAATAACCAATTACTAAATTAGTTCTAATTGAAAACCTATTTTAATATCAATTCATAAATATTTTATGGTATGAAGGCTATGCAACCAGTAATATGCCTTGTCAAAGTGATTTGCCTAAGTATATAAAAGAAATTTGTTGAACAAGTGACATAATGAATGATACACTATTCCCAAACTCTACAACAACCAATTACTAAAACTTTTTTTGCCATTGATTAAGAAGAAATTGTTAATTGCATGTTTAGATAATGACAAAATATTATTAAATATCTTATACTTATTTATTTGTATGTAAAACTATACATCATGTCTAACTCTACCTACCTGTTTAGTCAATTACTGTACTAAATCAATCAATCCATATGTCATATACAAAAGAAGTTGTGTAAATATTAAACAAACAACAGTAAACGTCGCGGAAAGTTTCCTAAGTAATTTGTATAGACTATAGTAAATAGTATACCTATACATACCATTGTTAATTTTACATCACAAATTACTTATGGATATTTCTACCAGAACTATTTTGCACCATCGACTATGGAGCTTTAAATAATTCTATGCTTAAGCTTGGTTCATACACACGCAAATTGCGACATCGCAGCGAAACGAATCCCTATTAGTTTATTTAAAATAATATCGTAATATTATTTAAAATGGACAGACAGGAAATAGTTTTCCATTTCGAAAGTGTATGGACCTAGCTATACTCAAGGACAAAAATAAATTAAAGAACTATTGACTAACTTTAATGTCAATTTACCGAATTACTGGATCCAGATTACTAAATGTTATACCAGATGTTTAAGCCAAAATCTATCATTACCTGACCCAAAGTATCTATATAATAAAGAACTTTCATATTGTTTTATTATTTAGGGGGTGTTTCCCGATAAACTACTTACCTTCATTTTTGGTAAAATAATTCTCTATAGAAGTCTGCTCATCTTCCGTTAATTCATTAGAATTTTTAACAGTTCTTTTATCTTTGCTTCTCTTTGAACCCTTAGATTTTTTAGATTTCTTGGAACCCTTTTTCGAAGATTTAGATTTCTTCGAACCTTTCTTCGAAGATTTGGATTTCTTCGAACCTTTTTTCGAAGATTTAGATTTCTGCTTTTTATTTTTTTTGGATGATTTTTTACTTTTTTCTTCCGCTTTGGGCTTGATTATCTCTTTAATAGTACCTATTATCTCACAGACTTTTTCAAATGACAAATAAACAGGTGCTTCAGAACTATTTCTTATCTAAAAGGAATGAAATAAAACACTATTAGAGTTATGTTATTTTATTAAATAATTTCCTTTGGACCTATAAATTCCAGGAAGACCAGCATGTGTTTATAATCTAAGTATAAAATTATCAACACTAAAATAATCTATTTTTTTATTTCAACAACACACCACGAGGGCTTACAGCCTAAATACTATCGTACCGTGAGTGTCGACAAGGAGGAAAGAGGCAACTTGTTAATTCTGGACTTGAAGGTTTGGAGGTTCGGAGGAGAAGGAAAAACATGTGCCGACAAGGAATTCCACAACTTGGAAGTCCTCGGGACAAAAGAGCGGGCATAACAAGATGTTCTATGTCTGGTGACCTGGACAGTAAAAGGGTGCATTCGCTCTGTTCTCCTGGTAGATCTGTTGGGGGCAGCAGGTTGGGGAACTACAGAGGAAAGCTCCTCTGAGCAGTGCCCGTGCAGATATCTATAAAAGAAAGATGGCACGTCGGTGGGCAAGGGATGGCAGCCTTTGGGTGAGGGTAGGGTCACCGATGAGACCTATACCTCTCTTCTGAATGGAGTCCAGGATAGTGAGTGTAGAAGCGGCAGCAGCACCCCTGATGTGGGAGCAGTATTCGAGGTTTGGCCTTATTTGTGAAGTATATAAGGTATAGAGATTAGCTGGTGAAAAGTATTTGTGAGCCAGGAAGAGGAAACCTAATTTCTTAGCAGATGCTTCTGCAATTGATGTGACATGTTGGTGCCAATTAAGATTTCAATCTACACTCTTTTCACCTGTTTGAACATATATTCGAAGCTCAACCTAAACCAGAGAGTTGTAAAAATGCGTGATCATCACGGGCATTTTAAAATCACCGCTGTGATTGGACGAGACGTGGAACTAGAAAGTCAGTTTTATTCAACACTTAATTTGTTATAATAACATCTCTATAATTGATGATTTTTTACTTTCGTGGCCAGTGTCACTTGAGATACTAGGCTAGGCTCTTTTGCCATGCTCAAATTTACGTAATGGCTTGTTAGATATCTCACCAGCCATATCAGCTGGATTCTTCAGTAACTGGACTCAATCTGATCTGACAATGCCATGGTAACACTACATATACAAGGAGCCGCAGAGAAGATTGGCAAATTACTAAAGACGAAGGATAAATGCACCGCCTTTATGCCCAGAACATAAATCGGCATCATACTCAGATCAGTAAAGACACCAATGAACCCGCTCACATGTTTTTTTATTATTTTGATACAAGAGGGAGAGATGTCTCATGCAGACCTCATTCACGACACCGTAGTGCCGTGGGATATCGAGGTACTGTGAGACTCGTACTCTTAGTACACCTACTCACTAAAACTCCCTCTCTAGGAGTACCGGACCTTAGTCCATACCTCCGTCGGAAAGAATACACACAATGACTTTTTGGGTATGAATGTTTCCATTCTGTTTATTGCCACAGGGGCTTTACCGGGTAAATATAAGCTTTGGACACTTATGCTTATGTGGAAGTTGCTCATCGTAGTCGGTGGCACTACGGAGAAGAGCATTTGGGTGAGAAGCGGCTTTTGCGAACTGGGTTGTGGATAGTTGAGTTATAAACTCAAGTATCGAAGGCATTTCCAGATCAGAGTCAATCTGACTGTTTCGGACAAACCATGGCGCTCCGGTAACCATTCTCAGAATTTTGTTCTGGATGATTTGAAGGGTCTTGATGTGTGTTGCGGCCGCGGTGGCCCATGCAGGTGATGCATAGGTCAAGGCTGTCCGGATAATGACTTTGTACATGAGCAACTTATTGTTCATGGACAATTTGGAATTTCTATTTAGAAGTGGGAACAGCTTCGAGATGAACATCGAGGCTTTTTTTCGGGCGTGATCGACATGGGGGCGCCATGTTAAGTGTTTGTCGAGGAAAACCCCGAGGTATTTGGCGGAATCTTGCCAGGGAATTAGACGGTTGTCTAATGAAACGTGTTCGTGAGGTGTGTGTCTCCTCTTGGAAAATAGGACAGCTGAACATTTATTGGGGTGTATGGCTAGAAGGGATTTCCTATACCATGCTTGCAGCTCGACTACAGCAGTCTGAAGTTGTTCCGTTATTATCCTCGGCTGAGTGGAGCTGCTGAGGATTGTCGTGTCGTCTGCGTACAGTGCATAAGTCACGTTTAGGGGGGCTGTCGGAATGTCTGCGACAAATATATTGTACAGCAGAGGGGAGATAGCCGAACCCTGCGGGAGACCAGCCGCGGCTGGGTACGTTCTAGATCTGGCTCCCAGATGTTTGACCTGGTACTTCCTCTGTTGCAGGTATGACCTGATTAGCAGAATCAGAGGGAGAGGATAATTGAATGATAGAAGTTTGTTTAGGAGGCCCGCATGCCAAACCCTATCGAAGGCTTGAGCAATGTCAAGAAATATTGCACCAGTTGACTTGTTTTTATTAAATCCTTCGGTGATGTTTTCCACCACACGAAGGACTTGGTCTGTGGTGGAGTGCTGGTGTCTGAAACCGAATTGCTCGTCTGGGAGGATATGATTTTCAGAGGTGAATGAAGCTAGCCGTTTCTGAATCAGTTTTTCGGCGATTTTGCCGATGACTGGTAGTAGGCTAATGGGCCTGTAGTCCTGAGGGAACAGCGGATCTTTGCTGGGTTTCCGGATGTTGATAATATCGACAAGTTTCCACATGGAAGAAAGTTAAACTTACTGCGTTCCACTTGAATAATATTTATTATACTGCATACAGACTTGGAGAACACTTCTCTGGCTTCACTGTTGGTTTTTAGTGGTGAAGGATGTAGCCAGCGCGTGAGCTAACTGGAGCAAGTGGCCGTTCGAATTCTGGAAATTTTAGGATGTTCTTCAATGCTTCTGTGACTATAGTTTCGCTGCTTGACAGCATTTTCAGACAGACGCGCTGGCTACGTCCTTCACCACTAAAAATGAACAGTGAAGCCAGAGAAGTATTCTCCATGTCTGTATGCAGTATGGACAAGTTTCACCAAGTGAGGGCAACAACAATCAATAAATATTTATTATAACAAAGCTAAGTTTAGAGTTATCACAAATATTTTTCCACTCCTAGATATCACACTTCTGAAACAAGTTTTAGGCGAAAATTTGACCATAAAGCAGGCCATTGGAATACCTGTTCTGAGCTGTTTTAAAGCTTACGCATAGCCATACGAGCTCTAATAATACCCTGTGGTGTTAGCTGTATTTTCTGATTTAGGTGTTAGACACTTCAAGTGAATGATTTTCAGAGGTGAATGAAGCTAGCCTTTTCTGAATCAGTTTTTCGGAGATTTTGCTGATGACTGGTAGCAGGCTAATGGGCCTGTAGTTCTGAGGGAACAGCGGATCTTTGCTGGGTTTCAGGATGTTGATAATGTCGGCAAGTTTCCACATGGAAGAAAAATGTTGAAATCGCAGCATGGCATTCATAATCGTAACTAGGAATACCACGGCTTTGCGAGGGAGGTGTATTTTTTAATGATTTGATTATTTGGGAAACTTCTTGGAAAGTTGTGGGCTCGATAGTTGTGTCTGGGGTGGCGCGAAGCGCACTCCTGACGTAGCGGTGCGTTCTTGCTACATGTGACAGATCAACGTTGTTATAATTCGGGCTGAATTGCAACTCCAGATGATCAGCGAATACAGTAGCTTTCTCCGCATCCGTGTATATGACACCGTTATGGCCGTGAAGTTTTTTGGAACAAAGGGCTTTTGCCATTTGCCAGATGGAATTATCTTGGGTAGACAGGGTTTACAGCCGCTCCTCCCAACGATTGTTGCGGAGTTCTTGTAGGGCGGATCATACTTGTTTGATGAGTCTGTTTGCGTCTAGTTTGTCGGTGGGGTTTCCGGTGCGTTGAGCTAGTCTACGCAAGCGGTTTTTTTCGAGTATCATTTCTCTGATACTGGAGGAAATGGTGGCATATTGCTCTGGGCGGGGTACGTCCTTGATGCATGTTCGATAGAACATTCAATTTTGGACTGTAGATTATCCACTGCATCCTCGAGTTCGGGGATGCTGCGGATAACCGGAATATTGCCAAGGGTGTTTTTAAGGTGATCTGTGAAAACTGGCCACAGTACCTTTTTCCTTGGGAGGGCGGGTTCGTCGCTGACGTCGCCGAGCTGCAATATGACTGGGTTATGGTCCGACGAGAGGTCGTTTTGGGTTGATATTTCATGGAGAAGGGTGGTGTTCGACATGATTACTATGTCGAGCACATCGGGTCTACCAGCACTGCCGAAGTGTGTGGGTATTTGGGGGGCGCCTACCGTGCAGTTTGCACGGTTTTCGACATAGGCTTGGAGAATTCTCCCATTTGTGTTGGCATTACGAGAATGCCAATTGGGGTGTTTCGAATTTAAATCGCCAGCAATTATTATGGGCTGGTTGGTATAGAATAAGAGGTCTAGGTCGGCGTCTAGAATTCTCTTTCGTGGAGGGTTATATGCAGAAATGAGCTTTATTGGGCCTGCAGAGGAAGTGTTGACTACGATTTGCGTAGCCTCGATATTTTGCAGGGATGGCGTACTGAGTGGGTGGTGGTCAATATTTGTCTTAACATACACTGCCGTGCCGCCACCTCTGGAAGTGGTGCGGTCATTGCGGTACAATGTATAGTTGGGGAGTTTCGGATTGGTTGGAAGACACATTTTGGTTTCCTGGACTAGAATAACGTCCAGTTTTACGCGTTGAGCGAATTCTTGGAGCTCATTTTTTTGCAGGCTAGTCCGTTTGCATTCCAGGATGCAACCTGCAGGGATTGTGGCTTTCTTCGAGAAATCATTTATTTCTTGAAGATTGACACGATAAGTGGGATGGCGGAAGTGATCAGCGTCAGCAGATCAGGGGAAGTTTGGAGAATGTACAGGACTTTCCCCGCGACCAACTTCAGCTGTGTGAAATTGATCGTGGTAATAAGGAAAAGCACACTGGACAGGTCTATGGCGGGAGCTGCCTTTGCAGTGGAAGCTGCTTTTGCAGGGGGAGCTGGGTTCGGCTTGGGTGTAGCCGGTTTCGGGCTTGTTGAGGGTTGGGTGGGGCGGTAAGATCCAGTGGCAGCCACGTAGGAAATTTACGGCTTCCGTTGGGAGGTCTGTTTGTTGGGTTTGGGGAATTTCGGGCAACCTTTATAGTTGGCGGTGGGACCCTTCTCGCAGTTGCAGCAAGTTGGGTCGACAGATAGGGCTGATCAGACAATGCCATGGTAACACTACATATACAAGGAGCCACAGAGAAGATTGGCAAATTACTAAAGACGAAGGATAAATGCACCGCATTTATGCCCACAACATAAATCGGCGTCATACTCACATCAGTAAAGACACCAATGAACCCGCTCACATGTCAGGAGTACTATAGTCATAAAATATTTTTAATTGCTATGCAACCAGCAATACGCTGTGTCGTCGTTCCACGAGTCTGGAAACTCTAAAGCAGCACAAAATTCTTTTTTTTTTCTCAGAGCACTTATAGTATATAATAAATAAGATAGTAAATTGAAATCTGTAAACTTGAAAAAATTTAAACTAGGCTTAAGAACTGTACATCTAAATTTAGATGTGGATTAACATAGGTTGTTTAAATTATATTTAGTTGAAAAAAAATTACGTATATTGTATATAAGTTAGTGAGTATACATATTAGACTTGATTTAAATTAGTTAATAAATTGTGTTTAAGTAGTCACTTGTATATACTCATCGTTTTGTGAAAATTAGTAGCATTTTTGATAAATAAACTTAATTATTATTATAAAGTATTTGCCTAAGTATATAAAATACATTTGTTGAACTAGTGAACATAACTGAATAATAAACTATTCACAAACTCAACAATAATAACCAATTACTATAACTTTTTTGCCATTGATTAGCAAGAAAAACATAGGGTAATAAAAGATCTTCAATTAAATAATTGGCGTCATGACTATGCAACCAGTAATACTAGGTCAAAGTTTGCCTAAATATATATAAGAAATTTGTTGAAGTAGTGAAGATGTGATTAATAAACGATTCGCAAATTCTACAGTAACCAATTACTAAATTTATTGCCAATAATTAACAAGAAGAACATACATTCAAAATATCTTTAATTCAATAATCGACATGAACACTATGCAACCAGTATTACGGTATGCCAAAGAGATTTGCCTACGTATATAAAAGAAATTTGTTGAACTAGTAAAGATAACTAGATAGTAAACTATGCTCGAACTACAATGACCAATTACTAAAACTTCTTTTTCCATAATTAACAAAAAAAAGTCTGGATGCAGCAAGTGCGTTATGGAAGTGAATTTTCATAAAAATGTTTTTAATAGCAAATGCGAGCCCGGCATCAACCTGATTACCGGTATAGCCTATGTAGTAGAAAGAATGTACTATATTTTATCAAAATTACTTATTGTTTGAAAATGTACAAAAATGTTCCGAAAATAAACTTAAATGTTGGTTTCCTAGCCAACAAAGCTTACTTTAATAGCAAATTGAGTTATTGAAATTTGATGGATTTAATGAAAATTCGCTACCAAAACGCACTTACTGCGTCCAGATTTTTTTCTTATAAACATGCATCATATTTCGATAAAAAATGCATTAAAGAATTTGTTTACGAAAATTAGCTAAAAATTATAGACCGTTAAACCATAAACTTCACTAAACCTACAGCGAAAGCATCAACTTAATTAAACCGACAGCCAAAGCATCAGAGAAAGGGTCTGTTTGAAATGAATTTTCTGTAAATATCTTAGTAAAATGAAGGACAATGACAGTTGAATCTGAAACTTAAGGGTTTGCAGAACACTTTTCCTGCAACATTTTCTTTTCACAATCCGTATTTGTTTCACGTTTTTTTGCCTAAACATTGCCAATTTTGACGTCTCAAATTGGGACTTTGACGTTTTGAGGAAACTCCAAAATTTGTTTCTTTAATTAACCACAACTTATTAGTCTTTAAAGCTAGACACCTAAATTTTGGTACAGAGTTCACTCTTTATAATACAAACACGCGTACCAAATTTTGTTGTCCTTACTTTGTTACTTCCGGAGATATAAATTTTTTTAGAAAGAAAACACAAAATTTTTCGGGTAAACCTGGGCCGATTTCCTTGACTAACGGACTTGTCCAAGCCACTTGCAAAAGGAAGGTATTCACCAAATTTGATCAAGATTGGGCCATTATTTTTTGAGTTATCGGTGTGATATATACATACACACACACACACACACATATATATATATATATATATATATATATATATATATATATATATATATATATCTTTTGGAATATATATTTTTTTTTGTTCCCTCTGCGCTCTGCACAGCGATTGGTAGGGAGTGAGGTTTTATTGCTCCGTCTCCGGTCTAGACTGACCGTAGATCAGTTGTCTTTTGCGGTCCAGAGCTTTACACTCGCACAAGATGTGCTGGGCTGATTCCTTCCCCTCGCCGCAGAGTCTGCATGCGAGGTGCTCTTTGAACCGCCCCATTTTATGCAGGTGTTTCTTGACGGCCATGTGTTCCGTCAAGAGACCTGTTGTGTTTCTGAGCTGTCCTCTGCTAAGATTTAGCATCTCCACAGCTCTCTTTGAACTGGGTCCGTCAATTACTGACTTCCCATGTCTGAGCTCTGGACAGTCTGCCCACTACACCTTGTGTTGGTTTCTGACCCAGGACTTAATGTCTCCCCTGGCAGTGCTCTTTGTCACGCCCAGAGCCGGTTCTGGTCCCATAAATGGTTCTGCTGACCCTCTCTTCGCGAGACTGTCAGCTTCTTCATTGCCTTTGACCCCCGAGTGACCCGGAATATTGCACTACACTGTAATCACTTTTAAATATACACTTTATTTGTTTGCTGTATGTTTGTGATTTTTTATTGGTTTGCGTGGACTGCAGTTTCGAACCGTCCCGGTTCATCATCAGCACAAAATTGACATGTTCTAGATAGAGTACCTAAATGAATTCAGCTATGCAACATAAATGTCG
This sequence comes from Tillus elongatus, assembly GCA_964006375.1. Lineage (NCBI taxonomy): Eukaryota > Metazoa > Arthropoda > Insecta > Coleoptera > Cleridae > Tillus > Tillus elongatus. The sequence goes on along the minus strand of OZ023270.1, from coordinate 80,472,277 downwards.
TAAGACGTTAGAAATCCTTAAGTTTCAGCTACAATCTTCATTCTTCTTTGTTTTATTAAAATATTTGCTGAAAATTAATTTAAAATAGACCCGTTATGTGATGCTTTGGTAGCAGTTTCGGTTATTTATTTAATTCTAATAATGAGTCAGATTACCTTATTATTTAGCGTTTTTTTTCAATTGGGCAGAGTGGAAGTTTTTTATGGAGAAACGCTGTTGGTAAGGAGTTTCTCCTTTCTATGGACTTCTATAAGGTGAGTTTTTTTACAGTTTGCATTTCTAGCTCCGTTGTAGCATGTTTACCCTGCACAGAACCTCAAATTTGCTTTAGGTCTCTTAACTGTATTGTGGAGTTGAGATCACAGCATTTGTCCGATGGGTAATGCATAAAGGGATTCCTCTTAGCATGTTTCTGTTTTTTTTTTTTTCAAAAAACGAACAATGCGAATCTGCTAATTTATCTATAAATGTTATTAATCACACCGATAACTCAAAAATAATAGGGCGATTTTGATTAAATTGGCTACCTTGCTTTTGCAAGTGGCTTGGATAAGTTCGTTAGCCAGGAAAATCGGCTCAGGTTTTCCCGAAAAATTTTGTGTTTTCTGTCGAAAAAAAATTTATATCTCCGGTATTAACAAAGTAAGGGCAACCAAATTTGGTAAGCGGATTTATATCATTACAAGTAAATTAATTACAAAAATTTAGATCCCTAAGTTAAAAGACAAAAAAGTTATAGTTATTTAAAGAAAAATAAATTGGGGTTTTCCTCAAAACGTCAAAGTCGCGATTTAAAACGTGAAAATTGGTAACATTTAGGCAAAGAACCTTAAACTATATACGGGCTATGGAAAGAAAATGTCTCAAGCAGAATGTTTTACAAACCCCGAAGTCTTAGCTTCAACCATCATTATTCTTCATTTGACTAAAATATTTCCAGAAAATGTATTTCAAATAGACTCTTTCTCTGATGCTCCGGCAGTAGTCTTAGCTATAGAGTTTAATGGCATATAATTTTTATCGAATTTTTGTAAAAAATCAATAAAGCTCAATATATCCGTTATTATACAAGATACGAAAAAATATATAAACATTAATTATAGGGTGTCTTGAGATATATCTTAAAAAATTATTTCTACAATCACAGGCTGACCCATAAGTCATTGGCGATACAAATTTTCTTTTCTTTAATCGAACATGCCTTATGTTATTACATTTTTGCATTTTCCATTGAAATATAATGCATATTTGTAAGAAAATAAATTCTGGACGCAGCAAGTACGTTATGGTAGCGAATTTTCATTAAATACTTCAAATTTGAATATCTCAATTTGCTATTAACCTATAAGGTTGACCAAGATACCAGTTTTTTCGGGAACACTTTAAGTTTACTTTCGGAAACTTTTGTACATTTTCAAACAATAAAGTTATTTTGATGAAAATGGCACAATGTTTATACTATATAGGTTATACTGGTAACCAAACTTGATGCCTGCTTTCTTAAAAAAAACACACATATTAGCTATTAAAAATATTTTGATGAAAATTCACTACCATAACGCACTTGCTGCGTCCAGACTTTTTTTTAAATATCAGGAAATATAAAAAATCAGGTCTGTCTCGTCTTCGCTGCGCCACTCTGTATATTGTTTTTTTCTTAAACATATACTTCTCTTAGATTAATTAGAGTAGTTATTTGCAGTATGTACAAAACACCTATTTATTTTGGTATTTGGTTTATTTTCTTTATTGACCCAGTACTTTTCAATGTTGTAATGTATGAGATGGAAAGCTGAACTTTCGATAAGCAGAACATGAATAGACTAGACGAGTTTGAAATGTGAACATGAAAATGCTGGCGACTACAAGACGACATCGCTTTTAGGCAGTGATGATGATGATGATGTTCAAAAGCTTTTTTTGCATGTTGCTTTTACCTCTATTGGGCAGTCAATGTAGGAATCCTCCTTGGCTTCTACTCGACAAACAGCATATAGTGGGCTGAAAGATATTCTTGCTTCTACTCCGATTCCGCTCACAATCAACGGACAGACAGTTCTTCCAGCAGTTACCTCAAAGTACTCTTCTACCTGCAAACATCATCAACAGTTTTATATTACACTATAAAACAAACATTTCTTAACTTTAATATTATCAAAATAAGTGGCATAATGTTTCATACATATAATGTTTCGAAACTAAGAGTTTTTGTGTTGGTCACAATTTCTTCCATGAGCCTAATTTATAAATAACATTATAACACGATGATTTTAAGAATGAACAGCATGCGGATCTCAGTAACTGTAAAAGTTTAGGTTAAATTATAAGAAAGGTGTGCAATTGAGGAGTCAAAAAACATATTATACCAAGTCTTACAATCTGTTATTGAAAATGCCGAAACATCAACTAGAAGAACTGAAAACCCTGCGGCCCGGAATTAGATCAATGCTGGTTCAGGAATGCACCGACACTCTTAGCCCAATAAACACACGTGCGTTTAATAAACGTCTATTTTACGTAAAGACCGTTGAAAAAACTTTATCAGTTATAAAAATTAACGTTGAGTTCTAGGCTAAAAAGGCAAAGTTACCATTTATTCGTTGTAAAGACGTTAATTATGAAAAGTTTTTAGACGTAATATTTAAACGTTATTTCAACACATTTCGCCTATCAAAAAACTACGTTTAGTTGAGATTAATACGTTGAATATATGTATTTTATTAAACATTTTTTAAGCGAAAGACATTTTGTGTGGTATAAACGTTATATGTAAAACAGGTATTTACCTAATTTTTGTGAAAAAAAGCGTAAAAATTTTCTCGTTGTAAAGACATTATTGATGAAGAGTATAATATTTAAACGTTGTTTCAACACAGTTCGCTTACCAAAAACCTACATGAAGTTAGGATTCATACATAAAATACACGTATTTTATCAGACATTTTATAAGTGAGAGATATTTATGTGATATAAACGTTATATTTAAAACAATTGTTTTCCTAATTTTTGTAAAAAAAATCAACGAAACAATTTGTCATTGTAAAATACGTTATTAATTAAGTGTTTTTAAACATAATATTTAAAGATTGTTTCATCACAGTTCGCCTATCAAACACATGCATGAAGTAGGGATTCATACATAAAATATACGTATATTACCGGACATTTTTTAAGCGAGAGATATTTTATGTGATATAAACGATATATTTAAAACCACTATTTTTCTAATTTTTGTTAAAAAAGCAAAGTACTTAACCATTCATCGTTGTTAAAGACGTTATTAATTAAGTGTTTTTAAACATAATGTTTAGACGTAGTTTCAACAAGGTTCGCCTATAAAAAACATACATGAAGTAGGGATTTATATATAAAATTTAAGTATCTTACTAGATATTTTTTAAGCGTGAGTTATTTTATGTGATATATTATATTATGTACCTATAGTTATAGGTTACATTTTTTCCTGGCTTTATATATATTTTTTGTCACATAATCAATCTGATAGGTATTCGACAATGCGTGTATGTTTTAAAAGGAGCTATTTTGTCTTTTGCATTCCACTGTGTAACACATACAACAGATTTAATATTCTAGTTAAGTACTTATGTCCTTGTAAATTGGTGTTTGTGCGCATGCTGAACGAGAACAACAACGAATAGAAATAGAAACAGAACAGGTGACGTGATGGCGTGCAGTGTGTAACGTGGTGTTTAGAATTAGATGTTATTAAATATTATATTCAGTACGTGACACTTGTATGTTATGGTGAATGGTGGTCTGTTCTATAATTTATAATTGTTTTATACACATTTACAAATAATGATTAAAATCCTGTAGCGATTTCCTTTAAAAGTTTTGGAAATAGGTACAGTTAGTGCAGCTCAAAGTGTCAAGTTTTATGTCTTGAAGTTAGGCCAAGGTAAGTTGTATCACAATATGTAATAATTGTCTTCAAAAGTTGTAGAAGTTAATCACATTTCTTGTATTTTGATTGCTATAGAGCGTTATTAGGTAGAATAAATAATTGGGACATATTAGTTCAGCCGGCGTGTTTAAAATCGGCCATGTTGGTTGCTTTCTCATATTTTCAAGTTTAATTTTATTGAGACATTAGACGTATAGCTAGCGTTTATGAATACACCTTTTTTTCCTGTATTTTGATTGTTCGTGAATCAAACTTTCGAATGAGAGTAATAATGGTTAGCTATGAGTTTAGCATTTATAAATTCTGATGTATTTTTTTCCCCAGTTTAATTTAATTAAATGTACACCTATATATATATATATATATATATATATATATATATATATATATATATATATATATATATATATATATATATATATATATATAATTTCATTCGAACCCACGAGACTAATGGCAGTAGTATATGGTAATCACAATTTCATGACCTGTTTATTTCTATTTATTAGTTTATAATTTTAGATGCTGCAAAGCTAAATTTTCCCCAAAGTGAAAGAAGCGGCAGAGCAATCTTTTGTGCTGTTAAGGATTGGTTGAAATTAGCTACTTCGAGAAAGTCCAGAGCAAAAAACTAATGGAGCAATACTTTTTTTTGGTTGAGAAGTTGACAAACAATTTAGGAAATATATTTTTTATTTCATGATTAAGACGCTATGATTGAAGAAGCTTGTTATATTTTTAGAATGTGGTATTAATTGTTTTAGTTTTTTGATAATGAAATGTAAGTTTTTTGAAATATATTTTTCTTTTTTAAATAAAGTTATTTTTATTTGACATTTGACTTGTTGTGTTGTATAAAGTTCATTAAAAATTATAAACATAAATAATAATTTGCCAATGGTAGGTTTATAAAATTTAGCAGAGTGGCAAGTTTAGAAGTTTTGATGAGCAATGAGCACTTAAAGTAAGTATCTACACCGCAATGGAGTCCAGTTTGACACTTCTGCACCTAATGATCGTTTGTCCTATAAGTTGCCATCGTCAAAAAATTAATCGTACTCATCTTCTGCTGTCAGCTGGGTTGAAAAACTATCATTTGGTAGGTATGGATTAGTTGTAATTCAAACGTTTATTATACGTCGTTAATACAAGCAGTTTAACGTGACAGATCCCATTTGATTAACATTTATTATAAACGTATATTCTTCATGACAGATGATGGTTAAATTAACGTTGCAAAATCCTTGTTAATATACATGTATAAAAATGTATATTTTACGTTATTAACGGCAAATAGTTTAACGTTACAAATTCCCGTTGATAAACAGTAATTATAAACGTATATTCTCCATTACAGTTGATGGTTAAATTAACGTTGTAAAATCCTTGTTAATAAACATGTAAGAAAAACGTATATTTAAACGTTAGAACATACATGTATAAAAAACGTTTTTATATTGATTTAATTATATGTTTATTCGGGCGACATTTTTACCAAAATTAAACGTAAGGTAGCAGTTTCCTTTTAAACGTTTAATTAACGAACATGTGTTTACTGGGAGGGAGCTGGCCAGGTAAAAGATGGTACAGCCAATGTGGCTTCCTGACCGTGATTTTACGTTTCCGTGTTCTTTTGAAATCGACGCGGTCTTCAAATAAACACTGAAAAGTATTGCAGCATTTATTGACAAACCCGTGTTGATTTCTAGGCGCCAGACAATGATTCACGCACGGATTTGTTTGTAAATGACTGGCGGTACATGTTCACGTTTCCGTTTTCATTTCAAAAAGCGCCTTGGTACTGAACACGGAGACGTTGCACAAAAAAGGACCACCGATTTTTGTAGCGGAGCCCGTCAGACTCCACGTCACCTACTATGCTAAAATTTTGCAAGTCGCCGGCTAAGGGTTAAATTTAATACATTGAGCATTGTAGCGTTAAGAGACGATTTATTTGTTAATGTCAAAATACATGTCATAAGAGAAAATGAAACTAGGACAACAACAATAACATTTATGTTGTCAGTTGTGAATTGTCACAATTTTATTCAATTTTATACACATATGTTAATTATAAAAAATACATATTTCTAATTATACAACTGACTATAAACCATCCATTTGTTTTAAGATTAAGGTGATGAGTCAACCTAAGGCTAAGTCAATTTTCGGAGGTAGAGGTAAACGTTTCGAGTATGTTGGAATACATCCAGGTCTGTTTGGTCAAAAGAAAAATAATAACATTGGTCCGGGGACATATGACCCCCAAAATGTTCACGATTGTGCTTATAAGAAGTCTAGTGGACCCTACTGGTAAGTACAAATTCAAAAAAGTATGTGATTGATCATCTCACTTCTATCAATAAGCCACAAGAGACATGTTGTGGTTTCAACCTCCACGAAAGTTACGAGACCTGGAGCTGGGCGGGGAAGAACAAACATAGGTAAAGGTTTACCCTCGGGGCGCATGTTCGATTTTTATGGAATTTTGCATATAGACGCATTTTAGGGTGTAGATGACGAAAATCTACAACTCCGCAAACTGGGACTAAATGCGGGATTACTTTTCCTCATTTCCATGGGCATCTGTCTGCTTCTCTCATCCTAACCCCAGATGATATCTCACAAAACGTCACCGAAATTATCCAAGCTGGCATGGAATTATTTCTTCCGCGTACACAGAAAACCTATTCAGCCACTCAAAAGCCCTGGTTCTCTAAATTATATGACAAGGCCAGACTTGAAAAGGTCAAAGCTCACAAAACGCTTCTACAAATCCCAGTCAAGAAAACCGTCAAGCATTTAACGATGCAAGAAACCGCTATGTCTGCATTGTTTTTGAGGCAAAAAACTTGTTCAATAACCACATCAAAAAACAAAGCCCTCTTAAGCTCCAACGGCGGCAAACCCTTCTGGACTCTTGCTAAATCTATTGAGCATAATTTCTGCGAGAGCACGTTCCCACCTCTTGTCTCAGGGGATGAAATTGTTTCTACCGCCTCGGGCAAGGCTGAATTTTTTGCTTCGTTGTTCGCCGGCAATTCTACTCTCAACCCACCTCCAAATGTTCAACCACCAACAGTCCCCAATGTCGCGCATAAAATGACGGATATCATTTTCAAAACTAAAAAGGTACGAAAGATGCTCTCTTCTCTCAATACCAGGAAAACCTCTGGCTTTGACGAGATACCAGCAATTGTTCTCAAAAAATGCGCACCAGAACTTGCTCCTGCCCTGACTCGTCTGTTTTAGATATCTTACAATAAAGGCATATTCCCTAGTAACTGGAAAACTGCTCGAGTACAACCCATCCCCAAGAAAGGATCCAAAGCGCTTCTTAGCAACTACATGCCTATTTCTCTCCTTTCAGTCGTCTCTAAAGTGATGGAAAAGTATATAAACAACGAATTACTAAAATTTCTTGAAAAACACAGTCTAATCCACGACAGGCAGTATGGATTCCGTCAGCGCAGATCGACTGCCGACTTCCTTTCCTTTGTCACCCATTCTTGGAACAAGTCTATGGAACTACACGGTGAATCCCAGATTGTCGCTTTAGACATATCCAAAGTATTCGACCAGGTCGGGCACGCAGCGCTGCTTAATAAACTTCCGGCCTATGGCCTACCACCAAAACTGTACCTGGACAGCCAATTTCCTCTCCAACCGGAGCATTTCTGTTGTCGTGGATGGCCATTCCTCTAAACTGTATCCAATTAATGCAGGAGTTCCTCAAGGTTCAGCTTTGGCCTCTACTTTGTTTCTTCTCCACATCAACGACCTCCTCTCTAGCACATCCAACCCAGTTCACAGTTACGCGGACGACAGCACCCTTCACTCAAATATACAATATTCGAAGCCTGTCTCTTTAGCCCAATTAGATGAAGATCGCAGACTCCTTGGAGGGTTCTGTCTCCGTGGATCTCCAAAAAATATTAGACTGGGGAAGTAGAAATCTTGTACAATTCAACCCCACCAAATATCAGTCTTGCTTTCTTTCTCATAAGAGATACACCAGCCCTAGACCCATCACAATAAACAACCAAGTTATTCAAAGTAATGAGTCCATTTCTCTTGTTGGTTCTCTGTTGATCGAAATCTCAATTGGCACCAACATGTCACATCAATTGCAGAAGCGGCTGCTAAGAAATTGGGTTTCCTCTTCCGGGCTCGCAAATACTTTTCACCAGCTAATCTTTATACCTTATATACTTCACAAATAAGGCCAAACCTCGAATACTGCTCCCACATCTGGGGTGCAGCTGCCGCTTCTACACTCGCTATCCTGGACTCAATTCAAAAGAGAGCTATACGTCCCATCGGTGAACCTACCCTCACCCAAAGGCTGCCATCTCTTGCCCACCGACGTGCCGTTGGTGACCCCTCTCTCTCTCTCTCTCTTTTATAGATATCTGCACGGGCACTGCTCAGAGGAGCTTTCTTCCATAGTTCCTCCACCTGCTGCCCCCAACAGATCTACCAGGGGAACAGAGCGAATGCACCCTTTTACTGTCCAGGTCACCAGACATAGAACATCTTGTTATGCCCGCTCTTTTGCCCCGAGGACTTCCAAGTTGTGGAATTCCTTGCCGGCACATGTTTTTCCTTCTCCTCCGAACCTCCAAACCTTCAAGTCCAGAATTGCTTCTTTCCACCTTGTCAACACCCACGGTCCCACCCATTTCATAAAAATCAGACATGCGCCCCGAAAGTAAACCTTTAAAATGTAAATGGAAAATATAATAGCAACCGCCCCCGCCCTGCATCCACTCCTCTGACCCACCACCCGTTTTCCCAGTTATTTCAATTAAAAAGCTGGGGTGAGGGAAAACCACATTACAATGCACCTCGGAGAAAGTGATGGAGAAGGCTCTGGGAAAAACGAGCAATAGGCTCGGGGATCAATAAGATGCTTGGTCAGGGGTGGTGGCGGTTGGTATGGGATTTTTCCTTTCCTGGAATTCTGCAGGGGTCAATTGTGTGTAGTTTTCTCTTCCTCTGGGTTTTTAAATTTAGAGAACGGCGAAAAACAGTGAATGAGTTAGAAGCGTGGTTGCAGGGCGGGGAGGTGGCTAGGGATTTGCTTTCCTTGGGCTTCTATAAGCTTTTTTTTCTTCAAATTTTGCATTTATATATTCCCTTTTACTTTTCTTCTCCGCCCAGCACCATTATTCCCTCAGGGTGCCGTAACTTTCTTGGCGGTTGAAACCACAACATTTCTTTGTGGTTTATGCATATAGGGGTGGATAACCATTTTCGTTATACACATACAGGTGTCCCAGATAAAAGTAACTACATCTGGATTTCGCAAACGGTAAGAGATACAGTTTTGGTTAAATGGTAAAAAAAGTTGCGCTAGCAGCCCAATCAGATGCTGTATATAAATGAAAAATATCTACAGGATTTTCAAAACATCGAGCAAAGACTAAAAATTGTGATTTTCGAAAAATTGAAATATCTTCGCCATCTTGTAAACAAATTTAATAAAATTAGGCAGTTTTGTATTAGCGACTACGGCCAATCGAATGACGACAACGATTTGTTTCTAGGCCGTCTAGTTTTTTTGCAACCATAGCCAACTTTGTTATATCTTATGGCCGGCATATTGGATTTATACGTCACTAAATAGAGCATAAATGGAGCTTTTCAGCCATGGATAACAAGCCTATCTTTGGATGACGGAAAATGTAAATTTGTTGAAAAAGCAGTTTTTCACTTACTTGGCTGTGATATCAAATATCGTAATTGTGTTTGTTGTCATAGCTACGTAACTATCTGTCAAAACGTTGTCATTTATTAGCTTTTATCTGTTAAGAGTTTTAAAGTTTGTCAAATAATTGTGATATTTTTTGAGTTATACTACCAATTAAATTGAATAGGTTAAGGCGTTCAAATTGGGAAAAAGTGGACATATATGATTGTTTCATTTTGTGCCATAGGAATGCTAAAAGAGATCAGGATATGTATTTTCAGCGATATCCAGAAAGACGGCAACCAGGTTTATTGACCTTCAAAAATAATTTAGTTACCTATGGTTCCTTTAACCCTTTGAAGCAAAGTGGTTTCACACAGAAACCACTTACCTAATGTTTTTTTTCTATATGTACACTGGTTTTACAGTGAAACCACACTTCCTACTTGGACATTAGTGCGCCATCTATTGATCTCCATCGAAAGTTTGCAATTGGCGAACACTGTATTGCTAGTATTCGTTAGAATTTGTCAAAGACACCACGTTTTATGAATGATTTCGTTTTTTATCTACATTTTCGTAAAAAGTGTTATAACTACTGCGTTTTTTGGACGATTGTGTTACTGGGGCACTAATAGAAAGGTAAGAATACTTGTTTTACATAGTTTATTGTTTTTACTTTGTCAATCGGATATGGTTTTGCGGCGAAACCAGTGTGCTTGCAGTAAAGTAAATTTGTTTTTGTTGACCGGATATGGTTTCGCGGCGAAACCAGTGTGCGTGCAATGCACTAAAGTAAATTTGTTTAGGTTAGGATGGAAAATCAAATTGATATGTCGCAAGTGATGAAAAAACAAATCGATTTGTCAAAACTAACCTCGGATGAAGCTTACGCTCTGCTTGATGAAATTCCTTCTGATGGAGAGTCAGTAACAAGCGAATATGAGGAAGAAGAAGAAGAAATGATTGAAGACATCATTGAAAATAATGAAACTACCGAAGCGATTGCTCAGGACACTATTTTGAATGACGACGATTTGGCAATTGGGAGCGACATAGATGAAGATGCAGGCGATTTAGAAGATGATATACCACTTATCCACTTTGTGAACTGGAGAAAACAAGAAATTGCTCCGAATCTAAATCATTTTCAGCAACTAACTGGTCCTAGCTCTGAAGTACCACCTGATGTCACAAAACCTATAGATTTCTTCTTACTTATTTTTGGCGATGCTATTCGTCTGGTTACAGAACAAACAAACTTGTATGCCACCCAGGAAAAAAGAAACTATTCCGACAACTGAGGAGGAAATGAAAATTTTTATAGCGGTAAATTTGCTCATGGGTATAAAAAAGTCTCCCTCCTTTCGCGATTACTGGTCTTCGCGTCCAGAACTACGTAATGATTTCATAGCAACAAAAATAGGCGTAAACCGTTTTGGCTTCCTGCTAACTAGCCTCCATTGCAATGACAATGCCACAATGGCAAAAAGGGGGAGCCCGGTTTTGATCAATTGTTTAAAATTAGACCATACATTGAACTCCTAAAGAAAAACACTATGTGAAAATTTTTTCTTCCTCTGAAGATGTTGACTTTGTCAACGAAACGATCGTAAGGTCTCTGAAATATGTGATGTGGTGATTTGGGTGTTCTCCAAGTGTACTTATTCCTAAAGAAAAACTTCCAAAAATATTATTGCCCATCAAAAGAAGTGTTAGTTGATGAAAGCATGGTGAAGTTCAAAGGCCGAATAGCTTTCAGGCAATATATGCCAATGAAACCCGTAAAAAGGAGGTTTAAAATCTGGGCGTGCGCCGATAAAGGTTATCTAGGTAATTTTGAATTATATACAGGAAAGCAACAAGATAAATCTGAGAAAGGTTTAGGTGAACGGGTAGTGCTTGACATGACTAAGGGTCTCGGAGGAAAAGGACACCACGCTTACTTTGATCACTATTTCACAACAACTGATCTTTTACTTTCTTTACAAGAAAATAAATTCTACGCGTGTGGAACTGTACGCGCAAACAGAAAAAATCTTTCCACTGGATTGAAAGGCGATAAGGAAATGAATCGAGGTGATTTTGATTGGGCAGTTTATAGAGACAAAGTATCTTGTATCAAGTGGAAGGACAAAAGAACTATTCAGATGCTCTCTACTATACATTCTCCTACAGATCAAACTAAAGTGAATAAAAGGGAGAAAGAAGGAAGTATGACTGGAGTCAATTGCCCTAAAGCAGTTGTAGACTACCGAAGGTATATGGGTGGAGTTGACAAAGCTGATATGATCAAATCTTACTACGCCATCGATCGGAAATCCCAAAAATGGTACCACCATCTATTTTGGCATTTTCTCGATACATCAGTAGTCAACTCATATATAATATTCAAACGGGGGACCAAAAGTGCTATGAGCCTCAAAATTTTCCGATGTGAAGTAATACTGAGTTTGATTGGGGCTTCCGTTTCAAGAGGCTCTTGTGGAAGGCCATCTTCTACTAAAAAAGTTGTATCCAGATTTAAGCCTTATGTACCAATAGATCAACAGCGTGATCAAGCAAAACATTTACCTGTGCACGGAACATCAAGACGCTGTGCTCAGTGTAGTACGGCCGAAAAACCTCATCGAACCAGATGGAGCTGCATACAGTGTAAAGACGGGTTGTGTTTACTGGCAGAAAGAAACTGTTTTCTAACTTATCATCAATAATATAAAATATATGTAACCTTTCGATTTTGTATGTGTTCACTTGCATTGTGGTTTCATATCGAAACCACTTGCAAAAGTTAAAATAAATGTTTTTTTGCAACAAAGAAGTGTACTACATCATTTTTCTACATATTAAGATGATATATACCAAATGTCATTAGAATTGGAAATAACATTGAAATTCGTGCTTCAAAGGGTTAAAAAACACAATCGAAGTAGAGTGGAAACTGGAAAATAGTGTTGAAGTGCTCAGAGAATTCTTAAAAATTTAAGTTTCGTCCATATAAAACACATATTACTCAAGGATTTCGAGATGGTGACTTAGAAGGGAGAATCTTGTTTTGCAATCGGTTCTTAGAGAAATGCCAAGAAAATCCTTAATATCCGCTTAAGGTTCTGTGGTCTGATGAAAGCAGATTTACAAACTGCCCGGATATTTAACAGATATAACAATGTGTATTGGGTCGATCACAATCCGTTCTTAGATCGTGAGGTGCACCATCAAGTTAGGTGGGGTTTTAATGTATGGATAGGAGTCATAAACGGACACGTATTACTATTTACAATGTTTCATAATTATTTGACTGCACCTCGATATCTTGAAATATTACAAAATTACATCGACTAAACTTTAGAAAATTTGCGTCTTCAAGATGTAGCGAACATGTGGTTCTAGCAAGCTGAAGCATCTACACATAATGCAAGAATTATAACTGACTATTTGAATCAACATGGGAATCGAGGTCCGGTTGCCTGGCCTGCACGCTTGCCGGTCCTTACGCCGCTTGACTTTTGAATTTGGGGCTACTTAAAGGATAAAGTTTACTGGACTTCTCATAATACAGTAGTAGAACTTGAGACAGCCGTTGTTCATGCCACAGAAAAAAATCCTGAACAAATGGTTAAAGCGGCACGTGTGTCTCTAATTAAATTTACTTTAATTTACTTTAATTCAATACTTTGTCATTGGTTTTACTTCACTGATTTGAACCAAATTTGGGATTTACCTTTATCTTGTTAACGGCTTGGATGAGCTCGTTCATCAGATCTTGACGCCAAATTTTTCTTAACAAAAAATTTAAAAAATATTTTTTTAAACGCAATATCTCCCAAATTGTTTAAGTGATTGAGGAGGGGGCGTAAAGCCGTCGGTCCCGTGTCTATGCAATGTTAGGCACGTTAAAGATCCCTATCCTCCTTACAGAAAGGCAGGGGTTCGGCAAAATTTCCAGGATAGTGAGGTGAAACTGCTGCCTGGCGTCGGTGATTGGCCATAGTCGCGGGAATAGGCCGACGTTAAAGAAAAAAAACTCTTTTGATCAAAGAAAAATTAAGTTATTCTAAATTAATATTAAAATAATCCTGGACATCACTTCAGATTCTGTAATGCAATATCTACAATGTTAGACAAAGACAGATGACGTTACCTGTACTGCTATGCTATTTAAATAAATCCTAGATAGAAACAAATGGAAGTTACATTATTGCAACATGTCAGCATGTAGAACATTGAAGAGAAGTACGACAGGGACGCCATCTCGGTGCAGAACCAGGTAGTATGTTCTCACGGCCGCTCTAGTTAACACAAAATGTTATAGGTGGAGACGTGTACAACGTTTGATATTTTACAACTGACTTTTAATTAATCTAACATATTTAAAACATGGATATAAATATTGAAAATAAATATTGGACGATGGTTATAAATGAAAATTGTGAGGTTATCACTTAAAACGATACAATTTTGCGTAAAATAGCAAATCTGTATATCAGTAAATCATATTCTAAGAGGAGTGTTAACACTCGGTTTTTAATGTTTCTTAATTGAGCCACGACAGGAGCCCTTAGACATTATTATTATTGTATAACCGGGGGAAATAACTAATGTGTTATGTAGTAATAGCAACCATATCGGCATTTTTATAGTTTGTCTCCGTGCGAAAGACAATATTTGGTAGGTTTGTTGTGTTAAATTTAGTACCACGGGCGTCAATGTTCTTTGCAAGTATCAAGACTTGGTAGTCCAGTGTAGTCTTGGACCAAAGCTACCAAATTTTATGAAATTTGTTTACAAGATGGCGAAGACATTTCAATTTTTCGAAAAACACAAGGTTTAGTTTTTGCTCTATATTTTGAAAACCCCTCTAGATATTTCTAATTTCGATACAACATCTGATTGGGCTGGGAATAGCGCAACTTTTTTCCATTTAACCAACATTGTATTTCTTACTGTTTGCGAAATCCCCATGATGTTACTTTTATCTGGGAAACCCTGTATACGATACCGAAGTGTCAGAATTCGAAAGTCCAGAAAATCATTATTAACAGTGTACTTAAAAAGCAACCAAATAATACATAAAAAATACACCGATGAAAGAAAATGGATTAAAATTTTGTTGGCGATGTAATCTATTCTGCTTTAAATGTAATTCAGTTATTTTCTCACTAATACTAACTATACAGGGTCCCTCAACTGACGACGAAACATAGACTTTTTAAAATCATCACAATAGAAGTTAATGCATGTTTTATTTTTCACATAAATGTTAAAAAAAAAACAATATTGAACAAGACAGGTACTTAGTCTCGAGGTTTATTTACAAATCAGAATAAAAAGACAGAAGCGTGGAATTTAAGTTAAATAAGATGTTAAAATAATCATTCATTGGCTGCCAAACAATATCCTAAACGATTGTAAAATTAAGATCTAACATTGCCCAATTGGTATTGTGTGATTCTATCGCATTCTGCCGAACTTACGTTTTTAAGTTTCTGAAGGTTTTCAAAAGGAAAGTTAGTACACACTTTTGATTTAATATGGCCCCAAAGAAAAAAGTCGTTTGATGCGATATCTACAAATCTCGGTGGTCATAAAACATTTGCCATTTCCAGCATTTGATAACTAAAGGGGACTCCTTACCTCACTCGCGGGGGGCTGCTAACGGGGGTCGCGGCTGGGTGCCCGCAAGGGAGCGTTTTGTCTCCCCTGCTCTGCCTAGAGTACTAGATTTTCTGAATGGAACTCATGTTCTCGTTTACATGATTTGATGATTTTTTTTAAGAGTCTGATACAATTTTGCTCTAAAATAACAAGGGAAGCCAATTCTTGAGCATCTAAAAATTTGCATGCAAATCCGTATGTTGCGGCGTCAGTTAAAGGACCCTGTATGTATGCTATGATCTAGGCGAGCAGATTTTACATATGCATCAATCACTTTTTAAAACCAGACGCGACTAGACTAAAACTAGACCCAACGTGACCCGACCTGACTAATAAGAGAGACTAGAACATACATCAGTGTTCTAAAAATAAAAAAAGTCCAGACGAAAATTTCGAATTTGTAAACCGCTATTTTCTTCTTTCAGTTGGAAACGTAAAGTCGAAACAGAAGAATTCAGTAAATTTTTGGGCTTCCGATTTTACCATATAAAGACAGAAAAAGAAAATGAAATAAATAGGCTAGGTCCTGGAAGTTACGACATCGATCCTGATTTCTTCAAGCCAAAGACAAGTTCAGTTCTTAAGAATGTAACTCTTGGCATAGGCCAAAGATTTATAGAACCTATACCTTCAGGACCTTCACCAGGTGACTTTTAAATATAAAAACTTATACTAGAAGATGTATATACGAGGTGAGGGCCAAAATTTCCCGATCTGATTATGAAAGAAACGGCGTAGACTCACAATTAAATTTTATTTTTTAATATAGACCCCCCCCCCCCCCTAACATCAATGCACTCATTACATCGTTCCAGCAACAATTCCAGACAACCGAAATAAAAAATATTATTTCGGTTTGTCCTTAAAATGTGCCCAAACTGCGGCTTTCACCCCTTCGTCGTCACTGAAATGACGCCCGCGATGGCCCTTTTTCAAATTTCCAAATATGTATAGTAGTCACTGGGGGTCATAATCAATTTGTTCGAAATTGCAGTCGTGAAGCAAATACACGCCTCTGGTCAATCTTCGACGTCTTTTCTACCGAATATTTTGTCGTTAGTTATGCAGGAGTGATGCATAATATGACCCGTTGACTGTGGTGTTGCTTCTTTAAACCATATGAGAAAAATACCTTTACAATCGCAAAAAAATCGTAGCCATCACTTTTTTGTCCATTGACAGACCTTGAACTTTCTTGGCGGTGCTTCTCCTTTACGCCTCCATTCCATCGACTCCGTTTTGCACAATGGATCAAAGTAGACAACCATAGTCTGTGACAATTGTCTTCAACGCGTCCACGAGGTTTTCTCCCCAAAGGTCCAAAGAAGATCGTCCACAATCAACAAGGCGCTGGCGCTGAACTGCTGAAAGATGTTTGGGGATACACCTTGCGCTAACTTTATTCATGCCTAAATTTTCGTGGAGGATTCGGCGAACGCTTGTATCTGAAAGCCCCGAAATTTTTGATAATTCTTTCACTTTAAAGCATCACAAAACGTCACCGAAATTATCCACGCTGGTATGGAATTATTTATTCCACGTACACAGAAAACCTCTTCAGCCACTCAAAAGCCCTGGTTCTCTAAATCTTGTGACAAGGCCAGACTTGAAAATGTTAAAGATCACAAAACATTTCTACACAATCCCAGTGAAGAAAACCGTCAAACATTTAACGACGCAAGAAACCGCTATGTCCGCATTCTTTCTGAGGCAAAAAACTCGTTTAATAATCACATCAAAAACAAAGTCCTCTTAAGCTCTAAGGGCAGCAAACCCTTCTAGACTCTTGCTAAATCTATTGGGAATAATTTCTGCAAGAGCACATTCCCACCTCTTGCCTCAGGGAAATTGTTTCTACCGCCCTGGATAAGGCTGAACTTTTTGCCTCGTTGTTTGCCGGCAATTCTACTCTCAACCCACCTCCAAATGTTCAACCACTAACAGTCCCCAAATGTCGCGCATAAAATAACGGACATCATTTTCAAAACTAAAAAGGTACGAAAGATGCTCTCTTCTCTTAATACCAGGAAAGCCTCTGGCCTTGACGAGATCCCAGCAATTGTTCCCAAAAAATGCGCACCAGAACTTGCTTCTGACCTGACTCGTCTGTTTCCGACATCTTACAATAGAGGCATATTCCCTAGTAACTGGAAAACTGCTCGAGTACAACCTGTCCCCAAGAAAGGATCCAAAGCGCTTCCTAGCAATTACAGGCCTATTTCTCTCCTTTCAGTCATCTCTAAAGTGATGAAAAAGTAAATAAACACCGAATTACTAAAATTTCTTGAAAAACACAGTCTAATCCAAGACAGGCAGTATGGATTCCGTCAGCGCAGATCAACTGCGACCTCCTTTCCTCACCTATTCTTGGAACAAGTCTATGGAACTACACGGTGAATCCCAGATTGTCGCTCTAGACATATCCAAAGCCTTCGACCAGGTCTGGCAGGCAGAGCTGCTTAATAAACTACTGGCCTATGGCCTACCACCAAAACTATGTACCTGGACAGCAAACTTCCTCTCCAACCGGAGCATTTCTGTTGTTGTGGATGGCCATTCCTCTAAACTATATCCAATTAATGCAGGAGTTCCTCAAGGATCAGCTTTAGCCCCTACTTTGTTTCTTCTCCACATCAATGACCTCCTCTCTAGCACATCGAACTCAGTTCACAGTTACGCGGACGACAGCACCCTCCACTCAAATATACAATATTCTAAGCCTGTCTCTCTGGCCTAACTAGATGAGGATCGTAGACACATGGATGGTTCTGTCTCCGTGGATCTCCAAAAAATATTAGACTGGGCAAGTAGAAATCTTGTACAATTTAACCCCACAAAATCTCAGTCTTGCTTCCTTTCTCATAAAAGATACACCAGTCCTAGAACCATCACAATGAACAACCAAGTTATTCAAAGTAATGAGTCCTTTTCACTTGTTGGCATTTCTGTGGATCGAAATCTCAATTGGCACCAACATGTCACATCAATTGCAGAAGCGGCTGCTAAGAAATTAGGTTTCCTCTTCCGGGCTCGCAAATACTTTTTACCAGCTAATCTCTATACCTTATATACTTCACAAATAAGGCCAAATCTCGAATACTGCTCCCACATCTGGGGTGCTGCTGCCGCTTCTACACTCGCTATCCTGGACTCCATTCAGAAGAGAGCTATACGTCTCATTGGTGACCCTACCCTCACCCAAAGGCTGCCATCCCTTGCCCACCGACGTGCCGTTGGTGACCTCTCTCTCTCTCTCTCTCTCTCTCTCTCTCTCTTATAGATATCTGCACGGGCAGTGCTCAGAGGAGCTTTCTTTCATAGTTCAGAGCGAATGCACCCTTTTACTGTCCAGGTCACCAGACATAGAACATCTTGTTATGTCCGCTCTTTTGTCCAGAGGACTTCCAAGTTGTGGAATTCCTTGCCGGCACATGTTTTTCCTTCTCCTCCGAACCTCCAAACCTTCAAGTCCAGAATTAACAAGTTGCCTCTTTCCTCCTTGTCGACACCCACGGTACGATAGTATTTAGGCTGTAAGCCCTCGTGGTGTGTTGTGGAAATAAAAAATAAAATAAAAAATCGATCGCTTAATACGGGATCCTCAACAAGGGCAACCCCTGCCTAATTCGAAACCGTTTCGGCCAAGCTTTTACTACAGAATAAGACGAAGAATTTTACCCGTAAACCCCGTCCAGTCGATCTTTGAAGCCTTGCGGTGAAATACTTTCTCGAGTGAGGAATTTAATAACAGCTCTATACTCAATTTTCGCGACTTCTGACATCGTGATCAACAAGTGTCAGTTACAAGAAAACCAGTTGATATAAAACTCATTATTTATATTTAAAAATGCGTGACCAATTAAACAAATTTATAGTACTAGTACTAGTAATTAATCCTAACAGCAACGTCACTATTTGAGAACGTGAAAGAATATAAATGATCTTAATCTGAATGTTCTATAAAACGCTAAATAATAGTTTGTATGTAACATGAGAAATTTTTGACACAAGCACTAAGTTAAACAGGGCTCACTTGTTTCCGAAACACGTCCAATTAGCCAAACGGGCACATTCAAGCCCTAGATGAAATCTTGCAACCCAGCAGCAGGTGGATGATACATTGTACTAAGGTAAACGAAAACCTTAGTGTTGTTTTATATTTAAAAAAATACGACGAGGTTTTCTCTCGATAAAACTTGGGTGGGGAAAAAAGCTTTAGAAGGCAAGATGTTATTTCATTGCCACACATAAATGCACCGTCCGTATCAGCTACATGCGTTTCAAGGTTAAAACAGGATAACTGACGGCGATAAAACATATCTGAATGGGTCAAGATCGGAATAAACAATACCAGTTTCAGGTCAACGCAAACCA
Organism: Tillus elongatus; assembly: GCA_964006375.1. NCBI lineage: Eukaryota > Metazoa > Arthropoda > Insecta > Coleoptera > Cleridae > Tillus > Tillus elongatus. Next base: position 80,452,631 of record OZ023270.1, on the reverse strand, counting down.
CATTATCTTGACTGTCTATAGTTTGTGTGTTCAACCCTAGGCCTCAGAGAGATCTGCCTAGGGTTGAACACACTCAGACCTCACAGACTATCTCCGGCGAGATTTGGGGAGTAGGCAGATTGAGGCCCCGTAATCGGCTACAACAACCCAACCCACCTTTGTCCACCGCTCTAAGGAGTGGGCAGATTGAGACCTTAGAGTGTCCTTACATATTTCCTTTACCCACCTTTGTTCACCACTCTAAGGAGTAGGCAGATTGGGGCCTTAGAGTGTCCTTACATATTTCCTTTACCCACCTTTGTCCACCACTCTAAGAGTAGACAGATTGAGGCCTTAGAGTTTCCTTACATATTTCCTTTACCCACCTTTGTCCACCACTCTAACGAGTAGGCAGATTGAGGCCTTAGAGTGTCCTTACATATTTCCTTTACCCACCTTTGTCCACCACTCTAGTGAGTAGGCAGATTGAGGCCTTAGAGTGTCCTTACATATTTCCTTTACCCACATTTGTCCACCAATCTAAGGAGTAGGCAGATTGAGACCTTAGAGTGTCCTTACATATTTTCCTTTACCCACCTTTGTCCACCACTCTAAGGAGTAGGCAGATTGAGGCCTTAAAGTGTCCTTACATATTTTCTTTACCTCTTGAAAATGGCTCTAAAACAGGAGCCGAAAAGTCGAGTTTTCATAAATTCTGGACGCGGTTCAACCCGAGAACCAATTATGTCTCACATTAAAGACCGCGGACATCTTTCATTAGAAAACATCTGGCGACAGACCTGAATATGTTGGTTTTTCCATTAGGGACAGTGTAAGAAAATGTTATCTGCCGACGGCTTTGCTCTACCATATTATATTGGCCATGCCTTCTGCGGCAATGTTTGTGATTTCAATGAGGCTAATAAGAAATGTGCTTTTTTGCCATAATCAGCCACTACATAAAATTCTGGGAATAGTGACTGCTTCTGTACAAATGTTGCAGGCAAATTTACAAGGACAAGCAACCCACAACAAGTGCATTGTAAGAATATAACTGCATGCATTTTACAGGTTAAGATAACTTACCTCGCGACTAGACGAAATTTTTACTAGGACAATAACACCTTTATATTGCATGTTGTAAAACCCTAGCTCTGCACATTTTTCGTTCTTTTCTAACACTTTCAGGGCCTTTTAGTCGTGTTTTTATCACCGCTTTGTTAGCTTGAACACCCTCTGGCGCGTCAATGTTGTACACTTGCAATGTAAATGTACTTAGACCGTTTTTACTTAGAAGACCTGCTCGCATCTGGAACATGCGTGCAGGTTACTGGCGATGTTACATAGACACATTAGTGCAAACTAAATTTTTCAGGATTTGGCACAAAGACCCTTTTGAATTTCCACTCTTAAATTTGCTTTTCTAACTAGGTGACTATGGTAAAGACATATTCCAGAAGTCTTCGGTTAGGCTATCGAGATTTGGTACAGTTCCTCATTTTGAATGGGACGGCAAAGCTGACAGATTTCAAGGGACAGTAAGACTATACCAGTTGCCTCCAAATATTTACAACTTTAAAAGCAGCATAGACGAATTATTGGCAAGGAAAGTGTCTCATCTACGCAGTCCCTATGACGTTTCAAGTGGCCCAAGAGAATACTGGACAATTAAAAATCATTTTTCACCTCCTGCTAGGTTCGCTCCAGAAACGTATTACAAAGTACAGAGTGATATCGATTATTTACTGCATAGTAAGACCAAAAAACGGTAAGTAATTATTGATACAGAAATTTAATGATAAGAGATACTTAACAATATTAAACATTTCAGGTGTCAATCTAAGAGAATTTAAATATAACAAATGAATACATGAACCACATATAACATCATTATACAGGGTTTTTCACGATAGCCGTGCATTAGAAGTTTATGAAGTTCCCTGATATCCTAAATTTTGAAATTTTGGCAGCGGTCACAATTCGTAATTGTCTTTTATTCTAAAATATTTTCAACGTCACATCACTTCCGGTTAGACCGGAAGTAGTCATCAACTTTGCTAATTTAAATAGAATGCCCTATTTTTTATTGCATATTCGAATTCTCCATAAAATGTTGTAAAGATTTATATTAGGCTTTCATACCCCTATCTTCAACTGTTCCAAAGATATTGTGATTTATCTGTATTTCGGTGATTTTGCAACCTTCTTTATAATAGTTTATATTTCACATGTTTTTAAGGATAAAAGGCTGAAATTCAGAATTTCGTAACTTGTGGGAGGGGCTTTCGTATTATGTGCCTTAAGATTACCTGTGCCATACAGAGTGTTCTAAATTTAGTTACTAACTCAGACATATTCAACGTGGCAAAAGTATTTTTTTCAAATAGAACAGCCTATATATTATTAAAAATTCGAGTTCTAAATTTAATTCTACACCGGTTTGATATACGTTTTTCTATACATATCTTCAATATCTTGCTTGTTATTAGCATTTTTAGGTAACAACATCCCCTTCTAAAGAGTACACGTTAGACTACACAACAAATGCGGCTGTGATTGTCAGATAACAAAAGTGATATGATTTCATATCACTTTTGTTACCTGATATTTAATGTAATTATTTAATATATATATATATATATATATATATATATATATATATATATATATATATATATATATATATATTAACAATAAACAAAAAACGGAACAAAGACAAATTAAAAAAAAAATTCAAATTTAAATGCTACGACCAGTATAAATGTTCCATGCGACCACCATATTGGTCAAGGCACTGCAAAATTCTACGGTTCATCTCATTCGTAGTAGCTCTTTTGATTTCATTTCGATCCAAATCTCTGAAAGCTCTTATTACACGATTTAAAAGATCCTCTCTACTTTGCATTGTTGTGTCATACACTTGACTTTTTATACGCCCCCAGAGATAAAAATCGGCATGCGTTAAATCAGGAGAGCGGGGAGGCCATCTCCAAGGACCGTTGGGCCCAATCCATCCGTTTTCAAATAATTGCGTTAAGTGACAGTAAACTTCACCAGTGGAGTGGGCAGGCGCGCCGTCTAGCTGATACCAGCAGCTTTGCCTTATATCTAGTGGTAGCCTTGCCAGAAAATTACGGACAGATGCCCTTAATAGTTCCAAATACTTTTCACCGTTTAAATTTTCTTCGTAAATTTCATAAGAGACCTAATTGTCCATAATAATGCAAAGTACATTAAAACTAAAATTTGTTTGGAAACGTCCTTCTCTAAATATATTAGGGTTTTTACTTGCCCAAAAATGACTATTCATCCTATTCATAATTCCTTCCCTTCTAAATTTCGATTCGTCGGCCCAGATAATTTTAGAGAGAAATTTCTCATCTTGATGAATATTCAGAAACATGTGTTCGCAGAATTCCAATCTTTTTAAATGGTCACCATGTCGAAGTCCTTGTAGTACTATTTCTGAATATGGGTGCATTTTATGAGATTTCAATATTATATGCACACATAAACTTGATATTCCCAAAGCTCGAGTAGCTGCAGGAATAGAGCTACGCGGGTAAACTTGAAAATAAGCCAAAACGTTTACATCAGTATCTTCATTTTCAGTTACTGGCTTTGGATCATGTCGTGTAGTTTTGACACTTCCAGTCAATTTAAATCGTTCCTCTATCCTTGCGAATTTTCTTCTAGTCATTGCCGATAGAGTCGGATACCTTTCGTTATACATCCTGCATGTTCTGCTTACAATCCGATTGCATTCCCCATGAATATAAAATAAATTTAAAATATCTATATTAGAGTACTCTTCACTATTCTGCATTTTTATTGGCTTATTATTTCTATAACGTGAGTAATACAAACATACTCAGATTAACTTTAAAATAAAAATGACGCTTTAGAATTAATGTGTTGTCAAAATTATGTTTTCTAGCAGCCACAACTGCCTTTATTGTGCAGCGTAATGTCTATTCTCTAGAAAAGGAGTTCGTTACCTAAAAACTCTAGTAGCAAGTTACTTGTAGGAGATAGGTATAGGAGAACTTATATGAAGCCGGTGTAGAATTACATTTAGAACTCTAAATTTTAATAATATACAGGGTGCACCATTTGAAAAAAATGACGTTTGCTACATTGAATATGTGTAAGTTGGTCTTTAAATTTAAAACACTCTGTATGATACAGGTAAACTTTAGGTAGATAATATGAAGGTTTCATCCTAGAAGTTATAGTATTCTAAATTCCAGCCTTTTATCTTTAAAAACATGTGAAATACAAAGTATTATAAATGAGGATAGAAGTTCCGCAAAATGTAAAAAAATCACAATATCTATGAAATTGTTGAAGATAGGGATAGAAAAGCCTAATATAAATCTTCATAAAATATTATGGAGAATTTGAATATGCAAAAAAGGGCATTCTATTTAAATTTAGCAAAGTTGATGACTACTTCCGGTCTAACCGGAAGTGACATGACCTTGAAAAAGTTTTTAGAATAACAGACAATTACGAATTGTGACCGCTGCCAAAATTTCAAAATTTAGGATATCAGGGAACTTCATAAACTTCTAATGCACGGCTATTGTGAAAAACCCTGTATACGGTGGGTGACCAAATTATTAGAAACACTCGACATTTTCGGTTTTCTTTAGTTCTGTGCGAAAAACAGTGTCTTAATTATTATAAGGCTATATTTATTTATGTGGATAAATGTGAATTCCAAAAAACTTTCAAAAGATATAAAAACATGTTCAATATTTTGTCACATCGCCTCATGCAGCAATGACTACCTGGATCCTACGTAGCATGCTTTCTATGCACCTAAGAGCATTTTCTTTGAATTTTTTCATTCCATTCCATTTGGCATTCAAAAAAATTAATAATGAAACTACATAATTAGAAAAGAAGCTTGCAGCATTAAATCACTTCTTCCGAATTAACTGAGATCTTTAATTATTTCTTTTTGAAATAATACTTTTCTTGTGATTTTGCACATTCAAGTTTTTTTTTATTCCACAGCACCAAATCGCAAGAATCCTTGCACTTGTCGTCAAAGATTATTTTGAATTTTTTTTTGTTGATACAGGAGGGGGAAATGCTCATGCAGACCCCATTCACGGCCCCGTAGGTGCCGTGGGATATCGAGGTACTGTGAGACTGTACTCACTAAAACCCCCTCCCTGGGAGTACCGGACCTTAGTCCATACCTCCGTCAGAGAGATTTCACACAATGACTTTTTGGGTATGAATGTTTCCATTCTGTTTTTGCCGCCGGGGCGTTAGCGGGTAAATATAAGCTTTGGACGCTTATGCTTATGTGGAAGTAGCTCATCGTAGTCGGTGGCACTACGGAGAAGAGCATTTGGGTGAGAAGCGGCTTTTGCGAACTGAGTTGTGGATAGTTGAGTTATAAACTCAAGTATCGAAGGCATTTCCAGATCAGAGTGAATCTGACTGTTTCGGACAAACCATGGCGCTCCGGTAACCATTCTCAGAATTTTGTTGTGGATGATTTGAAGAGTCTTAATGAAACTCAAGTATCAAAGGCATTTCCAGATCAGAGTGAATCTGACTGTTTCGGACAAACCATGGCGCTCCGGTAACCATTCTCAGAATTTTGTTGTGGATGATTTGAAGGGTCTTGATGAAACTCAAGTATCGAAGGCATTTCCAGATCAGAGTGAATCTGAATGTTTCGGACAAACCATGGCGCTCCGGTAACCATTCTCAGAATTTTGTTGTGGATGATTTGAAGGGTCTTGATGAAACTCAAGTATCAAAGGCATTTCCAGATCAGAGTGAATCTGACTGTTTCGGACAAACCATGGCGCTCCGGTAACCATTCTCAGAATTTTGTTGTGGATGATTTGAAGGGTCTTGATGAAACTCAAGTATCGAAGGCATTTCCAGATCAGAGTGAATCTGAATGTTTCGGACAAACCATGGCGCTCCGGTAACCATTCTCAGAATTTTGTTGTGGATGATTTGAAGGGTCTTGATGAAACTCAAGTATCAAAGGCATTTCCAGATCAGAGTGAATCTGACTGTTTCGGACAAACCATGGCGCTCCGGTAACCATTCTCAGAATTTTGTTGTGGATGATTTGAAGAGTCTTAATGAAACTCAAGTATCAAAGGCATTTCCAGATCAGAGTGAATCTGACTGTTTCGGACAAACCATGGCGCTCCGGTAACCATTCTCAGAATTTTGTTGTGGATGATTTGAAGGGTCTTGATGAAACTCAAGTATCAAAGGCATTTCCAGATCAGAGTGAATCTGAATGTTTCGGACAAACCATGGCGCTCCGGTAACCATTCTCAGAATTTTGTTGTGGATGATTTGAAGGGTCTTGATGAAACTCAAGTATCAAAGGCATTTCCAGATCAGAGTGAATCTGACTGTTTCGGACAAACCATGGCGCTCCGGTAACCATTCTCAGAATTTTGTTGTGGATGATTTGAAGAGTCTTAATGAAACTCAAGTATCAAAGGCATTTCCAGATCAGAGTGAATCTGACTGTTTCGGACAAACCATGGCGCTCCGGTAACCATTCTCAGAATTTTGTTGTGGATGATTTGAAGGGTCTTGATGAAACTCAAGTATCAAAGGCATTTCCAGATCAGAGTGAATCTGACTGTTTCGGACAAACCATGGCGCTCCGGTAACCATTCTCAGAATTTTGTTGTGGATGATTTGAAGAGTCTTAATGAAACTCAAGTATCAAAGGCATTTCCAGATCAGAGTGAATCTGACTGTTTCGGACAAACCATGGCGCTCCGGTAACCATTCTCAGAATTTTGTTGTGGATGATTTGAAGGGTCTTGATGAAACTCAAGTATCAAAGGCATTTCCAGATCAGAGTGAATCTGAATGTTTCGGACAAACCATGGCGCTCCGGTAACCATTCTCAGAATTTTGTTGTGGATGATTTGAAGGGTCTTGATGAAACTCAAGTATCAAAGGCATTTCCAGATCAGAGTGAATCTGACTGTTTCGGACAAACCATGGCGCTCCGGTAACCATTCTCAGAATTTTGTTGTGGATGATTTGAAGAGTCTTAATGAAACTCAAGTATCAAAGGCATTTCCAGATCAGAGTGAATCTGACTGTTTCGGACAAACCATGGCGCTCCGGTAACCATTCTCAGAATTTTGTTGTGGATGATTTGAAGGGTCTTGATGAAACTCAAGTATCAAAGGCATTTCCAGATCAGAGTGAATCTGACTGTTTCGGACAAACCATGGCGCTCCGGTAACCATTCTCAGAATTTTGTTGTGGATGATTTGAAGAGTCTTAATGAAACCCAAGTATCAAAGGCATTTCCAGATCAGAGTGAATCTGACTGTTTCGGACAAACCATGGCGCTCCGGTAACCATTCTCAGAATTTTGTTGTGGATGATTTGAAGGGTCTTGATGAAACTCAAGTATCGAAGGCATTTCCAGATCAGAGTGAATCTGAATGTTTCGGACAAACCATGGCGCTCCGGTAACCATTCTCAGAATTTTGTTGTGGATGATTTGAAGGGTCTTGATGAAACTCAAGTATCAAAGGCATTTCCAGATCAGAGTGAATCTGACTGTTTCGGACAAACCATGGCGCTCCGGTAACCATTTTCAGATTTTTTTTCTGGATGATTTGAAGGGTCTTGATGTGTGTTGCGGCCGCGGTGGCCTATGCAGGTGATGCATAGGTCAAAGCTGGCCGGATAATGACTTTGTACATGAGCAACTTATTGTTCATGGACAATTTGGATTTTGACTTGTAATTCTGCCTTAACACGATGCACGCTCAGCCTGTTTCTAGATTCAGTCCAGGCATTACCACAAAGTGATAAAACCCTCTCTGCTGCTGCATTTACGTTTGGAATCAAAATAATAAACTGACATTTTTTAACAAATTGGAATGTCCATATTATCAGAAAATAATTTATGCCTTATTCATACACATTTCTTTTTCGATTTGAATTCGGTTTGGCTCTTTCCGCAATCATCTTGTCGATGATTTCTTTGACAACGCAAAACTCGTTATGCAGCTCGTCCATATCCAGTCGTGATGTGATCGCCACTTCTCAATACAGGTTGATATTTCGTGATAAGTGAAGTCTTTCTGGGTAGTTGTTTTGATATGAATTTGCAGCTGCCTCAGTATTTCGGTTAGAACGAATATAACATTCAACATGTCAAAATATTCTTCATTACTGAACATATTGTTGAATAATATTTAAAATAAACAGTAAACAAACTATTTAGTGCAAAATTTTAAGCAACGTGTTAAATATACCTCAAATTGTTCAGATAATTAAGAATGGCAGTATTCATAATTGTCGCGATAGTGTTATATCCATAGCAACCTTTCTTCTGTTGTTTTTCAGTTGACTTACGTTTAAAAATCAAACAATTTTCAAAGGCGTCTTCGTAAATTATTAATCTGCTTTTTATTAAGTTCTGTTAATAAATTTAGTTATTTACTAGGTTTGCCTATTTAATTAAATTGTAAATTTTTTTAGGATAATGTTGTAATGTCAAATATCATTTGTAATAATGGGCCGATTCATTGGTGTGCTCAAAGTTCATATTTTTTATCGTGAATCATTACGGAAAATTATGTTAAAAGTAGAAGTTTATTGTTAGACTCCATGTCCCACTACTTTTTGAACACTTTTTTTTTGGTCATTTGTTTTCTGGTACTGGATTACTACTATCCTCAAAACGGTTTTTCTCAAAGTTGTCAGTGCAATTACAAGATTTCTTAAGCATGTTGTACATCATTGGAAAGTTCTTTTCACAGCCTATCACATGAGCAAAAAATCCAATATGGCTGCCATTATAAAAACAAACGTTGATACCTGTAGCTCAAAAAAAAATGACAATCCAAAGTTGAGAATAGCACAAAAAGATTACTCTGTAAAAAGTGTCTTGATAATGTGCAAGTCTTAGACATGTCAGATCAACGCCTACTTAGATATTGAAGAAAAAAGAAATCGACAGATTTTGGTTTTTTCAAAATAATTCGAAAATGAAAAGAGACAGAGAAAATACAAGTCATATTTGGAACGAGCATGAAATTCTACAAAACATTGCTAATTTAACTGTCTCCCTATCTCTAATAATAACGGATATAGCAATACATTCCCATCCAGTTTGGGACACACTGTATAAATAAAAATCGTTCCTATTTAATAAATTAACCTTTTTCTTGTTATATCAGTATCTGTCCCTCTCATGATATCTCAATACACCATTTTTGTTGTAGTGTTGTGAAAATCGGTTATCTCTAGATAGGCCATCTCCTCAAAGATTCGGCGAATGTGTGGTGCTTGATGGGGAACCCGAGCAGGAAAAGGTGGGTTTCCAGGGCACAGTACAGATCACTTTGAATATTCAAATATATCAGGACTGTATTTTATCGATTTTATCGTTCTAGCTGTAATGCATTACACTTACTTAAAGGATCTATCAGTCCTAGGTCACCCTTCTGTTTCGGCTGTATTAGTATTTCTTTGGATATCCTGTTGATTCTTCCGGCCCAGATGAACCTTTCACATATCCCAGTCACCTTTTTTTGCGGACAACTTTGGAATAGGCAGAACTTGTGCCAAATACCAACTTTTGGACCTTGAGTATGTATTAACAAAAAACCCTTTTTGATACAAACTGCATTTTAGAGATTTATTAGATGCTATCATTCGAAATGACACCTATATAGATAGATTTATCACCACTAAAAACCCCGTACGTCAAATGTCAGCAGTTTTTGAAAACGCGATCACACACAACCAACCTATTTACAACGCATCTCCCCCCCCCCCCCACACACATGCAAACATTGCTCGCCTAATAGTATAAGATATCAGGTAATTTAGACCATTTTTGTCCAGGTATGGAGAATTCCTTAAGTGCGAGAGATATCCCAAGAAAAACGGCATAAGAATGATGATGACGGACATAACTACGTGCTATAAAGATCCCAATCATCCAGCACCGAACCACTACAATCTAAAACATACGTAAGTAATTAATATACTTTTTTGTACGCTATATATGTAAGGTAAAATGATGTAACGATATTTATTATTTAAAACGCCTCGTATCAGGGTATTAACCACTGCTTGCGAGTCCCGGATCTAGGGGAGCGAGTCCCCGATCTAGGGGAGCGACACCCGCAACTTCACTGGGCGGCAAATTTAAGTGTGGAACACCGACAGAGTTCATCACAAGATTGATTATTAATGACAGACAAGAAATTGGACGAACAGACCTAAATGGAAGCCAGATAAGATGATCCCCAAAACATGTGGCTGTTTTTTTTTTCAACAACACCACGAGGGCTTACAGCCTAAATACTATCGTACCGTGGGTGTCGACAAGGAGGAAAGAGGCAACTTGTTAATTCTGGACTTGAAGGTTTGGAGGTTCGGAGGAGAAGGAAAAACATGTGCCGGCAAGGAATTCCACAACTTGGAAGTCCTCGGGACAAAAGAGCGGGCATAACAAGATGTTCTATGTCTGGTGACCTAACAGTAAAAGGGTGCATTCGCTCTGTTCCCCTGGTAGATCTGTTGGGGGACCTATGGAAGAAAGCTCATCTGAGCAGTTCCCGTGCAGATATCTATATAAGAGAGAAATAGGTCACCAACGGCACGTCGGTCGACAAGTGATGACAGTCTTTGGATGAGGGTAGGGTTACCGATGAGACGTATAGCTCTCTTCTGAATGGAATCCAGGATAGCGAGTGTAGAAGCGGCAGCGGCACCCCAGATGTGGGAGCAGTATTCGAGGTTTGGCCTTATTTGTGAAGTATATAAGGTATAGAGATTAGCTGGTGAAAAGTATTTGCGAGCCCGGAAGAGGAAACCTAATTTCTTAGCAGCCGCTTCTGCAATTGATGTGACATGTTGGTGCCAATTGAGATTTCGATCCACAGAGATGCCAACAAGTGAAAAGGACTCATTACTTTGAATAACTTGGTTGTTTATTGTAATGGGTCTAGGGCTGGTGTATCTCTTATGAGAAAGAAAGAAAGACTGTGATTTGGTGGGGTTGAATTGTACAAGATTCCTACTTCCAGTCTAATATTTTTTGGAGATGCACGGAGATAGAACCCTCCATGAGTCTGCGATCCTTATCTAATTGGGCTAAAGAGACAGGCTTAGAATATTGTATATTTGAGTGGAGGGTGCTGTCGTCCGCGTAACTGTGAACTGGGTTGGATGTGCTAGAACAAAGTAGGGGCTAAAACTGAACCTTAAGGAACTCCTGCATTAATTGGATACAGTTTAGAGGAATGGCCATCCACGATAACAGAAATGCTCCGGTTGGAGAGGAAATTTGCTGTGCACGTACAGAGTTTTGGTGGTAGGCCATAGGCCGGAAGTTTATTAAGCAGCGCTGCGTGCCAGACCTGGTCGAATGCTTTGGATATGTCTAGAGCGACAATCTGGGATTCGCCGTGTAGTTCCATAGACTTGTTCCAAGAATGGGTGACAAAGGAAAGGAGGTCGGCAGTTGATCTGCGCTGACGGATTCCATACTGCCTGTCGTGGATTAGACTGTGTTTTTCAAGAAATTTTAGTAATTCGGTGTTTATATACATTTCCCTCACTTTAGAGATGACTGAAAGGAAAGAAATAGGCCTGTAGTTGCTAGGAAGCGCTTTGGATCCTTTCTTGGGGACGGGTGGTACTCGAGCAGTTTTCCAGTTCCCAACAATTGCTGGGATCTCGTCAAGGTCAGAGGCTTTCCTGGTATTAAGAGAAGAGAGCATCTTTCGTACCTTTTAAGTTTTCAAAATGATACCCGTCATTTTATGCGCGACATTGGGGACTGCTGGTGGTTGAACATTTGGAGGTGGGTTGAGAGTAGAATTGCCGGCGAACAACGAGGCAAAAAGTTCAGTCTTGCCCAGGGCGGTAGAAACAATTTCATCCCCTGAGACAAGAGGTGGGAACGTGCTCTTGCAGAAATTATTCCCAATAGATTTAGCAAGAGTTCAGAAGGGTTTGCTGCCGCTGGAGCTTAAGAGGACTTTGTTTTTGATGTGGTTATTAAACGAGTTTTTTGCCTCAGAAAGAATGCAGACATAGCAGTTTCTTGCGTCGTTAAATGCTTGTTGGTTTTCTTGACTGGGATTGTGTAGAAGCTTTTTGTGAGCTTTGACCTTTTCAAGTCTGGCCTTGTCACAGGAATAAGAGAACCAAGGCTTTTGAGTGGCTGCAGAGGTTTTCTGTGTACGTGGAATAAATAATTCCATGCCAGCTTGGATAATTTCGGCGACGTTTTGTGAGATATCAGAGGGGTCAGAATAGGAGAAGCAGACAGACGCCCATCGAAATGAGGAAAAGTAATCTCGCATTTCGTCCCAGTTCGCGGAGTTGTAGTGCCAAACGATACGTGGGTGTGATGACTGTGTGACTTCGGGTTGCATTGCGCAGGAAGCGGTGACCATACCATGGTCTGAGCGACCGAGGGGGGCGGTGACTGATATCTTATAGCATTCAGGTTTTGTAGTAAGAAGGAGATCCAAGGGATTTGAGCTGTTTGTTGGAATGCGAGGAAAGTAAGTAGGTTGCTGAACCATATTGGCTAAAGAATTGCTGACTGCAAAGGCCTCCGCTGCTCTTCCTTGTGGATCAGTTTTTGAAGATCCCAGCCATTCCTTATTATGGACATTGAAGTCACCAAGAATAGTGACCTCGGAGGAAGGATATTCAGAAATCAGATGGTCGGTTTTTTCAGAAAGGTAGTCAAAGAGCTGGACAAAGTTGTGGTGGTCAAATCCATTTATATATATTTTAAAGATTCACAGTGACTGAATGAGCCCGTTCTCACAGTTGAAATTCCTTAAAAAATAAGGCTGTAAACATTACGTTTCCATGTGTAAAGGACATAAATAAAAATAATTATGGGATAAAATTCCTTAAAAAATAAGGCTGTAAACATTACGTTTCCATGTGTAAAGGTCATAAATAAAAATAATTATGGGATACAATGAAAGCATTGCTTGTCGGCATACCAGGTGACTGTAGCCTAAAATTCAATTTTCCTTTCAGATCCATTAATGTGCGAAAGCAAGCAGTTTCATTTCCTTTAAACAGCGTAATACCAATGGGTAGTTCTTTTCCTTGGAAAATATCGCCAGGACCTGGGAGATACAATCGTACAATCCAAAAGAAGAAGACTAAAAATCCTTCCTACGTTTTCGCTAGTGAAACCGTAAGGTTTCCAATTCCAAAACTTAAATATAATCTTAACGAGTAATGCTACATATGTTTGTATTTCATTTGTATATTTATTTTGTAAGAAGCAATTTATTTATATGTATTAGTGACAATATATATTGACTGAATACGCAAATATAAACTAATAAAATAACTAGTTTTGCATTATTGTCGAATACAATTTTTTGTAAACAACATCTAAGGATCTCCTCCCACCTATTTCTCTCTCTCTCTCTCTCTCTTTATATTTTTCTTGCTGCAAGTCTGAACCAAGTAAAACAACTAACACTTATAAAAGTCTTAGGTGTTAGGAAATAAATGGTCCAAGGCTGACATTACACAATTCTTAGTTGATTGTACAGCTCTATCTATAAAATTTTGTGTAAACTAGAGCCAGCGTGGCAACATACTACCTGGTGCTGCACCGAGATGCCGTCTCTGTCGTATCTCTCACAACGTTGTCCAGGCTGATAACCTGCGACAACCTCCATTGTTTAGATGTTTATCTACGATTTATTTAAATAGCATAGCAGTACATATAACCTCATCTGTCTTTGTCCAACATTGTAGATATTAGTGATGGGTCGTTATTTAACTGTCTGTTATTTTTAAACGGTTGTCGAGCCGCAACGGTAACCACCAGTTATGGATTTATAAAAATAACAGGTACAAAATATCGCTTTTTACACTAAACTAGAATTCGGACTCGTATCTGTTTCAGTTCCACTGCAACTAGGTTCGATTAATAAACACCGGTTTTCATCGGCAACTGTTAAATTTAACTATTTAACGGGATGAATGGCGATGCGACTGGAAATGATAAATATGTATGGGTATGCTATGCAGTATAGAGCGGACTTTACTTCATAACATATTACTTAACAGGTAACGCGTTATTTATACTAGTGTGCTTGCTCTCGCTCACAGCTCTGGGAATGTAGGATACTATCGATCGACTATCCAGTTCAAAATAACAGATAAATAGCTGAAGCTGTTATTTTCAACGATTATTATGAAATAACGTAAACGGCTTCAACCGTTAATAGAAAATAACGGTTTTTCCCATCACTAGTAGATATTGCATTACAGAATCTGAAGTGATGTCGAGGATTATTTTATTAATTTCGAATAACTTTAAATTCATTTGATCAAACGACTTGAAAATTGGTACAAAATCACGTCTCTCTATGTTCTTTTAAGTTGTAAATATTCGTTTCAATCACTTAGATAGTTTGAGACATATTGCGTTTACAAAAATATTTTTTAATTTTTTACTAAGAAAAATTGGCCGCTAAGATTTGATGAACGAACTCATCCAAGCCTGGCCTGACCTGACCATGGATATGGGTTCCCGAGGCCCTAATTCGTGCTTATTTGAAGAAATTTTCCGAAAGTCTCACCATCGAAACCTCTCTATTAGTGAATTTTCTTAATGAAAAGATGTCAAGGGAGACGCCGAGAAACGATGCTACGGTAAGTCTGCATTTCTGTCTTTCAGGATTTGTAGGGTAAAACTGCTGGCGGTTTTACCATTAATTGGCTGTACTAAGAAAGCTTAACAAGAAATAAAAATTTTCTTAGTGAGATTAAAAAAAAGATGTCAAGGGAGTGACTACGATTCGAAGCTAGGACCAAGGCTCTTGTTTCCCAGAATTTTTAAAGTAAAACGGCGAGCGGTTATACCCTTATTTTGCTGTACTAAGAAGTTTTAACATTAAATAAAAAATGTCCCTACAAGATTAACAAACAAAAAGATGTCTAGTGCGGTCACTACGATTCGATACTAGGACCAAGGCTATTTTTTTGCCTTCCAGAATTTTTAAAGGGGAACTGCGAGCGGTTTTAGCTTTATTTTGTAGTCCTGAGAAGTTCGAACTAGAAATAAAAATTTCACTGGGATTCAATACTACGACCAAGTATGTTTTTCTGTCTTCCAGAATTTTCAGAGTAAAACTGAGAGCAGTTTTATCTTTTAGTGAATTTTCTTAAAAAAAATTCACTAATGAGGAGATCCCGACTTTTGAATTTTGAAAAAATTTCTTCAAATGACCGCGAACTAGGCCCCCTAGAACACATATCCGGGGTCAGTTTCAATTTTTATATGTTTATATATATATATATATATATATATATATATATATATATATATATATATATATATATATATATATATATATATATATATTTATATATTTATATATATATATATATATGTATCACACCGATAACTCAAAAAATAATAGGCCGATTTTGACTAAATTTGGTGGAAAAATTCCTTTTGCAAATGGCTTTTTTTTTTTTTGTTCCCTCAGGGCTCGTCCGCGGCCTTGCCGCCCCGATAGCACCGCAACCCTTGGTTGATTGTGCATACCCCTAGTCTTACTCCACCCATTCCAAAATCACTGTGCCTTGAACTAGTCTGCACAGCGATTGGTAGGGTGAAGTTTTATATTGCTCTGTCTCCGGTCTAGAGTGACCGTAGATCAGTTGTCTTTTCCGGTCCAGAGCTATACACTCGCACAAGATGTGCTGGGCTGATTCCTCCCCCTCGCCGCAGAGTCTGCATGCGAGGTCCCCTTCGAACCGCCCCATTTTATGTAGGTGTTTCTTGACGGCCATGTGTCCCGTCAAGAGACCTGTTGTGTTTCTGAGCTGTCCTCTGCTAAGGTTTAGCAGCTCCACAGCTCTCTTTGAACTGGGTCCGTCAATTATTGACTTCCCATGTCTGAGCCCTGGACAGTCCGCCCAGTACACCTTGTGTTGGTTTCTGACCCAGGACTTAATGGCTCCCCTGGCAGTGCTCTTTGACACGCCCAGAGCCGGTTCTGGTCCCATAAATGGTTCTGCTGACCCCCTCTTTGCGAGACTGTCAGCTTCTTCATTGCCTTTGACCCCCGAGTGACCCGGCACCCAGATGAAGGTCACCTCATTCTGCCCAGCCAGGTCGCTCGTCTCGTCTCGGCACTCACTCACCAGCCAGGAATTTACCCGTGGGCTACTTAGTGCCTTAAGGGCTGCCTGGCTGTCTGTGGCTATGAGGATCCGCTTGTTGGTGTAGCCCCTCCTTTTGTTCTCCCGCACACAGTGCAGGATGGCGTACATCTCGGCCTGAAACACCGTTGCATGGGCTCCGAGGGAAATACTGTGACTTACCCTCGGTCCTTCCGAGTAAACACCTGCCCCCGTCCCACGCTCCCCGCCAGATCCGTCCGTGAACCAGACGAGCGCGTCCCGTGGTATGCCCGGTGTCTCCTCCCGCCATGCCCCGCGATCAGGGATTTCCACTGTGAAGTTGTTTTCCCTGCACATTCGCGGGCTCGCGAAGTCTGACCTCATTTCAAGCATGGGTTCCTTCACGATCTCCTGAATTTTGCAGTGGCCCCTGAAGCCTGGGTTGATCTTCAGTCTACCATTGCAGGCTAGTCTGTATAGTCCTAGCCTGGCCTCTCCCATAATAACGAAGTGTAGGGGGGGTAGATCCAGCAACACCTCCATGGCGGCTGTTGGGGTTGAAGACATGGCCCCTGTGATGCCTAGGCAAGCCATCCTTTGGATCTTGCCTAGTTTTTGTTTGGCACTGGATTGTGTCACCTTAGGCCACCAGACCAGTGCCGCATATGTTAACGATGGTCTGACCACCCTTGTGTACAGCCAGTGGGCCATACTAGGTCTTAGTCCCCACGTTTTTCCATATAGCCGCCTAGTGACGGCTAAGGTCATGACTGCCTTACGCAGTATTTTTCCAATGTGACCATTCCAGGTTAGCTTAGAGTCCAATACGACCCCAAGATATTTTACCTCCCTGGCCATTGGAACGCTCCTACCGTATAGAGTGAGAGTTCTGTGGCTTTCACACTTCCTCCTCCTCGTAAACGGCACGACGGTTGCTTTCTCGGGGCTCACCCCGAGCCCTTGATCAACCGTCCACCCTTCCACCACTTTCAGTGCAGTCTGCATACGCTCCCACACTGCCTGTGTGACCTTTCCTCGGACTATGATGACAATGTCGTCCGCATAGCCCTGTACCTCATACCCCCCTCCCGAGAGCCTCCCCAGCAGGCCGTCCACGACTAGACACCAGAGCAAGGGAGACAGAACGCTCCCCTGCGGACACCCCGCCGCGACCCCCGCCAGCAGAGTCCCTCCCGCGAGTGAGGTGAACACCGCCCTGTCCCTGAGCATGGAACCGATCCACCTGCAGCAGGTCTCCTCTATTCCACGCTCCCGGGCAGCTGCCAGAACCGATCCGAACGAGGTGTTGCTAAAGGCCCCCTCTATGTCTAGGAAGGCCCCCAGCGCCACCTCCTTGTTCTCCAGCGTATTCTCCAGTTTCAGCACCAGTTGGTGCAGTGCTGTTTCTGTTGAGAATCCTGCTCTGTATGCATATTGTCCGCAGTGTAGAGGATATGCTTCCAGTACACCGCCCCTAATGTGCCGGTCGAGCAGTTTTTCCACTGTTTTCAGCAAGAAGGACATGAGACTTATTGGCCTCAGGGACTTTGCCTGGTCTGTTGGACGCCCAGGTTTAGGAATAAATACAACCCTGGCCAGTCTCCATGCCCTCGGAATGTACCCCAGAGCCAGGCTGGCCCTCATAATGAGGGTAAGCACCGGCGCCAGTATATCTATCTGTTGGAGCATGATGGGCATTATTCCATCAAATCCCGGCGATTTGTATGGCTTAAAGCTGTTAATGGCCCATCTGATTTTGCTCCAGGTAACCACCTCTTTAGCGACTGTCCAGTCTACTCTAGATGCCCGCCTATAAGGCGCCTCTATTTCTGAGTGTTCCCAGTCCGGAGGTGATTGGTTTATTATGTTACAGCCGGGGAAGTGCGTCTGGAGTAAAATTTCCATAGTTTCCTCCCCCGAGCTTGTAAAGCCTCCCGTGGGTGTTCTAAGGGAGCCTATGTTAGTCTGAGGGCCCTTAGACAGGATCTTGTGTAGTCGAGCACTCTCGGACGTGTTTTCCACTTCTTCGCAGTGCCTCCTCCACGACTCCTTCTTGGCGTCCCTCAGTCTTTTGTTATAGGTCGATAGGGCCTGTCTATATTCATCCCATGCTCCCGACCTTTTGGCCGCGTTAAACAGCTTACGAACCTGCGTCCTCCTTTGCCTGAGGTCCTCGTTCCACCATGGGACGTTCCTGGTGGACACCCTCATTTTCAGGGGGCAGTTGGCGTTATAGGCCGAGGTAATTGCGTCTCGCAATTGGACTGCTGCAATCTCGAGGTCTATTGAATCCCTTATGGCCCTCTCAACCCCCCGCAGTTCCACAGCTAGGTCTGCCCTGTAGGCTTCCCAGTCCGCCTTGCGGGGGTCCCGGTACCATACCGTTTCTCTTTCGACTTTGGCGATTTCAAACCGGATGTATCTGTGGTCTGAGCTACTCACTTCCCCAGACACAGCCCAGCTTTTAACAAAGTCACCCAGAAACTGGGTGGAAACTGTTAGGTCTAAAACTTCCTCACGCCGTGTTGTGACGAATGTCGGTTTATTACCTCTATTCAATATGTCTAAATTAAATTTCATAAAGAATTGTAAAAGTGCCTCACCCCTAGAGTTTGTGTCCGAGCTACCCCACAACTCATGGTGCGCATTCGCATCCATGCCGATGATGGTCTGCCATCCACCTGCTCTGCTACCCACCATCAGCTGCTCCAATTCGTTGGGTGGAGGAGGGTCCGTGCTGTCCCCTGGCAGATAGGCTGACGCGACAGTAATGTCCCTCAGCCCATCCGCTCCTCCACATCGGATTTTGATCGTTGCCAGGTCCCTGGAACAGAAATTCATTAGAGGGAGAAACTCTATCCATTCCCTGACAAAAATGCAGGCCCTCGGATTCTCGCTGGACCTGCTGTAGATGAGCTTTCCATTAGCTCCGCCGAGTCCCTTGATCTCTCCTTTGTAGGAGTACGGTTCCTGGATGAGGGCCACATCCGTGTTCCTCAGAGCCATTAGTAGTCCGGCCGTGGCTGCCCTACTGTGTTGGAGGTTGACCTGAAGGAACCTAAGTCCCATTAACCCTTAATTGCTTCCCCAGTGGGCGGAAGCTAACCCTTCCCATGCCCCAGAATGCCTTGAAGGAGGTTCCTTCAAGGGCTCTGTAAGATGTCGGGTCGATCGAGAAGGCGAGCGTCTGTCCTTTCTCCTCTGCCTTCCTGCTTAGAACCGACCAGTGTTGCGTCCCCAGTTCAGGGTTCTGGATCTTAAGTCTGCTGATCACCGTCTCCTGCGGGACGGTGTCAGGGATCCGTACGAGGACCTTGCGTCTCTTTGGGAGTTCCTTGGGCTCGACGGCTGTCAAGTCCGCCCCCTCCCAAATCTGACCGAGGCCCCCGATCGTTTTCCGCAGCCAGTCCCGCGACTGCGGGCCGGCACAGGTTATCCAGAGGATGCCCCCCGTCAGGCGCGTCCGGTGGAACTGAGGCGGGCTCTCCCCTTCCTGAAGAGAGTCCACTGCAGCTACCACCGCAGCCTGGATCAGGTCCGCCTTCCCCTGGTCTAGCGTGACCTCAGGATGGTGTCTGTCAATCACCGCCATCCCGAGGCCCTCCGCAGCCTCCCTGTAAGAGCCAGTCTGCGCCGGTGTTCCGGCCTTAGTTCCTTTGGGAGGTCTGTCTGTAGTAGGCGTGCTAGAGCCAGAGCGCGGCGTCTTCCGACTCGCACTCTCCTCTTGCGCCTTTACAGGCACCCTGGCCCTTTTGGAACGTCTGTCTGTAGTGGGCGTGCTAGAGTTCGAGCGCGTCCTCTTCTGACCCGCACTCCCCTCTTGCGCCTTTACAGGTTTCTCGACCGTCCAGGTCCCGGCCGCCATTTTTTGCGCCCTCCGGAGCTTCTTTCTTTGCGCCCCGGAAAGACGCTTGGACTGCCGGGGCAGTCCCTCTACTCTAACAGTAGAGTCCTCACTGGTGGAGGGGCCCCCGGAGTCCGCGGAGCTCGCCGCCCTCCGGTGGGACCCAGCCTCCAGCTTGGGTGTCGGGGACAGGTCTCTGGCCGAAGCTACCCCCTGATCCCCCGTATCTACGCCGGTCGTGGGACCTCCAGAGTCCGCTGCCGCACCCTGGCTCGTCTCCGTTTCCGGGATAGACTCAAGGCTCAAGTCTGTAGCCGGAGCCACTCCTCGAGCCTCATTGGTTTTGGTTTTATATGTATTTATAATCTTCATGTTGTTCCCACGAGAATGGGGGAAATACTGTCCACACCATCAGAACCCCCTGTGTGGTGCAAGGCGGGTTACTCTGGAGGGTTGCCTGGTACTCCAGAGGTTCCGTTCACGACACCATCGCCCTGGTGCCATCCATCCATAGGCACGGGTCACGTGACACCGTAGATTGGGGGAGTTTAGTTCGACCTCCTTGTCTAGATCCGTCATGTTTAGTTATTAGCAGGGTCACCTCGTGCAGGATGCGGATTTTTACCGCGCATGACGGTCTTGGGGAAAGCTTCATCGGGAGTTTATGTTGTTATTTCCACTTCCTCAGCTTGCCCCCTGGAGTCCTTTGGCCCGCGACTCCTTAACCCCTTGCAAATGGCTTGGATAAGTTCGTTAGCCAGGAAAATCTGACCAGGTTTTCCCGGAAAATTTTGTGTTTTCTTTCGAAAAAAATTTATATCTCCGGAATTAACAAAGTAAGGGCAACCAAATTTGGTACGCTAGTGAATATCATTATAAGTAATCTACCTACCAAAATTTAGCTATGTAGGTCAAAAGACAAAAAAGTTATAGGCATTTAAAGAAAAATAAATTGGGGTTTTCCTCAAAACGTCAAAGTTGCGATTTAAAACGTCAAAATCGGCAACATTTAGGCAAAGAACTTGAATCTAATACGGGATAGGGAAATCAAATGTCTCAAGAAGGATGTTTTACAAAGTCTGAAGTCTTAGTTTCAACCATCATTGTCCTTCATTTTACTAAAATGTTTCCAGAAAATTCATTTCAAATAGACCCTTACTCTGATGCTTGGCAGTAGCCTTAGCTATAGAGTTTATCGTTTAATGGTATATAATTTTTGTCGAATTTTCGTCAAAAATCAATAAAGCTCAATATATCCGTTATTATACAAGATATGAAGAAAATTTGTATATATTAATTATAGGGTGTCTTGAGCTACATCTTAAAAAAATATTTCTACAATCACAGGATGGCCCATAAGTCGTTGGTGATACAAATTTTCTTCTTTTTTTTTAAATCAAACACGCCTTATGTTATTGCATTTTTGAATTTTTCAGCGATGCATGTTTGTAAGAAAAGAAATTCGGGACGCAGCAAGTGCGTTATGGTAGCGAATTTTCATTAAATGCTTTAAATTTGAATAGCTCAATTTGCTATTAACCTATAAGGTTGACCAAGAAACGAGTTTTTCCGGGAACACTTTAAGTTTGCTTTTGGAAATTTTTGTACATTTTCATACAATAAAGTTATTTTTATGAAACATGGCACATTGTTTTTACTATATAGGTTATACTGGTAACCAAAATTGATGCCTGCTTTCTTAAAAAGGAAACACACATATTTGCAATTCAAAACATTTTTATGAAAATTCACTACCATAACGCACTTGCTGCGTCCAGAGTTTTTTTTTTTTGATCTACTAATAAGTTTCAACTAGAAATAAAAATTTTCCTCCATGAGATTAAAAAAAAAAGATGTCAAGGGAAACGCTGGGATTCGATGCTACGACCAAGTCTGTATATGTCTTTCAGAATTTTTAGAAGAAAAAAAACTGCGAGAGGTTTTACCTTTATTTTGCTGTACTACAAGGTTTTAACAAGAAAGAAAAGTCTTCTTTGTAGGATTAAAGAAAAAAGGTGTCAAGGGAGAGACAGGGATCGATGCTAAGATCAAGTCTGTTTTTCTATCTTACAGAATTTTTAAATAAAACTGCGAGGGATTTTTACCTTTAATTGGCTGTACTAAGAAGGTTGAAAAAGAAAGAAAAATTTTCCTTATAGAATTAAAAAAAAAGATGTCACGGGAGTGACTGGGATTCGATGCTACGACAAGGGCTCTTTGTCTGCCTTCCAGAATTTTTAAATAAAGTTCGCAGCAACGGTTTTACCTTTATTTTGCTGTAGTAACAAGTGTTGACAAGAAATATAAAAACATTTTCTTAATGAAATTAAAAAAAAACTGTCAAGGGAGTCACTGGGATTCCATGTTAGGACCAACTCTCTCTTTCTGTCCTGCAAAATTTTTAGAGTAAAACTGCGAACGGTTGCACCGGTTATACCAAGAACTTATACCAGGAAATAAAAATTTTCCTTAGCAAGATTTAAAAAAAAGATGTCAAGGGAGTCACTGCGATTCGATATTCGGACCAAGTCTGTTTTTCTGTGTTCAAGAATTTTTAGAGTCAAACTGAGAGCAGTTTACCTTTATGTTGCTGTACTAATAGGTTTTAACAAGAAATAAAAAGTTTCCTTAGCAAAATTTAAAAAAGTGTTAAAGGAGAAACTGGGATTCGATGCTAGGACCAAATCTGTTTTACTATCTTCCAGAATTGCTAGAGAAAAATTGCAAACGGTTTGTCCTTTATTTTTCTGTAGTAACAAGTTTTAACAAGAAATATAAAATATTTCATAAATGAGATTTAAAAAAAAGTTGTCAAGAGAATCAGTGGGATTCGGTGCTAGGACCAAGTCTGAGTGGAACACAGTAAAACAGCGAGCGTTTTAACCTTATATTGGCTGTATTAAGAAGGCTTAAAAAGAGATAAAAATGTTCCTTAGTAAGATTAAAAAAAAAGATGTCAAGGGAGTGACTGGGATTCGATGCTAGCACAAAAGCTCTTTTTCTCTTGTCCAGAATTTTTAGAGTGAAACTGCGAACGGTTCTATCTTTATTTTGCTGTGCTAAGAAGTTGCAACATGGCATAAAAATTTTCCTTAGTAAGATTTTTAAAAAAAGATGCCAAGGGAGTGACTGGGATTCGATGCTAGGACCAACGCTCTTTTTAGCGAATTTAAAAAAATTCGCTATGGAGGAGATCTGTGTTTTCTTTCTGAAAAAATTCATATCTCCGGAAATAACAAAGTAAGGGTATTATAAAGAGTGAATTCTGTACCAAAATTTAGGTCTCTAGCTTTAAAGACAAAGAAGTTATGGGGAGTTAAATAAACAAATTTTAGATTTTTCCTCAAAACGTCAAAGTTGCAATTTTAAACGTCAAAATTGGCAATGTTTAGGCAAAGAATGTGAAACAAATACGGATTTTGGAAAGAAAATGATGCAAAAACAGTGTTCTGCAAACCCTTAAGTTTCACATTCAACCGTCATTGCCCTTCACTTTACTAAAATGTACAGAAAATTCATTTCAAATAGACCCTTTCTCTGATGCTTTGGCTGTCAGTTTAGTTAAGTTGATGCTTTCGCTGTAGGTTTAGTGAAGTTTATGGTTTAACGGTCTATAATTTTTAGCTAATTTTCGTAGAACAAATTGGTTAATGCGTTTTTGCATTATTTATCGAAATATGATGCGTTTGTAAGAAAAAAACGAAGCGAATTTTCGGTAAATTTGCAGTTTAGCCCCTGAACGCTTTTCAAAAACTGTTTTCAGAAACCTGCCTAGCCCCCCCACCCTGGATCCACAAACCCCAAAAAGAATTTCTTTTCACATCTTGAAGCCATATCCCCCTTAAACCCTGCCTACCCCGCACAGCACCCCTATCCCCCCCAGGTGTCCTAACTTCCTTGGCGGGTAGGAACAAGACATTCTTCTTGTGGTTTATGGAGCGAGGGTGGTTGTATGCACGCGAGGGGGAAGGAAAATACCCACTACTAAGCAGCCACCCCCCACTCCTGCCACAAGTCGAGCCTGGGGGGGGGTCTGATTAGTCGTATGCATCCCCCCCCTCATGTGCATACAACCACCCTCGTTGCATAAACCACAAGAAAAACTTCTTGTTCATACCCCCCAAAGAAGATACGTGACCTGGGGCAAATAGAGGGTGCTGTGCGGGTAGGCAGGGTTTAATGGGGATATGGCTTCAAATAGACAGCTTTCAAGCAGTTTTCTTCGCATTTTCTGCTCATATTTCCTTTTTACTACCTACCCCGCCCGGCAACCCTATTCCCGTAACTTCCCTGGGGGGTGTGAACAAGAAATGTTTCTTGTGGTTTGTGCATCCAGGTGGGGTCTTGGTAATGTTTCTGAAATTTCGGAAAATTTTTGTATATTTTCAAACCATAAGTAATTTTGATAAAATATAGTACTTTGTTTCTACTACACAGGCTATACCGGTAATCAATTGATGCCTGCTCGCATTTGCTATTAAAAACCTTTTTATGGAAATTCATTTTTATAACGCACTTGCTGCATCTAGACTTTTGAAAAACGTTTATATATTTTCAGACAATAAAGTTATTTCGATGAAATATGGTACATTGTTTCTACTATATAGGCAACCAAGTTTGATGCCTGCTTTTATCAAAGAAAGACATTTGCTATTAATGCTAGGGCCAAGGCTGTTTATCTGTCTTCCAGAGGAACATGTTTGTAGTCATTAACGCAATGTTAATTAAGAAAATTAATATACAGAATAAAAGATTAAAGCAACTTGTGAAGTGTCAACAGAAATGAGATTGGCCTCTTAAAAAAGTGGCTGAAATTCGGTTTGCAGTCACAAAACGACCGTCTAGGAGATGTCGTTGCTGGTATTGAACAGGAATTTAAAAAAATACCCCAATGTTGAAAAAACTTCAGGAAGCATTTAAAGATAAAATCGAAATAAAATTGAAAGAGAAATGAAAATAGTTAAACGACTGCGGGAGGATTATTTTTGTGTTAAACCAGATACAGGTAGCAAAGTCGTGATTTTGGACAAGAACGATTATAAAGATAGAGTGAATAATGCAATAGAGCGAAAAAAACCATTCAATTAATTTACTATTTTAGCTTCAACTCTCGAAATGACGTCACGTTTAACAAAAATGTTTACAATAAATATCTTGTTTAGTTATGTCATGGATTTACTGTGCTCCACTCAGTTTGCCTTGAATTTAATTCAACTTAAAATGACAACACATGTCACTTTGACTTGAACGAATTTTTTGTCGTGCTTAATTTTTCTTAACATTATTCTTAACTATTATTTTATATTTTTTCATTGCTGTTTTTTCCCGAAAAGCAATAAACACATTTCTTTTGGCTGCATTAGCACTAAATGAGGAATAAAACAGAGTTGGAACCGCTAAAATACGCGTTTGGTTCATCGCTAAAAAGGTTTGACATTTCTGGAATTAACCCATCGTTAGATCCCTCGAAAATATGTAACGAAACAGTGGGTCCTGGCACTTACGAACCCCATAAATGTGAATGTAGAGATAAGAAGAAACTACCGGAAATAGAACCGTAAGTATATGTAACTTTAAATTAAAATTTTGGTAATTTTACTGATTAACGGAAAGTCAGTATTAGATAAACCGACTGCTGGTAGGCATATCTTACCACATTAGGTGCACTTTAATCATATTCTAATCTTATGCTTGCTTCACTTCGTAAAGTTATTTACGTCAGAGGTATTAAAAATTCCCGCTTTTACATTACAACTTGTTAAACATTTGACGCTTTTTCAATAGTTTCCCACTACGGCTCTGTTCCGTTACATCTCCCTTCACTCCTAGAAATTTGACGTTAACCTAATAATGGTATCCCCTGGAATTTTCTGGTCTTAGCAGACGTGGGACCTTCACATTGGTTCGGCAGTTCTTGTACTTTATGTTTTTATTGCTGGTCCACTTTTAGTAAGTAAGGTGGCAATGGTCTGGTTATTAATTATTTATGTGTCCGAAAACCTTATTTTTGAAACTGTGCATTGTTTTGTTTTCTTATAAATACCCCTCTACCCAGTTTTTCACTAGCTGGGTCGTCTATGTGTGCATTTAGCGGTTACCTTCTGACAACAACTTTGTCCAGCTCTTCGACTACCTTTCTGAAAACACCGACCATCTGATTTCTGAATATCCTTCCTCCGAGGTCATTATTCTTGGTGACTTCAATGTCCATAATAAAGAATGGCTAGTATATTCAAAAACCGATCCACAAGGGAGAGCAGCGGAGGCCTTCGCAGTCAGCGATTCTTTAGCCAATATGGTTTAGCAACCTACTTACTTTCCTCGCGTCCCAACTAACAGCTCAAATCCCTAGGATCGCCTTACTACAAAACCTGAATGCTATAAGACATCAGTCACCGCCCCCCTTGGTGGCTCAGACCACGGCATGGTCACTGCTTCCTGTGCAATGCAACCCGAGGTCACACAGTCATCACACCCAGGTATCGTTTGGCACTACAACTCCGCGAACTGGGTCGAAATGCGGGATTACTTTTCCTCATTTCCATGGGCGTCTGTCTGTTTCTCTCATCCTGACCCCTCTGATATCTCACAAAACGTCACCGAAATTATCCAAGCTGGCATGGAATTATTTATTCCACGTGCACAGAAAACCTCTTCAGCCACTCAAAAGCCCTGGTTCTCTAAATCATGTGACAAGGAAAGACTTGAAAAGGTCAAAGCTCACAAAACGCTTCTACACAATCCCAGTCAAGAAAACCGTCAAGCATTTAACGACGCAAGAAACCGCTATCTCAGCATTCTTTCTGAGGCAAAAAACTCGTTTAATAACCACATCAAAAACAAAGTCCTCTCAAGCTCCAACGGCAGCAAACCATTCTAGGTTCTTGCTAAATCTATTGGGAATAATTTTTGCAAGAGCACGTTCCCACCTCTTATTTCAGGGGATGAAATTGTTTCTACCGCCCTGGGCAAGGGTGAACTTTTTGCCTCGTTGTTCGCCGGCAATTCTACTCTCAACCCACCTACAAATGTTCAACCACCAACAGTCCCCAATGTCGCGTATAAAATGACGCATATCATTTTCAAAACTAAAAAGGTACGAAAGATGCTCTCTTCTCTTAATACCAGGAAAGCATCTGGCCGTGACGAGATTCCAGCAATTGTTCTCAAAAAATGCGCACCAAAACTTGCTCCTGTCCTGACTCGTCTGTTTCAGACATCTTACAATAGAGCCATATTCCCTAGTAACTGGAAAACTGCTCGAGTACAACCCGTCCCCAAGAAAGGATCGAAAGCGCTTCCTGGCAACTAGATGCCTATTTCTCTTCTTTCAGTCGTCTCTAAAGTGATGGAAAAGTATATAAACACCGAATTAGTAAAATTTCTTGAAAAACAGTCAAATCCACGACAGGCAGTATGGATTCCCTCAGCGCAGATCAACTGCCGACCTCCTTTTCTTTGTCGCCCATTCTTGGAACAAGTCTATGGAACTACACGGTGAATCCCAGATTGTCGCTCTAGACATATCCAAAGCATTCGACCAGGTCTGACACGCAGGGCTGCTCAATAAACTTTCGGCCTATGGCCTACCGCCAAAACTCTGTACCTGGACAGCAAATTTCCTCTCCAACCGGAGCATTTCTGTTGTCGTGGATGGCCATTCCTCTAAACTGTATCCAAATAATGCAGGAGTCCCTCAAGGTTCAGCTTTAGCCCCTACTTTGTTTCTTCTCCACATCAATGACCACCTGTCTAGCACATCCAACTCAGTTCACAGTTAGGCGGACGACAGCACCCCCCACTCAAATATACAATATTCTAAGCCTGTCTCTTTAGCCCAATTAGATGAGGATCGCAGACTCATGGAGGGTTCTGTCTCTGTGGATCTCCAAAAAATATTAGACTGGGGAAGTAGAAATCGTGTATAATTCAACTCCACCAAATCTCAGTCTTGCTTTTTATCTCATAAGAGATACACCAGCCCTAGACCCATCACAATGAACAACCAAGTTATTCAAAGTAATGAGTCCTTTTCACTTGTTGGCATTTCTGTGGATCGAAATCTCAACTGGCACCAACATGTTACATCTTTTTCAGAAGCGTCTGCTAAGAAATTAGGTTTCCTCTTCCGGGCTCGCAAATACTTTTCACCAGCTAATATCTATACCTTATATACTTCACAAATAAGGCCAAACCTCGAATACTGCTCCCACATCTGGGGTGCCGCTGCCGCTTCTACACTCGCTATCCTCCATTCATAAGAGAGCTATACGTCTCATCGGTGACCCTACCCTCACCCAAAGACTGCCATCACTTGCCGACCGACGTGCCGTTGGTGACCTCTTTCTCTCTTATATAGATAACTGCACGGGCACTGCTCAGAGGAGCTTTATTCCATAGTTGCTCCACCTGCTGCCCCCAACAGATCTACCAGGGGAACAGAGCGAATGCACCCTTTTACTGTCCAGGTCACCAGACATAGAACATCTTGTTATGCCCGCTCTTTTGTCCCGAGGACTTCCAAGTTGTTGAATTCCTTGCCGGCACATGTTTTTCCTTCTCCTCCGAAGCTCCAAACCATCAAGTCCAGAATTAACAAGTTGCCCCTTTCCTCCTTGTCGACACCGGCGGTACGATAGTATTTAGGCTGTAAGCCCTCGTGGTGTGTTGTGGAAATATAAAACAAATGTCGAGAAACCACTGGCAGAATTGTCACAGCAGTGTTGAAATAATACAGAAGTTCCCAATTTTTACGTTAAATCGCACAATACTGTATATATTATATGGCGTTTACATTTTTTAAATCAAATTAAATTGGTTTTAACATGTTAGATGGAAGAGGAAAAAATATATGGAAGAGTTTTCGAAGTTTCGAGGTTTCAGAAATATCCATCTTATAAAACAAGAAAAATTACTGAAAAGGTTGCGTGGACCTGGTCAATATTCGGTGTCCGATGACATTTTCAAGCAAAAATCTAATTTAGTTGTAAGTGACGTAGGATTTGGAACAAGTAAGCGATTCAAAGAGATTCCATTCACTGAGAATCCAGCACCTGGTAAGTACTAATAAACATCTTTTTTCAAATCTTCAGTTTATAATCCAGAGAAAAACTCTCTACATCTGTATTTAAAAATATTTCCTTCCATTTTGTAACGTCAGTAGTATAAAAGCTGTTTCCTAAATAATAAATTTAACTTCTGGACGCAGCAAGTGCGTTTTTAATGGCAAACATCAATCTACATAGTAGAAACAATGTGCCATGTTTCATCAAAATAACTTTATTGTTTGAAAATGTACAAAAATTTCCGAAAGTAAACTTAAATTGTTCCCGAAAAACTGGTTTTCTGGTCAACCTTATAGGTTAATAGCAAATTGAGCTATTCAAATTTGAAGCATTTGATGAAAATTCGCTACCATAACGCACTTGCTGCGTCCTGAATTTCTTTTCTTACAAAGATGTATTATATTTCGATGGAAAATGCAATAACATAGGGCGTGTTCGATTAAAAAAAAAGAAAGAAAATTTGAATCACCCACGACCTATGGGCCAGCCTGTAATTGTGGAAATATTTTTTAAGATGTAGCTCAAGACACCCTATAATTAATGTATACAATTTTTTTTCGTAACTTGCATAACAACGGATATATTGAGCTTTAATGATTTTTTACGAAAATTCGACAAAAATAATATACCATTAAACGATAAACTATATAGCCAACACTACTGGTAAAGCATCAGAGAAAGGGTCTATTTTAAATGAATTTTCTGGGAACATTTTAGTAAAATGAAGAACAATCACGATTGAAACTAAGATCTCAGGCTTTGTAAAGCATTCTTCTTGAGACATTTTCATTCTATAGCTCGCAAATCGCGACTTTGACGTTTTGAGGAAAACCTAAATTTATTGTTCGTTAAATACCTGTAACTTTTTTGTCCATTAACCTACAGACCTAAATTTTGGTAGGTAGATTACCTATGATGATATGAACCAGCGTACCAAATTTGGTTGCCCTTACTTTGTTAATACCGGAGATATATTTTTTTCGAATGAAAACTCAACATTTTCCCGGAAAACCTCGTCCGATTTTCCTCACTAACGAATTATCCAAGCCATTTACAAAAGGAAGGTATGTGCCAAATTTTATCAAAATCGCCCCTTATTTTTTGAGTTATCGGTGTGATACACACACATATAAATTGAAACTGACCCCGGATATGGGTTCTAGGGGTCCTAGTTCGCAATCATTTGCATTTTTTTTCAAAATTCAAAAGTCGGGATCTACCCATTAGTGAATTTTTTCTAGGAAAATTTGCAATTTCAAAATGGAGACTACACATGTGTGCACCCTTGCATTGTCTTGGTGGAAAATAACTTTTTTCTTGTCCAAATGCGGTAGTTCTTCTTCAAATCTTCATTGAATCGGTCCAATAAGTTGGTATAATATTCGCCATTGATTGTTCTTTCCTTTTGAAGGTAATCAATGTGGATTATACCGCGTGCACCAAAAAAAAAAAAAAAAAAACGGCCGCCATGACTTTATTGGCTGACAAACCCACCTTGGCTTTCTTCGGCGCCGATTCGCACGGAGAAACCCACTATTTTGACTGCTGCTTGGTCTCTGGTGTGTTGTGGTGAATCCATGCTTCGTCCGCGGTTACGAAACGGCGCAAAAACTCGTCTCTATTGCGGTCGATTGTGAGCAAACGCAGCACCCATCTTGCAAATAGCTTTTTCATACCCAAGTGATCATGCAAAATCGAAACCACTGAGCCATGTGATATGCCTATAGCTTCCACAATCTCCGGCACTTTTAATCTCTGATCTGCCAACATCATATCGTGAATTTTTTCAATTGTTTCGGGTGTAGCGACCTCAACTGGGCGTCCAGAACGTTCGGCG
Organism: Tillus elongatus; assembly: GCA_964006375.1. Lineage (NCBI taxonomy): Eukaryota > Metazoa > Arthropoda > Insecta > Coleoptera > Cleridae > Tillus > Tillus elongatus. The sequence continues at coordinate 80,421,733 of OZ023270.1, read as the reverse complement.
TCATTTGTGCTTGTACGGCCGCAACGAAATTCAGTAAACCACTTTTTTACCATGGAAATTGATGGTGCAGAGTCCCCATAGTATTTATCAAGCTTAGTCTTGGTTTGAGTTATGTTTTTTTTTCTGCAAAAAACCATAACTCAAACCAAGCACAGGAAATTCACTTTTTTCCTTTTTTGTTATAACTCAAGAGGTTGTCTGCTTTCAATGGCTGTCTAACACAAACTAAATGTTAACTGGCAGCTGCTTGTTGACAGGAACAGTGTTGCCCTTTCTGTGAAGAGGCGGGAAATTCAAAAAGTCACGGACTTATTGACCCTCCCTCGTATCATCCATCCGCCAACGACCACAGTTGTCGAAACTATTCATCAAATAAAAAAATGAAACGTTATTTAGGCCATTGTTTGTTCTAGATTAACATTCATGGCTTTCTACTAATATAAATAACATAACAGCTCTTATGAAGCCACCGTAATACGAAAGTCGTACACACCACTTCAACTCTCCAATCGAGTCCCTATAGGTGACAGAACATGATTATTGTTCAGGCTTTTTGTATTACGGTGGATTTTGCACATAGTAATAGTAGCATTAAGTTAAATTAACTTATTTTGTGCTGTAGGAAGCCACGCTATATTAAAAGCAGAAAACTTAAGTAGGATAGGTAAGTCAAAGCAACCAACATTTGAAAGAGATGGATTTTCGGACAGATTTAAGAGCACGGAACCGCACGGCAGATTGGCTCCAACTAGATACAATCCGAAGGACTTCGGCTCGTTTGATGAATTGATTAAGCGCAAGGTGTCACACCTGAAAACAGTGTACGAGTGTTTTACTGGTCCAAGAGACGGGTCTACCATTAAAAACTATTTTGCACCAAGTAGTTTCGTGAAACCGGATAAGTATTACAAAACGTCCAGTTTCGTTGAAGAAATATTTAAAAAGCCAAAGTAAGTATATGATAAAATCGATGAAAATTCAAGCAAGCTTGACATGCTATTATTAATAATGACATTCCATTAGACGTTTAGAGAAATCTAACAAAATTTTGAACGTTGGCATTAGTTTTTCAAAATTCCAAATGCACCTATAACATTTTCAGTAAAAAACCATGACAAAACACTTTAGTCCACGGGACAGATGCTCTGTTTAAAGTTGATTATCATCCCTCTGTAACTTCGCGTGCGGCTTCATTTTGACGAGTCTACCAAGTTTCGTATCTACGAAAATTCTTGAAAGCGCGGTGTTTTCTAGTACGCAACCGGGAAATGCGTGAATTTGGTGATGTTTTACAAATGTACGAGCAGGAGTTTGTTTTTATATTACCCCATTTAAAGGTTAGTTGAATGACAAACGCTGGAAGACATTTGTCTGACGAAAATGGTGCGCTGTTCGGCATGTCCAAGGCCTATAACTTATCAAAATAACGACTTATAGTAATTTTACTACCAACTGATTTTTTTATAATTGTTAAAGAAATAAATATTTTTAAAATTAGATGGTAACATTGCCAGATAACTTTTGTGTAAACCGGGTTTCAACGTTTTGCTAGTGTCTCTATTTAGGTCTATATTTTAACACCACAAAAAAACATGAATTGAGTTGAATTAAAATTGAGCGGTGTGTAAAACAAGGATGTGCCAGGTCTCCATGATTATTCAACATATTCATGGACAAATGTATAAGAGAAGTATGCTTGGAGACAGGAGTCATCAAAATGAATGCTTCTGAGGCAAAACTATTACTGTACGCTGATGATGTAGTGCTATTTAGTGAATCTGAAGAAGAAACGCAACGGATGTTAGAGATTGATTACAGTAAGAAACAAAATTAATCTGCGTGTGAATACAGATAAGACTATAAAGCTTTGGTGTTTGATATAGAGGTCGGACCGAGTATTTGCGGTATCACGAAAACTATCCACTAAAGACAAAAAAAGACAGTCGAGGGTCTACTCGGTGGAACAAAAGACTACAGGTAACTGGGAACAATATAAATCCGCTCTAACACATTACAACAAGGAGATAACGAACGTAAAGAGGGAGCACTGGAGAAGGTTTTGCGTTGGTATTGCTGATTTACCCAGCGGCGCCAGGATCAACAGGATTCTTTCACGCGACCGTGTCCAGGAACTGGGATCGATAAAACGACCAGATGGTTCGTTTACAGAATCACGGAAAGAAACGTTAGAGCTCTTAGCACGCACACACTTACCAATTGTCTGATCCTGAGTAATGAAGAAGTCCCGCCGGCCGGGGGTCGATATAAACGCCCGCAAAGCGAAGACTGCCGGGTTTCTCGGAAAATAATTACAGCCTCGGCGGTGGAGTGTGCTGTTTAACATTTCCAGTCATTCAAGGCGCCAGGGGAGGACGGGGCGATCCTCCTATTTCTTATCCGGCTGTATGGAGCCAGTCTAGCTTGTAATTATATTCCATCCAGCTGGACGGTGGCTAGGGGGTATATAGTTCCAAAATGGGACGTAATGACCTCTACCCAAATCGCTGAGCCCTCTCAGTGTTACTTCATTCCTCCTAAAGGGATTGGAAAAAATACTGGACGGAGACATCAGGGAAAATCTCTTAGAAAATAACCCTCTCAATACTCACCAGTTTGCCTACCAAACTGGCAAATCTATTAAGTTAACGCTCAATAACTTTGTTGAGAAAATCACACACTCCCTGCATAACAGGTAGGTAGCAGTGGATCTATTTCTCGACATTGAATGAGCTTTTAACAATGCCTACCTAACCCCCTCTACGAAGCTGCTGTCGCTAGAGGGGGGGAACCTACCATTTGTGGCTGGATCGGTAGCATGTCGCACAATAGAACCATTATCACCTCATTGCAGTCAGTGAGAGGTGGCCAGTTTCAAGTCTGCGAGGGGGTGCCTGCAAGGAAGAGTATTATCCCCTCTGCTGCGTTCCCTCATTGTGGACGATCTGCTGGCTATCGTGGAATTGTGGAAGGTTGAGGTCCAGGCGTATGCTGATCATCTTGTCATAATAGTTAGAGGTAAATCTGAAGATAAACTTTCAAATACTCTTCGAGAGACACTAAATACAGTGAATGATGGTGTGGTGCCGGAGGGAGCAGATGTCTGTGAACCCCGCAAAACCATCATTGTTTCATTTACCAGGAGAAGGTTGAACAAATTAAAACCATCTACTCTTATGGGGGAAACAATTCCATTTATGGAACAGGCAGGGGTTACTCTGGATAAGACGCTCAACTAGAACGTACAGTTAGAGAATATAATCCGCAGGGCTAAACTGTCCCTGTGGACATGCCGAAGAATCTGTGGAAATAACTGGGGAACAAACCCACAACATATGTAGTGGCTCTATGTAGTGGTTATCAGACCAATGATAACATATGAAGCTATAGTTTGGTGGTCTAAGGCACTTAGTGGTACCTCGAAGGCCAAACTGGCTCAGCTACAGAGACAAGCTTGGCTGATGATAACGGTCGCGATGAACATCGTTCCAACAGCGTCTCTGGAAGTCCTTCTAAACATTCCACCTCTTCACATTTGGCTATAGAGGGAGGCTAGGTGGACAACGAACAGACTAAAGCAAGCGGCTGACAGCATGCCGAAGGCAATCGGTCTAGAAAGGACCGGACTCCTCGATGGCATTAAGAGTCATGACGTTCTGGGATATGTCTCAGACCTGATGCCTACTAAGACCGTCCTTCCGGAAAAGGAGGACTGGGAACGAAACCAAACGAACCTATTGAGGGGAGATCTCTGCTGGTACACTGACGGCTCCAAAACCGTTCTAGCCTCGGAAAGTATGCAACCATACACCAGGCAGAAGTGTATGCCATCGAGACGTGTGCGAGGAAGATTATACAAAACCACTGCACCACACAAATCGATAAAAAATATATTCAGGTAGCCAAGTTGCAATAAAGGCACTTGGTTCCTATCGTTGAAATTTAAAACCAGTATGGAGCTGTAAGCCTGCCCTCAACGAACTGGTCAGGTGCAATGCGGCGTCGCTGGTCTGGATACCTGGTCACTCGGATCTTGATGGCAATGTTGCGGCTGAGGCGCTCGCCAGGGGATGGGGTGCCCAGGAGAACTATATCGGACAAGAACCTGTGCTGGGGATATCCTCATGCACAGCAAAACGTACCTTACAGATCTAGATAGATAGAATGACAACCAATTGGCAAAATCAGCCACTCTAAGGCCTTCATAAATGGCCTTACAGAGTCAAGGGATAAAAAACTTCTAGAGCTAAACTGACAACAACTGAGAACTCTAGTCGGCCTGTATACAGGACACTGCCGCTTGCGTCACCACATGCACCGAATTGGGCTCGGAAAAGAAACCGAGCGTCGGCTGTGTTTGGAGAGTGACGAAACAGCAGAGCACGTACTATGTAAAAGGTCAAAAGTCTATGTAACAAGAGATTGTGTATGCGGAGATGTATGAATGTAGAAGAAGCGAAAAAAGCTTGTCAGGAAAGAAGTTTATGAAGAAACATTGTTAATAAATAGCACATGCTTTGTAGAGTGGTAAAAAACATTATATATATATATATATATATATATATATATATATATATATATATATATATATATATATATATATATATATATATATACGGAAAGTACATCTTTGTATTGCATTATATAAAAGTAAAACTCTTAAGCTTGGTCAAATTTCAGCTATGGTAAATTTGCTACGGGTCAGCGATTTGTGAAGAAGCCCTCTTTGCGGATCCTGCTAAACAGCCTAAGTAATTGCTACAGAGATCCGGATGAACCTGGTCCAGCTGATTATGATCGGAGTGAATATTTAAGGTAAGTATTCTGTTATATTAGGATCTGGTTAATCCATTTTTTTTTATTGTAACTGATGTCACACAATGGTAGAAGTCTGACTCCAAAATATAAGGGTTTCACACCCTTCCCTTCTCCTGGTTCCTACCATACACTTGTATTTCTTCAGAGCTAAGATACCCGCTGCGCAAAAATGTAAATTGAGCCATAATTATCGCAACCTGTACCATTAAGTACACTGGGAGAACCCAAATGACCATAACACATTTAAAAAAAACCTGACGATCGTTTCACTAACCAGATTAGCGTCATCAAATGATGAATAATTCTAAAAAAAGAATGTATATATATATATATATATATATATATATATATATATATATATATATATATATATATATATATATATATATCTTTTTTTGGAATTAGGGGATGAAATTGTTTCATCCGCACTGGGCTAGGCTGACTTTTTGCCTCGTTGTTCGCCGGCAATTCTGCTCTCAACCCATCTCCAAATGTTCAACCACCAACAGTCCCCAATGTCGCGCATAAAATGACGGATATCATTTTCAAAACTAAAAAGGTACGAAAGATGCTCTCTTCTCTTAATACTAGGAAAGCCTCTGACATTGACGAGATCCCAGTAATTGTTCTAAAAAAATGCGCACCAGAACTTGCTCGTGTCCTGACTCGTCTGTTTCAGACATCTTACAATAGAGGTATAGTCCCTAGTAACTAGAAAACTGCTGGAGTACAACCCGTCCCCAAGAAATGATCCAAAGCGCTTCCTAGCAACTTTAACTTTCAGTCGTCTCTAAAGTGATGGAAAAGTATATAAACACCGAATCACTAAAACTTATTGAAAAACACAATCGAATACACGACAGGCTGCATGGATCCCGGCAGCGCAGATCAACTGCCGACTTCCTTTCCTTTGTCACCCAGTCTTGGAACAAGTCTATGGAACTATACGGTGAATCCCAGATTGTCGCTCTATACATATCCAAAGCATTAGACCAGGTCTGGCACGCAGCGCTGCTTAATAAACTTCCGGCCTATGGCCTACCACCAAAACTCTGTACCTGGACAGCGAATTTCCTCTCCAACCGGAGCATTTCTGTTGTCGTGGATGGCCATTCCTCTAAACTGTATCCAATTAATGTAGGAGTCCCTCAAGGTTCAGCTTCAGCCCCTACTTTGTTTCTTCACAACATCAATGACCTCCCCTCTAGCACATCAAACCCAGTTCACAGTTACGCGGACGACAGCACCCTCCACTCAACTATACAATATTCTAAGCCAGTCTCGTTAGCCCAATTAGATGAGGATCGAAGACTCATGGAGGGTTCTGTCTCCGTGGATCTCCAAAAAAATATAAGACTGGGGAAGTAGAAATCTTGTACAATTCAACCCCACAAAATCTCAGTCTTGCTTTCTTTCTCATAAGAGATACAGCAGCCCTAGACCCAACGCAATGAACAACCAAGTTATTCAAAGTAATTAGTCCTTTTCTCTTGTTGGCATTTCTGTGGATCGAAATCTCAATTGGTAACAACATGTCACATAAATTGCAGAAGCGGCTGCTAAGAAATTAGGTTTCCTCTTCTGGGCTCGCAAATACTTTTTACCAGCTAATCTCTATACTTTATATACTTCACAAATAACGCCAAACCTCGTATACTGCTCCCACATCTGGGGTGCCGCTTCCGCTTCTACACTCGCTATCCTGGACTCCTTCATCTCATCGGTGACCCTACCCTCACCCAAAGGCTGCCATTCCTTGCCCACCAACGTGCCGTTGATGACACCCCCCTCCCCCCCCCCGCTCGCTCTCTCTCTCTTTCCATCTCTCTCATATATATTTGTACGGGCACTGCTCAGAGGAGCTTTCTTCCATAGTTCGTCCACCTGCTGTCCCCAACAGATCTACCAGGGGAACAGAGTGAATGCACCCTTTTACTGTCCAGGTCACCAGACATAGAACATCTTGTTATGCCTGCTTTTTTGTCCCGAGGACTTCCAAGTTGTGGAATTCCTTGCCGGCACATGTTTTAGTGAATTTTCTTAGAAAAAATTCACTAATGAGGAGATCTCGACTTTTGAATTTTGAAAAAATTTATTCAAATGAGCGCGATCTAGGACCCCTAGAACCCATATCCGGGGTCAGTTTCAATTTTTATATGTTTATATATATATATATATATATATATATATATATATATATATATATATATATATATATATATATATATATATATATATATATATATATATATATATATATATATATATATATATATATATATATATATATATATATATATATATATATATATATATATATATATATATATATATATATATATATATATATATATATATATATATATATATATATATATATCACACCGATAACTCAAAAAATAATGGGCCGATTTTGATAAAATTTGGCATGTGCTTTTCTTTTGTAAATAGCTTGGATAAGTTCGTTAGTCAGGAAAATCGGACGAGGTTTTCCGGGAAAATTTTGAGTTTTCATTCGAAAAAAATTATTATCTCAAAAAGTAATTAGCCGATTTTAATAAAATTTGGCATGTACCTTTCTTTTGTAAATAGCTTTGACAAGTTTGTTAGTCAGGAAAATCGAACGAGGTTTTCCAGGAAAAATTTGAGTTTTCATTCAAAAAAAATTTTTATCTCAAAGAATAATACGCCGATTTTGATAAAATGGCAAGTACCTTCCTTTTGTAAAAGGCTTTGACAAGTTCGTTAATCAAAGAAATCGGACGAGGTTTTCCGGAAAAATTTTGAGTTTTCATTTGAAAAAAATTTTTATCTTAAAAAATAAAAAATCTATGATAACCAAATTTGGCAGGTAGGTTTACGATATAAAAAGCAAACTATACACCAAAATTTAGATTTCTATGTTACAAGAAAAAAAAGTTATAAAATATTTTGTGCCAGATCATTTCTATGAAAATTCACTACCATAACGCACTTGCTGCGTCCAGGCTTTTTTCCTTCTCTTCCGAACGTACAAACCTTCAAGTCCAGAATTAACAAGTTGCCTCTTTCCTCCTTGTCGACACCCACGGTACGATAGTATTTAGGCTGTAAGCCCTCGTCGTGTGTTGTTGAAATATAAAAAAACAAAACAAAAATTGGGCGTTTTGGTATATCATATGATTCAATATATAGATATATTTCAAAATTTTGCCATCCCTACTCAAGAGGGACTTTTGGGGAGAGTGAGGACAGCCTGTTTTTTCGTGCAGCAAGATTCGCACAAATTACAACGGGTGCGCGAATCCATCTTTTGACGGACAATTTAATGTGACCAGGTTGAAGGTGGCCATTTTGAATCATTATTATAACTTTTTGCGTTACCTTTAATAAAAAATAATTGGATTAAGAAGTTCTTTATTATCGACAAGATAACATTACGTTTGTGAACGAAAAATAGTCCGGCTCATTTTTGACTAAGGGTTCATAAGCAAACATTTTTCACCGCAATGTCACCTATAACCTACTCAAGTTTGGCGCCACCTTTTTGGACCAGCCCTTATAACGCATAAAAACATTATGATTTTCAGCATTCTTCCGAAAATTGTCAAGCACGACCATGATGTGTTGGACTTCCCCCCTCCGCATGCGTTTGGCTTTACCATTGGCAAGAATCGTTACGCACAGAAATGGTCAATACAACCTGGACCAGGCAGGTATTCCGTTAAGCCGCTTCCATGCATGAACAAAAAAACAATGCACAACGGGAATTGGGTATTTAAATCTAAAACACCGCGGTGCTTTTACACACAACCCGACAAGTATACTTTAATGTAGGTTATTATGTAAAGTTTGTTTGATATTTTGTGTACGTTTAAAATATATATAGATACAACTATAAAAGTTCTTTTATTATTTTGAATAACTAAATACCTTGAAAGATAATCATGTTTGTTTAACAATATAATCCTGCCGTGCTAAGACCAAATGTCCTAAATGCGAAAAAATCAATTTCGCGTTTTTTCTCTACTTGTGTATACTTTTTTATACAATTTTAGTGAATTTTTATTAAGAAAATTCACTAATAGAGAGGTATCGATGGTGAGACTTCTCTGGAACCCATTTCCATGGTCAGTTAAAAAGTTTATATATATATATATATATATATATATATATATATATATATATATATATATATATATATATATATATATATATATATATATATATATATATAGTGAGGACCTAAGTTCCCCCCCCCCCTCTAATTTCTGAATATATATATATATATATATATATATATATATATATATATATATATATATATATATATATATATATATATATATATATATATATATATACAGTGAGGACCTAAAGTCCCCCCCCCCCTCTAATTTCTGAACCGTCCGGTATATTGTGATGATATTTGGAACGATAATATAAGAGCAAGGTCTGCATTTTTTGACATATAAATGACAGTTTTATATGTCAAGGTGACAGCTGCGCGCGCTTTTGGAATATTTGTTTTAATTGAAACGGGGGTCGAGTGATACCTCATTTTGAAGGCCTTTTGGTTCGGTATTTTCCAAATAAGAATCAATAATATCGGTTTCTGCATTATGACTTCCCTTGTGTATAACACAATTTTTTTACCTATTAGATGTCATTATTGATTGTTCCTGTTTCCCCAGTAAAGTACACATAGATTATTGTAAATTATTTATGTTTCAAAATAAAACACAATTTAACAGTAAACAAATAACAATTAATTAACCCTAACTGAGAAAATTGAAAAACAATTCAAATAAAATCTAAAGCCACAAACTGTTGATGTGGTTACTTTAACAGATGTTGAAAATGACCACCATGGACCTCCTGACAAATAAATATTCTACGGGTAAATTCTTCTATGACATTATGAAGCGTCTGTGGCGTTATTCTTGAACAAACATCTGTAATTCGTTGTCTAAGTTCATCTAATGAACCGGGAGCCGTTTTATAAACCTTAGATTTACCGTATCCCCAAAGAAAAAAATATAGAGGCGTGAGGTCTGGGGATCGAGCTGGCCATTCCGTAGGACCTCGACGACCAATCCACCTATTTTCATAACTCTCATCCAGGTAATTTCTGACTTGTCTAAAATAGTGAGGTGGGGCTCCGTCTTGTTGAAATATAACCTCTTGAAACTCATGTGGGTTTTAGGCAACATCATCAATAAGTGGAGTAATTGTATTTTGCAACATATCCAGATATCTGGGGCCATTAAGATTTTCTTCCTCAAAAATCGGACCTATGATGTGATTACCCAAAATGCCCGCACAAACATTTATTTTCTGGGGGAAGTGTGTGTCCCTCCCGGAAAACTTGGGGGTTTTCGTCACTCCAGTACCTACAGTTTTGGGTATTAACTTTCCCATGTAAAAAAAAGTACTCTCGTCACTGAAACATATATTCCGCAAGTAGTTATGATTCCCTACGATTCTTCCTGACAATTTCGCAAAATTCGAGTCGTCTATCAGGATCGTATTCTGTTATTTCGTGTATAATTTTCATTTTATATGGGTGAAACTTATGGTTTTTCAAAATTCTTTTGACAGAAGTACGCGAAATATTACATGCCTCAGCCACGTGCTTCTTTGGCTGTTGGGGATTCACAATCATTTTAGCTAAGACCTGGACATATATATATATATATATATATATATATATATATATATATATATATATATATATATATATATATATATATAATAACATGCTTTTATTGACAATTAAGTTACATGTCAAACGGCAGAGTTCAGAAATATTTCTGTTCTTCCACTCAACCGATCCTTAATATAATACAATTAAATGGTGGTAGTGACTATTTACAGACTCATGAAATAAACAAACAAAAGAGAAAAAAGAAGACAAACATGACAAAAAGAAGAAGTAACCTAACTTATATTAACAAATAAAAATAAATACATGTTTATAACTATAATTAGCAGGAAAAAGTAAGAAGAATAAGAGAAAAGAGAAAAGAAAAAAACAACAAAAAAAACATTGGTAGGTAGGTACACATATATTATGTCTATACTACAAACAGCAGACATCCAGGCAACATACAAACTCTGCAGCCACAGAAAATCATAAGCTTCCCTCCAGAAACAGCCCCTTCAACCTTCGTTTAAAAGCAACAGCTGATAGTGACTTGTAAGAATCGGGAACCTTGTTATAAAGATTCGCTATATTGTAAGAAAAATATCTTTTGAACAGCTCGGTTCTATGCTGTGGAATTGTCAGCGTTCCCTTACTTCGGATGTTGAGACTGTGGATGTCGGTCCTAAATTTAATTTTATCATAAAGATATTGGGGGGTCCGAGCTTGTATTACCTTGTGATAAAGACACATACAATGAAGTGTTCTCCGCTTTTGGAGTGACAAAATGTTCAAGTCTTTAAAGCTACTAGAGATATGCTGAAACTTGCGCAATCCGCACACCAACCTCACACAGGAATTCTGAACGCGCTACAGCCTAGTTGAATCTACCACTCTCAAGCATGCATCGTACAACACATCACCGTAATTTAAGTGAGATAAGACTAGTGCTTTGCACAAAGTCAGTCTAACAGCCCTGCTAATATACTCCCTGTACCCATACAGCAATTTCAAGTTAGCATAAGCTCGGCGTGTAATCATACTGACGTGATGGGAAAATCTTATCTCACTATCTGTTCTTATCCCCAATATGTAAACACATTCTTCTGGTTCTAATTCTACGCCACGGATTCCAAGTTTAGCCAAAGGTTTATGATGTTTAACTGTAGCTTTGCGTCCGAAAAGAATTGACTTTGATTTAGAGGGATTTACAGTAAGACTGTATTGGTTTGAAAAGTCATTTAATCTGCCTAAGTCCCTGTTAATGATATCACAGGATTCCGAAATTGCTGAAGGCTCAAACGAATAATATATCAGTGTATCATCTGCGTAAAAGTGATACTGACAATCACGAAGATGGGTAGGTAGCTTTGATGTATATATGCTGAATAACAAAGGCCCTAGTATGGAGCCTTGAGGGACACCAGATGTGACAGGAAGGAAGTCTGAGGTCTGATCACCCAGCCTCACTGGCTGCATTCTTCCAGATAGGTAATTATCTAACATTGAAGCAGCTGCGACCCCAAACCCAGAGTGCTTCAACAAAGTCACCAGAAGCCGATGATTAACCCTATCGAACGCCTTGGAAAAATCGATCACCACCATGAGTGTCAGCTTATTGCTATCAGCAGCAATCAAAATGTCGTCCAGCACCTTGAGCAAAGCCGTAGAGCAGCTATGCCCAGGCTTAAAACCAGATTGATTAACAGGTATTAGACTGTTGACTGTTGTATATATATCCCCAACCGATAACTCAAAAAATACTTTACTGATTTGAACCATATTTGGGAATTACCCTTATTTTGTTAATGGGTTGGATGAGCTCGTTCATCAGATCTTAACACCCAATTGTTCTTAACAAAAAATTAAAAAATATTTTTAAAACGCAATATCTCTCAAATTCTTCAAGTGATTGACACGAAAATCTACAACTTAAAAGAACATAGATAGACATGGTTGTATACCAATTTTCAAGCCTTTTGATCAAAGAAAAATAAAGTTATTCGAAATTAAAATTAAAATAATCCTCGACATCACTTCAAATTCTGTAATGCAATATCTACAATGTTGGACAAAGACAGATGACGTTACCTGTACTGCTATGCTATTTAAATAAATGGTGGATAAAAATCTAAACAATGGAAATTACAAGTAATTTTTTCAAAATTCAAATGTCGGGATCTCCTCATTAGTGAATTTAGTTTAAGAAAATTCACTTTTTTAACCAATTACCTGACTGTTACCAAGACACAAAAAATGATCCTTCAAGGGGTGTCTGTTATTGAAAATCAACTTACCGAAATTTAACTACAGATGACAGGTTTCATGTCATTAAATAAAAATCTCAATAGAAATGTAAAATAATTGGCGTCGCAAATTATTTTTTGTTTGACTGGGGTTGTATCAGAATCTATTTTTTTACATATGTAAAATTTATTTTCAACACTTATTTCAATGTTTGTAATTCAGTTATTTAATCATTATACTTAGGTAGACTCATCAAGTATACCTACATTTTCGCTAATTGTAGTTTATTAACGATTTTATAAGAAATATATCACTCATTGCGATGGGAAAGGGAGGAGAAAAATTCGCTTTTAGTTCATCAACGAAGAGATTTACGTCTCTTGGATTGCATCCACATTTCCAAACTCCAGGCAAAATTAAACCTGGACCGGGAGAATACAAAGCTGACACTTGCCAATGTCCTCATAAGAACAAGAAACCAGCTGGAGAACCGTAAGTATGAGACTTTTTTCCACACCTATTCATAATTACAAAGCAATGTATATCTGTTAATATGTTTGTCGATAATATGTGAACTATTCATCCTATTTTAACCCTATTTGGCTCTATATGTCATCAGGCTTTCTAAATCAGCAGTGGCTTTTGCTCAACTATAATCTCTTTTAAAGTTCTCAAATTCGTTCTTCTGCGCTTCCTGCCAAATGTTGGAGATTCAAATTGTATCATGGCTGGTATTATGCCTAAAAAATAGTAATAATATAAACTATCGTTGTACTACAACTCAAATAGATCCAAGCTGAAGTAAAACCAACCATCTTTGTATCTGCTACTTCAACTACCCTCAATTCATAAACCACATGAAAAGTTTCTTCGGAACTATCTCCAAGAAAGTTACGTCACCACGGGCGAATGTAGGGTAGACAGAGTTTAAAGGGGGTATGGTTGCAGAATGTGAAAAAGGCAGCTTTTAGAGATACGGCTAAGCTATTTTTGTTTCTATTGTCCGGTCATATTTCCTTTTTATCCTGGTTTCGTTACTTCTGTGGGGGTTGTTTGCCCATAATTTTTCTTGTGGTTTGTGCATCCAGGTAGGTTCTAAGCATGTTTATGAATGTTTTGCTAAAAACCTCCCAGGAGGTAAACTAAACATTTATCATAAATCCTTTAGGCATAATACCAGCCATAATACAAAGGTGACCTGAAATTTTGCTGGCACGGATGTCTGTTATACTTGGTGCTAGCTTGGCTCACTGCTTCTTGCCAAAGAATATGGAGGCTGATCAGGGTGGTGTTCATACCTAAAACCGGTCGAGATAACTATCGCAGACAAAATCGTTCAGACCTATCAGTCTTACGTCGTTTGTATTGAATACTTTAGAAAAGCTGCGGTCTTATGTCTTTTGTACGTAGGACTTTAGAAAAACAGCTTGACAGATACATTAGAATTGGGGTACTAACGGATAACCCACTATGCGGGATTAATTCGCTTTCAGAGCAGGTCGATAGAAACAAATTGCACTCCATTGTCTCGTAGTAAGGTGGTGTAGGTCGTTTATGTATTATATCGAAGGAACTTTCGACAATGCATCCTTCAGCTTAACCACCAGGGCTACAAGGAATGTCGGTATAGATGAAAACTATTGCAAATGAATGGATGGATTATATGCTGAAGGGCGCAGTGGTTCCTACATCGTTGATAAAAAACCTTGACAGGCCAGTTTGCCGGCTGAAAGAGGTGTTTTGTTTTTTGCTGTGAAGCCTTGTAATGAATGGGACTGCTGGAAGTACTTAATAGCGAGGGTCTTTGCTCGTTGGGACGTGCAGACGATCTGGTAATTCCGGTCGGAGGAGAATTTACAGTGACAATTGAAAAGCGCATGCAACATGCTCTAAACCCGGTAGAATATTTGAATGCTGAGCAAGGTCAGTCCCTGAAATAGTTTCGTTTACAAGAAAGACAACTATTGGGGGTATTGGACATATGTTTTTCTAAGGAATTCCAGTGCTGGAGGAGGTAAACTGCCCAACTTACCTCGAATAACGGCATTGAAAAAACTGTTAGAAAATCTGTAATTGCACTTGCAATAGTCAGACGAATATACGACAAAACCAGGGGTCTGAAGCCCTCAATCGTGCATTAGTTATACACGAGGGAGGTAAGGCTTTCAATAACCCATGTGGCACTGGTATATTAGCCAAAACTTAGACAGGAAAACACCAAATTAAGTGAGTTACAAAGAATTGCTTGTATGGGAATTACAGGGACTATGAGAACCCCTACCCCATGTGGCTCGCATACAAGATGATAGGTGGACAAAACGATTACTTGAATGGAGACCCAGATCCGATAAAAGAGACAGAGGAAGACCACCAACTCGCTGGACAGACGACATTACAAAAATTACAAAAAACTGGATTCGTAGCGCTCAAGACAGAAAAGAATGGACTCAACTAGGGGAGGCCTATGTCCAGCAGTGGACGCAGAGGGCTGATTGGTGATGATGATGATGAGAACCCCTACACCTCCACGAGAACATACTCTAGACCTTCCACCAGTTCACAATCTGATTCAGCAGGAGGCAAAAATGGGGCTCTATAGAATGAAACCGACTGGCTAACTATCACAAGTTAGAGCTGGGCATACAAGTTTGGTGCGTGAGGTAAGGAACTCATATTTACCACGAGTACGGACCCTCGCCTGCTGTGCCTGTAAACTCTTTTTAAGGTTGTTGAAATAATTAATGGGGGCCAACAGACAAGCAGCTACAGTTTCCTCTTGAAAGCCTAGTTTGGTACACGGTCAAAAACTGAAACGGGTACTGGGGCGGGCATTCACGGTGTGAGACCAGGGATGGACCGGTTCTATCCTCTAGGTATTTCATGCGAAAGTTTATGCACTCTTAGAGCGCGCAAAAGAAAACCAGAAGGGGACTTACTCAAACGATGGGGTCTTTGTTATCTCAGACAGTCAAGCGATCCTCAAGGAGCTCACAAGCTATGAGGTGTTGTGAATTTATTCCTTTAATTGTAAAAGCACCATATAGGAGAAATCGTCAAAAAGCTTGAGATAGAAACAATTTCAAAACTTTGGACATTAATATCCAGTAAGGGTGGATAGGCGGCAAACGAAAACGCACCAGAAGATGACGACAAAGCAGCAGAAGAATACTAAGAAGAAATATTTGCCCTACCATCAGGTTGGTCCTTGAAGCTGAAATGAATGCTTAGTTATTAAAACACATTTGTTTGCTGTAATTTTAATAATTTTACGATATCAATTTTCTAGATGGACTAGGAAACTCCGCATGGAAGAATTTTCACTATACCGTGACTTCAAAAATGTGGACAAAATATTATTTGAACGATACAGGGAATCGCTAAGAGCACCTGGTCTACATGACATTAAAGATATTCCAAAGAAGGAATCACATTCGGTGTATGACAATCAATCATTTGGAATAGTTAAAAGGTTTCGACCATTTGAAAAGGATGAAGGTCTCCCACCGGGTAAGATATATCAAAATAAAAATGTTATGCTCTCAACTGCAAAACGTAATAATATCTGTGATAGGTGGTTATTTGTTGTATAGCTTAGAATTTGAAAATCAGTATATTGACACATCATTTGAGAATATCCTGTGTAACAGAATTAATTTCAGGGTGCTTATTATTTAATTCTAAGTCATAAATGCTGATCATGGTTCACCGATCTTGACACAATGACGGTTTTTTATTTTATATATACACAGCCTTATTGTATATATACACAAAACTCAATTTATGTGACGATACACTTCTGGACAGTAAGCATAAATATTCAAATAAACTCGAATATCAAATTCATAGATCGTCGTCATATGAGTCCAGTCCATATTATAGGTCAATCAATTAAAAGCTTACACAAGCTACCCACATACTTTGGAGCACTCAGAATTAACGATTTTAGTGCACAGCTTAGAGCTCTTCTCATGTCTAAGCCTTACTACTGGTAGACTGAAGATCAACCCAGGCTTCAGGGGCCACTGCAAAATTCAGGAGATCGTGAAGCAGCCCATGCTTGAAATGAGGTGAGACTTCGCGAGCCCGCGAATCTGCAGGGAAAACAACTTCAAAGTGTAAATCCCCGACCGGAAGCATGGCGGGAGGAGACGCCGGTCATACCACGGGACGCGCTCGTCTGGTTCACGGACGTATCCGGCGGGGAGCGTGTGACGGGGGCAGCTGTTTATTCGGAAGGACCAACGGTAAGTCATAGTATTTCCCTCGGAGTCCATGCAACGATCTTTTAGGCCGAAATGTAAGACATCCTGCACTGTGTGCGGGAGAACAAGAGGAGGGACTGCACCAGCAAGCGGATCCTCATAGCCACAGACAGTCAGACAGCCCTTAAGGCCCTAAGTGGCCCACGGGTAAATTCCTGGCTGGTGAGTGAGTGCTGAGACGAGACGAGCGACCTGGCTAGGAAGAATGAGGTCACTCTCATCTGGGTGCCGGGTCACTCGGAGGTCAAAGGCAATGAAGAAGCTGACAGTCTCGCGAAGAATGGGTCAGCAGAACCATTTATGGGACCAGAACCGGCTCTGGGCGTGACAAACAGCACTGCCAGGGGAGCCATTAAGTCCTGGGTCAGAAACCAACACAAGGAGTACTGGGCAGACTGTCCAGGGCTCAGATATGGGAAGTAAATAATTGACGAACCTAGTTCAAAGGAAGCTGTTGAGCTGCTAAATCTTAGCAGAGGACAGCTTAGAAACATAACAGGTCTCTCGACGGGACACATGGCCGTCAAGAAAAACCTGCATAAAATGGGGCGGTTCGAGGGGGGACCTCGCATGCAGACTCTGCGGCGAGGCGGACGAATCAGCCCAGCACATCTTGTGAGAATGTAAAGCTCTGGACCGCAAAAGACAACTGATCTACGGACAGCCTAGACCGGAGACAGAGCATCATAAAACTTCACCCTACCAATCGCTGTGCAGACTAGTTCAAGGCACAGTGATTTTGGAATGGGTGGAGCAAAAAAACTAAGGGCATGCACAATAAGCCAAAGGTTTGAGTGCTAACGGGGCGGCAAAGCCGCGGACGAGCACCGAGGGAGAAAAAAAGCCTTACTACAGTTTTCATGAAGATTTCAATGACAGTCTGTTGTGAAGCTTTGTCTTTGTGATGAGCAAAGCGTGATTTCATTGTTTTTGTTTTTAAATTGTTCTTTTAAACTTGGTTTTTTAATTTTTATTGATTATTTTTATTATGAATTTCTTGTATTTATAATGATTTGGCGTATAGAGTTGTGATTGTCTACTGAAATAAATCTAAATTTAAATCTATGGACTATTTAGGCATGGACTTCCTATCAAAAATTTCGAAACATTAAATAACTCACAAACTGTAAATTCTAGACATGTCATCATAATTTATGATTTTGGACTTTCACAATTAACGATAGTGGCTAGCTTATTCAGTAGCTAGACTGAAACTAAAAAAATATATATGGTTAGAACTACTGCGGTATCTGATCGCCTTGGAACCTCCAATTTTCGTTCTTGATCAATGAAAGTGTTTTTGGTAAATACTTTCACTTCTGTCCGTCTCGCGACGCTCCAAGAATTTCACATTTAATGTCGCAATACGAATGCCCCCATCCATTCCCGTAAATCATTATCTCATTGCCAGTTTCAGTCCAGCTGCTGAAGAAGTCAGTACCCCCCTTCTGCGACCCTGATGTCAGTTTTGCTAATTTTAATAAGTAGACAATCAGAAATAAATCTCGAATACTAGTTGTCCAATTTTATGGATTACATTTTTGTACTTCCTCTTTCAGGATTATATTCAACAGGCATATTGAAACAGAAATCAAAGAAACAATTCAACAATTTACCAGAATTTGAATGGGACGGATATAAAGACCGATTTAAAGACGAAAACCCAAAGTACCATCTACCACCAAATTTATATAACAACACATATAAAAGGAATTTATCTGACATCATAGGCAAACAAACGTCGAAAAGAGGGCCTTATGATTGTTTTACTGGTGAAAGGGATGGAAGCACGATTAAAAACCATTTTCAACCACCAAATTTTATACCCCCCGATATATATTATTTAGCGCCGAGTGATCTGGATTATTTGCTTCATCACAGAAGTAAAGATCAGTAAGTTTTTTTGTCAAACTTGATTATTATGATAAACCATCATTGCAATATTTATTTAAAAAATGCTATATGTGACCAGTCATTAGAAAGATTGAGCCTCCTAAAAATAATCAAGTCTGTAAAGTTACAGACAAGCATAAACTAATTAAATCTATTCAATAAAAACATTTTCGAGGCAGCTGCACTTTCCAAAATACCAAAACTTGACATCAACTTCCAGTGGCGGCTCGTAATATAAAAAATTGGGGGGTACAACTCTAAAAGACAAGTTGTGGGAAATCTGTACGCAGCCAACTTCAAGATCATTTACTTTTTTTGATAAATTTTATTTATTTATATTAAAATATCTATTAAATTGCCTTACTTTTCCCGCAGTCGATTTTTCAATATCCAACGCTAGGGTAGGCCTGCCAAGTCTTTTTATAGCTATTTTATACTCATAATTTAAAGGTCTATTTTCTAAAATAAAGGACACTGATCGATTCATTTTTAAAGAGATATATGCCACATGTTATTAAATTGACATGGACAGACGCGCAACGCACAAAAGATTAGCGACAATCGAAGTGTCATATAAGTAGATACACACACAAATGTGCGCCGCGGCCAAATAAAGGTAGTGGTTTATTGCGCATACTACTGTATATAGTTCTCGCTAGAGTGATTAACCCATTTTACACGTGTCCCCGTGGTGGAAGTGAGTATTCGCTACTTCGCTTTCTTGGGCGAGGAGCTTCGGAAATAAATATTGGCAGCACAGACCACCAAAACCGTTAAGATTCTGATTCTAACTTTAACTTTGTCAATTTATTATTTTAACAAACGTATTGTATTGTTAAGGGAATTCCGGTGGAGGACACGTGCTCTTATACTCCCTGGTACCAGCCGCCACTGTCAACTTCCCTATTTCAAATAAAAAGATATATTCGTTTGCATTTGTTAATTGTAAACCTTATTCTAGAGGATTAATTAATCCTGTCCATGGCTGTTATTATATTAACATAACGGCCTTGCAAACTACTATTCCAGATCTTCAAGTGTTCGAAAGTATCAGCAAGAAAAGGCAGCCTAAGAAGCAAAAGAGAAAAAAAAAAACTTTCATATTCTGATTTCTCGTTTTGTAGGTGCATCAAAAGTTATGCTTTTAAGTGAATAACTCTTTTTAAAATGTTACCCTTGAAAGCCACCTTACTTCTTTGTGATCAAAGAGATTAACATATAAATCACCCGAGTCCTCACACATATAGGTCGTTGGTGATCTTTTTTTTTTTTACTGGAACACGCCTTATGTTATTGCATTTTTGCATTTTCCATCGAAATATAATGCATGTTTGTAACAAAAGAAATTATGGACGCAGCCAGTGCGTTATAGTACATAATTTTCTTTAAATGTTTCAAATTTGAATAGCTCAATTTGCTATTAACCTAAAGGTTGACCAAGAGACCAGATCTTTCGGGAACACTTTAGTTTACTTTCAGAAATTTTTGTACATTTTCAAAGCTATTTTGGTGAAACATGGCAACTTGTTTCTACTATATTGGTTATATTGGTAATCAAATTTGATGCCTGCTGTCTTTAAAAAAACACATATTTGCTTTTAAAAACATTTTAATGAAAATTAATTACCATAACGCACTTGCTGACTTTTGTTGTTTATTGTTTGCAAAAACTGAATGGGTTGACTAAAACCAAACCCTCCAAGCTATTAATAAGGACAAATACCTGCCATATTTATAATTTGGCAGGTACATTCCCTTTGTAACAGGTACATTCCCTTTATAAATAATTATTTTTTTCTGCAAAACTTTTGTAACTTTAATGAAATTTGTAACACAAGTTTTTTAAGGCACTTGCAGTACTTACCACATTTTAATTTTCTACTTCCATATAAAATATAAATTTTTTCAAATAATCGCTAACTGGGGCTCTAAAACCGATCTCCAAGGTCCATTTAAATTTACATAATTAGTTTTAATAGTATATCTTACCAATAGTGTACAATTCTGATGCAAATTCACTACTATAACGCACTTGCTGCGTCCCGAAATTTTGTATTTATAGTATACGTTCGTATGCTAAAATTGAGCGCTTTTGAATGCAAACTGGTATTAGAAAATGAATGGTCCAAGGCTGACATTACACAATTCTTAGTTGATTGTACAGCTCTATCTATAAAATTTTGTGTAAACTAGAGCCAGCGTGGCAATATACTACCTGGTGCTGCACCGAGATGCCGTCCCTGTCGTATCTCTCACAACGTTCTCCAGGTTGATAACCTGCGACAACCTCCATTGTTTAGATTTATATCTACGATTTATTTAAATAGCGTGACAGTACAGATAACGTCATCTGTATTTGTCCAAAATTGTAGATATTTCATTACAGAATCTAAAGTGATGTAGAGGATTATTTTATTATTCATTTCGAATAACTTTATTTTCCTTTGATCAAACGACTTGAAAATTGGTATACAACGACGTCTGTCTTTGTTCTTTTAAGTTGTAAATATTCGTTTCAATCACTTAGACAATTTGAGAGATATGGCGTTTTAAAAACTATTTTTAATTTTTTTACTAAGAAAACTTGGCCGCTAAGATTTGATGAACGAACTCATCCAAACCATTAGCAAAATAAGGGTAATTCCTAAATTTGGTCCAAATCAGTGAAGTATTTTTTGAGTTATCGGTTGGATACACACACAAACACACACACAATTATATATATATATATATATATATATATATATATATATATATATATATATATATATATATATATATATATATATATATATATATATATATATATAATTTTAACTGACCATGGAAATGGGTTTCAGAGATCCTAATTCGCGCTCATTTGAAGAAATTTTCCGAAAGTCTCACCATCGATACCTCTCTAATAGTGAATTTTCTTAATGAAAATTCACTACAAAAGTCGTGAGCAAAGTTAACAGCTCAAACAATACTAGTATCATATCTCTAATATTAACATATTGAGAAATTAAGTCAGTTGCTTTTAAAGTCGCTTTTGCAGCTTTTATGATAGCTCTAACATGTTCACAGCCACCTCTAACACTTTTAATGTATTTTAATTTTCCAGTTATGGCAAATTTCTAAAAGCACAGAGATTTCTTAAGAAACCAAACACAAGATGCCTAATGAATAACATAAGCACCTGCTATAGAGATCCCAAAGATCCTGGTCCTGCAAGTTATGATACAACAAGTTACAAAAGGTTAGTTCTGGTTAATTTACTAAAAATACCCATAACAAATCTAGACCAGTTGACTCCTTAAAGTAAGTACATTTGAACAACTAGTCTAGTATACCGTAAGTACTGACGAATTATTTGAACTATATGCAATTGAGCATTATTCTATATTAAAAAACAATTTTTAACTATAAAACGATCAAAAGGTGCCACATCCTTTTCCAAATTCTCCCTTGTGCACCTTTTAGCGGTGATGCTATACCTTGTAGAGCGTTACAAATTCCCTATGTGCTTCTAAAAAAATGCCTCATATTCATACCATGACACATCCACCAACAAACTGTACCCAGCACCAAGTTTGCGACCAATGAGAAGAATATCTCACACCGCCATCTGCAGTTACCCAATTTTCTAAAAAAGGACTCGAGGACTGTAGCTTGAATGAACAGAAGAACAAGCCTCACTTTTCAAACATAACAAAGTCTTATACTTCTTAAGAAATTGCTTTTTACACCATGACATATCCACAAATAAACTGTATCCGACTCTAAGTCTTCTCCATACACTTTGGCTACAAATTAACTTTATATGACTCTAAGTCTTCTCCATACACTTGGGCAGCCAGTCGGAAGAATATATTGTAAAACGGGGCTTATCGATAAAAAAATAAAACACCACCCAAATTTCTAAAAAAAGTTCCACACTCAAGGACTGTTGCTTGAATGAATAGAAGAACAAGCCAAACTTGTCGGACATAACAAAGTCCACATGTACGTACTTCTTATAAAATGCCTCTCGATACCATGATACATCCACTAATAAACTGAAGCTAGTCAGGAGAATATCTTGTAAAATGGGGCTTATCTATAAAAAAGAAAGCAGCACCATCTGCAGTTACCAACATTTTTAGAGAAGGTCCACACTCAAAGACTGTAGCTTGAATGAGCTGAAGAACAAGTCCAACTTTTCCAACATAACCAAGTCCACATGTATATCTTAATCAATGGCTTTTTATACCACGAAATCTCCACTAATAAACTGTACCGGACGCCAAGTCTTCTCAATATTAACAAACAGTAAAATAAGGCTTACATATATATTTTTTTAATTTCAACAACACACCACGAGGGCTTACAGCCTAAATACTATCGTACCGTGGGTGTTGACAAGGAGGAAAGAGGCAACTTGTTAATTCTGGACTTGAAGGTTTGGAGGAGAAGGAAAAACATGTGCTGGCAAGGAATTCCACAACTTGGAAGTCCTCAGGACAAAAGAGCGGGCATAACAAGATGTTCTATGTCTGGTGACCTGGACAGTAAAAGGGTGCATTCGCTCTGTTCCCCTGGTAGATCTGTTGGGGGCAGCAGGTGGGGAACTATGGAGGAAAGCTCATCTGAGCAGTGCCCGTGCAGATATCTATAAAATAGAGAGAGGTCACCAACGGCACGTCGCTGGGCAAGGGATGGCAGCCTTTGGGTGAGGGTAGGGTCACCGATGAGACGTATAGCTCTCTTTTGAATGGAGTCTAGGATAGTGGCAGCTGCACCCCAGATGTGGGAGCAGTATTCGAGGTTTGGCCTCATTTGTGAAGTATATAAGGTATAGAGATTAGCTGGTGAAAAGTATTTGCGAGTCCGGAAGAGTAAACCTAATTTCTTAGCAGCCGCTTCTGCAATTGATGTGACATATTGGTGCCAATTAAGATTTCGATCCACAGATATGCCAACAAGAGAAAAGGACTCATTACTTTGAATAACTTGGTTGTTCATTGTCATGGGTCTAGGGCTGGTGTATCTCTTATGAGAAAGAAAGCAAGACTGAGATTTGGTGGGGTTGAATTGTACAAGATTTCTACTTCCCCAGTCTAATATTTTTTGGAGATCCACGGAGACAGAACCCTCCATGAGCCTGCGATCCTCATCTAATTGGGCTAAAGAGACAGGCTTAGAATATTGTATCTTTGAGTGGAGGGTGCTGTCGTCCGCGTAACTCTGAACTGGGTTGGATGTGCTAGAGAGGAGGTCATTGATGTGGAGAAGAAACAGAGTAGGGGCTAAAGCTGAACCTTGAGGAACTCCTGCATTAATTTTAGAGGAATGGCCATCCACAACAACAGAAATGCTCCTGTTTGAGAGGAAATTTGCTGTCCAGGTACAAAGTTTTGGTGGTAGGCCATAGGCCGGAAGTTTATTAAGCAGCGCTGCGTGCCAAACCTGGTCGAATGCTTTGGATATGTCTAGAGCGACAATCTGGGATTCACCGTGTAGTTCCATAGACTTGTTCCAAAAATGGGTGACAAAAGAAAGGAGGTCGGCAGTCGATCTGCGCTGACGGAATCCATACTGCCTGTCGTGGATTAGACTGTGTTTTTCAAGAAATTTTAGTAATTCGGTGTTTATATACTTTTCCATCACTTTAGAGACGACTGAAAGAAGAGAAATAGGCGTGTAGTTGCTAGGAAGCGCTTTGGATCCTTTCTTGGGGATGGGTTGTACTCGAGCAGTTTTCCAGTTACTAGGGAATATGCCTTTATTGTAAGATACCTGAAATAGACGAGTCAGGACAGGAGCAAGTTCTGGTGCGCATTTTTTGAGAACAATTGCTGGGATCTCGTCAAGGCCAGAGGCTTTCCTGGTATTAAGAGAAGAGAGCATCTTTCGTACCTTTTTAGTTTTGAAAAGGATATCCGTCATTTTATGCGCGACATTGGGGACTGTTGGTGGTTGAACATTTGGAGGTGGGTTGAGAGTAGAATTGCTGGCGAACAACGAAGCAAAAAGTTCAGCCTTGCCCAGTGCGGTAGAAACAATTTCATCCCCTGAGACAAGAGGTGGGAACGTGCTTTTGCATAAATTATTCCCAATAGATTTAGCAAGAGTCCAGAAGGGTTTGCCGCCGTTGGAGCTTAAGAGGACTTTGTTATTGATGTGGTTATTAAACGAGTTTTTTGCCTCAGAAAGAGTGCAAACATAGAGGTTTCTTGCGTCGTTAAATGCTTGAAAATAAAGTTTTAGCATCTGCAAGTAAAGGCAATAAATGGTACTGTTATTAGATAAATTTGACCAGAAATAAAGTGACAGAAGTTAGATACAGAGTTGAAAACGGTCGCCGCCCGGACTTCGGAATTGTATCGGGGAACAAGTGACAAGAGGTGGTGCTATATCGATGTGTCGATCTGCATCTCAGTCTCGCACGTGGTCGAAGAACGAAATTCATATAGCATGTGTCAATACGACATAAAATAACAACACAAAGGGAGGCCTCGGTTTTTATTTTATACGATATATTAACCTTCCTGGATTTTTCTCTGTTGGTGCGTAGACAGAAAGCGGTAGACGGCAAGAGAAAAAGAGATACAGTTTAGTTCTAGTGTTTTTTATCCAGCGTGTCGTAGAATATTTTCCGATCGTATAGGAACTCCTTTTGAGCAGCTTTAAGGATATATTCTGGATCTTTCCTGCTGTTATGAAAGTTGTGTATTTATTTTGTGGACATTTACCAATTAAATATGCTAAAGACGCGTGTGGACTACAGAACATAATCATATTTTTCAATTATTCCCTTTTTCTATGTTTATCCAAATATTAAATGTAACGTGAGTGGTTCAAATACAAGAAAACATTAGCTTGTGTTTGCATGATATACAATTTCAACCAATTAGCTCTAAATGTATGCGAACGACATATACTTCTCCGATATTGTAACTTTTTAGTCATGAAAAAGAAAGAGTTGAGGTAGAAACGCAAATATGCGTGTTTTGAGTAGCACTTGCAAAGTTCTACAACTTCACTGTAGTGAGTTTTACTCTTTCTCTTAGTGGAGCCAGTAATTGGGAAAAACCGTTGTTCCATGCTATTTCCCCTATGTTTCATAAACCATTCTACATAATTCAGATACTTTATGATCTACCAAAACTGAGCTTTTCATGTTGACACAAAATTAGGTTATCAGGACTTGAAAAAATTCACCACCATAACGAATTTGACACGTCCGAACTTTTTTTCGATCATTTTGTGTACTGTGTATAACTATTTTTTTATTTATTATAGCATAAAGGCACAACCACAAAGTAATATTATATTTGGTCATTCCAATCAATGGGTGAGATTCAAGAAATCATGGGAATTGAAGCCCGGAGTGGGAAGATACAGCATTCAATGGCCAAAATGCAGGAATAAAAATATGCCACAAAAGAGCTGGATGTTTAAAACAACTTATGACAGAATTTATTCAAATATCATCACATACCATTATTAATAAAAACACCAAATTCATTGCTGCCTTTTTTACCTACGTAGCCAATCATATCTACTGGAAATTCATCGGATGTCTATGACATCCACCGATCCAGGCAGAGTATTCAAATATGCTAGGCACTTTGTGCCGACCCCGTCACAAATACTACGACACCCTTAATGACAAGGTCCTATTTTATCGAAATACATACGGTATTATCAAAATAAAATTTATATCAAAGAAGAGGGGACAAGTATACGAGTAAAACCTTCACATACTGTTAGCGATTTTAATAATAAAACTTCTATAGTGTGTATATATTAAATAAATTTTAAAACTGTATATGCCACTGACAAATAAACATGTGTGAATTTATGATCTTTAGCCACATTCTGATCAGCTTCAACATTTTGTTCGTCTTTCTCAAACTTGACTGTCTTGCGAGAAACACGATTATATGGCTTGTCTTCACTTCCATCATAAAGCTGGAATTCTTCATAACTTTCGTTGAAGTGATATCTTTGAATCTAGTATGCTTCGCCTTGTCACACCTAGCTCTAGCAGGTAACTCATTGCTTGAATCTGCTGATTCCAACACGAAAACTACTTATCTTTCACAAAGCTCTCCTTTAACTACGGTCTTAGCCAGATCCAGCATCTTGCAAATGTCGTTTAAGTATTTTACAAACAACTTTTGAAGCTGGCTCAACTGTTTACCATATTATTCTGAATCTTCGTTGAATTCAAATCCATTGAAGTTCTTAATGTTCTCTTTGATTAATAGAGTTTTGCCTGCTATTTTAAACAATATCTTGTGAAGTGTCATCATTCTTAAAATGTGACATTAAAGCATCCCCACTTGGTATTTCTCCTAATGAGGTGCCAGAGCCACCTCGTATTTCAAATTTCATCTGGTTTTCAACAGCTGGTTCATTAAAACTCTGTACCTTATTTATCTCACGTTTTCCAGTTTTCTCTAACTGCTGATCACGCAACGGAACATTCTTAGACTCTCTGTCTTTACCATATATTGTTTCTTTGACGCTAGCTTTACCTTATCTCTTTCTTGTTTCTTTGCTGTTTTTAGCTTCCCCTTCCTTGGAATCCTTCTCATTTACCTTATTTACTTTCTTTTCTCTACATCATTTTAACTTTTTCATCATCTTCTTTCTTTGCCTTAGCATACTGGTCTTTAGAATCGGCATTCTCTTCTTTAGGTTTGTTTTTATCTTTTCCTCCATAAGAACACTACATACAGAAATAATTTTTACTTTCAGCCGTAACTCCATTTCTAATAACTCTTTTTGGCCTTGATATTTAGCTCCCTTATTATTTGATTTTTCTTCAATATTTCTTGCAAAACAAATTCCTACAGTCACACGTTACGGAAATATATTTTACGGTATTTAAAACCCGGACTCTAATTAGTAGGGCCGGTGCATGTCTACCTTCAATTGCTTAAACCGGTGAACTCTCCTCTGTCGACGGCCGGCCTGGCAATCGAGATTCTCGAGTGCCTGTCGTCGTTTTCCTATCTCATTTGTGTATGAGCTTTCGGGGTACCTATTAGCCATCTAATCCCTAATTATGGAATTTTAATTGACTTCGTCACACTATACCTATAAAAGATTATCTCAGCTCTAACATTAAACTCTTTATTTTTATATATATGAACAGACACTGTTGCTATCAAAACTAACAAAAAGTAACAATCAACAAAGGTGAGAGGGAAACAACATCTAATTTTCAACATGCTCAATGGGTAACTCGCTATTGCCTTTATTGCAGATTTGAAACAGATTTTGAAAGTATAAGTGGTGTTTTCCTAGAGGGTGGGGTTTCCTTACGAGATTATATTTTCTCAGTGTTTAACCGAAGCATTTGCAGAATGGAAGATTTTACTGTCAAATTAATCATTAAATTTGATTCTATAAAATTCACCCACGAATTAGAAATTAATAAATTACCCTTTCTAGATGTACTAGTTATCAAAAAATAAGACATTTTAGAACTCGATGTCCATAGAAAGGAGACCACTGCTCTAAGCTACAATCCGAATGACACATCATACGTACACACAAAAAATGGCCTGTCTGAATCTTTTAGTAAACAGGTTAATTAATTTTCCTTTAGGTAAAAGTAGATATACCGAAGAATTAAATTAGATTAAGAACGTGGCCGAATATAACAGACACACTGCTTGCCTAGTGGAGAAATTAATAAGCAAATAGAAAACAAAGAAAATGTTAGTGAAATCAACAACTTTTAGAAGAGGGAAAGCCAAAAAAACTTTTTTGCTTACCATTTGAACCTCGAATCACGAGGAGTCTAGACAGCATTAAAAAAGCCAATTTGCAACTAACACTTTCGACAAAAAAATGCTTTAAAAGAACTTGCTAGGTAACCCAAAAGACAAGGATAGTACGGCCAAAATGTCGGGAACTGATGAAATAAGTTCTAAAGATTGTGATCTTAAATACGTCGGACAAACAAAAAGATCTATTGGAATTAGATTCTAAGAACATTTCGCACAATTAAGATACAGTACTATAGAGAGATCTTCTGTCGCCCGAAAAAACGGGATAATAATTACCACGTTAATGAGGAGAATCTAAAATTAATAAAAATATTAGACAACCAGGACAGCTAAACGCCTTCGAAAGTATATATATATATATATATATATATATATATATATATATATATATATATATATATATATATATATATATATTGCTAAATATGGTAATAATAAAAAATCTATGAATCTCGCTCCGCCGCCTATGGGCAGTCTCCTGATAGATTACTTTATAAAATAAATACCGGCAGAAGCACGTCCGAAAGATAATAAAAAAATACAGATCTTTCCGCCAAACAAAATGTTAATTTTGGTGTCGTTGAACCTCCCCAAATCTCTAGTGACCGAATACCTACCAAAGAATATAAATAGAGTTGTGGATAGAAGATATTTAGAATTATTCATTCTCTGATGACGCTAACTTGGTTGGTGAAATTATCTTCAGGTTTTTTTAATGTGTCGTGGTGATTTGGGTTCTCAAAGTGTACTTATCGGTGCTCATCACAGGTTTCCATATTTACTTAGTTGATGCTCAATGTATTTTCGGGGCGCCTTAGATGTCACCCACTAAGCGGGAGATCCCGGATTCGATTCGCGGGCAGGCCAACGAGAAGCTGACTTTGTCTGGAAGATTGGTAAAAATACTAAAGAATTGGGAATGAATGTTCTAATGCCCTGCGATGCCGCAGCCATTAATGATGATTTAAAAGAAAATGCATTTTTGTGTCCAAAAATCAATGGGATGAATATCGAGAACTTATGGTTTCAACAAGACGGTGCCACTGAAACTATTGATTTATTGGGTGAAAACGTTATTTCAAGAAATGGTCCTACTTCTCCCAGTCCGTTCCTTGGAGGTGGTTTCGTTAGATATTGGGTAGGGGCAGTGGGAATCTCGTTAATCCCAGCCTAAAAAATCATGCTAATTGATGCATCGATTTATTTCTTTGGGGATATGTTGAGACCGTGATTTATGTTAACAAACCAACTCTTTCTTGAACACCGTAGGTCAATTATAGCTCGTGATATTAATAAAACATTACCAGAAACATTTAACAAAGTGGTCAAAAATTGAACCTATCGAATGCGCTACATAACAGCTACACTACATCACTTCTTCACTATTTCATTTTAATGTAAATTTCTGACACGCTTAAGAAAACGCTGAGGGGGGAACAACCAATTGTGAAGCCAGAGAATAAGTCTCTACATCTGTATTCAAATTATGTATTAACATTTTTTACTAAAAGCTGTTATAAATTAACTGTAGAGATGATTTTTACAAAATTATGTATCTAGTATAGTGTAGTAGGCGCATGTTGAAATTGAATGTATTTTATATATATACATTTTTTCGAACTTATCATTTGTTGCATGGCACATGTCATTTTATAAAGTGTGTACCCTGAAATACGTTGTTTTCTTACTGTAATTAATTCAAAAAGATATTAAATTCTTCAATTAATCAGTGAAATAAAAAAAGTGTAATTAAAGCTGTATATTTGACAGTGGCAGTGTAATCTAAGTTGTACTTTAGAGACACATATTCGCCACCAAACAATGCAAACGTGGGTTTAACTATATAATGGAAATTGAGACTATCAAATATATATATATATATATATATATATATATATATATATATATATATATATATATATATATATATATATATATATATATATATATATATATATATTAATAGAAATTTAGTAATAATATGTATTTATATAATATTATTTGAAATTGTATGTGTTCACCATATACTGCTGCTTATAGATTGGACTTATGTGATTCTGGCTTGTGTATTTAAAGCTAAAAACCGAATTCGAACACAATGTAAGCCTTCTTAAAGTAAAATTAAATGAAAATATTATTTTAGCCATATATGAATAAATGTGCTATGCAAGGATGCCTATTCCACAATACAGTAGGTTGCCTATCGCCAGCACTTCCCTCATCCTATCAGCTTTACCAACTTGGGGGTGTTGTCCCTAAATTAAGGGGAAATTATGTGCAATGGGATGTTTTTAGGGGCAAAACATATTAAAGTGTATTTTTGGATATACAAATTTGTCTTTTATATCAAAAAAAAAATAAAAAAAAATATATTTTGCTGCACCTAATAAGCCCAATGGTGGTAGATGTAGTAAATTGAGGCAATTCTTTTGACGATTGAAATGAGCTTAGTATGTAAACTCTATACTAGATGTCGCCTTCAATCCTGACACTATGGACACCTCTACTCAGGATATCTGACAATAGTAAAACAATGATCCGAGTTAATTAACGCTCTAAGAGCTATTCGGTAGAATGCACTACAGTGTAGGTGAGGTTAAGTGAACACTTCAACTGAAAATAGGTCCAAATGCAATTTCTTGGTTTCTTTTCTTATGTATTTTAATGCGCTAAATTGATTTTTTCTTACAACCACTTACTTTTCTAAATAATACAAAACTTCGCAAATTGACAGATCAAGTTTAGTTTCGTGAGGGTTGTAGGATTTTTTGTTTTCTTAGTTAAAAGTAATAGTAATAGTTGACAAAAGTAATATTAATTGTATTGGATATCTTCCACAGCCTCTAACAATAAATAGTAAATCTTTCATTGTCCTTAAAACTAGGATCACATTTTGTACGAAGTTCGTGATCTTGAGCAGAGGTATCCATATTCATACTTGACGTTAAATCGCTGTCTATAGCGTTTATTATCTCTGGTCGACTGCGGTTTAGTGAACGGATGACAGAGAACGAAACCATAGAATAAGAAAAATATTATGTAGGGTTTATAAAGGAGGTTTTAATCAATTGCTTTCATAGATAACGTAAGATTATTTCTTAATTCTTTATAAATTGCATGAACTATGTCCAAATAAGCAACAACAAAAAAATACTTTCAAAAGTATACAAAGACTTGGGAAACAGGGAAATTTGTAATAAAACTTATTACAAGAACTTGCCTTTTTATTTTAACCTAATTTTCTTTTATACATTTATATACAGTGTGACACACTTAAGATGAAGACACGCCTGTATTTTCTTTATTTATAGAGATAGCTAGTTCATTTTTTGTACAGATGTAAAACGTCATTAGGCTGTTTGAATAGCCTACCCACTTCAAATGTCAGATGTCAACCCAGCCTACTATGATTTCAGGAATAGGGCCGGTTCTCTATATTTTGCGATGCGTTAGAGATATAAAAAAAGTTACTTTAAAAAGTTATTCAGAATTCAGTTTTAACTGCAGATACCGAGTTTCAAGTCAAAATTCGAATTTTTACTTCTTTGTAAATTTTTAGACAGAGCCCAAATTTTCTATCAGATTTAAACAGGTAGATTGCCATGGAAACAAATTAGCACCTTGCAACATATTGTGATAAATGTCAAATTGACATTAACTGTGAGTCTGCCAGCAAAATGCCTGTTGAAAGTCTCGAAATATCAGAGAAGTTGCTGATGAATTCAATCGGAGACATCCACAGAGAAATCCAATTAGGGGCGGAACTGCAGCAGCTCTGAATGCACGATTTTCTCAAACGGGAAGCGTGGTGAACAATATCTCGGCTCTTAGAAATCAAAGAAGTAGTGATGATAGGATAACCTTGGCTTCAACTCAAGCCAATCCCCAGATGAGTGTACGTCAAAGGGCTGTTGCATTGGATGTAAGTGGAGAAAAAATCAGAAGATGCCTTGTGTGTCATAAAATAAAGCCTTTCAAGCCAAAGTTTCTGCACTCCTTGAGAGAAGGTGATGAGCTGAAACGATTAGATTATTGCCTTTGGGCCCAAAGTAACTTTCTGAATCATAGAAAATTTTTAAGTAAAATTTTATTTACGGACGAGGCAACATTCACTACCAATGGAATAGTATCTGCCCAAAATTCCAGATATTGGTCTGCTGAAAACCCTCAGTGGGTTATCAATTGTAAAGCCCAGTGTTCACAAAAAGTTAATACGTGGTGTGGAATTTTAGGGGATAGAATAATTGGTCCTTTTTTTTGACAACACCTTGAACGCAGGTCGATTGCTTCATTTTTTTTAATAATGAATTATAGGACTGTATCGAAGGTGTGCCTATCAACGTGCGACAAGATATGTAATTCTCAGTTAGTCAGAAATTGGCTAAATCTACATTTTCCATCACGATGGATTGACAAGAATAGTCCTTTTGAACAGTGCCCTCCTCGGTCTCCTGGCATTAAATAAATATAGCAGAACTAAGAAAAGTTGCCAGCAATAATCGTAAACGGATCGAAAAATGCATCAGGATGGAAGGTGGGCTAGTTGCAGCAGACTACATTTAATAATTTTATATTTAATTGTACATTTGTTAGAGTTTATGTTTAAGTTGAGTTGAGTAAATCACGTACCATTGTTTTCTTTTGGTATTGACGATGTTTGTTGTTTCCATGCCAATCTACCTGTTAAAATGTGATGAAAAATTTGGACTCTAAAAATTTACAAAAAAGTAAAAACTCGAATTTTGACTTGAAACTCGGCATCTGCAGTTAAAATTGAATTCTGAATAACTTTTTAAAGTAACTTTTTTTTGATATCTCTAACGCATCGCGAAATATAGAGAACCGGACCTATTCCTGAAATCATAATACGCTGGGTTGACAGCTGACATTTATAGTGAGTAAGCTAATCAAACAGCCTAATGATGTTTTACATCTGTACAAAAAATGAAATCGCTATCTCTAAAAATAAAGAAAATACAGGCGTGTCTTCATCTTAAGTGTGTCACACTGTATATTTTGAGAACTGTGTACTATATTTTTAAATATATTGAATACCGGGTTTAGTGATTTTCAGGGGAATTTGGATTCAAGATTCCATTTTTTTAAGGGGTATTTGGATTTAATTTTAGGGGAAATCTTTTCTTCGATTTGGCAACCCTGATTCCTATTAGATCAGACGCCCTTCTAGTTATATAGTTCACTGATTAAAGTCAATAAAATAGCTTACTTAAAAATGAGGATAAATGATTTTCAACTCTACTTCATCTTTTCATCTGTTAAGGAAATCTTTAGTACATGAACTGGGTTTATTTGTTTTAGTAAAATAGTCTTAAAAACTAATAAAATTTTATAAAACTTACCACATTTGTTTCCACTGGTCTAAAGGTGACAGGAATTTTCAGGCCATATTCAGGATCCAACATAACGTCTACAATAGGACTAGTAAAAGGACCAGTTGGCAAAAAGTAACTAATCCTCGGTTTTATTCGACTATCTGTAAGAAAATTAAACAGGTTTTCATATTTAGCAAGCATAACACAGAAGAGTATCATAATAACTTTACAACGCATTACATTTTTGACATCAGTAAAAACCATTTTTTTGAAGCATTAGAAATACAGACACTACTATAGAAATACAAAGTAATGTTTAGACTAAATGGTGATATACATAAATGACTAGTGAAAGCGATCCACTACTTTTAGAAAAGACAATAATGAGCTAAATATACTGGGGAACAAACCCCCAACAGATGTACTGGCTCTATGTAGTGGTTATCAGACCAATGATAACATATATAGCCATAGTTTGGTGGCCTAAGGTACTTTGTGGTATCGCGAGGGCCAAACTGGCTCATCTACAGAAACAAGCTTATCTGATGATAATGGGAGCGATAAGCACCGCACCATCAGCCGCTCTGGAGGTACTCCTTAATATTCACCCTCTTCACATATGGTTGGAGAGGGTGGCGAGGTGGACAACGTACAGACTAAAATAAACGGCCGACAGTATGCCGAAGGCAATCAGTCTGGGAGGGTCCGGACTCCTCGATGACATTGAGGGTCACAGGATTCTGGGAATGGTCTCAGACTTGATGCCTACAAAGATCAGTAGAGATCTGTCTTTCAAGACCGTCCTCCTGGAAAGGGAGGACTGGGAGCGAAACCAAACGACCCTATTGAGATCAAAGTACTCTGTTGGTACTCTGACGGCTCCTAAACCAATATGGGAGTAGGAGTTGGCGCAGCACCGATGCTAGACTATCAGCTAGCCTCGGCAAATACGCAACCATACACCAGGCGGAAGTGTACGCCATCGAGATGTGTGCAAGGGAAAGTATAAAAAACCAGTGCACACATAAATCGATAAAGATATATGCAGATAGCCAAGCTGCAATAAAGGCTCTTGGTTCCTACCAGTGTAACTCAAAAACGGTATGGAGTTGTAAATCTGCCCTTAACGAATTGGGCAGCTGTAATGAGGTGTCGCTGGTCTGGATACCGGGTCACTCAGACCATGATGGCAATATTACGGCCGACGCGCTTGCCAGGAGTGGTGCCCAGAGAGATTTTGTCGGACCAGAACCGGTGCTGGGGATAACATCATGCACAGCAAAACACACATTAAAGACCTGGACAGAAAGAATGACAATCCTGTATTGACAAAATCTTCCAGGATTAAGCTCACTCTAAGGCCTTCATAAATGGCGTGCCTGAGTCAAGGGCTAAAAAACTTTTAGAGTTAAACAGACAACAACTGAGTACTCTAGTCGGCCTGTATACAGGACACTGCCGCTTGCGTCACCACATGCACCGTATTGCGGTCGGTCTGGAGACCGAGTGCCGGCTGTGTATGGAGAGTCACGAGACAGCAGAGCATGTACTGTGTTTCTGTCCGGCAGTGGACAGGACTAGATACCTGCTCTTTGGCAAGATAAAGCTTGCTCCGGAGGATCTGGATCAACTTTCGCCCACAAATATTATCGACCTCTGCAGGAGGCTGGCTTTGTTGGGCGAAATATAGACTATTAGGCGTGTGCCACAATAGACCTTATGGTCGCGGTGGAGGGACCGGTATGGCCCACTCACAATTAAACCTAACCTAACCCAAATATACTGAGTGATTGGACTGGAGCAAACAGGTTGACGTTCACTATCCAAAAGTCAACAATCTTTCCTGGATTTGTTAATGATCATTATCTGTATTAAGATCATAAACTATGAGTTTTACTTTGTAATGCTGATTGGTTCATAGAATTATTCGTTCCCAAATTGTACTGGTATTATTTAAATACAAATTACAGACTAATAGCAGTCATTGAAATTTAAGGCTAATATTTTGACAGTCCACTTACACAATATATTCATGCATAATCTCCCATATATTTGATTTATTACCTCCCACATACTTGTTTGTAATATTGAAAAATTGAAGAAAAACAGAAAATCCCTAGTACGAGTACACCTGGCAGGAATACAGTGAGATTAAATACTTACTTGGAATAAATTAATAAAATGAAAGGCAATATTCAAGATTGTGAAATGTTAGAATTTTTCAAGAAGGAATGGCCTAATAAAAATGTTCATTGTTTCAAACCGCTATGTCCGCATTCTTTCTGAGGCAAAAAACTCGTTTAATAACCACATCAAAAACAAAGTCCTCTTAAGCTCCAAGGGCAGGAAACCATCCTGGACTCTTGCTAAATCTATTGGGAATAATTTCTGCAAGAGCACATTCCCACCTCTTGTCTCAGGGGATGAAATTGTTTCTACCACCCTGAGCAAGGCTGAACTTTGTGCCTCGTTGTTCGCCGGCAATTCTACTCTCAACCCACCTCCAACCACCAACAGTCCCCAATGTCACGCATAAAATGACGGATATCATTTTCAAAACTAAAAAGGTACGAAAGATGCTCTCTTCTCTTAATACCAGGAAAGCCTCTGGCCTTGACAATATCCCAGCAATTGTTCTCAAAAAATGCGCATCAGAACTTGCTCCTGTCCTGACTCGTCTGTTTCAGACATCTTACAATAGAGGCATATTCCCTAGTAACTGGAAAACTGCTTGAGTACAACCCGTCCCCAAGAAAGGATCCAAAGCGCCTCCTAGCAACTACAGGCCTATTTCTCTCCTTTCAGTCATCTCTAAAGTGATGGAAAAGTATATAAACACCGAATTACTAAAATTTCTTGAAAAACACAGTCTAATCCACGACAGGCAGTATGGATTCCGTCAGCGCAGATCAACTGCCGACCTCCTTTCCTTTGTCACACATTCTTTGAACAAGTCTATGGAACTACACGGTGAATCCCAGATTGTCGCTCTAGACATATCCAAAGCCTTCGACCAGGTCTGGCACGCAGCGCTGCTTAATAATTTTCGGCCTATGGCCTACCACCAAAACTCTGTACCTCGACAGCAAACTTCCTCTCCAACCGGAGCATTTCTGTTATTGTGGATGGCCATTCCTCTAAACTGTATCCAATTAATGCAGGAGTTCCTCAAGGTTCAGCTTTAGCCCCTACTTTGTTTCTTCTCCACATCAATGACCTCCTCTCTAGCACATCCAACCCAGTTCACAGTTACGCGGACGACATCACCCTCCACTCAAATATACAATATTGCCTGTCTCTTTGGCCTAACTAGATGAGGATCGCAGACGCAAGGACGGTTCCCTCTCCGTGGATCTCCAAAAAATATTAGGCTGGGGAAGTAGAAATCTTGTACAATTCAACCCCACCAAATCTCAGTCTTGCTTTCTTTCTCATAAAAGATACACCAGCCCTAGAACCATCACAATGAACAACCAAGTTATTCAAAGTAATGAGTCCTTTTCACTTGTTGGCATTTCTGTGGATCGAAATCTCAATTGGCACCAACATGTCACATCAATTGCAGAAGCTACTGCTAAGAAATTAGGTTTCCCCCTCCGGGCTCGCAAATACTTTTCACCAGCTAATCTCTATACCTTATATACTTCACAAATAAGGCCAAACCTCGAATACTGCTCCCACATCTGGGGTGCCGCTGCCGCTTCTACACTCGCTATCCTGGATTCCATTCAGAAGAGAGCTATACGTCTCATCGGTGACCCTACCCTCACACAAAGGCTGCCGTCCCTTGCCCACCGACGTGCCGTTGGTGACCTCTCTCTCTCTTTTACATATATCTGCACGGGCACTGCTCAGAGGAGCTTTCCTCCATAGTTCCCCCACCTGCTGCCCCCAACAGATCTACCAGGGATGCGAATGCACGCTTTTGCTGTCCAGGTCACCAGACATAGAACATCTTGTTATGCCCGCTTTTTTGTCCCGAGGACTTCCAAGTTGTGGAATTCCTTGCCTAGATTTAGGTTCTTTGCCTAAATGTTGCCAATTTTGACGTTTTAAATCGCGACTTTGACGTTTTGGGGAAAATCCCAATTTATTTTCTTTAAATGCCCATAACTATTTTGTCTTTTAACCTACAGAGCTTAATTTTGATACGTACTTTATCTATAACGTTATAAACCCGCGTACCAAATTTGATTGCTCCCACTTCGTTATTTCCGGAGCTATAATTTTTTTTCGAAAGAAAACACAAAATTTTTCGGGAAAACCTGTGCCGATTTTCCTGGGTAACGAACTTATCCAAGCCACTTGCAAAAGGAAGGTATTTAACCAAATTTAATCAAAATCGGTCCATTATTTATTTTTTGTGTTATCGGTGTGATATATATATATATATATATATATATATATATATATATATATATATATATATATATATATATATATATATAATATATATAAACATATTAAATTATAAAAATTGAAACTGGCCCCGGATATGTGTTCTAGGGGGCCTAATTAGCGCTCATTTGAAGAAATTTTTTCAAGATTCAAAAGTCGGGACTTCGTCATTAGTGAATTTTTTAAAAGAAAAATCACAAAAAAAATTAGACTCTTTTAAAATGGTGTTACTGGTAGAAACTCCAACAAGATAATGTAATAGTGGTCATAAAGTGACTAGTTCAAACATAGACTACGCACCAGCAAATGTACTGTAGGGGGTTTTACAGTTTCCTATCTAAATAGAGAACATTGTGACTAGTCTATTATGAGAAGAGTTCTCTATAGAAAACATTCTATACAGATTTTTTTAAATGCACCAATTCGCCTATGGCCACACTGTCTGTATTAATTCACTGTAGTTAGCATTAGGTAGCGAATATAATTTATGTACATAGTTTCAGTTTTATTGTTGATAAATTATCATACCTGTTTGTTTTTTGTAATTTTTATGTGTTTTTAGTATGAATTAATTGTACTTATGGAAAATAGATACTATTATATAAAATTATGTAATGAATAGCTGATAACTAAATAGACGTTTATATATTTAATGTAAAAACACAAATAAGACTGACTACTTACAGTTTATGTTTTGGATAGTGATTATTTTCCTAACTGATGATCCTATGACAACTTTCCCAAAATCTATATACTGTAAATTCAAGTTGTGTATAAAATCTGGGCGAACCACTTTACAAACGGCATTCAAATATGCGACATCACTCTTTCTTGCGCTGTAAAACAATGACAAAAGTTAGCTCAAAGCTGTAAAAATAGTAACTAGTGCTAAATTATATTTTCTGCACAGCCATAAAACGTTTAAAAGTTGACAAAGATCATTTTAGTCCTTAAAAATACAATAAAACCCTGTAAACTACAAAACCTCGATGCGCAAGTATAATTGCACTTTGGAGAACCGAATTCACCACCAACACATTTTTAAGACCTGAAGATAGCTTCGCTAACGAAGTTAGCATCATCAGAGGAATGAATAATCCAATTTAATTCGCACGGATCATTCATACCTCTGATGATGCTAACTTTCTTAGTGAAATAATTGTCAGGTCTTAAAAATGTGTTATAAATAAATTAGGTTCTCCAAGGTATACTTATCAGGGATCATCACAGGTTCCATGAAGCCATAAAAGAGTGAAACCGGTTACAAAGAAGAAGAAAAAACGAATTATATAGCCAGAAAAGAAGTCTCTACATCTGTATTTAAAACATATTTTACTTATGAATCAGTACATATAGGTATGTATAGGTGATCCACAAACATTTTACCTTGTTTGTTTTTATTTTTGGTTTAGAAAACATTGTAAATGTTACAGCCGCCATGGAGGTGTTGCTGGATCTGACCCCCCCCCCCCCACTTAGTTATTATGGGGGAGGACAGGCTAGGACTATACATACTAGCCTGCAATGGTAGACTGAAGATCAACCCAGGCTTCAGGGGCCACTGCAAAATTCAGGAGATCGTGAAGGACCCATGCTTGAAATGAGGCCAGACTTCGCGAGCCCGCGAATGTGCAGGGAAAACAACTTTACAATGGAAATCCCCGACCGCGAGGCATGGCGGGAGGAAACGCCGGGCATACCACGGGACGCGCTCGTCTGGTTCACGGACGAATCCGGCGGGGAGCGTGGGACGGGGGCAGGTGTTTACTTGAAAGGACCAAGGGTAAGTCATAGTGTTTCCCTCGGAGCCCATGCAACAGTGTTTCAGGCCGAGATGTACGCCATCCTGCACTGTGTGCGGCAGAACAAGAGGAGGGGCTACACCAACAAGCGGATCCTCATAGCCACGGACAGCCAGGCAGCCCTTAAGGCACCAAGTAGCCCACGGGTAAATTCCTGGCTGGTGAGTGAGTGCCGAGACGAGACGAGCGACCTGGCTGGGCAGAATGAGGTCACCCTCATCTGGGTGCCGGGTCACTCGGGGGTCAAAGGCAATGAAAAGCTGACAGTCTCGCGAAGAGACAGTCAGCAGAACAATTTATGGGACCAGAACCGGCTCTGGGCGTGACAAAGAGCACTGCCAGGAGATCCATTAAGTCCTGGGTCAGAAACCAACACAAGGTGTACTGGGCAGACTGTCCAGGGCTCAGACATGGGAAGTCAATAATTGACAGACCCAGTTCAAAGAGAGCTGTGGAGCTGCTAAATCTTAGCAGAGGACAGCTCAGAAACACAACAGGTGTCTTGACAGGACACATGGCCGTCAAGAAACACCTGCATAAAATGGGGTGGTTCGAGGGGGACCTCGCATAAGCCCAACACCTTGTGCGAGTGTAAAGCTCTGAACCGCAAAAAACAACTGATCTACGGTCAGTCTAGACCGGAGACAGAGCATTATAAAACTTCATCCTACCAATCGCTGTGCAGACTAGTTCAAGGCACAGTGATTTTGGAATGGGTGGAGTAAGACTAAGGGTATGCACAATCAACCAAAGGTTGCAGTGCTATCGGGGCGGCAAGGCCGCGGACGCGCCCTGAGGAAAAAAAATAGAAATGTTGCAGTGAATTTAAGTTTGAGATTAATCTCTATTTCAGAACAATAATTGGGCATCACGTTTTTTTTACATGTTTTTTTTTTCATATTCATTATTGAGGGGTGATTTGGTGAAAATTGAGATTTTTCAAATAAAACGAGTAATATAATGTTTCAGAAGTTTATGGGTACATGAATACCAATATTTTATTTGTGGTCAAATCCTGGACCCTAAATATTCATTTAATGACAATGTCTTTCTGAAGAGAGTAAATTATCACAGGTATGTGGAAGTTATGATTCAACTTGAAGCACTATTTTTTTCTGCCTAGGTCGAAAATGCCGTTAAAAGAACTCAACTACAAACGACGTGTTTCCAAAGAAGACCTTTCAAGCTCTCATCTGGGGATATTTAGCGTGCCGAACATCGCACAGACATGGGACCGACGGCTTTACGCCCTCTCTGAAGAGCGGAACGTGCATTTTTCAATTCAATTATCACAGCTATGTGGAAGTTAAGATTCAATTTGCGGCACTATTTTTTTCCAAAATACTGTGTTTCTCTTAGATTAGACCTGTCAAGTGCCATATCTGTGTGTGCGTATTTAAAAGAGTGTATTTAAAAGAGCTATCCAAAAATAAAATAAAATACAGGTGTTTATTTAAAATAACAAAGTTAGGTGACGCTTTGGGTAGAACCAAATAATTTAAACAATTTCTTAAAAAGAAAAAAGACGTTATGATGAGTAAACTTTTTAAAACAACACAAGAATAGCTTCTGATTTTATGACCTTCTACTAAACAAACTGTACACAAGTACATTGAATCATGGTTAGTCAAGGTTCTTTTTTGATGAAGTTTTCTATGACAATACATTATTTCCTGTTTTTTTTTATATAAAAGTAATGTCTGCGGGAACAAGACAACCAGCACAAACTAAATTTAATTTACAAGTATTCCACACTTACATAAAATCACTGGTATATTTGAAGTAGCATGTAAAACTGGCTTCTATATAGTAAGGTTCAAAGTCACGCCAGAGAACCATTTCTGCTGGATATAGGTCAAAATAATCAATAACAATTTCAGACTTATCAACAGTTATTTCTGGAAGTGGTGGGGGTTCTTTGACTTCCTCTTCCGATTTCTCACTACCTTTTTTTCCTGGAAAATAAGATAGATAGATAAGGTGTGGATGCGTGGAAGGGTAATGGTATTGGTGATTATCATTTGGCACAGAAAAATGGTAAATTATTAAAATTAATACTAATATATATATATATATATATATATATATATATATATATATATATATATATATATATATATATATATATATATATATATAATAATAATAATAATAATTTATTAAACAATATACCTCTTTTTACAAAACAACTTACAAGATTAATCAAGAGCCTGATTGAACAAAATTGATCAAATATACATTTCTCACAAAATAACTTACAACACTAATCAAGAGCCTGGTTGTTCAATAATGTTAAAAGTCACCTAAGTCGAAGACTTGGTGGTGATACTTGTAACATCATTCTCCCTAAAGATAAGCTAGTGCACACTCTGACACTGTAAAGAAATACAAACAAAAACCAAAAGTGCAGACGAACTCCAGTGATTCGCGGAAAATATAAAAAAAACATAACTATGCTTTTTCGACTATAGATAAAATCTCTTTTACCAAATGTCTTAAGCCACACTATGGGTAACCTACACACACACACACACACACACATGCGCGGGCACACAGGTCAGACGCCAGGCACAAGAAACAACAAAGGAAAGACCACTACACCAGCATATTAACCTCCACGACCCTGTGGATTACTTCACGATCTACTCCAACTATCCACTTTTTTAAACCGACTTTAAAACCTCGAAGTCCATGCTGCTGGCGAATTTGGGCTGGTATAGAATTATATATTCTTACGCAAAGGTAAGCATAGGAACGCTGTGCAGTTGTCTTCCTAGCTCTTTCTGTTTTAGATGCGTCTGCGCAGTGTCTCGTATTATAGTTGTGACTCAACTCCTTCAATTCACATCGATGAATATGCTGGTATACAGCAGCATTAAAGTAGAAAAGCTGCCTAATACCCAGCAGTTTTGTCTCAGCGTATAAAACATCCGTAGCATATGTGCGTTCTTTACCATAAATTACCTTGATGAGACAATTTTGAGCAATCTGTAATTGAGATATATGACACCTTGCAGCACCACCCCAAGCTATTATAGCATATCGTAAATGACTCTCCACTAAAGAATAATATAGAGTCCGCAGGTGTTTGATGTGTAGCATCTCTTTCAATACTCCAAATTTCACCATCACAGAGCGAATCTTTTTAGTTACATTCAAAATGTGGTGCTCCCATTTCATGTGTGAATCCATAGTAACACCCAAATACACCGCATGCTTCACACTTTTTATCTTCATGCCATCACATATTTCCAAGGTGGTAAAAGTTGGCAAGTTCCTTTCGTAGCATGAAAATGGTATATACACTGTCTTCGCCGCATTTACAGTCAACAATCGGTTTTGTAACTATTCCAGGATTTTTCGAAAATCCGATTCAACTGTAGATTTGAGTATATCCCATGATGCTGCGTTATAAAATATAGCAGCATCATCCGCGTATCCATCGATCTTTCCTAATGATCTAACATAAAAAAAGGTCGTTTATATAAATATTAAATAATAAGGGTCCTAGAATGGTTCCTTGCGGAACACCACAGTTCATTTTTACCACATCACTCAGAACACCATTCACACACACCACCTGATATCTGTCAGACAAATAGCTTTGCAATAGCTGTTGTTGTCTCCCCCTAAACCCAATTTTCTCCAGTATTTCAAGCAATCTTGTGTGATCAACCGTATCGAATGCCTTTTTTAGATCCACCAAGACACACAATGAAGGTCTGGTGTTATCCAGACTGTGATATATATATATATATATATATTACTCGTCAGTTCAATTATGGCATCCTGCGTAGATGTCTTTGTCCTGAAGCCATACTGCCTCTCAGATAATAATCCATATTTATCTAGATAACCATCGAAGCGTTTTTTCAGGAGACACTCAAAGACTTTAGCAACACTGGAAATCAGTGATATCGGTCTATAGTTCGCGGTATCCAGCACATCTTCTTTCTTAAATAAAGGTTTGATAACACCCATTTTAAAAGCCCTAGGGAATATGCCCTCGTCTATACACCGATTTATAATAAAAGTCAGAGGAGTGACAATCTCATCCATTATTTCTTTCAGTGTCTCTGCCCTTATTCCGTCGTACCCGGGTGCCTTGTGGTCCTTCATATATATATATATATATATATATATATATATATATATATATATATATATATATATATATATATATATATATATATATATATATATATATATTGTTACGTTCTACAGGGTTCTGGATCACCTAGATCACCTCCTGCTGGATGCGATTGACAAACGTTGGAGCTGTACCTCTATTTAATACCTCTAGGTTCGTCGTAGCCAAA
The DNA here is from genome assembly GCA_964006375.1 of Tillus elongatus. Classification (NCBI taxonomy): domain Eukaryota; kingdom Metazoa; phylum Arthropoda; class Insecta; order Coleoptera; family Cleridae; genus Tillus; species Tillus elongatus. The sequence goes on along the minus strand of OZ023270.1, from coordinate 80,377,274 downwards.
TACTCTAGTAGAGTGCCTACTAACAGACATACGTACAGGTCGACAGACAAAAAAGTGTTCGTTCCTGAATCAAGTTTTCTATATGTTTTGAGACTTTTTATGTCAATTTCGAAATTTCTGTCACCGATATTCCACCCCTACACATTTAACCCCTAATTTAATTTCAGCGCAGAATATCAAAGGTTTGATGAAATTGAAATTTTCTAATAAACAAACCCTAAGACTAAATATCACTCGACTTTTATCGAAAAAATGTCAATTTTCACCAAATCACCAACCCACCCATTCATCCCCTATCCCCTGAAGCGATTTTATCTAAAAACAATCCGAACCGTTCATTTATCAGGTGCTAACTGTATACCAAATTTGAAGATGATATCTCAATTCGTTCTAAAGTTATCGTGGCTACTAACAGACAGATATACAGACCGACAGACAAACAAATTTTTGTCCCCAAATCAGATTTTCTATATGTTCTGGCACTTTTTACGACGAAAACAAATTTTAAATTTTTGTCACCGATGCCATACTTCATTCATACACACACATATTGACGATGTGGAAGTATACAAAACCTGGAATTTATAAATTAGTTTTAACACATTGTAATGCAGTCTACATTGGTCAAACTTGAAGAATTTTCCAAGGTAAAAAAGAACAGAACAAGGCTATACTCCAGACTGAATTTGGTAACCAAACTGGTTGGAATGGACTTGTTGATGATGTTTTGGATGAACTTAGGGCACAAGTCTTTCTTGATGCAGGTTGTTAGGAACCAAATTCTCAATGACAGTTCAAGTGAAGACTTTGAAAGTTTCTTATAAGCTTTTGTGACTATTGGCAGCCTAGCCGAAGAGATGTAATTTCTGAACGTCACAACGTCTGGGTTAGACATATTTCCAAGGTAAAAAAGAACAGAACAAGGCTATACTATTCTTTTTTACCTTGGAAATATGTCTACCCCAGACGTTGTGACGTTCAGAAATTACAAACTTGAAGAAGTTTTAACACCCAATGTGAGCCAATGACAAAAAGCTACAGCCACAATTCAAGAAACAACAACACCCAATACAAAGAACATGTTCACTCTTTCCAATATTATATCTCCAATTCTAAAAAAAAAAAAAAAAAAAAAAAAAAAAAAAAAAAAAAAAAAAAAAAAAAAAAAATTCCAACATACCTTTCTTTGACTTTTTATCTTTTTTCCCAGTTTTGCCTTTCTTATTCTTTTTGCCTTTTCCACTAGAACCTTTGCTCTTTTTGCTCTTACCACTAGAACTTTTGGTTTTTTTGCTCTTCCCACTAGAACTTTTAGTCTTTTTGCTCTTCTTACTACTTTTCGAACTAGTTGCAGACTTTTTTCCCTTCTTTTTATTTTTACCCTTGCCTTTTTTACCCTTCTGCTTTTTGCTCATGGCCTTCTCTAAATCTTTCTGTCGTTTCAGTTCTAACTCTATCTTTTTTCTTTCCAGTATTTCAAGATACTTTAAAAGTTCAGCCTTTTCCTTAACGATTTCATCTGGTATTTGTGGTTTGGCAACAAGCGTCAGCTGTATACTCTATAAAAAGAAAATAAACATTTTCAGACAAAAAGTATAAACTTCCTCAAATACTAGCAGATTACGCTCTTACAAATTCTAAGAAATTCGATTCTATATGTTAAAATTTCTGTTTCTTAATGCAGTCTTTTTATTTTATTTTTTTATTTGAACAACACACCACGAGGGCTTACAGCCTAAATACTATCATACCGTGGGTGTCGACAAGGAGGAAAGAGGCAACTTGTTAATTCTGGACTTAAAGGTTTGGAGGTTCGGAGGAGAAGGAAAGACAGTGCCGGCAAGGAATTCCACAGCTTGGAAGTCCTCGGGACAAAAGACCGGGCATAACAAGATGTTCTATGTCTGGTGACCTGGACAGTAAAAGGGTGCATTTGCTCTGTTCTCCTGGTAGATCTGTTGGGGGCAGCAGGTGGAGGAACTATGGAAGAAAGCTCCTCTGAGCACTGCCCGTGCATATATCTATATAAGAGAGATGTCACCAACGGCACGTCGGTGGGCAAGGGATGGCAGCCTTTGGGTGAGGGTAGGGTCACCAATGAGACGTATAGCTCTCTTCTGAATGGAGTCCAGGATAGTGAGTGTAGAAACGGCAGCAGCACCCCAGATGTGGGAGCAGTATTCGAGGTTTGCCTTATTTGTTAAGTATATAAGGTATAGAGATTAGCTGGTGAAAAGTATTTGCGAGCCCGGAAGAGAAAACCTAATTTCTTAACAGCCGCTTCTGCAATTGATGTGACATGTTGGTGCCAATTGAGATTTCGATCCACAGAAATGCCAACAAGTGAAAAGGACTCATTACTTTGAATAACTTCGTTGTTCATTGTGACGGTTCTAGGGCTGGTGTATCTTTTATGAGAAAGAAAGCAAGACTGAGATTTGGTGGGGTTGAATTGTACAAGATTTCTACTTCCCCAGTCTAATATTTTTTGGAGATCCACGGAGACAGAACCCTCCATGTGTCTGCAATCCTCATCTAGTTGGGCCAAAGAGACAGGCTTAGAATATTGTATATTTGAGTGGAGGGTGCTGTCGTCCGCGTAACTGTGAACTGGGTTGGATGTGCTAGAGAGGAGGTCATTGATGTGGAGAAGAAACAAAGTAGGGGCTAGAGCTGAACCTTGAGGAACTTCTGCATTAATTGGATATAGTTTAGAGGAATGGCCATCCACAACAACAGAAATGCTCCGGTCGGAGAGGAAGTTTGCTGTCCAGGTACAGAGTTTTGGTGGTAGGCCATAGGCCGGAAGTTTATTAAGCAGCGCTGCGTGCCAGACCTGGTCGAATGCTTTGGATATGTCTAGAGCGACAATCTGGGATTCACCGTGTAGTTCCATAAAATAACACCGTAACTCAATCTAGAGTTAAACAATGAAAAATATGCCGCCCTCAACACATATGGGCTCACTAGAGGCTTCAATTTACGTAACAGATATAAAGTAGCAGAAAGTTTTTTTCCTAATTGCTCAACGTGAGGCACCCAATTCAGGTCACCATGCAAAGTCAGACCCAACAATCCCACTGGTTCATCACCTGCTATGTTATGATTTGAAGAAACAATAAGCTGTTGTGTCTTATCAGAGTTGAGTTTAAGTCTGTTACTAGTGAACCACAGCTCAGTCGAACAAGTCGCCTCTCCAATTGAGTCAGTCACATCAATAGTGTTTTTGTGCGAACTAATAAAAGTGGAATGTAATAAAAGTGGTGTCGTCGGCATAGCAAATAGTCTTAAATGGCATCATGTAGTAATACAGATCATTAATGTAAATAATAAATAAAAGTGGTGACAAAACCGAACCCTGGGGTACACCATGCCCACCCAACCTAAATTCCGTGCTTCCCCCATTCGCCATCGGAACAGCCTGCCACCTGTGACTAAGATACGACTCAAAAAATCTAATAGCACCCCCAGAAACGTATGAACATACGTATCAAAACAAATGCGAAAAATATTTGTAACTCTCACTCTACATTTTGACGCAACTCTACTTTCCTGAAAAAACATCTACCCTTCTTCTCACCAGAATTTGTTCATATTGTTTTTACATTTGTTTCCATTCTGTGTAAAAATTATCTTTGTTAAATGTTTAGTTACCTTACACATATAAATTTCAGTTTCTTACATTAAATATTTGTGTGACATTTAAATACTACAACCTTTTTTTTTGCCAAAGTATACCTCCACAGCCCAAGTATTTTAGGTTCAGACATTAATAGTAAATCCTGCCGACACTTAGCTTGAACTCTTTCTCACAAATATTGCACCGCCACCATGTCCACCTTGTAACCTGCAATAACTGCTAACTAGGTCAAAGTTGCAGCTACCGAATTCTTTTAATTGTTCATTAGATTTCCAGTGTTCTGACACACACAAAAAATGACACATTTCAGAATTTACTAGATGCCGCAATTCATCTTTACAATTTCGTCTTTACAATTCGTCTTTTCTATTTCAATTTACAAGAAGTTTGCTTTCAGTAGATGTAGCAATGACTGGGAAACTTATAAGAAAAAGCGAAATCAGGTTGTAGCAATGATCCGACAGCAGAAAGTAAACCATTTTCATGAATTAGTTGATGAAAGTAAACATGATCCCTGAATATTCTTCCTCCGAGGACACTATTCTTGGTGACTTCAATGTCCATAATAAGAAATGGCTAGAATCTTCAAAAACCGATCCACAAGGGAGAGCAGCGGAGGCCTTCACAGTCAGCAATTCTTTAGCCAATATGGTTCAGCAACCTACTTACTTTCCTCGCATACCAACACACAGCTCAAATCCCTTGGATCTCCTTCTGACTACAAACCTGAATGCTATAAGACATCAGTCCCCAACCTCCTTGGTCGCTCAGACCATGGCATGGTCACTGCTTCCTGCGCAATGCAACCCGAGGTCACACAGTCATCACACCCACATATCGTTTGGCACTACAACTCCGCGAACTACGACGAAAGGCAGGATTACTTTTCCTCATTTCCATGGGCGTCTGTCTGCTTCTCTCATCCTGACCCCTCTGATATCTCACAAAACGTCAGTGAAATCATCCAAGCTGGTATGGAATTATTTATTCCACATACACAGAAAACCTCTTCAGCAACTCAAAAGCCCTGGTTCTCTAAATCCTGTGACAAGGCCAGACTTGAAAAGGTCAAAGCTCACAAAACGCTTTTACACAATACCAGTCAAGAAAACCGTCAAGCATTTAACGACGCAAGAAACCGCTATGTCCGCATTCTTTCCGAGGCAAAAAACTCGTTTAATAACCACATCAAAAACCAAGTCCTCTCAAGCTCCAACGGCAGCAAACCCTTCTGGACTCTTCCTAAATCTATTGGGAACAATTTCTGCAAGAGTATGTTCCCACCTCTTGTTTCAGGGGATGAAATTGTTTCTACCGCCCTGGACAAGGCTGAACTTTTTGCCTCGTTATTCGCCGGCAATTCTACTCTCAACCCACCTCCAAATGTTCAAAAGGTACGAATGATGCTCTCTTCTCTTAATACCAGGAAAGCCTCTGGCCTTGACGAGATCCCAGCAATTGTTCTAAAAAAATGCCCCCAGAACTTGCTCCTGTCCAGACATCTTACAATAGAGGCATTTTTCCTAGTAACTGGAAAACTGTTCGAGTACAACCCGCCCCCAAGAAATGATCCAAAGCGCTTCCTAGCAACTACAGCCATTCGTGGAGCATGTCTATGGAACTACACAGTGAATCCCAGTTTGTAGCTTTGCATTTATTTTTATATGTAGCATTTTTTGTTAAAAAATAAACGTTATTATTATTCTTTCCGATTGACCTCACATTTTGATGCATCGTATTTATCTGCTTGATTCCATTGTTATATTCTCCGTTTAACTTCCAGTTGCTACTAGTTACTGATGCATTCCTAAAAATCTCCCCCTATATTATTTTTATCCTGGAATGTAAGGTTATATCTTCTAATATCCACGTTTGTAGGCCAAAATTCAGGCTGATACATTTCATGTTTATTTTTAAAACCATAATAAACACTTTAACTTGGACCTGTGAAAAAGGTTCATCAAGTCATATGTATGGAGTTTGTAATGTATGCGGAGGAAATCTGGACTCTGGATTTAAAAAAAAATGACGAAGACAAGGTAAAGCGATAGCAGAGCAAATAAAGATGTGCTAGAAAGTTAGAGAAAAATACCTACTGAAACACATTGACAGAAAGACGGCAAAATTTGTTGGGCACACTCTGAGGCACAATAACTTTTTGACAGCAGTATTTGAAGGACATATGCTTGAGGAACTGTAGCGAGAGGCAGAACAAAAGAAAAGCTTCTAGCAAACATAGCCCAGAAGCTGCAGTGGACCAAAAGGAACTGCTGGGGACAGATATTTATAGTTGTGATAACAAGGCGACATCGCCTTTAGACTACCGGTGACTTAATTAATTGACAAATCAATTAAAATACTTACAGAACCACTTTGAAGCTGACAACAAATCGGTTCAATTTGTATTTCGGGAGTTCCTCCAACAATTTCGAAATCAACTTCATAGTCTACATGCAAAGGATTCTGGCAGAATCTTCTGGCATAGCCACAAACACAATTCACATCTTCTGGAGTTTTCAAAGCTCTGAAGTGTACATTCATTACTGAATAGGAACCACATGGTGTCGCTGGAAACCTGACAAACTGATGAGAGAAGTCGCAAAGTGGTCTTATAATAGTAGCTTTTATCCACAAGTGTCTGGACAGCTTCGGAAAAATGTCAACCAGTGACCCTCCATCTTCTCTTGTGTCTCTATCTGTTTCAACTGATGTTTCTTCCTCACAACTTTCAGTTTCGTCATTAATTGATTCATTTTTACTAACACTATCGCTGGAATGTTCGCTTTTTGATGAAGGTTGTGAATTTTCTTTGTGCGTTGAATGTGATGAGGGACCCACATCTTGAAACATAAAAGTAGGGGGTTAAAATACTAACATTAGACATACTCTTGTATATAGCTTGTATTTTATAAAATATATAATATCAGTATGTGTTATAAAGTGACATTTTAGACAAAAATATGTCTATCAACCAGTGTTGTTTTTCTGTATTTACATGTATGTATTTTACATATTTATTTACTACTGCTACATTAATAATTGGTTACATACAAGTACAAAATTAAAGCATAAGGGAAAATCATTAACACACATACAATAAATGAGTTAAATGTTCTTAATTAGTATCAGTAAATACCATGTGGGTGTAGAAATATCTCTGAGGTAACTGAAAAAACTTTTGAGGTCAGTGATTGCAAATTCGAGCCCTATCTCAGTGAAGTGAAACTCATAGCCATCACTTTTTTTGTCAACTGACAGAGCTTGATCTTTCTGGGCGGTGCTTCTCCTTTACGCCTCCATTCCATCGACTTCCTTTTGCACAAAGGATCATAGTAGAGAACCACATTTCATCCCCTGTGGCAATAGACAATTTGCATGTTTTTTTTCTTATCACCTCCAATAGACATCCCACAAAGATGATTTTTAATATTTTTTTTATTTCACATACTCCAAAAATAACGATGCAAAAAAATATTTGAAAACGCGAATTTCATAATTGATTTCAAACACCACTATTATGTCGCCATGATCTGTGACGCCACGGGACCGTAAAATAGTCAACAATGAACTTGCTTCCCTGAGTTTACATCCTGTGTTGCAAGTTATTGATTGAATCTTGGCTTCTGCTCGTTATTTTATTTGATAATATGGAAAATAAAGCTTATATAAATACTGTATAGTACCAATGTGTACAAATACGACTATAAAAACTCCAGAGAAACTATTTTTTATTGTTCCAATTAGCAAGCAATGGTGCAAAGTTATAAAGTGGGATGAAAGGAAAGTTACACAGTTATCCTAAAGGATCACCCCTTCCATAAAGGTCAGCACGCGTGGAAGTCGACGGAAACGGAGCTCCATGCTGTGACGCGGAAGGTGGAAAGGGCCCTACACTACGGGGAGAGCACATTAGCTGTGTTCTTCGATGTGGAGGGGGCCTTTGATAAGGCAAGGACGGATACGGTTTGTACCGCCCTACAGGAAAGGGGAACGCCGAGGTCCCTAATAAGCTGGGTGGCGAGCATGCTGGAGGACAGGAGAGTTTCGCTGACCTTGGGGGGCCGGGGGCTGGAGGTCGTGACGGGCGGTTGTCCTTAGGGCAGCTGCCTTTCGCCCCATCTATGGTGTCTTTTTTTTTTTTTTTTTTTTTTTTTCCCTCAGGGCTCGTCCGCGGCCTTGCCGCCCCGATAGCACCGCAACCCTTGGTTGATTGTGCATACCCCTAGTCTTACTCCACCCATTCCAAAATCACTGTGCCTTGAACTAGTCTGCACAGCGATTGGTAGGGTGAAGTTTTATATTGCTCTGTCTCCGGTCTAGAGTGACCGTAGATCAGTTGTCTTTTCCGGTCCAGAGCTATACACTCGCACAAGATGTGCTGGGCTGATTCCTCCCCCTCGCCGCAGAGTCTGCATGCGAGGTCCCCTTGGAACCGCCCCATTTTATGTAGGTGTTTCTTGACGGCCATGTGTCCCGTCAAGAGACCTGTTGTGTTTCTGAGCTGTCCTCTGCTAAGAAGATCTATGGTGTCTGGTCATGGACGGCCTCTTGGAGCGGCTCTCCGAGAACGGCTTCTACGCCCAGGCGTACGCTGATGATGGGCTGGTCTTAGTCACCGGCAAATTCCTCGGCGTCGTCTGTGAGTGCATGCAAGCTGCCTGTAGCATAATCGAAAGGTGGTGTGGTGAGCTGGGACTCTCCGTAAACCCGGCGAAGACGGAGATGATCCTATTTACCAAGAAGAGGAAGGTACAGGAGTTTAGGGCGCCCGTGATGTTTGGGAAACCTTTAGCTTTAGGGCGGGAGGTCAAATATCTGGGGGGTAGAACGGGTTGTAAGGAAGGGAGTAGCAACCCTCTGGCAACAGCGTCGAGTGATAGGGCGGACCTGGCGAGTTATTCCTCGGATCCTTCACTGGATCTACACTGCGATCGTCAGGCCGAGAATCCTCTATGGGGCGTTGGTCTGGTGGTGCGGTGTGAACCAATCTACCAACAGGAAGCTGGCCAAACTCCAAAGGCTGGCAATCCTGGGTATCACAGGCGCTATGAGGACGACACCCTCAGCCGCGCTAGAGGTCCTGTTGATGCTGACACCGTTTCCCATCTGTGTCAGGAGGGAGGCGATGGCGTCGCATCTCAGAATGCGAGACGCAGGAAATTGGTGCGGAGAGGGAGCAGTAATAGGGCATGCAGGAGTCGCCAAGGAGGTGGAAAAGGAAATCCCGATTTCCGCCATAAAGGTGCGGGATGCCGAGGATGATATTAGGTTGACTAGGCCATACACCCTCAGGATCCCCAGTAGGGGATCAGTGGAGGGAAAATGAGGTTGAATTCCAGCCCGCAAGCCTGGTCTGTTTCACCGACGGATCGCGGCTGGAGGACCAACAATCCTCCGGGGCAGGAATATATATCGAGAGCCTGGGGGTGCGCGAGAGCTATGCCCTTGGCGCATATACCACGGCATTCGAAACAGAGGTGTACGCTATCCTGTCTGTGGCCAACAGACAGGAAGTGAAGAGGAGTCCCGAGAAATGTGTGTACATCTGCTCGGACAGCCAGGCAGTCCTCCGGGCAGTCTGCGCGGCCAGAATCAGGTGTACACTGGTTCAGGAGTGCGCTGACGCCCTCAGAGCACTAGCCAGGACAAGGGAGGTACAACTAGTGTGGGTTCCGGGACACTGTGGCGTGGTGGGGAATGAGGTCGCGAATAATCTCGCAAGGCTTGGTTCCCGGTGGCCGTTCTGTAGCCCGGAGACGGCATAGGTATAAGTAGGAAGTCGGTCTCCGTCGCCTTAGACAGGTGGACCGAGGAAGCAATGAAGAGGCACTGGGGGTCGGTTGCTGGCTGCAGGTAGGCGAGGGACTTCGTGGAGGGGCCGGACAGAGATAAAGCTGTCTGGCTACTCGGAAGGAGTCGACCTACGCTTCGCCACATCCCTGGGGTTCTCACAGGCCACTGCACCCTTAGAAGACACCTCACATTGATAGGTGTAGAGAGGGATCCCATTTGCCAGGAATGCGGCGAGGATGAGGAAACGTCCTACCACTACCTGTGCGAATGCGAGGCTTTTGGGAGTCTTCGAGCAGAATTGTTCGGATCGAGGACTCTGCAGAGGAATCAGGTAAGTACCGTCCAATTGAAGACCGTCAGGGCTTTCATCTCGAGGTGGAGGCGGTTTGGCGACGGAACGGAGGAGGAGTAGAGCATGGTTGCTGGGGTTGGCAAAAAGGGCCCATGGTGGCCTACTTGCTTGGCGCTGGCCTCCCCACCACTGCTACTACTACTATTACACAGTTATCTGAGGAAACCGCCTCATATTTTTGTCAAGACCATTTGAATATAAGTACCTCCTCATTTTCACAATGAATATTAGTGATATAAGGTTAAAATTCTTATCATACGTTATTAAGTTAGGTTGTAATTTCCATGTGGTCAAGGTATGTTTATCTGTACATATTAATTATTAACTTTACTTATTACTCTTAGTATTAACAACCGGCAAAAGTCATGGTTATTAATTAACGACATTATTGGGTTTGCTCCCATTAATTATATGTAATTGATTCAGACAACATTGTTCTATCATAAAAAGTGATGTCATCATAAATAAGTCAATTCTTGGCTAATTATCTGCTGGAAACCACTGTCTCCGTTTTATTACGCACACTTTACACTATTCAGTTAGAAGAAACACAATAAAGGAATAAAATCCACCACGGTGTTGAGAAACAAGCGACCATACTTATCATACCATAAGACAAATGTAAACACGATATTTATTTACTATCCAACTATGTGACGACCAACAGCAGAATGTTCGCTGTCACATGATAATCATTAGAAATTTTTTGATTTTAAGTCTTTTTATGTCCACTAAATATTTTTTGGGGTATTTTCATGCATGTAATAATGTTCTATGTATGAAAAACTATTAGGTAAATGTTAAATTCATGTAATGGAAAATCTATGCAAATTGTCTATTGTCTTTTAACATGTTCACAGGGTTTTCTCCACAGAGGTTTAACAACATTATATACGGCGCTAGCGCTGAACTACCACAGAACACTCCCTATAGAAGTTTCACCTAAATGGAACTAACCTGGACTTTATTAGGGCTCTATTTCGGACATCGCATATAGTGGATGTCGCTAGCAGTGCTACAATTCTACTGAACAGGCTGTTCAGTGCGCCATTTTAGCACACATTCAAAATTTAAATGTTTTGAATGCAAAAAAGTTTTTGTTCGCTTCTAGTTCTTTCATTGTATAATTATAATACAAGTTTGTTGCTAAACGTTTCTTTTAATTAAGTTTTACCTATATTAACTTTTAGTGGATACTTTACAGTGTTTTCATTGTTCGTCGGTTTTGTGTTTTAAAGGTGCTTTTCTGTGAATCAAAATATGATCGTGAGCTTAGTGTTTAAACAATCATGTAATTTCAATTCTGTTTTCAGTTTTCTTATCAAAAAAGCAAGGTGCTTTCATAGTTCAAGGTGTTTTGGTGAAACATAATTACAACTGCTTTAGTTTTCAGGCAAGTTTAGAACGTTTTAATAGCTCATAAGTTATAAGTAAATAACGTTTTCTTACAGAAGCTTTGTGGATATAAATATGATACCAACCAAGAAAACGATTTATTGTTGTGTTCCGGGGTGCCTGCATTTATTTAGCAAAAGACATCGTTTTCCGTTGAAATCATCAGAAGACCATTTTGACGACTGGGTGAAAGCTGTACAAAACCCAAAGATGCTTGGTTTATATCCACAAGCCATTTACGATAGATTTTATGTTTGTGATCGTCATTTCGTTGATGAGAATAAAGTACCTGAAATGAGAAGAGGCCTGAAAAGAACTGCTGTTCCCATATTACATCTTCCTTTGAGTAAGTATTCATATATTTTAAAGTGTTAATAAAAATTTCTATTTCTATTTATATAACATCTCAGAAGTAAACAATGGATCGGGTGGATTCAGAAGGCGACCAGAAAGCCTGATAGTGTACACTGTTGCTAGATGAATATTACCAAGTGTCATTTTAAATAAATGTAATAGGAATACTGTTCTAGGTTTTTAAATAAATGTAATAGTAATACTGTTCTAATAAAACACAAGTGTATTTTATCTTGTTTGATTTTCCATTAATCATATCGATAGTAAAAACTGAAGCAGCAAGTGTTAGAAGGTTCAAATTGCCAATTAATTTTTCCTATGATTGCAAAGCTTAAAACAGGCGTATGTGTGTTATTAAAATATAACTTGTTTTGCTTTCACTATAGAAATCATTAAAAAAATTATTTGACTAATTTAACCTCTTTAATGGCAGTGGTATAAAATTAAATAGAATTTATTTGGATTTGCTAAATGAAAATCAAATCAAATTTCCCGCGTGTGACTAAAATTCATCGCATCCGCCAGAGGCGCTGCAATATTGTTCAAAACGTCAGCATTGGCGTTTCCCTTCTATAGGGGGTGTTCTGTGTGAACTACTGAATGATGCTTGGGGATATACCTTGCACTAACTTTATTCATGCCTAAATGTTCGTGAAGGATTCGGCGAACGCTTGTATCTGAAAGCCCTGACATTTTTGATCATTCTTTTACTTTCAAGCGTCGATCGATTATTACAAGATCCTCAACAAGGGAAATCTTGTTGTCTGTCATCACTTTCCCCGTCCCTTTGTCTTGCGCCCTCTGTCAAAGATTCCTGCCCCATTCGAAACTGTTTTGACCAATCTTTTACTACAGAATAATACAGAGAATTTTCCCCGTACACCCCAACCAGCAGATCTTTGATGCTTTGAGGTGGAAGACCTTTTTGAGTAAGCAATTTAATCATAGCTCTATACTCAATTTTTGTGACTACTGACATTGTGATGAATAAGTGTCAGTTATAAGAAAACTAATTAACATAAAATCCATTTTTGTTTTTTCCAAGGCTAATAAGACTTGAACCAGTGTCTAACAAAATTTTGACAGTCTCGCGAAGAGAGGGTCAGCAGAACCATTTATAGGACTAGAACCAGCTCTGGGCGTGACAAAGAGCACTGCCAGCGGAGCCATTAAGTCCTGGGTCAGAAACCAACACAAGGTGTACTGGGCGGCCTGTCCAGGGCTCAGACATGGGAAGTCAATAATTGACGAACACAGTTCAAACAGAGCTGTGGAGCTGCTAAATCTTAGCAGAGGACGGCTTAGAAACATAACAGGACTCTTGACGGGACACATGGTCGTCAAGAAACACCTACATAAAATGGGGCGGTTCGATGGGGACCTGGCATGCAGACTCTGCGGCAGTATAAGACAGAGCAATATAAAACTTCACCCTACCAATTGCTGTGCAGACTAATTCAAGGCACAGTGATTTTGGAATGGGTGGAGTAAGACTAAGGGTATGCACAATAAGCATGCGGTGCTATCGGGGCGGCAAAGACGCGGACGAGCCCTGAGGGAGAGAAAAAAATTGCGGACGTCATTTTAGTGACGACGAAGAGGTGAAAGTTGCAGTTTGGTCACATTTTGAGGATAAACCAAAGGAATTTTTTTTCTAGGGTTTCTAATTGTTCCTAAGACGATGTAATAAGTACATTGATGTTAGGTGGAATTATATTGAAAACTAAAATTTAATTGTAAGTCTACTCCATTTCTTTCACAGTCAGGCCGGGAAATTAGTAGTGGCTTTATGCTGCATTACTGCAAATGCAAAAAATATACGATTTTGTCTAGCTTGAATTGTAGTGTTTCTGATAACACTTTTCTGAATTTTGACATGGCTTTATCATAAAATGTAATTTTGAGAACTTTATTTTGTTTCCTGTTAAATTTACTTCCCCTTAAATTTGCAAAATAGCTGATACGCAAGTCTGGCTTGAGGTTCTCGATATGTTTAACCTGATGTACTCCTTCCTCAGTTAAAATGTTTAATAATTAGCAAGTATTTTATCTATCGAATGCTTGCTTCATCATTACGATCTTCCTTTTCAGTGATTGGTTACATTTACTGCCATTCGTAACAATACTCTCAAGATACGTACACTAGGGTGCAGCGTAAAAATTTGTTTTTGATTTGGAAAATGTAACGCATGTTCAAAGTTGGGATTTAGCATTAGAATAAAAGTGGTATTTTTATTTATTTTTTTCGGATCAATCTATCTACCCCCGCAACCACCTTGAATTTTTTTTGCTGAATTTTCAAACACAACAGGTCTCTAAAAATAAAGACCGTTAAAATATTTTTTTTATTTCCCAATTTTGAGTAAACTATTGGATTCCACCTCCGCAACCCCTTTGAAATCAAAAAGATTGTGTATTTTTGTTTTCAAACATAACAACTCTCAAAAACCAGAATAGGTTAAAATGATAATTTTTCTAATAATCAACTTTTATGTGAAACATATTTCTCCACCTCCGCAACGTCCTTGAATTAAAAAAATTATACTGCTTCAACATTATTGTAACAACGTCAGATTAATCAACTTTTTATAGCATTTTGTGTCTCTTATTCTTACCAAAAACCTTGAAACAATACACCAATGTTGGCTCAATCCATCAATGTGGAGGGGATGTAAGAATAGTGAATATCAGGCAACATTGAAAAGTGCAACTGCCGATGATATTTAGTTTCAGTCTATTTTAAGCAGTGGAGTTGTTAGCGTGTCGGTTTATCATGTCTAAATCCGTAACAACCCGGGGGTTGTTAAAACGTGCCCGATTTTTGGGAAGCCGGAAGAACTGTACCCTTATATGTTGCCAACAAGAGAAGAGTGCTTAAAATATTTTTTGTTTGTTCAAAATAGTTTAGTTAAACAGAAAGTTAATAGTAATTGCATCAACTCCCAAGCATTTAAGACTGTAGCAGAGGTAACCGAAGATATTTGGAAACACGCGTCAATTCCAATTGTTTCTAGAGCAAGGGTTATATATTTGCTTAAACAGTATCAAAATATAAAGTTAGCTTTACTCAAATCTTTTAAAAGGGATAGCCAAAAGCAATCTTTTCAAACATCACTTACTGATTTTAAGCAATCGACTTAATCTCTGTTTGATATTGCTATCTGCAAATGTTGTGACTACATAAAATGTCACTGTGAAAAAATATTTAAGGTAAGTTTTTTTAGTCCCTTCATATTAAATATTGTTTGTTATAATACCGGTTATTTTTACAGATACACCCTATAAAACGTGATTTTATTAAAGATCAGCGATCAGGTCGCAAACTGAAGATAGGAGGAACTGATAAAAAATATTGTCAGAAATATGTAACCCGCAAGCTAAAAGAGGTTCGCATATGCTCTGCATCTACATCTGGTAGCAGCCAATACTTCATAGAAAAAGAAACGACTGAAATCCCTGAAGAAATGCCTAAATCTAAAGAAGATAATTTTAACTTTATAGAGAATAATAATCTTGGATACTTAGATGATAAGACAACTACAATAAAAACTAGAAATTTTCTGCAGATTGGTTATTTACCCAGTGTACTGGATAGATATAAGATTTCTGACAGGGTAGGTGCTGCAATAGCTTCGGCGACTCTGCTCGATGTAGGCATAATTAATAAAGAAGATCTATCTAAAATCATAGACCAGAGCAAGATAAGAAAAGCAAAAACGAAGAAGCGAAATAAATTACAATCTGAAGTAATACTGAATCCAACGAGAGAGTTATATTTTGACGGGCGTAAGGATCACACCATTTCACTTTCAGAAGATTCAAGACATCGAACGACCAGCGTTGAAGAACATATCGCCTTAATCGAAGAACCGGGATCCAAATATATAGGTCACGTGATGGCCGCATCGTTCAGTGCTTTAAATATTTTTCAAAGTATTAAGAATTTTTTTGAGACTTCTTTAAAATCAATTAATCAAATAGAAGCTATTGGTTGTGACTGAACCATTACTAATACAGGACATAAAAATGGTATCATTGTCTGTTTGGAGCAACATATTAATGCTCCTGTTCAGTGGTTTGTTTGTCAACTGCACGCAAATGAACTGCCTCTGCGGCACTTAATTCAGCACATAGATGGTAATACTACAGGTCCAAATGTTTTGTCAGGAATAATAGGAAAGGCGCTTCACGACTGCGAAAAATTTCCATTGGTTAATTTCACTACAATAGGTGTAACACTGCCAGAGGTTTCCAGGGAAAGCTTAAGCACAGATCAGGCTTACCTATTTGACATTTGCCAGTTAGTTTCCACAGGATTGTGCGATGAGGGGTTAATGAAAAGAAAACCAGGAAAACTAGTTCATTCCCGATGGCTTACGACTGCCAATAGAATCTTAAGGCTCTATGTGTCAACGGAAAACCCAACGAGTAATCTTGAAAGTCTAGCAAAGTTTGTTACAAAGGTTTATGCGCCTATGTGGTTTAATATAAAAACGCAACCATCATGCATTTATGGAGCAAAACATTTATTCGATACTATTAAACTTTCACGATATCTACCACAGGATCTAAAAAACATAATCTATCCTGTAATTCAAAGAAATGGCTACTATAGACACCCAGAGAATGTGTCACTAGCAATGCTACCTGACAGTAGTATAAATATTAGAGAATTGGCATTTAGGCGAATTGTGAAAATCTGCTTACATTTAGGTCTTCAAACAAAAGTTCGTACATTCGTTCAGCCAAAGTTTAATTTTGAGGCTGGTGACTATTGCAGTCTTTTGGGCGATTGGCAAGGGTGTGCCCTTACTGAACCACCGCTATTGAGAAACGTGTCTGAAAACGATTTAGGAAAGATTGTTAAAAATCCATTTGCATCGGTAATTTTTAAGGAAATAGCAGAGTTTCCATGTCATACACAGAAGCTGTAGAACGGGCAGTCAAGTTTGTTACAGAAACTTCGATGAAAGTAACTGATAAAAAAAAGCGGGACGGAGTTATTAGAAACACGATACTTTCAAGGGCTTTTATGCCAAAATTTAACACAAAAAATAATAAACTTTTGAGTTATCATTTGTTGTTTTTGACAGTTAATGTGTGTTACCTTTTGTATTATTGAATAAAGATTTAGTTAGATAGCAGTGTAATTAATTATATTATAATAAATGTATATGATTAAAAATTTCGGGGGTTGCGGAGGAGGAAAATGATATCTTGCAGTCATATCCTTGTTGTTTGATATTTCTCTATTTTTCATGCCTTTTTTTCTAAACTCTCGTCACTCTTCGCTTAACTGAAATTCTATAGCGTTAAGATTTTTTGGTAGGTTATTGTTTAAATAAACTTACTAAACGGCTACCTTTTGGTGCTTTCCTATAGAATAGAAAGTCAACATGAAAGCAAATTAATAAAGCTATGAATAAATTATTGAAGAAAAAATGCAGCTTCAAAGCGATTCAAAGTTAACCAAATAAGTTAAAAAATAATCACCAAGTTGAACTGGACTTAAAGGAACAGGAGAGGCGACAAAACTTTGTGCTATCTGTTGTAAAAGTAAATTACTTGGAACTTTTCCTTCTTGAAAATCTTTGCTTATCAAGGTCACTAAATTATTCATATCACTAATGAGGTCATGGCTTGGATTAGCATTTACCTCTTTCATCATCAAGTCAAAGGATCTTCTAAGTTTTTTGTGATCAAAAGTCTAAAAAATTTGGGGAAAAATTAAATTTATTAGGAATACAATATCAAATCGGTAGGTAAATAATAAACAAAAATTAATCTGGCATGGTATTTTAAAGTGGCAAGGTTCGACTCTCACTAGTGGCAGTGTATGTCACATGTGTTAGTCGTAAGTTATTTTTTTCATGTACCATTCCCTGCACAACCAGCTGCTAACTTCTGGATGCTAGAGTGTTATTTATATGATGCTTTGAATTATCATATTACAATCTACAAATTTGAGATTAATGTAAATGAATAGTAAGTTAAAATATTATTTAAGAGTTAAGTACAATTGGGAGAACCCAATTAATCACAATACAGTTTTTAGACCTGACGATCATTTCGCTAACAAAGTTGAATGAATGAATAAACTAAGTGAATAAAGACTAGAACTACTATTTATATGGTTGCCAAGCAGTTGCAAACAGCGTCATCTACGAAGGTATACAGACAGACCCCCACTGTTAAGCCGTAAATCCCTGTAATTAAAACCGCATACCTGCTTTTGTAATACTGTGTGTCGTTATCAAATATTGCTTCTAAGAAGGCTACACTGATTATTAAGATAACCTTCGAACAATGGACTACATAGAACTGGACCTACTCTATTCATCGAAACATTTTTGTTCAAATTTCTAACGATATATATACTTTTGTAAGCGTCTAAGTGACGCGACTGCCTGACATTTTTGATTAACTTGAGATTTTGTTTATCTACATGATGATTATTATCCTAAATGTGCTGAGCAATACATGATTTATCAATAGTGTCATCTTTAATTTGTGCTAAATGTTCTTTAAATCTAGTTTTGAATTTAGTTTGCCCAACATATTTAAGTTCACAATCCTTAAAACCTATTCCATAGATTCCCAACATTTTTGTGTTTTCTCTTTATCCTTTGGGTTACCCATCAAATTTTTTAATCTATTTTTTTTAGTAAATGTTAGCTGTAAATTGGCTTTTAGTGAATTTTTATTTTAAAAAAATTCAATGAAATGTATCCTGAATTGCAACCAATGAACGACAGAAAGTTTATACGAATACAAGATAATTTTATCAATTATGGTTGAAACTCGAAGGTTGCCAAGGCCTGTAACGTCAAACGAAGAAAATATAGTGAACGTTTTAGCCTATTTTCACGCATATCCACAAACTTCCATCCAAAGTGTAGCATATGATTTAGGCGTAACTTATTATGCGGTGCAAAAGATTCTGGCCTTTCACAACATGCATCCTTTTAAATTTATAACACTTCAACACCTGAAACCAGATGATTACCAACGTCACATTCAACATTGTGAGACACTCCTAATACACATAGAAGAGGATTCTAACTTTTTGAGAAAAATAATATGGACAGACGAAGCCAAGTTTTCGATAGAAGGCATTATCAATGGAAGGAATCTACATTTTTGGGCCAATTAAAATCCCCGCATGGTCAAGCAGAGGGGCTTTCAAGAAGAAATTAGTTTTAATGTTTTTTGCCTCTTAAAAGACAACCAAATAAGATTTTTCATTTACAATGAGCCATTAAATAGCAATCAATACCTCAACATTTTAAGGGCAGTAGTATCAAATTTTTTGGAAAATTTAACATTAGAAGATTTCCGTACTTCTTTGTTCCAGTTGGATGGAGCACCTGCACATTGCACGCAAGAGGTAACACGTGAGCTGTTTCAGATATTTGATGACCACAGGTTTAGGCGTTTGGGCCCATGGGATTGGCCTGCAAGGTCCCTCGACCTTACACCCCTCGATTTATATCTTTGGGGTATTTTAAAACAAAAGGTATACCAGACACCAGTGAACAATAAAGAGAAGCTACGTCAACGTGTGATCAATTACATCGACCAACTAGATGCTAATGAAACACATAAAGCGACAACTGATGGTGTACATCACCGGATTTTGAAATGCTTAGAAGTCAATGGGGGATATTTTGAGAATTTGTTGTATAATGTTTAGAATCTAATAATAAATAATAATTGAAAAAATTATCTTGTATTCGCATAACCTTTCTTTCGCTCATTGGTTGCAATTCATTATACATTTCATTGAATTTCTTACATGTTCTTGCTAAAATTTTGTCACATTGTCCATGAAGAATAAATAGTGTCGTCAAAATTTCAATTGAGTAATTATTTCACTCCATCTTAACTTGTTTTTAAATAAATATTAAGTGGAAAATCGCAAATGAATCTTAAAACCACGGCATCTGTCAAACACAGTAAACAATTAAGCAATTGTCAAACCAGATGACGTTGCATGACCAACTAATACAAATTATGTAAAGATAATGTGTTTTTGATTAATTATTGCGATTATTTCGAAAACTTGACGAGCTAGGTATACCACTATGGTACATCAACTTGGAGGAAATTTAATTGCCTTTCAGAATTTTAAATAATATACAGGGTGTCCTATTTGAAAAAAATAAAGTTTTGGCCTTTTTTGTGTGTCACATTAAAATCATTAATTTTAAACCACCCTGTATAACATGAAATGAATTTATTTAGGTAGCTATTAAATACTAGGCTTCCCAAACTATGGGCAAAATTTCAGCCTTCTATCGGTTCAAATAGCAGCTAAATTAAAATTTTAGTGGGACAAAAATTTAAATAAGTATTATCTCGAAAACCAATGTAGATAGGTATAGGAAGATATTAAGAAAAAATGATCATTCAATTCTAAAAACAAAATAATATACAGGATGTCCCATTAAAAATAAGAAAGTTGTTATTACTTTTGAGTAGAAGCGGCAACACCGCCAAAATGAAAATATTTTAGAAAGACAGGTCGTGCCTATTTATGGCAGTATCCAAATTTTCAGATTAATCCTATGTCCCATTTTCCATAAACGTCTAACCTACCATCGACCATCAATGACCCTGTGTATATATATATATATATATATATATATATATATATATATATATATATATATATATATATATATATATATATAAACATATAAAAATTGAAACTGACCCTGGATATGGGTTCTAACGGTCCTAGTACGCGCTCATTTGAAAAAGTGTTTGCAAAGTCTCACCATCAATACCTCTCTATTAGTGAATTTTTTTAAATAAAAATTCACTAAAAGCAGCCCCCATCTACTTGTTTTTGCTGTGATACACGATTCACTGTTCAACATCTCCTTGTGGAATGTCCATTATATGAAGTAAATAGGTAGACTCAAACATAACGAACAACCTGACCGATCTTCTAGGATCCAACAGAGAACGCAATACTCACCACCTGAGATTCTTGAAGTGCATTATTCAACCAAATCTACTGCTAATAGACTTTAAAATATTTCTTCCTTATGATATTATATTTACTGTTGTTGTTATTTAATTATTTACTAAGTTTACTTTGATTTCACCAGGACCTGCTAATAATCTTTTAGGTTAAAAGACGATATTTTTCTTTAAAAAAAGAAATAAGAAGAAAAGAAATAGTGTGAGGGAGACCTATGCGCTTAGTGGACTAATGGGGAGTAACATGATGATTTTAAAAATAAATAGCTTTTAAATAATGAAGTGGGGAGACAATAGACAGTTTATCATATAAATTCTGTCATGTCGAAATTTTCGCAGTGATGCCAGATTGTAAATTTAAATGTTTCATTGTGGAGAATGTGTCAGTGTAACCACCATCCCCTATTATTAAAAATATTTTTTTAAATAACTCAAACGCTGTTGGAGTTAGGTACACCGAATACTAGTATTACTTGGGAGGTTATAAAATTTCGGAAATAAAATGTTATCAAATACAGGATGTTTTATTTAAAATAAGGCAGTTATTTTTTATCGCAAAATAGCAGTACTTTTTCTACCACCCTGTTCCGTGTTATCATAAATAAATTAGCTCTCTCTAGTACATTAATCTTTTTTTTATATTTCAACAACACACCACGGGGGCTTACAGCCTAAATACTATCGTACCATGGGTGTCAACAAGGAGGAAAGAGGCAACTTGTTAATTCTGGACTTGAAGGTTTGGAGGTTCGGAGGAGAAGGAAAAACATGTGCCGGCAAGGAATTTCACAACTTGGAAGTCCTCGGGACAAAAGAGCGGGCATAACAAGATGTTCTATGTCTGGTGACCTGGACAGTAAAAGGGTGCATTCGCTCTGTTCCCCTGGTAGAACTGTTGGGGGCAGCAAGTGGAGGAACTATGGAAGAAAGCTCATCTGAGCAGTGCCCGTGCAGATATATATAAAAGAGAGAAAGGTCACAAACGGCACGTCGGTTGGCAAGGAATGGCAGCCTTTGGGTGAGGGTGAAATTCGGATAAAAATTCCGGTAATAATATCCTCTACACGAAATCAGTCAGAAATCTTCACACAGAGTAGCTGGTTTAAAAACATGCCCATTCTTAGAGAATTAAAAATATATGTGTACCAACCTTTTTTAAACCTGCTAAATTTTCCACCGTGTCAACTGTTATCTTAAAACTGATCTGAGAATGAAACACATCCGTTTCAGTCATGCAGTGTCCTATATCTTTGGCTGCTGGTGAAAGAAACACCGTTAATGTTTTTCCCTCAAATGGTAGTAAGGTTCCAAATCCATAATTCGCAAAAATGGTTATACACTAAAAAAAATAATTTTGTTGTAAAGATAAGAAGATAGAGTTAACTTGAACAGTGTAAACAAACACGGAAATATCCTTTTTCGGCAACCGTCTGGGAAGTACCCACTTCCCGAACGCTTTTTCTTTGAGAAAGTAGCATTTCTCTGGCCTAGTCCGGGAAGTATGTACTTCCCGGACTAGGCCGGGAAGAATCACATCGTTGTTGTCATTGTGAATATGAAAATCTTGGTAGATATGATTTTGATAAATACAGTTGAACATTACCACGGTGGCTGGAAGTCTACCAATGTCGCTATAGGATATATAGACAATTAACTAACAAACAAAATTAAAATTGCCAATACCATTCAAAAATTATCAGATGAAAACAATCAATATGAAACAGAAACTTTACCTTCTTGTTCTGACTACAAAAGGCATTTAAATATACCAAGCATTTCAAACAAATTAAATCCTTTCAATATTAGCAATTGCTCGAATTTTAATATTAATATTAATATAAATAAGAATTAGAATGTTTCTGTTAGTACCTATCTTCTGTTCGAATTTTAATATTTAATACAAATAAGAATTAAAATGTTCGAAATTTTGTTCACCAAAGAAATATAATAAAGAAATGTGTCTCATTGATTTGTTATTCTACACGGTTGCCGAAAAAATAGTGTACGCAACACGTCTGCAAAGAGAATTTTGTCGACTCGTCCAAAAAAAAACAGTATTTTCCGGACTTGTAACGTAAATTACTATTTTAGCCTATTTTTCATAACTGGTTAAATAACCAATTAAGAAACTTATACCAGTCATGTTACAGTTCAAATTTAAATATAAAAAATTAAATGGGATAATTAAATAAATTTGTTTCCGTTTTGGAGTCCACACCCTTTAGTTTGGAGCTGGCGTGACAGCATACTACTTGGTTCCGCAACTAGGTGGCGGCACGTCTACCACTTACTGAGTGTTTTAAGACTGGCTATACGATAGCCGTATTACTTTTGGTGCATTTTTGCTACAATTAGTATGCCGTACTGAAGAGCTCTAATGAGAGCGAAACCAGTCTAAGGTTCTAATTGTTGCGAAAATGCATCGAGTCTTACATACTTTGTCCCTATATTGGGGTAGAAATGGGCCAGGGCTGACAATTTTCTAAATTGTTAGTTAGCTGTATCCAGTCTCTATTTTTTTAACACTGTGTTATTTGGAGCTGGCGTGACAGCATACTACTTGGTTCTGCAACTAGGTGGCGGCACGTCCACCACTTACTGAGTGTTTTAAGACTGGCTATACGATAGCCGTATTACTTTTGGTGCATTTTTGCTACAATTAGTATGCCGTACTGAAGAGTTCTAATGAGAGCGAAACCGGTCTACGGTTCTAATTGTTGCGAAAATGCATCGAGTCTTACATACTTTGTCCCTATATTGGGGTAGAAATGGGCCAGGGCTGACAATTTTCTAAATTGTTAGTTAGCTGTATCCAGTCTCTATTTTTTTAACACTTTGTGTTATTTGGAGCTGGCGTGACAGCATACTACTTGGTTCCGCAACTAGGTGGCGGCACGTCCACCACTTACTGAGCCCTTTAGTACTTTTTCTTTTCAAATAGACACATAGTTGAATAAGCCCCTTATAAAGCAGGAAAACACCTCAGACACTGTATAAAAACCTTCAGCATATCTGCAAATAGAATTCGATGCAAAATCTAAATATGTGTTTGGTAATGTTTAAAAACTGCCCCCCCCCCCTCTTTCTCTCTCTTTACGCCTTGTAGGAACGACAAATAAATAGCCCCTTCCTCTTCGTCCCGCTCAGCAACTGGTATTTTTCAACTTGGAATACCTCAGCCGGCTCGGTATCACTGTCGAAGCTGGCGACGCTTGTTTAATTGCCTCTCGTATAAAATTACCTAGAACAATAAATTAACTATCGTTATCTGCTTAAAGTGTTACTAATAGTTCTCCTTCTCTTTTTGAGTTTCGAGATGTTCTTTTGTATCACTGAAATGTTTGCGATGTTGTCAGTATTCCTCCAGACGATTGGAAAATAGCTTCTTTCATATGGCTGGAAGCATTGTCATGTTGTCAATAGTGTGATGCATAGAGGTTTAAATTGCAAGTTAGCCAGTGGGTTGCCATTGTTGAGAAGATTTCCTGTCCTGTTGAGCTAGCCAGTGTTGAGTACGTTTTTACTTTTTAATCACATCATTCACTTTTTAGTTATAAGTAACAAAAACTAATTTAACTGATCTAACAAATGTCATTCCCAAACTAAAAATTTTGTTGTTTTAAGATCATCTCGAATTATTATGTGATATATGTGGCCACAATGTAATCAACTCCACACAACAAGTGACGTTATCTTAATATTCACTTGTTCTCCTTTTAATTTAATTATCTTGATAAAAGTACCTACTTTCTTATCTATTATCTGCTCAAATGTAACTTTTGTGTTAAAGAAACTTCCATAATAGTAATAGTTATTGAAATAATTGTACATAGATTGTAACATTTATCAGAACCAGTTTAGTCTAAATATGAATTATTTATTATTATATTCATTCCAGAAATAATCCTATTAAACACCGAATTATAGTAACTTTTTTTTAACCCTACATATTGCAATTTTTTTTTAATGGCTATAATTCGAATTGCGTAAGGAATTGGAAAATGTAATAATATATGTGCTGTTCCATTTAAAATAAGAATGTAAAGTATTTCCATGCAAAAACAGGACACCTGTATAGCCGACAGTCCCTCATCTGGGTGCCGGGTCACTCGGGGTCAAAGGCAATGAAGAAGCTGACAGTCTCACGAAGAGAGGGTCAGCAGAACCATTTATAGGACTAGAACCGGCTCTGGGCGTGAAACATTTCCAGCCATTCAAGTCACCAGGGGAGGATGGGCTGGTACCGGTCCTACTACAAAATGGACTGGAGATTCTCCTACCTTTCCTAATCAGGCTGTACAGAACCAGTCTGACCTGGAACTATATTCCATCCAGCTGGACGGTGATTAGGGGAATTTACATTCCCAAATTGGGATGTAATGACCTCCTACCCACATCACTGAGACCTCTCAGTGTTACATCATTCCTCCTGAAGGGATTGGAAAAAATATTGGACGGACACATTAGGGGGAACATCTTAGTCAACACCCCCTAAATACCCACCAGTATGCCTACCAAACTGGCAAATCTACTGAGTTATCACTCAATAACTTCGTCGAGAAAATCACACACTCCCTGGAAAACGGGGTGGTGGCGGTGGCTGCATTTCTCGACATCGAAGGAGCATTTAATAATGCATTACCTATCTCCCTCTACGAGGCCACAATCGCTAGAGGGGTGGAACATACCATTTGTAGCTGGATCGGAAACATGCTACATAATCAGACCATTATTGCCTCGTTGCGGAGGGAGGTGGTCAGCGTCAGGGCTGCGAGGGGGTGCCCTCAGGGGGGAGTTCTATCCCCCCTGCTGTGGTCACTCTTTGTGGACGATTTGCTGGCTATCCTCGGACAGTGGGAGGTTCAGGTCCAGGCGTATGCTGATGATCTCGTCATAATGGTTAGAGGCAAATCTGAGGAGGAACTTGCAAGTACTCTTCAAGAGGCACTAAATGTAGTGAACAATTGGTGCCGGAGGGAACAGATGTTTGTGAATCCCCGCAAAACGATCATTGTTCCATTTGCCAGAAGAAGAAGGTTGGACAAATTAAAACCACCTATTCTTATGGGGGAAACGATTCCATTTTCGGAACAAGCAAAATATCTGGAGGTTACCCTAGATAAGCTCAACCGGGACGTACAGTTAGAGAATGTAATCCGCAGGGCTAAACTGTCCCTGTGGACATGCCAGAGAATCTGTGGAAGCAACTTGGGAACAAACGCCCAACAGATGTACTGGCTCTATGTAGTGGTTATCAGACCAATGATAACATATGGAGTTTAGTTTGGTGGCCTAAGGCACTTCATGGTATCGCGAGCGCCAAACTGACTCATATACAGAGACAAGCTTGTCTGATGATAACTGGAGCGATAAGCACCGCACCATCATCTGCTCTGGAGGTCCTCCATAATATTCCACCTCTTCACATATGGTTGGAGAGGGTGGCGATGTGGACAATGTACAGACTAAAACAAACGGCCGACAGCATGGCGAAGGAAGTTAGTCTGGGAGAGTCCGGACTCCTTGATGACATTGAGGGATTCTGGGAATGGTCTCAGACTTGATGCCTACACAGATCACTAGAGATCTGTCTTTCAAGACCGTCCTCCCGGAAAGGGAGGCGCTTGAGAGCCGATCTCTGCTGGTACTGACAGCTCCAAAACCAATATGGGAGTAGGAGCCGGCGCATATGAGGGCAGCACCGATGCTAGACTATCAGCTAGCCTCGGCAAGTACGCAACCATACACCAGGCAGAAGTGTATGCCATCGAGATGTGTGCAAGGGAAAGTTGGTCTGGATACTGGGTCACTCAGACCATGATGTCAATGTTGCGGCTGACGCGCTTGCCAGAAGTGGTGCCCAGAAAGACTTTGTCGGACCAGAACCGGTGCTGGGGATAACAACATGCACAGCAAAACGCACCTTAAAGACCTGGACAGAAAGAATAACAATCCAGTATTGGCAAAATCTTCCAGGATTAGCTCACTTAAGGCCTTCATAAATGGCCTGTCTGAGTGGAGGGCTAAAAAACTTCTAGAGTTAAACAGACAACAACTGAGTACTGTAGTCAGCCTGTATACAGGACACTGCCGCTTGCGTCATCACATGCACTGAATTAGAGTCGGTCAGGAGACTGAGTGCCGGCTGTGTATGGAGAGTGACGAGACAGCAGAGCACGTACTGTGTTCCTGTCTGGCAGCGGACTGGACTAGATACCTGCTCTTTGGCAAGATAAAGCTTACTCCGGAGGATCTGGATCAACTTTCACCCAGAAAGATTATCGACCTCTGCAGGAGGCTGGCTTTGTTGGGCGAAATATAGACCTTTAGGCGTGAGCCATAATAGACCTTATGGTCGCGGTGGAGGGACGGGTATGGCCCACTCACATACTAACCTAACCTAACTTACCCCGTTTATAATTTGTAATTTAATTGTAATTAAATGAAATGAAAAACAAAAATCAACATTTTAGTTAACAACTCACCTCTGGTAAATCAACAAAACAATAATGCTGAAGAGTAGAACAATTATTCACTATTTCAATATCCCTATAAGCTGTTTCATGTATAGAAACTTCTCCAAAATCTATTGCATCTCCGCTGACACCTGTGATATCAGCTTTTTCACTATCTGCAGTTTTTAACATAATATCTTTATCCACTGTGACATTGCTATTATCATCTGAGGAAATGACTAAATCAAGCTCAGAATCATGTTTGAAGCTCCCGATGCTGTCTACAGAATTTAAATTGGCAGCATCAGAATTAGTAGTTTCAATCTTAGTGTTATCCACTGTATCTGTTGCTTTAAATTCTTCATGATTTGTAACTTCCAAAGGATCAACCTTAATAGCATTTTTAACACCTGTCACTGTATTAACTTCATCATTTCCTGTTGCTATTTTATCATATACTGCAGCCTCTTCAATGTTTTGATCGCCAACAGAATCTGTAGCTATTTCTGCTATTTCATATTTTGTTATTTCATCATTTGCTACAGTTTTTAAGACAATTTTTGTAGGGTCAGCAACTACAGCATAGGTGTACAGTTTAATTGGAGGGGTATCGGTACATAATTTACTAGTAACATAATATATGTAAATTGGAAATTCCAGTAGAAACAGTTCCTTGTCAAAAAAGTTGTTGAATTCAAGTAGTAAGTCTTTCCTGCAAACAAATAGTTTTTATTTATCGATTTATACAAATGTGAATATTCAGGATGTTAAAAGAGAATCATTATCATCCCTACCACATCAACGTGCAACAGGCACTTGAACCGAGGGATTACCAAAAACGTTACGATTTGTGCTAATGGCTATTAACCAAAGAACTTGAGTTCCATCGATCGATTCTCTGGACGGATGAGGCTACATTTAAAAGCAAAGGGAAGGTCAAAAATCACAATGTCCACTTCTGGTCTCAAGAAAATCCTCATTGGCTGCGAGAAGTGGACACCCAGCATTTGTGGAGTCTCAACACATGGTATGGCCTCATCGGGTGCCAGATCATCGGGCCCTACTTTTTCGATGGCATCCTAACTGGCTGTGTGTACACTGACTTCGTCGACAGAGTCCTCTGTCAACATCTGGAAGACGTCTCGCTCAATACACGAAAGTCGCTGTGGATGCAGCAGGATAGTTGTCTAAGTCATTTTTCACTGGAAGCACGTAATGTCATTGATAACTTGTACCCTGGACGGTGGATCGTAAGAGAATGGCCTATAGCGTGGCCACCTCAATCCCCTGACTTAACACCCTTGGATTTTTTCTTTGGTGCCGGGTCAGAGATACTGTTTATGGACATTAACCCACAACAAAAGATTATATGAAGATGCAAATCCGGGAAGCCTGCCAGTTGTTGAGCGGGGTAGAAACCTTGCGAACTACCGACAGCGTTCGAACACGGATCAAGGAATGTGTCAATCAAGGTGGTAGATACTTTGAACATTTACGAACGCTTACATTTTCTCCCATCCATTCTCCCCACACACAACAGCCGCGTCCTTGTCGTGGGATCTGATTTGTGTTAAGAGCAGTTAATATTAATTTTCAAGGTTAGTGGTGACATCTATCGGGAAAGTGATTCGAATGACAGTTTCTTATTTTTTTACATGTAACCTAAATCTGTAATAAAAATACCATGTTCCATTTAAAAATCCAATATTTGGGTCAGAACGACCCATTTCCAGTTTGTTTCGGAAGTTGACTCCATCACCAATCGATAGAGCATACCTGATTTGGGTATACAAAAATATCTTCTTTTTTTTGCTTAGAGCATCCAGTAGGCTAATAAACGACTGGTACGGGTGGTCCGATTCATCTTGTATAAACGTTTTAGCTGACCATGGAAATGGGTTCCAGGGGCCCTAATTAGCGCTCATTTGAAGAAATTTTCCGAAAGTCTCACCATCGATACTTCTCTGATAGTGAATTTTCATTAGGAAAATTCACAATTTTCTTAATGAAAATTCACTAAAAACAAGTTAGCTTAAACTTACAGTATGTGACCAGCGATAAACCAATAATGTCAATAACTTAGGAACAAGAAATTCCCACAACGTAAAAAATAATTGCCGCATGTGAAAATTGTATAAAAATGCATGTAAGCTAAT
The DNA here is from genome assembly GCA_964006375.1 of Tillus elongatus. Lineage (NCBI taxonomy): Eukaryota > Metazoa > Arthropoda > Insecta > Coleoptera > Cleridae > Tillus > Tillus elongatus. The sequence goes on along the minus strand of OZ023270.1, from coordinate 80,348,141 downwards.
AAGTTTTATCTATCAGCAGCCGATTTATCTGAAGCTAGTTGACCTGTCAGCTGCAGTGTCACCCAGAAATTTTCCCAAAGAAAACCTAACATTCTTCCGAAAAAACTGGTCCGATTCTCCTGGCTAATGAACTTATCTGAGCCATTGGAAAAAGAAGTAGTAGTAGTAGTAGTAGTAGTAGCAGTGGTGGGGAGGCCAACGCCAAGCAATTAGGTCACCATGGACACTTTTTGCCAACCCCAGCAACCCAGCAACCATGCTCTACTCCTCCTCGGTTCCGTCGCCAAACCGCCTCAACCTCGAGATGAAGGCCGTGACGGTCTTCAATTGGACGGTACTTACCTGATTCCTCTGCAGACTCCTCGATCCGAACAATTCTGCTCGAAGACTCCCAAAAGCCTCGCATTCGCACAGGTAGTGGTAGGACGTTTCCTCATCCTCGCCGCATTCCTGGCAAATGGGATCACTCTCTATGCCTATCAATGTGAGGTGTCTTCTAAGGGCGCAGTGGCCTGTGAGCACCTCAAGGATGCGGCGAAGCGTAGGTCGACTCCTTCCGAGTAGCCAGACAGCTTTATCTCTGTCCGGCCCCTCCACGAAGTCCCTCGCCTGCCTGCAGCCACCAACCGACCCCCAGTGCTTCTTCATTGCTTCCTCGGTCCACCTGTCTAAGGCGATGGAGACTGACTTCCTACTTATACCTATGGCCGGCTCCGGGCCACAGAACGGCCGCCGGGAACCAAGCCTTGCGAGATTATTCGCGACCTCATTCCCCGCCTCACCACAGTGTCCCGGAACCCACACTAGTTGTACCTCCTTTGTCCTGGCTAACCCTCTGAGGACGTCAGCGCACTCCTGAACCAGTGTCGACCTGATTCTCGCCGCGCAGACTGCCCGGAGGACTGCCTGGCTGTCCGAGCAGATGTTTACACATTTCTCGGGACTCCTCTTCACATCCTGTCTATTGGCCACAGACAGGATAGCGTACACCTCTGTTTTGAATGCCGTGGTATATGTGCCAAGGGCATAGCTCTTGCGCACCCCCAGGCCCTCGATGTATATTCCTGCCCCGGAGGATTGCTGGTCCTCCAGCCGCGATCCGTCGGTCAAACAGACCAGGCTTGCGGGCTGGAATTCAACCTCATTTTCCCTCCACTGATCCCTACTGGGGATCCTGAGAGTGTATGGCCTAGTCAACCTAATATCATCCTCGGCATCCCGCACCTTTATGGTGGAAATGAGAATTTCCTTTTCCACCTCCTTGGTGACTCTTGCATGCCCTATTACTGCTCCCTCTCCGCGTCAGTTTCCTGAGTCTCGTATTCTGAGATGCGACGCCATCGCCTCCGTCCTGACACAGATGGGAAGCGGCAGCATCAACAGGACCTCTAGCGCGGCTGATGGTGTCGTCCTCATAGCGCCTGTGATACCCAGGATTGCCAGCCTTTGGAGTTTGGCCAGCTTCCTGCTGGTAGTTTGGTTCACACCGCACCACCAGACCAACGCCCCATAGAGGATTTTCTTGACCTGACGATCGCAGTGTAGATCCAGTGAAGGATCTGAGGATTAACTCCACAGGTCCTCCCTATCACTCGACACAGCTGCCAGAGGGTCGCTACTCCCTTCCTTACAAAAGGAAAACACATACACATTTTAATTTGATAATAATAGTAAAAATAACAAATTCTATTCACTATAGAAAATTCTTACCTTGGTTTAAAACGGATAAAAATGTTCCTGCTTTCGTGAGGTTGTAAACATGTTGCCGTTATATTTGATGAAAAATAATCCTTCAGGCTTGGTGGAAACTTAATCTTGATTGTGACTGTGCTGCTTAATGAATTACAAATTTCAAACGGCAACTGATAGGATGTGTTAACAACACAAGTACCAAAGTCCAATATTTCAGGTTTCACAGAGACGAAATGTCCTGTTACTTCAAGACAAATATACAGCTCCTACAAAAATATATGTGAATTTAAATAAACAGAAGAATCAAAACAACATTTTTATCAAATGATGAATTCCATCCAACCCTTAAGATTAAAATATGAGTGGTTAGCTCTAATATGTACTCTTAGTGGTTAGCTTTATTGGTTGCTAAACGTTTTTTTCTTCTTCTAAATTTAACATTTGGAGGCTACAACTTTCACTAACAGAAGCTTTTATAATCAAGTCTTCTACTACCACATCAACTCGAATCTCGTTTTGCAATTCATTATCCTCAAGTTTTACATGTTGGCAACATTTCATTAGTGTTGGGTGATATATCGATCACGCTGATTTTATACCGGTGAGCGGAAAATCACTGGAGATACCGGTGATCAAAGTTTAACTAAAGCAGTGAGTAGCGATTGTGGACTAGCGAAGCGATCACTGGCAACCAGGCAACCGGCTATGTAATAATAAATATCAGTATTAAATCTGATACAGCGCTTGGAAATAAATATCGAATGTTAGCGTTCACCGGTTTGGCATGTTGGCGATATACTGGCTCACAGTGCTCACTGCTCAGCCCGAGATTATTTGAAAAATTATTTGTACAGACGTTCAGACTTGTTCGTTCATGCTGGATGCCGTATCGCCGAAGCACTATGCCCGTGCCGTGTCATTTCTATTCATAATTAGTTTAGTTTTAGTTTCATCTTTCATCTCAGCGTATATTGCGGCGTTGTGCAAAACATGTCTAAAAAACAAAAAAAACAGGTGGGACACGAGTGTTAAAACAGTGTAAAATATAATCTTATTTCAGTCGTGGGAATAAAAACCTCGCCTAAATTTTGTTGAAACCAAAGCAAGCTGGGAACAAGAGAAATTCCGCGATTTATTTTCTGGAGAATCGCCTGCCTAGTCAGAATTAAAATAAAGTTCAATGCTTCGTTTTTTTTTGTATAATCCACATTTCGCCAACCAGCCCTGGTAAGAACCATATTATAAGTGATTACACAGTGTAAATAGGTCTTTTCCATTTTTTTATATTTATATGTATATTTCGACCTTTAATTTTACAATGGTTTGCCAGCTACCTTAGTGGTCGATCATAGATGGTGAGACTTGATGATGGAGCTTGCTCTGAGCTCCGTCCAGTATCGGTGGGGATGCCCCAAGGATCAATACTTGGTCCAATTCTGTTCAACTTGTTTACCGCTGATGTGAATAGCATTCCTCTACTGTCGACTCTTCACTGTTTTGCAGACGATATGCAATTGTATATTCCTCTTAGTGTATCTAATGCTGATGAACAGATTGGGCGGTTAAATGGAGATCTGCAGAGAGTTCAGACGTGGGCTGGGAGCAACAACCTGAATTTTAATCCTGAGAAGTGCAATTTTCTTATTCTTGGCACCTCCTATAATGTTCAACAGGTCCGCAGTCTTCAACTGTCTGTGTTGCTTGGGTCTGATGCCTTATCCCATTCGGATAATCCCATAAATTTGGGATTGATACTGGATGGGAACCTGCAGTTCTCCAGACATGTGGATCATCTCTGCCGCTCTGCGTTCTATAGACTGTGACACCTGTATCAGTACCGTGATTGCATTTCCCAAGATACATATAAACTTTTGGTGAACTCACTAATCCTGTCACTGTTCACACTGACGCGTCTGGACGAGTACCGTATCCAGAAGGTGCAGAATTGGTGTGTGAGATTTGTTCTCCACGTACCCCGTTTTGCTCACGTTACGCCGTACATGCGGGCACTGGACTGGCTGAACATGCAAGAAAGGAGACTTGTTCACTATGCCACCTTAGTAATCAAGGTTGTTCGGGAAAGGAAACCTGATTACCTATATGACTGTGTCAGCCTTCGAACTGATGTACATGACAAACTCCTGCGAGGCACGAGTTACTTGACTGTTCCTATACATAGAGCTGCAAGTTTTAAAAGATCCTTTTGTTACTTAATATCTTACCTATTCAATTATCTGCATAGAAAGGGTATAGCTTCCCTTTCAATAAGGGCTGTAAAATATGCTTTGGGACAGAGTCTGTTAGCTGGGACACATGAACTTGATATTACCGTGTTTTAATTTTTTTTCTGTAGCTGCATATGTTGAAAAACAGTTCGCTGAACATGTCCATTTGTACTGTGAGTGCAATAAATATTGTTATTATTGTTATTATATTATTATAATAAAACCATTATATATTTTAAACAATTCTTGTTCGCTATTAAAGTCTCTATAAATTTGACCCCTGGAAACCAAACATCTCCACTGAAGTCTTCCCGAGCCTCTTTCCCCTTTAGGGTGGTCCGTTACTTGGACAGCAATAACTTTGGGGCTTGCACTTTCCCCCAGGAACCTTTTAAAAGCCTCAAGTCAAGTGGTGGCGCTCGAGACAAATCCCTTTCTACGATCAAAACACTGAACCACACTCCACCCTTCGGAAGTACCCTGTTACATTATGTACAACAAGCTGTGTAATTTTTACTAGCAAATAAAGAAATAAATAAATTTAAAAAAAATTGTGATGAAAGTGTCAGTTATAACAAAACTTATTGACATAAAATCCTACTACGTACATATAATCAGTAGGCAATTTTTATGACGATTAGAAACGTCAAGAAATACTTACCTTGCAGGCAATAACTACGTCACTATTATCATCTAAAATTTCATAGATTTCTAACAAAAGCTTATCCACATAATCTCCAACAAAATCAATATTTTTAAAGGTAACATTAACTTTGGTACCAGCTAATCCTTCTAATCGAATAAAAGTCTTGTCAAATTCAAATTTGTCAGAAACATGTTCCATACAGTTTAAAATTATTGATTCCACCAATTGTATAGAGTCCTTTGACTTTTCTAATTCTAAATTATTGTCGCTGGTTACAATGGCATTTGCAATTTCATCCACAATGTTTTCAGAAGGTATGTCTTTATCGGTACTGTATAAATCATCTGGGACTCTTTTTATTACTATTTTACATGGTTTCCTTCCAATATTTTGAATCTATAATAGAAAAAAAAAAACATTATGCAAGGTGCAGACAAAAGAACAATAACTTTTCATTATCTTCACAAAAAAAGCATTTTTGGCGACGCCCGGCAATTATCTCAAAATCAAAACATCAAATCTTACATATACAGAATGGTCCAAAACGAATGCTACACAGCAGCGGTAGGTTAGGTTAGGTTAGGTTTGAATGTGAGTGGGCCATACCGGTCCCTCCACCGCGACCATAAGGTCTATTGTGGCTCACGCCTAATGGTCTACATTTCGCCCAACAAAGCCAGCCTCCTGTAGAGATCGATAATCCTTGTGGGCGAAAGTTGATCCAGATCTTCCGGAGCAAGCTTTGTCTTGCCAAAGAGCAGGTATCTAGTCCTGTCCGCCGCCGGACAGGAACACAGTACGTGCTCTGCTGTCTCGTCACTCTCCATACACAGCCGGCACTCGGTCTCCTGACAGACTCCAATACGGTGCATGTGGTGACGCAAGCGACAGTGTCCTGTATACAGGCCGACTAGAGTACTCAGTCTTGTCTGTTTAACTCTAGAAGTTTTTTAGCCCTTGACTCAGACAGGCCATTTATGTAGGCCTTAGAGTGAGCTAATCCTGGCAGATTCTGCCATTGCTGGCGGGGGTCGCAGCGGGGTGTCCGCAGGGGAGCGTTCTGTCTCCCTTGCTCTGGTGCCTAGTCGTGGACGGCATGCTAGGGAGGCTCGCGGGAGGGGGATGTGAGGTACAGGGTTATGCAGACGACAATGTCATCATAGTCCGAGGAAAGGTTACACAGCCAGTGTGGAAGCACATGCAGACAGCACTGAAAGTGGTGGAAAGGTGAACGGTTGGTCAAGGGGTTGGAATGAGCCCCGAGAAAGCAACTGTCATAACATTTACGAGGAGGAAGTGGGAGAGCCACAGAACTCACTCTATCCAGTAGGAACATTCCAATGGCCAGGGAGGTAAAATATTTGGGTCGTAATGGACTCTAAGCTAACCTGGAATGGTCACGTTGAAAAAATACTGTGTAAGGCAGTCATGACCCTAGCCGTCACTAGGTGGCTATATGGAAACACGTGGCGACTAAGACCTAGTATGGCCCACTGGCTGTACACAAGGGTTGTCAGACCAGCGTTAACATACGCGGCACTGGTCTGGTGGCCTAAGGTGACACAATCCAGTGCCAAACAAAAGCTAGGCAAGATCCAAAGGATGGCTTGCCTGGGCATCACACGGGCCATGACTTCTACCCCAACAGCCGCCATAGAGGTGTTGCTGGATCTGTCCCTCCTACACTTAGTTATTATGGGGGATGCCAGGCTAAGACTATACAGACTAGCCTGCAATGCTAGACTGAAGATCAACCCAGGCTTCAGGGGCCACTGCAAAATTCAGGAGATCGTGAAGGAGCCCATGCTTGAAATGAGGGCAGACTTCGCGAGCCCGCGAATCTGCAGAGAAAACAACTTTACAGTGGAAATCCCCGACCGCGAGGCATGGCGGGAGGAGACGCCGGGCATACCACGAGACGCGCTCGTCTGGTTCACGGACGATTCCGGCGGGGAGCGTGGGACGGGGGCAGGTGTTTATTCGGAAGGACTGAGGGTAAGTCATAGTATTTCCCTCGGAGCCCATGCAACGGTGTTTCAGGCCGAAATGTACGCCATTCTGCACTGTGTGCGGGAGAACAAGAGGAGGGGCTACACTAACAAGCGGATCCTCATAGCCACAGAGAGCCCTTAAGGCCCTAAGTAGCCCACAGGTAAATTTCAGGCTGGGAAGTGAATGCCGAGACAAGACGAGCGACCTTGATGGGCAGAATGAGGTCACCCTCATCTGGGTGACGGGTCGCTCGGGGATCAAAGGCAATGAAGAGAAGGTCAGCAGAATTATTTATGGGACCAGCACAGGTTCTGGGCGTGACAAAGAGCTCTGCCAGCGGAGCCATTAAGTCCTGTGACAGAAACCAACACAAGGTGTACTGGGCGGACTGTCCAGGGCTCAGACATGGGAAGTCAGTAATTTACGAACCCAGCTCAAAGAGAGCTGTGGATCTGCTCAATCTTAGCAGATGACAGCTCAGAAACATAACAGATCTCTTGACGGGACATGTGCCCGTCAAGAAACACCTGCATAAAATGGGGCGTTTCGCGGGGGAGATCGCATGCAGTCTGCAGCGAGGGGGAGGAATCAGCCCAGCACATCTTGTGCAAGTGTAAAGCTCTGGACCGCAAAAGACAACTGATCTACGGTCAGTCTAGACCGGAGACAGAGCAATATAAAACTTCACCCTACCAATCGCTGTGCAGACGAGTTCAAGGCACAGTGATTTTGGAATGGGTGGAGTAAAAAGACTTAGGGCATGCACAATAAGCCAAAGGCTGCAGTGATATCGGGGTGGAAAAAAAAAGGCCTACCAATGCAATCTTTCTATGTCAAAAATTGGAAAAAATTAAGTTAACAACGTTGATAGCAAGTTCAGTCGTTTTGTCAGAACTTAAGTGTGTGTAATTTTTCTCGTTGTTACATGGCTTCCTTTCTTTTTTTGGATTAAATAATATTCATAATATAAGTTAAACCTCTGTGAAAAAGTTGATAATAGTTATTTTTTGATGAAATTTGGTAGGTATGTTTTGGAGAATGGCCAATCCAGTAGCATACTTATTTTTCCTAAACCTAACTCTAAACCTTTTTTATAATTTTTGACATATGAAAATAATTTTAGTAGGCCGTGATCGAATGGCATAGGAAACAATTTTCACAGGATTCATAAACTTCTTCATTTTCTATTTTTTGTGATCTCGTTAAAAAAAAATCACATTATAAATACAAATGTTACAGGGGTGTTTCTATATTAGAAGGCTCACATAAATAAACATCTCTGAAATGAATAACAATTCTTGTTTTTTGATGAAACTTGGTATATATCTATTTTGAGGGATACCGAACGCAGTGGCATACTTATGTTTTCCTTAAAAACGTCCCTAAGGCCTTTTCCCATTTTTTGACATAGAGAAACTGCATTAGTAGGTGACTCAGTACTATTTTTTTAATTTATAGTTTTTCATCTTATATATTTTGTTCATCGAAGACTAATTATAAATACAAAACTTATAGGGATCTTTCCATCTTAAATAGGCCACACTGTATGTTCAGAAATAGGACCGTCGCATATTGCCCCTTGCACCCGCCATGTAATGATTTACTACCGTCACATATTATGGCGCGCCCAGTTAAAGGGTGAAGACATCCACTTTGTCACCTTTAGAAAATTGTCTTTTATTTTGAAACAGAACATAGTTTACCTTGATTGATTTGACCTTTTGTCTTGACATCTTCTTTGCTCTCCAAATAGGAATCTGTCCAAATGAAATGTTCAGTGGAAACACTTCTACAAATGATGCTGCCGGAACACACTGGATGGGAATCTTGACTTGCAGATATTTATAGTTATACAGATCATAAGTTAAGAAAGTTATATAACCTTCTATTAACTTATACTTCTCTGGCATAAATTTAATGTAAATATTGTAAGAATATCCAGGTATTACTTTCTGAATACCGACAGGTTCTATCTGTAACAGAAAAGTCAAAATATACAGAGTAGGTATGTAAAATATTTAATTTCAAGTAAGATGTCAAAATTGATCCTACACATTGCAGTTTAGGTACTAGCACAGTTTCGGTGAAGTTGGCATAACCACTCAAAATATCATATTCGTGAGTCTGTCATGTTAAAGCAAAAATTTTTTTTGAAAACAATATTTTTGGTCTTTATACAGTGTGACCCATTTGTTTGTGAGTCACCCTGTAAAATCTAAAATCTTTATTTATAGTGCGATTTTAACCAGATTTTCATTAACGTGTAGATCTTGATGGGCTGTATTTTTGGAGCAATAATCACCATATTTCTACAAAATCCAAGGCATACTTCGTCAGTTTTCAGGAGTAAAATTTTAAGAATCCTTATTAACGACTTTTGTATAAGAAATCTGTTCACGTCACTGGATTCACTGTCCCCTGAAACGGTGCTGTACTCAATTGCAAATCGCGAGGGCCAAACTGGCTCATCTACAGAGACAAGCTTGTCTGATGATAACGGGAGCGATAAGCACCGCACCATCAGCCACTCTGGAGGTCCTCCTTAATATTCCACCTCTTCACATATGGCTGGAGAGGGTGGCGAGGTAGACAACATACAGATTAAAACAAACAGCCGACAGCATGCCGAAGAAAATCAGTCTGGGAGGGTCCGGACTCCTTGATGACATTAAGGGTCATGAGATTCTAGGAATGGTCTCAGACTTGATGCCTACAAAGATCAGTAGAGATCTGTCTTTCAAGACCGTCCTCCCGGAAAGGGAGGACTGGGAACGAAATCAAACGACCCTATTGAGAGCTGATCTCTGCTGGTATGCTGACGGCTCCAAAACCAATATGGGAGTAGGAGCCGGCGCATATGGGGGCAACACCGATGCTAGACTATCAACTAGCCTCGGCAAGTACGCAACCATACACCAGGCAAAAGTGTATGCCATCGAGATGTGTGCAAGGGAAAGCATAGGAAACCAGTGCACACACAAATCGATTAAGATATATACAGATAGCCAAGCTGCAATAAATGCTCTTGGTTCCTACCATTGCAATTCAAAAACGGTATGGAGTTGTAAATCTGCCCTCAACGAACTGGGCAGCTGTAATGAGGTGTCACTGGTCTGGATGCCGGGTCATTCGGACCATGATGGTAATGTTGCAGCCGATGGGCTTGCCAGGAGTGGTGCCCAGAGGGACTTTATTGGACCAGAACTGGTGCTGGGGATAACATCATGCACAGCAAAACACACCTTAAAGACCTGGACAGAAAGAATGACAAGCCAGCAATGGGAAAATCTGCCAGGATTAGCTCACTCTAAGGCCTTCATAAATGGCCTGTCTGAGTCAAGGGCTAAAAAACTTCTAGAGTTAAACAGACAACAACTGAGTACTCTAGTCGGCCTGTATACAGGACACTGCCGCTTGCGTCACCACATGCACCGTATTGGAGTCGGTCAGGAGACCAAGTGCCGGCTGTGTATGGGGAGTGACGAGACAGCAGAGCACGTACTGTGTTCCTGTTCGGCGGCGGACAGGACTAGATACCTGCTCTTTGGCAAGATAAAGCTTGCTCCGGAGGATCTGGATCAACTTTCGCCCACAAAGGTTATCGACCTCTGCAGGAGGCTGGCTTTGTTGTGCGAAATATAGACCATTAGGCGTGAGCCACAATAGACCTTATGGTCGCGGTGGAGGGACCGGTATGGCCCACTCAAACCTAACCTAACCTAACCTACTTTATGTAAACTTCTTATTAAACGGGTTGAATTTAAAGCAATAAATAAATAAAAAGTTACTTATAAAGATAACAACAAAATGTGTTTAATGGAATACATAAACTAACCTCAAATAAGGCCTTTTCAAATGGATCAGGAAATTCCAATCTCCAGAATCGTATTTTCCTTGAATAAAATCTTCGGTTCAAAAGTTTCAGTCTTTTTATGTAAATTTTATTGATGATATAACCCTAAAAACAAACAGAAAAAACATGTTTATGACATTCGAATATTTATAATGGTATTGATAATCAAATTGCTAATCTAAAACTTCTTAACTGACACAGTTTCAATTATAAGACCAGAATTTGTCGAAATTTTCTCCCGTTTTGGAGTCATTTTCAAGAGGTTAAGGAAGTATGGCTCCAAAACAGGAGACACATCAAATTTCAACAAATTCTAGACGTACAATCTACAACAACCTAACCTACTCTTATTTACCACTATAAAGAGTAGGCAGATTGAGGCGTATGGTTCCTTTCCATCAATACTTCCTTAACGTCTTGAAGATGACCTCCTTAAGGAAGTATTGACGAAAAGGAACTCTAAGGTCTCAATTAGCCTACTCCTTTTGTTCCCTCAGGGCTCGTCTGCGGCCTTGCCGCCCCGATAGCACCGCAACCCTTGGTTAGCCTACTCCTTACAGCAGTAAATAAGAGTAGGTTGGGTTGTTGTAGATTGTCAGTGTGGAGTTTGTTGAAATTTGATGTTTCTCCTCTTTTTGAGCCATTTTCAAGAGGTTAAGGAAGTATTGACAGAAAGGAACTCACTATGAGGCTCAGTTTTCCTACTCCTTAGAACGATGATAAGAGTAGGTTGCGTTGTTATGGATTGTAAGTCCATAATTTGTTGAAATTTGATGTTTCTCCTGTTTTGAAACAATTTTCAAGAGGATAAGAAAAAACACACCACGAGGGCTCACAGCCTAAATACTATCGTACCGTGGGTGTCGACAAGGAGGAAAGAGGCAACTTGTTAATTCTGGACTTGAAGGTTTGGAGGTTCAGAGGAGAAGGAAAAACATGTGCCGGCAAGGAATTCCACAACTTAGAAGTCCTCGGGACAAAAGAGCGGGCATAACAAGATGTTCTATGTCTGGTGACCTGGACAGTAAAAGGGTGCATTCGCTCTGTTCCCCTGGTAGATCTGTTGGGGACAGCAGGTGGGGGAACTATGGAGGAAAGCTCCTTTGAGCAGTGCCAGTGCAGATATCTATAAAAGAGAGAGAGAGGTCACCAACGGCACGTTAGTGGGCAAGGGATGGCAGCCTTTGGGTGAGGGTAGGGTCACCGATGAGACATATAGCTCTCTTGTGAATCGAGTCCAGGGTAGCGAGTGTAGAAGCGGCAGCGGCACCCCAGATGTGGAAGCTGTATTCGAGGTTTCGCCTTATTTGTGAAGTATATAAGGTATAGAGATTAGCTGGTGAAAAATATTTGCGAGCCCGGAAGAGGAAACCTAATTTCTTAGCAGCCGCTTCTGCAATTGATGTGACATGTAGGTGCCAATTGAGATTTTGATCGACAGAAATGCCAACAAGTGAAAAGGACTCATTACTTTGACTAACTTGGTTGTTCATTGTGATGGGTCTAGGGCTGGTGTATCTTTTATGAGATAGAAAGCAAGGCTGAGATTTGGTGGAGTTGAATTGTACAAGATTTCTACTTCCCCAGTCTAATATTTTTTGGAGATCCACGGAGACAGAAACCTCCATGAGTCTGCAATCCCCATCTAATTGGGCTAAAGAGACAGGATTAGAATATTGTATCTTTGAGTGGAGGGTGCTGTCATCCGCGTAACTGTGAACTCGGTTGGATGTGCTAGAGAGGAAGTCATTGATGTAGAGAAGAAACAAAGTAGGGGCTAAAGCTGAACCTTGAGGAACTCCTGCATTAATTGGATACAGTTTAGAGGAATGGCCATCCACGACAACAGAAATGCTCCTGTTGGAGAGTAAATTTGCTGTGCAGGTACAGAGTTTTGGTGGTAGGCCAAGGGCCGGAAGTTTATTAAGCAGCGCTGCGTGCCAGACCTGGTCGAATGCTTTGGATATGTCTAGAGCGACAATCTGGGATACACCGTGTAGTTCCATAGACTTGCTCCAAGAATGGGTGACAAAGGAAAGGAGGTTGGCAGTTGATCTGCGCTGGTGGAATCCATACCGCCTGTCGTGGATTAGACTGTGTTTTTCAAGAAATTTTAGTAATTCAGTGTTTATTTACTTTTCCATCACTTTAGAAACGACTGAAGGGAGATACATAGGTCTGTAGTTGCTAGGAAGCGCTTCGGATCCTTTCTTGGGGATGGGTTGTACTCGAGCAGTTTTCCAGTTACTAGGGAATATGCCTCTACTGTAAAATGTCTGAAACAGACGAGTCAGGACAGGAGCAAGTTCTGGTGCGCATTTTTTGAGAAGAATTGCTGGGATCTCGTGAAGGCTAGAGGCTTTCCTGGTATTAAGAGATGAGAGCACCTTTCGTACCTTTTTAGTTTTGAAAATCCGTCATTTTATGTGCGGCATTGGTGACTGTTGGTGGTTGAACATTTGGAGGTGGGTTGAGAGTAGAATTGCCGGCGAACAACGAGGCAAAAAGTTAAGTCTTTCCCAGGGCGGTAGAAACAATTTCATCCCCTGAAACAAGAGGTGGGAACATGCTCTTGCAGAAATTATTCCCAATAGATTTAGCTAGAGTCCAGAAGGGTTTGCTGCCGTTGGAGCTTGAGAGGACTTTGTTTTTGATGTGGTTATTAAACGATTTTTTTTCATCAGAAAGAATGCGGACATAGCGCTTTCTTGCATCGTTAAATGGGATTGTGTAGAAGCGTTTTGTGAGCTTTGACCTTTTCAAGTCTGGCCTTGTCACAGGATTTAAAGAACCAGGGCTTTTGAGTGGCTGAAGAGGTTTTCTGTGTATGTGGAATAAATAATTCTATGACGTTTTGTGAGATATCAGAGGGGTCAGGATGAGAGAAGCAGACAGACGCCCATGGAAATGAGGAAAATTAATCCCGCATTTCGCCCCAGTTCGCAGAGTTGTAGTGCCAAACGATACGTGGTCTGAGCGACCAAGGGGGAACAGTGACTGATGTCTTATAGCATTCTGGTTTTGTAGTAAGAAGGAGATCCAAGGGATTTGAGCTGTGTGTGGGGATGTGAGGAAAGTAAGTAGGTTGCTGAACCATATTGGCTAAAGAATTGCTGACTGCGAAGTGCTCCGCTACTCTCCCTTGTTGATCGGTTTGTTTAAGATCCTAGCCATTCCTTATTATGGACATTGAAGTCACCAAGAATAGTGACCTCGGAGGAAGGATATTCAGAAATCAGATGGTCGGTTTTTTCAGAGAGGTAGTCGAAGAGCTGGATCAAGTTGTTGTCAAAAGGTGACCGGTAAATGCAACAGATGAATTTAGTTGTAGCCCTGAGAGAGAGTTTCATCCAAAGTATGTCTTTTCTTCCAGCTTCCAAATTGGGGAGTCTGGTGCAGGGTAGATTGCTACGGTCATATGCGGACACAACTCCATGCAATCTAAAGGAAGTAAGGAGCTCATTGCCCGAGAAATTAAGGTGATTAGTGGCTGTTTTGGCACTGATTTGGGTATCGGTGAGGAAGAGGAGTTGGGGCCTATTAGCCTGGAGGAAATGGTGGACGGAGTTCAGGTTAGAATTTAGGCCACATATATTCGAGGATATGTTAAATCTTGATGCCGGCGCCCGCTGCACTCCCCTCTCTCGGAGATCCGAACTGAGGGGTATTTTATCTCCGGAATCTTTTGTACAAGGAGGAGCCATCATCATTTTTGTTTATAAGGGAAACCGACTCATACACCAGAACCGGAAACGTCTGTTAGGACCTCACCGGCCTCTTGATGTAAGGGGTGGTACCTCCTTGGTACCTTATAGAGCAGTAAATAAGAGATGGTTGGGTTGTGGTAGATTAATTGAGGGCCTTAATCTACCTACTCTCCAAATCTCACTGGAGATTGTCTCTAAGCTCTGGGTGAGTTCACCTCTAGACCTAAGAAACTGAGGTCAACTGAAGGTATCCCTATAATAAAATGACCATACTTCGGTACAAAGCATTTCTTCAGCAACAAGACAACATTTCTCCAAAATGGCTTTTAGTAAGCATAATTTTAGGTACTGGAATAATATGAATGGATGCTAATTTTCATTAGGTTGGTCAGATATGTGGAAGACTTTTGAACTAAAAGAGAAAATAGTAAAAAATGTTAAGAAATTGAATAAAAATAAAGACACTATGAGAAAATATTGTTTCTGAAACTAAAACCAGGAATTATACATACCCTAAAAATTATAATTTTGAAATTGCAAACAAAACTGTTGTCGCTTTCATAATTGTAAGTATCTTGCAATAACTTATGGAGCATTCTTCGATTTTCCAACACTTCCTCAAGAAACTCGAATTCATACAGAAGATCTTTCATTTTTTGTACGTCAGTCACTCTCGTCTTCATTCTAGGATTCACTATTGGTATCAGAGGTAGCTTAAAAGGACTCTCTTCTTTGACTTTCTTCTTATCTTTCTTCTTACCTTTTTTACCCTTTTTCTTTTTTGAGCTCTTGCTACTTTTCTTTGAGCTCTTCTTGCTTTTAGAGCTTTTCGATTTCTTAGAGCTCTTACTAGATTTTTTTGAGCTTTTCTTGGATTTCTTTGAACCTTTGCCCGATTTTTTTTTGTCTTTCTTACCTTTTTTATCTTTCTTTTTCTTCCCTTTCGGGGTCAAAACCTGTTCATCTTCTGTTTCTGTAACAAATCCATCTTCTGGAATTTCTTCTATGATTTCTGGAATTTCACGAGGCCACTGAAAACATTTTTTGTTGTTATTATAATCAAAATGTAATAATAGTAGTTACATGTAAAGCTACATGCTCATCTGTGTATTATGCCAAGAACAACTAAAACACATCGAAAGCAACTTGACCAGAGGTATTTGTCATAAAGCACTGTGTGAGATGTTTTGCAGTGACACCATCCCTTTCGCAACTAGAAACTATGTTGTCTCAATAGCAATTAACACAAACTATTACACATAGCACAAGTCTTAGACTTATCGTATAGGCAAATGTATAATTCACTTAATAAACGATAATAAACTAACCAACAATCTTCAAATTGCCAGGGCCATTACTTTCGCCTCTGATATAGGGACAATGTACAAACATCCCAACAAACACACATGTAACTGATACATGGCAAATTAAGATCAAGAAAGTATCATCGTAATGTACAGGGTGATTCAGTGGTGACCAAAAATGAAACCCCATGTTCTTTGAACAATTTTAGAGAGGGTATGTCCTATAAAAAATTTTCCTATAATGCTTCAGTAAAAAGATACAGGGTGTTGAAGTTGAATTTTAAAAAATAAAATTTCCCAATTTTTTTAAAAGTAGTACATATATTTTGCTGTAACTTCGCATGTGTAGGCTGTTATGGAAGGCGCGTATTCTACCATAACAATTGAATCGGCTAATCCAGCAGTGGCGCGCGTACCCACATGTCATTGGTTATCCCTCAAGAAAAAAACGGGTACGCCAATGATTTTTTTTAAATCTTACTTTCATTCATGAACAAAATTACTCTCTTGATAATTTTCTGTACGACGCTTATTTTACGAGTAAGCAATGAATCAGGTAAGTGTTTTAGAGCACAGTTCATGATTTTTAACCGGTCGTTGTTTGGTAGAAAATCGCAATGATACACTTTTATCAGGCTTATAGTAATTTATTTATTACAATAAATGTTCAAAGATGCCTCCATTGGCCTGAATACACGCACGACATCTTTTTAATATGGAAAATTTAATGTCTTGAGGATTCATTGTTGCTTGAATATGACAAAAAGCATTATTTATCAGTTGTTGTAGCTGCTCTGGTGTATTTATCTGTTCACTGTAGACCCGTCGCTTAAAATCACCCCAAAGATAGAAGTCAAGTGGGTTTAAGTCCGGTGATCTTGAAGGCCAATGTATTGGTCCAGTTCTGCCAATCCATCTTTCATTATAATGTTCATGTAGCCATGTAACAACGTTTCGACTATGATGCGCTGGTGCACCGTCATGCTGGTACCACATTATACCTCTTGTTGCTAGTGGAATGTCATCTAGAATGTTTTCTACACGGTTTTCTAGGAGCGCTAAGTACGAAGATCCATTTAAACGTTGTGACAGGACTTCCATGAACAGTGAGCCATTAAAAATACCACACCATAAATTAATGGAAAATCTATGTTGAAATGTGCGAGTCCTTGTTGAATGTGGATTTTCCAATGACCAGACATGCTCATTATGAGAATTATAAATACCATTTCTTGTAAATGTTGATTCGTCCAACCAGAAGATTAGATTAGGGAATAAGATATTTTGATTGTTCATTTCCAACATCCATTCCTAAAAGACTCGTCGATGCACATTATCTCAAGGTAGAAGGCAATGAACATTCTGTCGATGATATGGATGTAAGGCTTCTCGCTGTAAAGTTCTCCAAACAAAGTTTTGAGAATATTGTAACCGCGTGGCAATCCTCCAAGTACTTGTAGAAGGTTGATCCATCACTGCATCCACCACTCTCTCTTCGTCTTCAAGTTTATGTTGTCTTCTACCATTAGCTCTAGTGTCAGGACTTTGTCCAATACCGCACTGCCGAAGTCTTGAAAACGATCTAGAAAAAACCCTTGGTGTAGGTTGACGGCGAGTGGGAAACCTATGTTGATATTCCCGACAAGCAGCTAGAGCATTTCCATCAGCATATCTGTAGATAAAAATTATATCTGCATACTCTTCCGAGGTGTACTACATTATAAGAAGTAAAAGAGTAGAAAATTTTGCAATTTTATAAAGTTTACCACTTACACCTATTCAAAATAATAACTTGTTAACCTGAACGTCAAGTGACACTTAATGACAACTTTGGCAAACCAGACTACTACTTACTAAAATACAACAAAGATAATCATTGTACAAAAAATTATCAAGACATTAAATTTTCCATATCAAAAAGATGTCGCGCGTGTATTCAGGCCAATGGAGGCATAAAAGTGTATCATTGCGATTTTCTACCAAACAACGACTGGTTAAACACTCTAAAATACTTACCTGATTCATTGCTTACTCGACAAATAAGCGTCGTACAGAAAATTATCAAGAGAGTCATTTTGTTCACGAATGAAAGTAAGATTCAAAAAATAAAAAATCATTGGTGTACCCGTTTTTTTTTCTTGAGGGATAACCAATGACATGTGGGTACGCGCGCCACTGCTGGATTAGCCGATTCAATTTTTATGGTAGAATACGCGCCTTCCATAACAGCCTACACATGCGAAATTACAGCAAAATATATGTACTACTTTTTAAAAAATTGGGACATTTTATTTTTTGAAATTCAACTTAAACACCCTGTATCTTTTTAATGAAGCATTATAGGAAAAAAATTTATAGGACATACTCACTCTAAAATTGTTCAAAGAACATGGGGTTTAATTTTTGGTTACCACTTATGAATCACCCTGTATATATGTAACACATAAGTTACATATATGTAACTTTCAGACACAGATCAATTATGAATCATCTGTAATATTGACAGGTTTCGAATGTGATACATGATAGTTCTGTAACAGTGTTATATTACATATATATTACAAAATAGATCGACATGTGCTATAACCTAATATCTCAAGCATAGATAAGTAACGGTAAAATGTAACATAACAATGTAATATATGTGTTACATTAAATTTCTATAGCAGTGATATATAACATATACTTTACAAAGGGATGATGATGAACTATAACCATATGCCGTAATTTTGGATCACTCACTGTCACATAATATATATAGGAAATGACCTTATAAATATTTGAATTAAATTTAGTGGTTTAAATGTTAATGTTCTTATGGAATTAATTATTAGCAATACACGCTTTTACAAATCAGAATGAGTTAAAAGCAAAATAATTCATTTGCAACCGCTTTAATTTGTCACAAAAATGGCAATAATGATCTAATTGTTTAAGCACACTGTGCACATATACGTCTGTTTTCTGCTGTAGCCATCTGCAATTGCTGTGATTAGCACATATAGATAAGGTGGTAGTTTCTTTGGATTAGCGACAAACTAATTAATAATTCATTTAGTTGTTATAATTGTCAGGTTTATTTGTTGCACCAATATAGGGAGCGTGCACATTGACAACTAGCGCTACCAGTGGTGACACAACATAACCAACAACAGCTGTTTCATCCATATTCTAACGGATATCAGTGTTAGTTTTGCACGCAGAAAAGTGTCTAATGTATTGGAAAGAAAGTCTAAATCTGAAAGTAAACCTAAACATTTTTAACAAATCGCTTTATTTACGAGAGTTGTTACCGCAGTCCCTAAAGTATATTATAAAATGTTGATTAATTTAGCTGTACATCTAGCAACTGTACACAAAAGTTCCTTGGTAGGTACCTGCTTTATTAGAGCATTAAATGTATGAGAAGTGAATATAACATTTATGTATCCAAGTAACCTTAGCTATTGAAATAGCAAATTTTATGTAACATTTATGTACCTGATTTGTAACTGTGTTTGCTGGGATATGTAATGCTAGATGCTTGTATTCTAATAGTAGTTATGTTACAAATTTAAAAGTTTTTCTTATTAAGTGAAAAAAAAAATTTTAACCTTTTTATAACTATCTAATAAATAAAACAAATTATAGGTACTGTCCAGTATTTTCCAAAATTACAGTTTTTTAGTTTCATTATATATATTATTTATATACCTTCAGAAAACAAAAAATGTAGTTCATTTTGAATAAATTTTCCCCAAAGTAAAAGTATTAATACAAAATTATTTTGTGGCTGAAATATCCGCAATATCATACCAAAATAAATATACAAGCTGTCCCATGTAAGGCGTGCATTAGAAGTTTTCGAACTAGTACTGTGATTTTGAGTCTGAAAATTTGCAACTGGATGTATCATCATTCGCTCCTTAAAACTAAAATATGTTGGTGACTGTGTCACTGCTGGTTGTACGGAAAGTTGCCAACAACTTTCTTGATGTTGATGGAACAATCTATATATTATTGCATATTCTCTTAATACCAGGAAAGCCTCTGGCCTTGCGGAGATCGCAGCAATTGTTCTCAAAAAATGCGCACCAGAACTTGCTCCTGTCCTGACTCGTCTGTTTCAGACATCTTGCAATAAAGGCATATTCCCTAGTAACTGGAAAACTGCTCGAGTACAACCCATCCCCAAGAAAGGATCCAAAGCGCTTCCTAGCAACTACAGGCCTATTTCTCTCCTTTCAGTCATCTCTAAAGTGATTGAAAAGTATATAAACACCGAATTACTAAAATTTCTTGAAAAACACAGTCTGATCCACGACAGGCAGTATGGATTCTGTCAGCGCAGATCGACTGCCGACCTCCTTTCCTTTGTCACCCATTCTTGGAACAAGTCTATGGAACTACACGGTGAATCCCAAATTGTTGCTCCAGACATATCCAAAGCATTCTACCAGGTCTGGCACGCAGCACTGCTTAATAAACTTCTGGCCTATGGCCTACCACCAAAACTTTGTACCTGGACAGCAAATTTCATCTCCAACAGGAGCATTTCTGTTGTTGTGGATGGCCATACCTCTAAACTGTATCCAATAATGCAGGAGTTCCTCAAGGTTCAGCTTTAGCTTTGTTTCTTCTCCACATCAATGACCTCTCTAGCACATCCAACCCAGTTCACAGTTACACAGACGACAGCACCCTCCACTCAAATATACAATATTCTAAGCCTGTCTCTTTAGCCCAATTAGATGAGGATCGCAGACTCATGGAGGGTTCTGTCTCCGTGGATCTCCAAAAAATATTAGACTGGGGAAGTAAATATCTTGTACAATTCAACCCCACCAAATCACAGTCTTGCTTTCTTTCTCATAAGAGATACACCAGTCCTAGACCCATCTTAATGAACAACCAAGTTATTCAAAGTAATGAGTCCTTTTCTCTTGTTGGCATTTCTGTGGATCGAAATCTTAATTGGCACCAACTGTCACAACAATTGCAGAAGCGGCTGCTAAGAAATTAGGTTTCCTCTTCCGGGCTCGCAAATACTTTTTACCAGCTAATCTCTATACCTTATATACTACACAAA
The DNA here is from genome assembly GCA_964006375.1 of Tillus elongatus. Taxonomy (NCBI): domain Eukaryota; kingdom Metazoa; phylum Arthropoda; class Insecta; order Coleoptera; family Cleridae; genus Tillus; species Tillus elongatus. The sequence goes on along the minus strand of OZ023270.1, from coordinate 80,327,654 downwards.
TAAGGCCAAACCTCGAATACTGCTCCCACATCTGGGGTGCAGCTGCCGCTTCTACACTCGCTACCCTGGACTCCATTCAAAAGAGAGCTATATGTCTCATCGGTAACCCTACCCTCACCCAAAGGCTGCCATCCCTTGCCCACCGACGTGCCGTTGGTGACCTCTCTCTCTCTTTTATAGATATCTGCACGGGCACTGCTCAGAGGAACTTTCCTCCATAGTTCCTCCACCTGCTGCCCCCAACAGATCTACCAGGGGAACAGAGCGAATGCACCCTTTTACTGTCCAGGTTAGCAGACATAGAACATCTTGTTATGCCCGCTCTTTTGTCCCGAGGACTTCCAAGTTGTGGAATTCCTTGCCGGCACATGTTTTTCCTTCTCCTCCGAACCTCCAAATCTTCAAGTCTAGAATTAACAAGTTGCCTCTTTCCTCCTTGTCAACACCCACGGTACGATAGTATTTAGGCTGTAAGCCCTCGTGGTGTGTTGTTGAAATTAAAAAAAAATAAATAAAATAAGCATGCAATTCTGAGTAAACCGATATGCCACTTGCCCATACTGGTGTCAGCCATTGTCAAGATATTCAATTTTGTATTGTTTTTCCGTCATAAAATTGCAAATTTTTGGAATGGCAATTCTCAGGCATCAAGTATGTCATGGTTCTGAAACTTAGCGCAACTATAGTCCTAGTGGTCAGAATTCTCCTCATTGTGAAAAAAATTACAAACATGATACATGGTGTTGTTTGACGAAGTTCAAATATCAATGATTTCACACACGAAAAAGTATTTTTTTTCAAATGGAACACCCTGTATATTTGCATCGCATATCCTTCTGAATGATATTCTGTTTCAATCTGTATCAGGATTCCCTATACTCAACTTGAATTATTTCGGAGTTACAAGAAGGAATATGAATAAAACGGGAATATACTACAAAATTGGAAATCTACCTAGTCGGAGAGTAGGCTTTGGACATAATATGAAAACTTATGTGAGGTTTCGTTAGTTGTCATCGCAATAGACTGATCTATTTCTTTGAAAGTATTGTGAGGTACATAGTGGAAAATATTGCTGAAGAATATTCTGCTGACAACCTTCTAAATTTATTTTACATCCACGGAGAATGCAGGAGAATCGTGAGTAGAACGTGTCGCTTGTCCAATGAGAGATTTTCATATTTGCCACCTATAAATAGCACAAAGTTCTCCAGAATCGAGTCAAATGTTCGGAATACCTGGAATGGTAATTTAAATAGAAATCCTTCAAGTAACATAACCGACAATGAAACAAATGAAATTAATGTGTTGGGTTATTTCACGGCTTATCCACATGCTTCCATCAGGCAGGCAGTAGAAGAGTTAATACTAACTCAAACATTAATTCAAAGAATTCTTTCAAAGTATGGATGGCATGCATATGCCCAAAGGACAGTGCATGGATTACGAGAGGGTGACCACATTAGAAGGGTTGCATTTTGTGAGTGGTTGATGGTACGGATCCAGGAAGACCCAGGCATGTTAGATAGGATTTTATGGCTGGATGAATCAAAATTCACAAGAAAAGGTATCATCAATTGGAAGCGATGTCATTTCTGGGCAGGTGAAAATCATCACTTTATGCGTGAAGTACATTTCCAGTATCAATTCAGTTTCAATGTTTTCGCTGTTATTGGAAATGTAAGAGTTTTTTTTCATATCTACGAGGAAATGTTGACTTCAGAAAGTTATCTTAGATTACTTCGTAAAGTTGTTGCTGGTATCTTGACTGGTTTGCCTGATGCAGAATTCTGGTATCAGTTGGATGGCGCTCCAGCATATTCTACGGCAGCTGTACATTGACAAGAATGTTTGATCGTTGGATTGGACCCGGTGGTCTATGGCTTTGGCCTGCAAGGTCACAAGACCTGACTCCCCCTGACTTCTTCTTATGGGGTCACATTAAAAATGAAGTTTATTCCATCCAAATAAACTCCCGAGAGGAACTGGAGGCTAAAGTGAGACAAGCTTTTAATGATCTCACTCCAGAAATGATCCGAAAAGCCACTAATTCTGGATTGCAAAGACGATTATTGAAGTGTCTTAAAGTCAATGGTGGTCATATAGAGTACATTTTGTATTAAAACTTATAAGCATTTTTTTTATTAATTCATTCACTGTTTCGTTGATTATCTCATGTATTTAAACTCACTGCTATATTCTCGTATTGATAGATGGTTCTATAACTGGTTTGTATTTTGAGTAATTCAGTTTCAGTGCGATTCATAAACATCCCTCACTATGTTGGATTGAGTGGGAGATGTAATCATTTCTCAAACAGTGCAAATCGAATCGGAATGTCTTTTTTTTAAAGGGTATGAGGTGAAAACGTATTCGAACAACAAAAATTAAAAAAGTAAATGGAAACAGTACTTCTTGAGAGTTATTCAATTCATCTAAAGAGCGATATTAATGCCCCACAGTTAAAAAATACACACACACACACACACACAAACACACTACATTATAACTCACATACAATCAAACCTAATAAAAGTTTTCATTCTCCTCTTCCAGAATTAGAATGGAATATCTACATGAAAAATTCTGGGTTCTCTTTGCCCTATAGCCAAAGCTTACCAGTGATATCTATTAACCGATACCGTTGTATAGTTAAGAGTTATAATTATTATCATCATTTTTATTACCAGAAGCATGTAATAGTTATTTTGCTAATATAAGTAAAAATATTTTTCAACAAATAAACGGAAATAATATAGTACCACGAACATATATTAAGACCAAAGTTATTAATACAATGAATTCGTTTTATCTGCGGGAGGTGACGTCGCTGGAGGTTTGGAGAGTGGTATGTGCCTTGAAAGCCAAAATAACGCCAGACTGTTATGGAATAAATGTAAAATTTTTAAAAACAGTTATTTACAGCATACTAGATCCAATAACAGCTTTAGTAAATGAATGTTTGCAGGCTGGCCTGTTTCCAGAGGAACTTAAGAAAGCAGACGTAAGTATGGCATATAAGGGTGGCAATGTTGCCTCTTTGGATAGCTTTAGACCTATTTCCATTTCGCCAGCACTTTCAAAAATATTTGAGTACGTAATAAAGCAACAGCTTGAAGAATATTTAGAAGCAAAAGGTTTTCTCAGTGAGGAGCTTCATGGCTTTCGAAGAGGTAAATCAACAGTCACTGCGCTGGTAAACACAACAAATAAATTAAGTGAGGCGCTGGACTCTGGCAATATGGCACAATGCATATATTGTGATTTACATAAGGCATTTGACACAGTATCACATGAGATATTACTAACCAAATTGGAACACTATGGCATTAGGGGTTTGCCATTGAGGCTCTTTAAGTCATACCTTACCAACCGATACCAAAGAGTGAAGCTAAATGGACAGTACTCGAGTTGGCAGACACAAACATGCGGTATACCTCAGAGTTCGCTGCCAGGGCCTCTCCTGTTCATTATATACACAAATGATCTTCCAGAGAACGTTTCGTCTGATGCAGTTTCTCTCTATGCAGACGATACCTCATTTGTAAACATTGGCAGAAATGAAGCTGAACTTAATGAGAGAAGAAATATCACAATGTCGGAAGCAGGAGAATGGTTTAGAAATAATAAACTGAAACTCAATGTAAACAAAACAAAAGTCTTGAATATCAGCTCCCACCAAACGCAACCAAGACAAAAACAATCTGTGAAATTTCTTGGTGTATATATAGAATCAGATTTTCGCTGGTCAATGCACATTGAAAAGCTCCAGGGCACATTGGCGTCGTGTCTGTATCTGTTGAGGCGTCTGATGAACATCAGTAATTACCAGACAGTGTTGACAGCTTATCATGCATGTTTCCAAAGTAGGGCTACCTATGGTATCCTAATATGGGGGAGTAGCCCTGGAGTGTCTGAAATATTTCTGCAACAGAAAGCTGCAGTAAGAATAATCTGTTCTGTAGACAGCCATACAAGTTGTAGAACCTTATTCACGAAGACAGGCATACTTACCATCTTTTCAGCATATATTTTGGAAAGTGTCTTATATACTTACCAACATCAAGAGGACTACAACCAAAACGGTGATTACCACGAATATGGTACCCGAGGCAGACAGAACATACCCATTCCTTATCATAGAATAAAAAGAGCTGAACCGGGGTGAATTGCTGGGGTGTCAAGTTCTTCAATAAAATCCCCCAGAATATAAGATCAAAACATAAGCGAGAATTTAGGAGAAATGTGAAAAACACTCTTATGAAGTATGCATTTTATTCTTTAAGTGAATACCTCAATATGGACATTGAGTGGATAGAGTAGAGCCACTAGAGACAACATAAGATGCCATTTTTTTTTATATGTGTAAATTTGCTTCTTTTGTCTTTTGTATTTTTGTTTGTTTTTGATGTTTATTTCACAATTTTAGTTCTATAATCTTATATTTGGTATTTGTTTGACAAGGCTGTGTAATTTTTGCCACAATAAATATTATTATTATTATTATTGTGATTATTATTATCAATACAAAGAAAAGAAAAGAGTATTATCTCTGATAATACAAAATTGACATATTTCCCATCATAACTAGGGGATTATCCGAGATAGTTACAGGGAATGCTCATACAGATCGAAGCAGAATATCATTCCGAAGGATATGCGATGAAAATATACAGGGTGTTCCATTTGGAAAAAATACTTTTTTGTGTTTGAACCCATCGATATTTGAACTTCGTTAAACAACGCCCTGTATCATTTTTGTAATTTTTTTCACAACGGGAAGAATTCTGACCACTAGGACTATGGATGTTTTTTTTTTTTTTTTTTTGTTCCCTCAGGGCTCGTCCGCGGCCTTGCCGCCCCGATAGCACCGCAACCCTTGGTTGATTGTGCGTACCCCTAGTCTTACTCCACCCATTCCAAAATCACTGTGCCTTGAACTAGTCTGCACAGCGATTGGTAGGGTGAAGTTTTATATTGCTCTGTCTCCGGTCTAGAGTGACCGTAGATCAGTTGTCTTTTCCGGTCCAGAGCTATACACTCGCACAAGATGTGCTGGGCTGATTCCTCCCCCTCGCCGCAGAGTCTGCATGCGAGGTCCCCTTCGAACCGCCCCATTTTATGTAGGTGTTTCTTGACGGCCATGTGTCCCGTCAAGAGACCTGTTGTGTTTCTGAGCTGTCCTCTGCTAAGGTTTAGCAGCTCCACAGCTCTCTTTGAACTGGGTCCGTCAATTATTGACTTCCCATGTCTGAGCCCTGGACAGTCCGCCCAGTACACCTTGTGTTGGTTTCTGACCCAGGACTTAATGGCTCCCCTGGCAGTGCTCTTTGACACGCCCAGAGCCGGTTCTGGTCCCATAAATGGTTCTGCTGACCCCCTCTTTGCGAGACTGTCAGCTTCTTCATTGCCTTTGACCCCCGAGTGACCCGGCACCCAGATGAGGGTCACCTCATTCTGCCCAGCCAGGTCGCTCGTCTCGTCTCGGCACTCACTCACCAGCCAGGAATTTACCCGTGGGCTACTTAGTGCCTTAAGGGCTGCCTGGCTGTCTGTGGCTATGAGGATCCGCTTGTTGGTGTAGCCCCTCCTCTTGTTCTCCCGCACACAGTGCAGGATGGCGTACATCTCGGCCTGAAACACCGTTGCATGGGCTCCGAGGGAAATACTGTGACTTACCCTCGGTCCTTCCGAGTAAACACCTGCCCCCGTCCCACGCTCCCCGCCAGATCCGTCCGTGAACCAGACGAGCGCGTCCCGTGGTATGCCCGGTGTCTCCTCCCGCCATGCCCCGCGATCAGGGATTTCCACTGTGTAGTTGTTTTCCCTGCACATTCGCGGGCTCGCGAAGTCTGACCTCATTTCAAGCATGGGTTCCTTCACGATCTCCTGAATTTTGCAGTGGCCCCTGAAGCCTGGGTTGATCTTCAGTCTACCATTGCAGGCTAGTCTGTATAGTCCTAGCCTGGCCTCTCCCATAATAACGAAGTGTAGGGGGGGTAGATCCAGCAACACCTCCATGGCGGCTGTTGGGGTTGAAGACATGGCCCCTGTGATGCCTAGGCAAGCCATCCTTTGGATCTTGCCTAGTTTTTGTTTGGCACTGGATTGTGTCACCTTAGGCCACCAGACCAGTGCCGCATATGTTAACGATGGTCTGACCACCCTTGTGTACAGCCAGTGGGCCATACTAGGTCTTAGTCCCCACGTTTTTCCATATAGCCGCCTAGTGACGGCTAAGGTCATGACTGCCTTACGCAGTATTTTTTCAATGTGACCATTCCAGGTTAGCTTAGAGTCCAATACGACCCCAAGATATTTTACCTCCCTGGCCATTGGAACGCTCCTACCGTATAGAGTGAGAGTTCTGTGGCTTTCACACTTCCTCCTCCTCGTAAACGGCACGACGGTTGCTTTCTCGGGGCTCACCCCGAGCCCTTGATCAACCGTCCACCCTTCCACCACTTTCAGTGCAGTCTGCATACGCTCCCACACTGCCTGTGTGACCTTTCCTCGGACTATGATGACAATGTCGTCCGCATAGCCCTGTACCTCATACCCCCCTCCCGAGAGCCTCCCCAGCAGGCCGTCCACGACTAGACACCAGAGCAAGGGAGACAGAACGCTCCCCTGCGGACACCCCGCCGCGACCCCCGCCAGCAGAGTCCCTCCCGCGAGTGAGGTGAACACCGCCCTGTCCCTGAGCATGGAACCGATCCACCTGCAGCAGGTCTCCTCTATTCCACGCTCCCGGGCAGCTGCCAGAACCGATCCGAACGAGGTGTTGCTAAAGGCCCCCTCTATGTCTAGGAAGGCCCCCAGCGCCACCTCCTTGTTCTCCAGCGTATTCTCCAGTTTCAGCACCAGTTGGTGCAGTGCTGTTTCTGTTGAGAATCCTGCTCTGTATGCATATTGTCCGCAGTGTAGAGGATATGCTTCCAGTACACCGCCCCTAATGTGCCGGTCGAGCAGTTTTTCCACTGTTTTCAGCAAGAAGGACATGAGACTTATTGGCCTCAGGGACTTTGCCTGGTCTGTTGGACGCCCAGGTTTAGGAATAAATACAACCCTGGCCAGTCTCCATGCCCTCGGAATGTACCCCAGAGCCAGGCTGGCCCTCATAATGAGGGTAAGCACCGGCGCCAGTATATCTATCCCCTGTTGGAGCATGATGGGCATTATTCCATCAAATCCCGGCGATTTGTATGGCTTAAAGCTGTTAATGGCCCATCTGATTTTGCTCCAGGTAACCACCTCTTTAGCGACTGTCCAGTCTACTCTAGATGCCCGCCTATAAGGCGCCTCTATTTCTGAGTGTTCCCAGTCCGGAGGTGATTGGTTTATTATGTTACAGCCGGGGAAGTGCGTCTGGAGTAAAATTTCCATAGTTTCCTCCCCCGAGCTTGTAAAGCCTCCCGTGGGTGTTCTAAGGGAGCCTATGTTAGTCTGAGGGCCCTTAGACAGGATCTTGTGTAGTCGAGCACTCTCGGACGTGTTTTCCACTTCTTCGCAGTGCCTCCTCCACGACTCCTTCTTGGCGTCCCTCAGTCTTTTGTTATAGGTCGATAGGGCCTGTCTATATTCATCCCATGCTCCCGACCTTTTGGCCGCGTTAAACAGCTTACGAACCTGCGTCCTCCTTTGCCTGAGGTCCTCGTTCCACCATGGGACGTTCGTGGTGGACACCCTCATTTTCAGGGGGCAGTTGGCGTTATAGGCCGAGGTAATTGCGTCTCGCAATTGGACTGCTGCAATCTCGAGGTCTATTGAATCCCTTATGGCCCTCTCAACCCCCCGCAGTTCCACAGCTAGGTCTGCCCTGTAGGCTTCCCAGTCCGCCTTGCGGGGGTCCCGGTACCATACCGTTTCTCTTTCGACTTTGGCGATTTCAAACCGGATGTATCTGTGGTCTGAGCTACTCACTTCCCCAGACACAGCCCAGCTTTTAACAAAGTCACCCAGAAACTGGGTGGAAACTGTTAGGTCTAAAACTTCCTCACGCCGTGTTGTGACGAATGTCGGTTTATTACCTCTATTCAATATGTCTAAATTAAATTTCATAAAGAATTGTAAAAGTGCCTCACCCCTAGAGTTTGTGTCCGAGCTACCCCACAACTCATGGTGCGCATTCGCATCCATGCCGATGATGGTCTGCCATCCACCTGCTCTGCTACCCACCATCAGCTGCTCCAATTCGTTGGGTGGAGGAGGGTCCGTGCTGTCCCCTGGCAGATAGGCTGACGCGACAGTAATGTCCCTCAGCCCATCCGCTCCTCCACATCGGATTTTGATCGTTGCCAGGTCCCTGGAACAGAAATTCATTAGAGGGAGAAACTCTATCCCTTCCCTGACAAAAATGCAGGCCCTCGGATTCTCGCTGGACCTGCTGTAGATGAGCTTTCCATTAGCTCCGCCGAGTCCCTTGATCTCTCCTTTGTAGGAGTACGGTTCCTGGATGAGGGCCACATCCGTGTTCCTCAGAGCCATTAGTAGTCCGGCTGTGGCTGCCCTACTGTGTTGGAGGTTGACCTGAAGGAACCTAAGTCCCATTAACCCTTAATTGCTTCCCCAGTGGGCGGAAGCTAACCCTTCCCATGCCCCAGAATGCCTTGAAAGAGGTTCCTTCAAGGGCTCTGTAAGATGTCGGGTCGATCGAGAAGGCGAGCGTCTGTCCTTTCTCCTCTGCCTTCCTGCTTAGAACCGACCAGTGTTGCGTCCCCAGTTCAGGGTTCTGGATCTTAAGTCTGCTGATCACCGTCTCCTGCGGGACGGTGTCAGGGATCCGTACGAGGACCTTGCGTCTCTTTGGGAGTTCCTTGGGCTCGACGGCTGTCAAGTCCGCCCCCTCCCAAATCTGACCGAGGCCCCCGATCGTTTTCCGCAGCCAGTCCCGCGACTGCGGGCCGGCACAGGTTATCCAGAGGATGCCCCCCGTCAGGCGCGTCCGGTGGAACTGAGGCGGGCTCTCCCCTTCCTGAAGAGAGTCCACTGCAGCTACCACCGCAGCCTGGATCAGGTCCGCCTTCCCCTGGTCTAGCGTGACCTCAGGATGGCGTCTGTCAATCACCGCCATCCCGAGGCCCTCCGCAGCCTCCCTGTAAGAGCCAGTCTGCGCCGGTGTTCCGGCCTTAGTTCCTTTGGGAGGTCTGTCTGTAGTAGGCGTGCTAGAGCCAGAGCGCGGCGTCTTCCGACTCGCACTCTCCTCTTGCGCCTTTACAGGCACCCTGGCCCTTTTGGAACGTCTGTCTGTAGTGGGCGTGCTAGAGTTCGAGCGCGTCCTCTTCTGACCCGCACTCCCCTCTTGCGCCTTTACAGGTTTCTCGACCGTCCAGGTCCCGGCCGCCATTTTTTGCGCCCTCCGGAGCTTCTTTCTTTGCGCCCCGGAAAGACGCTTGGACTGCCGGGGCAGTCCCTCTACTCTAACAGTAGAGTCCTCACTGGTGGAGGGGCCCCCGGAGTCCGCGGAGCTCGCCGCCCTCCGGTGGGACCCAGCCTCCAGCTTGGGTGTCGGGGACAGGTCTCTGGCCGAAGCTACCCCCTGATCCCCCGTATCTACGCCGGTCGTGGGACCTCCAGAGTCCGCTGCCGCACCCTGGCTCGTCTCCGTTTCCGGGATAGACTCAAGGCTCAAGTCTGTAGCCGGAGCCACTCCTCGAGCCTCATTGGTTTTGGTTTTATATGTATTTATAATCTTCATGTTGTTCCCACGAGAATGGGGGAAATACTGTCCACACCATCAGAACCCCCTGTGTGGTGCAAGGCGGGTTACTCTGGAGGGTTGCCTGGTACTCCAGAGGTTCCGTTCACGACACCATCGCCCTGGTGCCATCCATCCATAGGCACGGGTCACGTGACACCGTAGATTGGGGGAGTTTAGTTCGACCTCCTTGTCTAGATCCGTCATGTTTAGTTATTAGCAGGGTCACCTCGTGCAGGATGCGGATTTTTACCGCGCATGACGGTCTTGGGGAAAGCTTCATCGGGAGTTTATGTTGTTATTTCCACTTCCTCAGCTTGCCCCCTGGAGTCCTTTGGCCCGCGACTCCTTAACCCCACTATGGATGTTAATTGATATTCGTTTTCTGCAGCCATGAGCACGTGCGTGGAAGTTAGGCGACGTCGGCTGGAACATTAGGCTCGACATCTTCGGCTTGCGGCACGGGGTCACCAATATGGATGTTAATTGCACTTGTTGATATTAAATCCATACGTAAACATTTAATATAACTTTATTACTTCACTAACTGAATAAACTATAAGATACATTTAACTATAATACACTTTAATAACAATTACAACAGTACACGAGTACATAGCAGTTCACTGTAGTGGTTGGTAGCGAGGAGAGAGAGAGATCGCCTGGTGTATCTTATATGCGGTATTTCTTGACAGCTGGCTGTCGCATAACGTAATGCAACGTTTAGCTGTCAAATGCAAAAACATAGAGTAGTGTTGACGGAAACACTGCGGTCGGAACCACCGCCACAAGGACTATAGTTGTGTTAAGTTTTAGAACCATGACCTACTTGATCTTTGAGAATTGCCATTTCAAAGATTTGCAGCTTCATGACGGAAAAACAATAGAAAATCGAATATCTTGAAAACAGCTGACAGCAGTATAGGCAAGTGGCATATCATTTTACTCAGAATTGCATGCTCTTTTCGAATATGTAATAATTATGGGGTATTCCATTAAAATTAAGAAAGTTGTCGGCAACTTCCGGTACAACCGGAAGTGATACAGTCACCAAAATATTTTAATTATAACGAGCGGATGGTGATACATCCAGTTGCAAATTTTCAGATTCCAAATCCCAATATTAATTCGAAAACTTCTAATACACGTCTTACGTGGGACAGCCTGTATAAATAGTTTATTTGTATAGTAAAAGTTTCCTTATGCAATAATATACTTTAAACTTACCAAAGTGACCTTTGTTCCCACAACTTCCATGTCAGGAATAATCTTCTCTTTCCTTTTAACTTTATAATCATATCTTTTGTTTCTCATTTTCTCAATTTCTTTGCGTATATTCTCTTCATTAACCAACTTTTGTACAATCTTTTTAATATTTTCCTTAATCCTAATCTTTCTCGACTTCAATTCATGTTGTTTAGCTAAAATAAACTCTTCCGTTTCATGCCTTTTTGTTATGACATTATCAATATTAACATTAAATATTTTACAAAAATCATTGATTCTTTTTTCTCTTTTCTCAAGTTGCAGCTGTAGTCTTTCTCGCCGATGACATAGAAATAACCTTCTTGCTTCATAAATTTTTTCCTAGAAAAAAAGCATTGTATAATTTTATAAACGAACATTAAGAGAACCATATATTAGTCAATTTGTGGTGTTTAAAATGTAATTTAGTATATAATATGCTCCGATCCATATTAGGATACTTACTCGGATTATTTTTATTCCTGCCTCTTGACCTTTAACAATGTTTTTGAGCTCCTTATTTCTCACATATTCTTCAAAATGTTTTTGAAACAGGAAAACCTTCTCAGATGCTTTTGTTAAAGGATATATCCTTTCTTTCTCTTGTTGCAAAATATCTTCCAAATCTCTTTGGATAATTAATTTTGTGCATTGTGTTTCAGCGTCGACTTTCAGAACCCTCTTTTTTTCCAAATATTCTAGATATTCTTCAGAAGCAATAAATTCGTCTATAAACCTAAAAAGTTCTTCATTTCTTCTTTGATCTTCAGGGTCAATTGGCGGTTGTTCCACAACAACCTCTTCCACTTTCTCAACATCAGACTTTTTGCTATCTTTTGATTGTTTGGATTTTGTTCCTTTGCTTTTCTTTTTAGGCATAATGTAAAAAATTATTTTGTTTATTTTGAATAATTGAAAAATGTCATTTTCAAAACTTTACAAGTCAGGGTAGGCATCTGGTTAAAATTAATGACATTTGATTTAAGCGAAAAAAAAGATAAACTATAAAATCATAGACATACAACATAAGTACTATTATCTATGGTAACTATATCTGAATTGTTGTCTATGAATAACAAAATACTGAAACTGATTCTTTCGATTTATTAAGCAGAACTTTAATTGCCCTGTTGCTTTAACTGTCCAACCTAAAAGAGGTTTAGAAAAATTAAAAATTAATACACTACAACACGTTTGTTGTCTCTGATTTCATAAGTGAGAATTTAACTACATCAAAGTAGTACAGGCAATAGAGGAGCCCATTACTCTTGCCCATGATGTATGAAACTAGAGGTTTTTTTTGATAGATAGGTTCAAAATGACGTACTGAATGTAAAAACACAAAATCCTTACAAATTAGGAGGGCGGAAGTGCCGCCATTTTGAGAAAAACCGTTTCGGCCTATATCTGCATAACCGTGCACTTTAGGCCAAAAATGGTAATGACCTTTATTGTAGATAATTGCATTTCTCATCTTTTTTGTTAAATACTTTTTTGTATCACTCACCGTTTACAACTTATACGACTATTAGCATTCATTTATTGACTTTTTTACCTATATCTTTGTTAATAATTGTTTAAAAATTAAAATGCTTATAACTTAACTTTTCAATCGACAAATTTCCTACAATTTTTACTAAACACTTTTTTTTCTCAAATCAATATTTTCAAAGTTATAACGCGTTAAATGTTGCACTTTTGAATCGGCAAATTTTTCTGGAAATATTTTAGTAAAATGAAGGATAATGACGGTTGAAGCTAAGACTTCAGGCTTTGTAAAACATTCTTCTTGAGACATTTTCTTTCTAAAGCTTATATTAGTTTTAGGTTCTTTGCCCAAATGTTGCCATTTTTGACGTTTTAAATCGCGACTTTCGACGTTTTGGGGCAAACCCCAATTTATTTTTCTTTAGATGCCTATAACTGTTTTATCTTGTAACCCACAAAACTAAATTTTGGTAGGTAATTTACCTATTATAATATAAACCGGCCTACCAAATTTGGTTGCCATTACTTTGTTATTTTGATTAAATTTGCTGAATACCTTCCTTTTCCAAGTGGCTTAGATAAGTTCGTTAGCCAGGAAAATTGGCCCAGGTTTTCCCGGAAAATTTTGTGTTTCCTTTGGAAAAAAAAACATCTCCGGAAATAACAAAGTAAGGGCAACCAAATTTGGTAGGCCGGTTTATATCATAATAGGTAAATTACCTACCAAAATTTAGTTTTGTAGGTTACAAGATAAAACAGTTATAGGCATGTAAAGAAAAATAAATTGGGGTTTGCCCCAAAACGTCAAAAGTCGCGATTTAAAACGTCAAAAATGGCAACATTTGGGCAAAGAACCTAAAACTAATATAAGCTTTAGAAAGAAAATGTCTCAAGAAGAATGTTTTACAAAGCCTGAAGTCTTAGCTTCATTATCCTTCATTTTACTAAAATATTTCCAGAAAAATTTGTCGAATCAAAAGTGCAACATTTAACGCGTTATAACTTTGAAAATATTGATTTTAGAAAAAAAAGTTTTTAGTAAAAATTGTAGGAAATTTGTCGTTTGAAAAGTTAAGTTATAAGCATTTTATTGTTTAAACAATTATTAACAAGGATATAGGTAAAAAAGTCAATAAATGAATGCTAATAGTCGTATAAGTTGTAAACGGTGAGTGATACACAAAAAATATTCAACAAAAAAGATGAGAAATGCAATTATCTACAATAAAGGTCATTACCATTTTTGGTGTAAAGTGCACGCTTACGGAGATATAGGCCGAAACTTTTTTTCTCAAAATGGCGGCACTTCCGCCATCCTAATTTATAAGGATTTTGTGTTTTTACATTCAGTACGTCATTCTGAACCTAAGTATAAAAAAATAACTCCTGTAGTTTAATGCAGAAACAAATTCTCTATTGCCTGTAGTAAAGGGAATAGGGGCTCTTTAACACTCTTTAACCAATCACAGGCGTTAAAACCACATTGTTTTGAAACGTGATTGGTCGAAAAATCTCTACAAGCTTTAATCTTTGATTCAGACTTATTACTTTGTGAAACTGACCAAAAAGTTATTTATACAAAATTTAAAGAGAGTATTTGGATTCACCATGCGGATTTTTGGAAAGTTCCCAAACTTTCAAAAATTCCGCAAGGTGAATCCACAGAATTTGATGAATTCAGACATGTTTCCGGTCAATTCAGCACTTTAAGATAGAACGAAATAATCCCTGGTTGCTTTCAACATCGATACAACCGGTATCCGGCATATCCACTGACAACAATAGTACTTGAATTACGTCACCCGGTGTTGCATCATCCGGTATTTCATCATCCGATATTGCATCATCCGGTATTTCATCATCCGATATTGCATCATCGGGATTACATCATTTTTAGTGTATAGGTTAAGTATATAAACAGGATAATTTTGCCCATGCAGTTAGTTTAGCGAGAGCTACTGATGAAGACAACTTCGTTGTCGAAATACGTATCTAGCGCATAACTGTCTGTTATTATTTTTGTGGTTTTTAGGGCGATTTTGATTTTTGTTTCATTCTAGATCACAGAAGCGTAATTAGTGCTATAAATGTGTTTTGGATTTCTAATGCTTCCAGAATTTCAAACTTACTTTTAGTAAAATATAAAAAATTAACGTTTTAGGATGTTACATTAAGTTAATGATATCAAATACTTTAGAAGACAACACACAGCTCTTGATAGTTTTCTTACATTGATATGGTAGTTACAAGGGGTTAACGAGTCGCGGGCCAAAGGACTCCAGGGGGCAAGCTGAGGAAGTGGAAATAACAACATAAACTTTCGATGAAGCTTTCCCCAAGACCGTCATGCGCGGTGAAAAGCCGCATCTTGCACGAGGTGACCCTGCTAATAACTAAACATGATGGACCTAGACAAGGAGGTCGAACTAAACTCCCCCAATCTACGGTGTCACGTGACCCGTGCCTAGGGATGGATGGCACCAGAGCAATAGTGTCGTGAACGTGACCTCTGGAGTACCGGGCAACCTTCCAGAGTAACCCGCCTTGCACCACACAGGGGGTTCTGATGGTGTGGACAGTATTTCCCCCCATTCTCGTGGGAACAACATGAAGATAATAAATACATATAAAACCAAAACCGATGAGGCTCGAGGAGTGGCTCCCGCTATAGACGTGTGCCTTGAGTCTATTCCGGAAACGGAGACGAGCCAGGGGGCGGCAGCGGATTCTTGAGGTTTCACGACCGACGTAGATACGGGGGATCAGGGGGTAGCTGGAGGCTGGGTCCCACCGGATGGCGGCAAGCTACGCGGAGTCCGGGGGGCACTCCACCAGTGAGGACCCTACTGTAAGAGTAGAGGGACTGCCCCGGCAGTCCAAGCGTCTTTCCGGGGCGCAAAGAAAGAATTCCGGAGGGTGCAGAAAATGGCGACCGGGATGTGGACGGTCGAGAAACCTGTAAAGGCGCAAGGGAGTTTGCGAGTCAGAAGAGGACGCGCTCGAACTCTAGCACGCCCACTACAGACAGACGTCCCAAAAGGACCAGGGCACCTGTAAAGGCGCAAGAGGAGAGTGCGAGTCAGAAGACGCCGCGCTCTGGCTCTAGCACACCTACTACAGACAGACGTCCCAAAAGGACCAAGGCCGGAACACCGGCGCAGACTGGCTCGTATAGGGAGGCTGCGGAGGGCCTCGGGATGGCGGTGATTGACAGTCGCCATCCTGAGGTCACGCTAGACCAAGGGAAGGCGGACCTGATCCAGGCTGCGGTGGACTCTCTTCAGGAAGAGGAGAGCCTGCACCAGTTCCACCGGGCGCGCCTGGCGGGGGGCATCCTCTGGATAACCTGTGCCGGCCCGCAGTCGCGGGACTGGCTGCGGGAAACGATCGGGGGCCTCGGTCAGATTTGGGAGGGAGCGGACTTGACAGCCGTCGAGCACAAGGAACTCCCAAAGAGACGCAAGGTCCTCGTACGGATATCTGACACCGTCCCGCAGGAGACAGTGATCAGTAGACTGAAGATCCAGAACCCTGAACTGGGGATACAACACTGGTCTGTTCTAAGCAGGAAGGCAGAGGAGAAAGGACAGACTCTCGCCTTCTCGATCGACCAGGCATCTTACAGAGCCCGTGAAGGAACCTCCTTCAAGGCATTCTGGGGCCTGGGAAGGGTTAGCTTCCGCCGACTGGGGAAGCAACTACGGGTTAATGGGACTTAGGTTCCTTCAGGTCAACCTCCAACACAGTAGGGCAGCCACAGCCGGACTACTGATGGCTCTGAGGAACACGGATGTGGCCCTCATCCAGGAACCGTACTCCTATAAAGGAGAGATTAAGGGACTCGGCGGAGCTGCTGTAAAGCTCATCTACAGCAGATCCAGCGAAAACCCGAGGGCCTGCATTTTTGTCAGAGAAGGGATAGAGTTTCTGCCTTTAATGAATTTCTGTTCCAGGGACCTGGCAACGATCAAAATCCGATGTGGAGGAGCAGATGGGCTGAGGGACATTACTGTCGCGTCAGCCTATCTGCCAGGGGACAGCACGGACCCTCCTCCACCCAACGAATTGGAGCAGCTGATGGTGGGTAGCAGAGCAGGTGGATGGCACACCAATATCGGTATGGATGCGAATGTGCACCATGAGTTGTGGGGTAGCTCGGACACAGATGCTAGGGGTGAGGCACTTTTACAATTCTTTATGAAATTTAATTTAGACATATTGAATGGAGGTAATAAACAGACCTTCGTCACAACATGGCGTGAGGAAGTTTTAGATCTAACAGTTTCCACCCAGTTTCTGGGTGACTTTGTTAAGAGCTGGGCTGTGCCTGGGGAAGTGAGTAGCTCAGACCACAGATACATTCGGTTTGAAATCGCCAAAGTCGAAAGACAAACAGTATGGTACCGGGACCCTCACAAGGCGGACTGGGAAGCTTACAGGTCAGACCTAGCAGTGGAACTGCGGGGGGTTAAAAGTACCATAGACAATTCAATAGACCTCGTGATTGCAGCAGTCCAATTACGAAACGCAATCACCTCAGCCTATAACGCCAACTGCCCCCTGAAAATGAGGGTGTCCACCAGGAACGTCCCGTGGTGGAACGAGGACCTCAGGCAAAGGAGGACGCAGGTTTGTAAGCTGTTTAACGCGGCCAAAAGGTCGGGAGGATGGGATGAATATAGACAGGCGCTAACGACCTATAACAAAAGACTGAGGGACGCCAAGAAGGAGTCGTGGAGGAGGCACTGCGAGGAAGTGGAAAACACGTCCGAGAGTGCTCAACTACACAAGATCCTGTCCAAGGGCCCTCAGACTAACATAGGCTCCCTTAGAATATCCACGGGAGGCTTTACAAGCTCAGGGGAGGAAACTATGGAAATTTTACTCCAGACGCACTTCCCCAGCTGTAACATAATAAACCAATCACATCCGGACTAGGAACACTCAGAAATAGAGGCGCCTCATAGGCGGGCATCTAGAGTAGACTGGACAGTCGCTAAAGAGGTGGTTACCTGGAGCAAAATTAGATGGGCCATTAACAGCTTTAAGCCATACAAATCGCCGGGATTTGATGGAATAATGCCCATTATGCTCAAACAGGGGATATACTGGCGCTAGTGCTTACCCTCATTATGAGGGCCAGCTTGGCTCTGGGGTACATTCCGAGGGCATGGAGACTGGCCAGGGTTGTATTTATTCCTAAACCTGGGCTTCCAACAGACCAGGCAAAGTCCATCCAATAAGTCTCATGTCCTTCTTGCTAAAAACAATGGAAAAACTGCTCGACCGGCACATTAGGGGCGGTGTACTGGAAGCATATCCTCTACACTGCGGACAATATGCATACAGAGCAGGATTCTCAACAGAAACAGCACTGCACCAACTGGTGCTGAAACTGGAGGATACGCTGGAGAACAGGGAGGTGGCGCTGGGGGCCTTCAGCAACACCTTATTCGGATCAGTTCTGGCAGCTGTCCGGGAACGTGGAATAAGGAGACCTGCTGCAGGTGGATCGGTTCCATGCTAAGGGACAGGGCGGTGTTCACCTCACTCGCGGGAGGGACACTGCTGGCGGGGGTCGCGGCGGGGTGTTGACTTTTTTCAAAAATTTCTTTAAAAACATTGTCACATTTACATACCTTTATCTCTCTTATTTTCAACCTGAGGTGTTGAGATTTTAAAGTGCAAATTCTAAAATGCCATAAAATATTTGGAATTTACGAAAGCTAGTACAAGTTAGACAGGGTGTCCGAAATAGACCGGTCAATCGTGACAACTTTGAAACCTAATAACTCTCTTATTTTAAATAGAACACCCTATATTTTATAACGTTAGTTCACAATATTTTGTGGCATTTTAGAATATGCACTTTAAAATTTCAACTCTTCAGGTTGAAAAATTAGAGAGATACAGGTGTGTAAATGTGACAATGTTTTTTTAAGAAATTTTTGAAAAAAGTCAAATATCTCGAAAATGGTTAAGAAAAATGACATAACATGTTAGTGAAACCTACCATAAAATTTGACGAGCAATCTAGATCCGTAATAAAAAACACCATCCTCCATTTAAAATAAGAAAGTTGACGTCTACTTCCGGTCTAACCGGAAGTCCCATGCTAACGTCAATATTTTCAGTGCACTGGAAATTTTGAGAAACCCACGTGCGTGAATTTTCAGAATTCAATTGAGCCGTACTCCAGAAACGGCTATTGGAAGGTCTACGTGGGACACCCTGTATACATACCTAGGCAAAAGTAACGAGGGAACATATACTACCCACCAGAAATTACTCAAACTACATTGCAGATAACAGTGGAGTCAATAAAAAATTTCCTTTAATAGAACGAAAAAAAGTGTGGATATAGCAAGTGCGTTATGGTAGTGAATTTTCATAGAACTGATATGCACCAAACACTTTTTTTATTAAATGCTTGACTTTTTTTTCTTGCGACATATAAATCTAAATTTTGGTAACATAGTTTACCTTTTGTAACGTAAACCTACGCACGAAATTTGGTGTGTGTGTGTGGCGTTAAAGCGAATTGCAAGAAACGATTAGCTTTAAAACTCATTCATAGTTCTGTATATATAAATAAATAAACAAGCTGTATGTTGGGTAACTTTTTATTTAAAAATACAGATGTTTCCAAGATAGAAAAATATATTCATATACATGGAAAGTACAATTAGCACTTCAGTTTTATTTAAACTAAATTATCAATAATATTGTGCTCTAAAAAATAAATAAATGAAGGTAGGTATTACATAGGGCATATAAAATTACACAAAACATCACAAAAAAGATATAAAACAAAACATAATAAAAGAAACACGAATTATATAGTCTTTGTTCTCAATTGAAACAGCATAAAAACTAAAACTCAGAATCTCCTTTATGAAATATGGGCAGCGATAGAATTGTTAGAATATTTAATGATACTTAATTAACCAAGTTTATAATGTTACATTTCCCTATTACGTATTTTAAAGAAATGATTCCACAAAAAATTGCAAAGGTTAAAATCAAAGTTTTCTATTATAAAAAAAAAAAAAAAATTACCCCCCCCTCCCAATCCATAATACATGCAACGTTTAAAAATAGAACATCAGATTACCCTGACCATGGTTTTATTCTTCAAAATGCAATTCTGGAGTTGGATCAGCAATAGTAACACCGAGCGGACCGGAACAATATCGCTTACCTAAAACAACATCAGTCTACTCAGGGGAGTTATACGCTATCCTAAAAGCAACCGAATATGTGGAAAATAACAGTGCTCGTCGGTATGTAATTTGTTCAGACTCCCTCAGTGCACTGGAAGCTATTAAACACATCTACACAAAGAACTCTCTCATTGAACAAATTAAATCAACTTTATGACGAATTCAAAAAAAGAGGGAATCACTTTTCTGTATACTCCATCTTGTAGAAATAGAGGGAAATGATCAAGCGGACAAACTGGCAAAAGAGGCTACTGAATTTCCAGTAACACAATAAACTAACCTCTGCTTTTTACCAGATCTTAAAAGATCAATCTGTGCAACCATCAGTGACATGTGGCAAAAATCATGGAGCTCTAGGAACAGCGAACTCAAGTTAGTGATGCCATCCATTCAACATCCCTTACCGCTTCCTCCATCACGCTCTCAACAAGTGCTAGTGAATAGACTACGACTTGGTGATACAAGGCTTACCCACAGTCATCTATTTAAAAGAGAAACTCAGCCTAAGTGCGATATTTGTAATGTGATGGTGACGGTGAAAGACATATTATGTGATTAAAATCACCTATTCCTATGGGGGAAAGGATTCAATTTATGGAACCAGCAAAATATCTGGTGGTTACCCTAGATAAGAAGCTCAACTGAGATGTACAGTTAGAGAATGTAATCCGCAGGGCTAAACTGTCCCTGTGGACATGCCGTAGAATCTGTGGAAATAACTGGGGAACAAACGCCCAACAGATGTACTGACTCTATGTAGTGGTTATCAGACCAATGATAACATATGGAGCCATAGTTTGGTGGCCCAAGGCACTTCGTGGTATCGCGGGGGCCAAACTGGCTCATCTACAGAGACAAGCTTGTCTGATGATAACGGGAGCGATAAGCACCGCACCATCAACCGCTCTGGAGGTCCTCCTTAATATTCCACCTCTTCACATTTGGCTGGAGAGGGTGGCGAGGTGGACAACGTACAGATTAAAACAAACGGCCGACAGCATGCCAAAGGAAATCAGTCTGAGAGGGTCCGGACTCCTCGATGACATTGAGGGTCATGGGATTCTGGGAATGGTCTCAGACTTGACGCCTACAAAGATCAGTAGAGATCTGTCTTTTAAGACTATCCTCCCGGAAAGGGAGCACTGGGAACGAAATCAAACGACCCTATTAAGGGCCGATCTCTGGTGGTATACTGACGGCTCCAAAACCAATAGGGGGTAGAAGCCAGTGCATATGGGAGCAACACCGATGCTAGATTATCAACTAGCCTCGAAAAGTACGCAACCCTACACCAGGCAGAAGTGTATGCCTTCGAGATGTGTGCAAGGGAAAGTGTAGAAAACCAGTGCACACACAAATTGATAAAGATATATTAAGATGGCCAAGCTGCAATAAAAGCTCTTGGTTCATACCGTTGCAATTAAAAAACGACATGGAGTTGTGAATCTGCCATCAACGAACTGGGCAGCCGCAATGAGGTGTCGTTGGTCTGGATACCGGGTCACTCGGACCATGATGGCAATGTAGCGGCCGACACGCTTGCCAGGAGTGGAGCCCACAGGGACTTCATCGGACCAGAACCTGTGCTGGGGATATCATAATGCACAGCAAAAGGCACCTCGACGACCTGGACAGAAAGAATGACAATCCAGCAATGGCAAAATCTTCCAGGATTAGCGCACTCTAAGGCCTTCATAAATGACCTGTCTGAGTCAAGAGCTAAAAAACTTCTAGAGCTAAACAGACAACAACTGAGTACTGTAGTCGGCCTGTATACAGGACACTGCTGCTTGCGTCACCACATGCACTGAATCGGAGTCAGTCAGGAAATTGAGTGCCGGCTGTGTATGGAGAGTGACGAAACAGCTGAGCACGTACTGTGTTCCTGTCCGCCAGCGGACAGGACTAGATACCTGCTCTTTGGCAAGACAAAGCTTGCTCCGGAAGATTTGGATCAACTTTCGCCCACAAAGATTATCGACATCTGCAGGAGGCTGGCTTTGTTGGGCGAAATATAGACTATTAGGCGTGAGCCATAATAAAACTTATGGTCGCAGTGACCCACTCACAATCAAACCTAACCCCTGAAGATGGATCAAAGAAGCCGAAATGTGGAGGGTTAACAATTAAATGTATCGTCTGGTAGAAAAGCTCTTTTAATTCCAAATTTCTTTTAATAAATAGGAAACCCTTTTTATGGTATCAAGACTCTAGACTTTTCAAATTTAAATAATTATCAATGAAAGTAGGTTTGTGGCTATTTGCAAAATCTCTTCGCAGTTCTGAAGAACTACCATTTCTACTTTTTAGACAGGAATAAATACTCAGGAAGCTTAAATATGCAATTCTTATTCACAAATGCTACTTGCATCAAGTCTAAATTGGTACCATAACCATAATGTGTTGAAAGGTATCCAAAATGTGCTATTACATGGCTAATTACAACCCAAAACACAAATGGAACAAACAAAATGTTTAAATGTCGACTACGATAAATAATCTTTGACACTGCCTCATTCTAGCATGCTTATATGAATTAATGTGATAATACTAACCACAAAATTTTGTATGGAATAAACTCTAAGACTAATCGTAGACGGTAAGCATCTAATAGGGTCCACTTGTTTACTCATCCGTCTAGATTGATTGTAGACAAGGCATGCTCAGTACAAATCCTGTTATTCATTTCAATTTATTTCAATGTAATTTGAATCCCCCATAAGAGTTTTATTTTTCACTGTCTCAACTGACACCGCATAGACTATACTTTCTACATTATTACTACTTAAAAACTAAAACTGTCACAGGTTACTACAAAACAATATGTAATATTCTTAAATACTAAAAGAATGTTAATACTAGAGATCTCAATTCTATAACATGTACTATAAAATCCAAGTTAAAGTTATTATATAAGTGTAAATACAGGTTTTCTACAAGTTTGTTAATATCAAAATTTTAGAGCAACCTTAATGATAGATTTTATAGTACAAGCGTTGTTAGTGTATTTAAAAAAAAGAAAGTACTAACATTTTCTACGTTATCATTTTCAATTCATCCAATAATTATTTGTCAATCATCGATTAAATTATTCTTTACAAGTAAACAGACTCCAGAATAAACTCTGTAGAGTGCCGAAAGTCTTCAACTTCAGTAAATATGTTTAACAGGATAAAAAAATTGGGGTGTGAGTTGCCCTTGAAAAAATAGTGGGGGTAGTTCGTATAACATTATTCATGTTAAGGTCGTGACACTGAAATACAGGCTGTTAAAGTAGATACGCTTAAAACGATTTTCCTTAATTATCTTTAAAACGGCTAAAGATAAGATTTTCAAAATTTGTACACAAGTGAATATTAACAGCATATAAAGAAAAACGCAAAATCCGATTTACCACGTGAAGCAGCGGCGCGCGTGGGTGCACTCTGAGGTTATAATTTAGAAAAACATACGTAAAAACCAAAATTTCTGACATTTTCCAACGGTTTTAAAAAATTCAAAGACTAATACAAAAAAAAAGTATACTGGTAGAAATTCCATAAGATGTATAGTTTTCGAGAAAAATGCAGTTAAAATGCACAAGTATTAATTTAGATTTTTAAACTGAAAGTTTACATTACTACCGATACAGCAAACGTTGTCAACAGCAGTGCTTAACACAAATATATGCAAAGTAGATGATTTCATTAAAAGACTGAACTGTCAATTTGATTCAATAAAATTCACCCACGAGTTAGAAGTTAACAGTAAACTTCCCTTCCTAGATATACTAATTATTAAAAATAATGACTCTTTTGAATTTGATATCCACAGGAAGGAAGCTACCACTCTAAGTTACATTCCAAATGACTCACATCATACGTTTGCACAAAAAACGCCCGCTTTACATTTCTTAGTAAATATATTTATTTATTTATTTTATTTATTTATACATACACCATCCAACAGCTTAAAAGCCAAATTAAGGATGGGCTGATACACAAAATATAATAACAAACAATAATCAAACAAATTACACAAAAGAGAGTCACAAATTACATCGCTTTGAAAAACATTTTTATCTCTGATATATTACATGAGAAGATATCTAGGCGGTCTTGCAGTACAGAGTAATCATTGCACATCTGGAAAATTGGAGACGATCGCAGCAATCGCATACGAGCAGTTGGGAAATAGAATGTGCCTGGAAAACGTGCTGCAACACGAGGCACATTGAAATTAAGTTGCTGAAGCAGATCAGGGAAATCAAACACAGAATTAACTAGTGTGTATAAAAATATAACTAAACTGCACTGCCTGCGTATCGACAGACTCTGCAGACTAAAGCAAAGAAGTAAACTTTCCTGAGGAAAACCAATAGAATGGTATTGACCATCCTCAAGAAAGCTAAGAAATTTTAGAAATTTCCTTTGCACAGATTCCAGACTTGCCACATGTATCTCATAAGTAGGAGCCCACACAACTGAGCCATATTCAAGTCGGGACCTAAGCAGACAACGAAAGAGCAGGGAGAGGGTGTCAGTCTGTGAGAAATTTTTGCTGTTTCTTATCAGAAACTCAAGAGTTTTGTAAGCAGAACTGACAGTCTGCTCATAGTGTGGTTTAAAAGATAGAGTACCATAAAAAACAATTCCAAGGTCCCTAACTGTCCTGGGGCGATCAAGCAAAAGCCCCCTTATATTGTATCTGAAAGTAATTGAGTGCTTATTTCGAATAAAGGACATCACACAACACTTGGAAACATTCATAGAATGACCACTCCGACAACACCATTCATCAAGCATCTGAAGACAGTTCTGAAGCTGAAAACAGTCATCAACACTCGAAATATTTGCAAAAATCCTATATTGATAAATTTTTCCTTAAGCAAAAGTAGATATAGTATAGAATTGGAGCACATTAAAACCATGTCGAAATATAACGCATATTCGGATTGCTTAGTGGAAAAATTAATTAATAGACACAGAACAAAGAAAATGTTAGTGGAATGCAGGACATTCAGGAAAGATAAAACAGAGAAAAAAATTATTTGCCTATCTTTTTGAACCGCGTATCACAAGGGGTCTCGAAAGCATTTTTAAGAAAGCCGATTTGCAGCCAAGTTTTTCGACAAAAAATAATTTAAGA
Source organism: Tillus elongatus (assembly GCA_964006375.1). Lineage (NCBI taxonomy): Eukaryota > Metazoa > Arthropoda > Insecta > Coleoptera > Cleridae > Tillus > Tillus elongatus. The sequence goes on along the minus strand of OZ023270.1, from coordinate 80,302,874 downwards.
AATTTGTTAAGTAATACGAAAGATAAATATAAAGTCACTTAAATCTCGGGTATCTACGAGATAGGTTGTAAAGATTGTAATCTTAAATATGTTGGGCAGACTAAGACAGCCCTTTGAGACTAGATTTCGTGAACATCTGGCACAGCTGAGATATGGTAATGTAGACAAGTCATGCGTGGTACAACATATTTGGGATAATAACCACCACATTGATAAAGAAAATCTAAAACTTATCAAAAATGTTAGACAGACAGCAAAGCTAGATGCATACGAAAGTATTTATATTTCTAGGGCAATAAAAAAACTTTTCTTAAACCCCTGCCCCGGCACTAGTTTGTAGTCTCTGTTTGCGCTCTGTTTTTAATGCAGATAAACATTCAGAAACCTGTCAGGTAAAGTGATAAAGGAAGTTCATAAACCTCGCCTGGCAATTAAAATACAATTTAAAAAAATTGCCTGCGATTTAATCCCCCTCTCGGTATCGTTCTTTAGCTAAGACTCAGTATAAAAGGTGATATTTAGTTGTAAGCAGTTTAGAGTTTTTCATCCTCTGATGACGCTAACTTTGTCAGTGAAACGATCGTCAGATCTTTAAAAAGATGTGTTTTGGTGATTTGGGTTCCCCAAGTGTACTTATAAGTCAAATGTCATTAAAGAGTATAAATTCTTCATATGGTGTGTAAAATGGTCTTTGAAACATAGGCGAAATGTTATGTAAACACGGTTTTCCCCAAATATTGGCTCCCCTAAGAGTAAGAGTAAAACACACGACAATACCATATAGTACAGGCAATAGAGGAGCCCATTACTCTTGTCCATAATGCACTAAACTACAGGAGTTATTTTTTTTGATAGATAGGTTCAGAATTACGTACTGAATGTAAAAACACAAAATCCTTACAAATTAGGAGGGCGGAAGTGCCGCCATTTTGAGAAAAACCATTTTGGCCTATATCTCCATAACCGTGCACTTTAGGCCAAAAATGGTAATGACCTTTATTGTAGATAATTGCATTTGTCATCTTTTTTGTTAAATAATTTTTTTTTGTATCACTCACCGTTTACAACTTATACGACTATTAGCATTAATTTATTGACTTTTTTACCTATATCTTTGTTAATAATTGTTTAAAAAATAAAATGCTTATAACTTAACTTTTCAATAGACAAATTTCATACAATTTTTACTGAAAACTTTTTTTTAAATCAATATTTTCGAAGTTATAACGCGTTAAATGCTGCACTTTTCAATCGACAAATTTTTCTAGAAATATTTTAGTAAAATGAAGGACAATGACGGTTGAAGCTAAGACTTCAGACTTTGTAAAACATTCTTCTTGAGACATTTTCTTTCCATAGCTTATATTAGTTTCAGGTTCTTTGCGTAAATGTTGCCAATTTTGACGTTTTAATTAGCGACTTTGACCTTTTGAGGAAAACCCCAATGTATTTTTCTTTAAATGCCTATAACTTTTTTGTCTTTGAACCTACAGACCTAAATTTTGGTAGGTCATTTACATATGACGACATAAAACAGTGTACCAAATTTAGTTACCCCTACTTTGTTATTTCCGGAGATATGATTTTTTTTCGAAAGGAAACACAAAATTTTCCTGGAAAACCTGGGCCGATTTTCTTGGCTAACGAACTTATCCAAGCCACTTACAAGAGGAAGGTATTCACCAAATTTAATTAAAATCGGCCCATTAGTTTTTGAGTTATCGGTGTGATACATACATACATACATACATACATATATATATGTATATATATATATATATATATATATATATATATATATATATATATATATATATATATATATATATATATATATATATATATATATATATATATATATATATATATATATATATATATATATATATATATATATATATATATATATATATATATATATATATATATATATATATATATATATATATATATATATATAGAAACTGACCCCGGATATGTGTTCTAGGGGGCATAATTAGCGCCTATTTCAAATATTTTTTTCAAAATTCAAAAGTCGGGGTCTCCTCATTAGTGAATTTTAAAAAAAATGCACTAATAATAATTTTAGAAAAAAAAGTTTTAAGTAAAGGTTTTAGAAAATTTGTCGATTGAAAAATTAAGTTATAACCATTTTATTTTTTAAACAATTATTAACAAAGATGTAGGTAAAAAGTATGGACGCAGCAAGTGCGTTATGGTAGTGAATTTTCATAGAAATGATCTGGCACGAAATATTTTTTTATAACTTGTTTTTCTTTTAACATAAAAATATAGATTTTGGTATATAGTTTCCTTTTAATGTTATAAACTTACGTACCAAATTTGGTTACGACAGCTTTCCTATTTTTTGAGCTAAATTTTTTTTTCGAAAGAAAGCCCAAAATTTTCCTGGAAAACCTGGTCCGATTTTTCTGGCTAACGAACTTATCCAAGCCACTTACAAAAGGAAGGCACATGCTAAATTTTATCAAAATCAGTCCGTGATTTTTTGAGTTATCGTATATATATATATATATATATATATATATATATATATATATATATATATATATATATATATATATATATATATATATATATATATATATATATATATATATATATATATATATATACACACATATAAAAATTGAAACTGACCCCGGATATAGGTTCTAGGGGTCGTAGGTCGCGCTCATTTGAAGAAATTTTTTCAAAATTCAAAAGTCGAGATCTCCTCATTAGTGAATTTTTTTCTAAGAAAATTCACTAAAAAGTCAATAAATGAATGCTAACTATCAGAACATTTCTTATCGGAACGAGAGAAATGCAGTTTATTATTTCAGTTTATCGGTCGGTTTGATACTTGATAGTACCACCGAAAATTAATTTCACAATGTTGTATTCTGTAGAAGAAAGAGTTGAAATAATTACTCTTTTTTTCAAAAACGATGACTGTACCAACCGTACCGCAAATTTGTTTAATGAACGACATCCGAACAGACATGCTAACAGAAAATACATTTTTGAGTTAGTTGCAAAGTTTCGACAAAGTGGTTCAGTAGCCAACAAAAAACGGGATCCTGAACGTGAATTTCCGGTTAGAAATGAGACTACTGAGATTGAAGTTTCAGGACTAATTGCTGCAGACCCAACTTTGAGCAAGAGAAAATTGGCCACTGTTTCAAACATCAAAAGAAGAACTATTTAGCGAGTATTGAAGCATCATAAATTTCACCCGTATAAAATTCATCTTGTACAGCAACTGAATGATGATGATTTTGATCGGTGGCTGGAGTTTTGTGAAGTTATGACTGCACGAATAGCTGATAACGGGAACTTTCTGTTCAATATCTGTTTTTCAGACGTGTACGTTTTTATTAAACTCTACAGTCAATCGGCATAATTGTCGTTATTGGGCAGATAATAATCCAAGAAATTTTCACGAAGTCCACACTCAAACTCCACAGAAATTGAATGTCTGGACTGGCATTTTTGGAGACCGTTTAGTCGGACCAATTTTTCTTGATGGCAATTTGAGTGGCGAAATGTATTTGGAGTTACTAGAAGATATCGTTTACCCTCTACTAATTGACATTGTTGAAAATGATGATCGCTATCAAGAAAATCAATTAGTGTTTCAACAAGATGGAGCTCCTCCGCATGTTTCACAACGTGTTAGTGAGTTTTTGAATAGAGAGTTTCCAGAGCAGTGGATCGGGCGTAGAAGTGCTATTAAGTGGCCTCCTAGATCACCGGATTTAACTCCTTTACACTTCTTTCTATGAGACCATTTAAAGAGTAGAATTTTCGCAATAGAACCGGAGTCTCTGGTAGAATTACGACGACGCATTGTTGAAGAATGCCGTTCAATAACTCCACAAATGCTCCAGAATGTCAGAGCTCGTTCTGAACAAAATTTGTACTTTTGTATGGAAGCTGGTGGTCAACAATTTGAACACTTACTTAACTGAATAAACATTTTTGAACGTTTGGTTTTGTTTTTTAGTTTTTTTTTAACGAAAAATTGACTAATCAATGCATTTCTTATCACAATGAATGAAATACGTTCTTACAACTCCAACTGTGAATAATTTTTAGACGAGTTGATAAAACTTCCAAAAAAATTAGGGTCTGAATTCAGAAAAGAAAGAGCTTTCAAATGATGTAACACTCGAACCATGTTCCCTATTTAAAATATAAGGGTTGTTATCACCACCCTTAAGGGGCTGATATGACAAAGTTGAGTTTTATGTCAAAACATGTACCACTCAATATTAAAATTGATGTTTCAGCGTTTCTTAAAAAAAATATCTCTGGACGCAAATCGGTCTGTTTCGTTTTCAATGTGACACCCTGTGTGTGTGTATATATATATATATATATATATATATATATATATATATATATATATATATATATATATATATATATATATATATATATATATAAACATAAAAATTTTAACTGACCCCGGATGTGGGTTCTAGGGGTCCTAGTTCGCGCTCATTTGCAAAAATTGTTCCAAAATTCAAGTCGGGATCTCTCTATTGGTGATTTTTTTCTGCGAAAATTCGCTAAAATCTAACTTTTGGCTGGGAAAACTATTCAGGCAGTTACTGAAAAACAGCCCTTGTCTTGCATAGTTTGATTATTCAAAGGAAATTACAAATCTTCTTATGGTTTAGGGGCATGTCTCATGGAGAAAATGAAATAGTAGCTTACACGTCCACGCTATTGTCACCCACTGAAAACGATATGCTCAAATTGAAAGGGAAGCTCTGGCCCTAACATGGGCCAAGGAAAAATTTAGAGAATACATAACTGGAAATCAATTCACCTTAGAATCCGACCATAAGCCCCTGATTCAAATCCTTCAGACTAAATCAATTGAAAAACTACTCTTCGATTGCAACGCTTCCGAAATCGCCTCATGTGCTACGACTATGTTATACAGTATAAACTAGGAAAGAACTGGTAGTAGCAGATGCTCTATCAAGACATTTTCCTTATTTTATGTCAACTCCCAACAATGAAGAATTGGTTGAGAAAGCAGAAGATCATTTTAATTTAATACCAAATTCAGTCCAAGTAAAACCAAAATTTTTGGGAGAAAAAGATTGTGCCGGGTTAAGATACGACCTGTAGCAAACTCGAAGAATTTTATTTTGAGGGTTGGGCGGAAAAAATAAATTAGATCTCAGTATGTTGCCTTGCTAAACGTACCGGAATGAGATTTCTGAGGCCGAGGGGTATTTATTACGAGGCACACGCTTAATTATCCCAAACTCATTACAGCTACGTTGTCCGGAATTCCTCCATCAGGGTCATATGGGAGTGGTCAAGTGCCAGGAATGTGCTAAAGCTTCAGTATGGTTGGGATTGTCATTTCAGATAGAAAACCTATTTCGTAAGTGTCCAAAGTGCATAGATGCCAAAAAGCCACAAAAGTGGGGATATAACATTTTTGTTCTCTGCAACACCAAAGGCTTTATTCATAATTTGAAATCTTCACCAGGAACATTATTCCACCTTAAAAATGTGGTAATTTTGGAGCCAGCTCCAATAGTGTACTATGTCTTGTGGAACATGTACCTGATAATGTTAGACACCTGATCTATTTCGATAACTGGTTTAGCTCCCCAGGTTTATTTTTCACTCTAACTGAAGTTGGCATAGGAGCACTAGGCATTATTCGGACAAACAGGTTTCCTGGTCTAACATACTTGTCAGATAAAGAATTTAGAAAACGTGGACGGGGGTCATACGAAGAGAAAAAACATCACGTAATGACATTGAACTGAGTGCTATAAAATGGTTTGATAATCGTCCCGTAACAAAAGTCTCTACTTTTGACACCATTAATCCTCTCCAAACTGTGAAGAGATTTGAGAGAAAGGCCAAAAATGCTATCGAAATTCAATGTCCTAATGGAATTCAAACACATAACAACTTTATGGGAGGAGTTGACCTTCTAGACGACCTAATCTCTTATATAATTTCCATAAAACCGAAAAAATATCATAGATTTTTTATTTTGTCATTAACATGGCGAGTACTACAGGTTGGTAGAAGCAATACTGCAAAATATAACGCATTCCCAAAAAAGATATAGCTGATTTGTAGCAATTCAGGTCCGAGGTTACAGAGGCACTTTGCTACCATAGAAATCTGACAGGTAGACCTAAAAAATTAAAGAAATTCTGTAGGTGGAGAATATGAAAAAAAAACTCATAAGGGCCCAACAAAACCGATACCAGAATTTAATGTCGGAACAGACGATTTTGGCCATTGGCTGTATATTGAAGATAAAAGACAACGTTGCAAACTGCCCAACTGCAAAGGGTTTTAGCCGTTTTATGTGTTCAAAGTGTGAAGTGAATTTATGTATTATAAAAGAACGTAACTGTTTTGTTACTTCATATGAATGAACTGAAAAACCAATTTAATAAATAATAAAATCAACGGGGAGTGTTAATGATGAGTTGCTTCTTGCGGAAATTTGCGAAAGGCAGAAGAGGGCTTCAAACTTGATCGTTTTTGGTGTTAGGGAATCTCTGAAGAAGTCTGGTTTGGAGAGACAAAGTGAGGATAAGGATGCCATAGGAGAGATATTTAGAAGGGTGGATGGAGTTGGGAAAGATTATAGGGTTTTTCGATTGGCAAAGTTCACAGAAAATAAGATTAGACCTATAAAGGTAGCAATGTCAAACTCAAATGATGTCATGCATGTTTTGAAAAAAACGTCATTAATTGATACACCAGGTGTGAGGGTGTATTCGGATCAGACAAAGATGCAGCAGGAATTTTTTTGATCAACTAAAGCAAGGGTGAGGGAACTGAATGATAAGGGTGAAAATAAGAAAATCAAATTTTATAACAATGTACCTACCATCGTTGATGCAAGGGTAATGTCAAAAAACGAGTGAATGTTCCTGATGTAGGTTTTCAAGCTGATGCTGTACATTTGAATTGTGCAAGTTTTCTGGCTCACAAGGATGAACTTATAGAACATGTGTTTTGCTATGCCCCATCGATTGTTATGTTGAGCGAAGCTAGATGTACTAGTGATGTTAAAGATTTTGAGCTCCACGTGCATAACTACAGTGTGGTCAGGTGTGATTCTGCAAGTCGACACACAGGGGGAGTGTTGGTGTATGTGAGACAGGGTATAGAGTTTAAAGTGAAACAGAAATATGTGTTGGATGGAAACTACTGGTGTCAGTTTCTCGAAATCAAAGTACACAATACAAAATGGAATATGGGGGTAGTTTATCACTCTCCAAGTTCTAGCCATCCGGTGTTCATAGATGCATTTGAGGACTGGTGTGAGTCTCATTTTGCTGGAAGTACAAGGTGTATGTTGGTTGGTGATGTTAATTTGGATTATTTGGATTGTAATTCTTTCTACAGTAATAGGTTCAAGGATGTCATCCAAACATTTGGTATAGAACAACTAGTGAATGAGGCAAATAGATGTACGAATAGAAGTTGTACTTTAGTAGACTATGTTTTGACAAATAGTAAAGATATGTCTGTGAATGTACACCATGTGCCAAAAATTACAGATCATTCCATTGTTAGTTTGAACTTTGCTTCGGTTTCAAGAGTGGAGTGTGATCATACAGAAATTGTAACCAGAAGGATGAATGATGACTCTGTCCGTAATATATGTTTAGAGTTGATTGATAATTCGTGGAATTTCGACAGCATAGATGTAGATGTTATTTTTAAGGATATTGTAGATAGATGTAGGATAGTTTTAGACAGATTTGCTCCTCTTGTTACATATAGGGTTGCTAATAAACAGGTTCCTTGTTATGATCAAGAGCTTAAGCGTAAAGCAAAAGAGAGGGACTGCGCTTATAAAAATTTTAGGACATCTGTGGGAGATACACGCGAGCATTTGTGGACTGTATACAAGTTGTATAGGAACGAGTTTGTAAATCTGCTAAAGGATAAAAAACGGAAATATTTTGAAAGGAAAATTGACTCAAATAGAGGTAATTCGAAGGACATGTGGAAAACACAAAAAACCCTGTACAAAGCTGAAGGTGATGCGGTGAACTTTCTGGATTTCAACTTCGGCTGTGATGGTAGCGTTTCTTTTGCAGCAACGAGAAAGGAGGCATGTGCAAAACTCAATGTATATTTTGTAAATAGTATTAATGTGATTGTAGATTCAATTCCAGTGGGTTGTCCTTGGTCTCATGAGGGTTATCCCTTGGTTGCATGTTCTTTTGTTGACTTTGAGCCTGTGACTCTGGCTGATCTGAATAAATATGTAAACATGATGAAAAAAAAAGGTAGCATCACAGAGATCCTCAGCACAGAGTTTTTTTAGAGTAACCTTTGGAGTGATTGGTCATGTAATTTTGAATTTTATTAATGTCTCCCTTAAATATGGTGCTTTTCCGGAGGCCCTTAAGTGCAGTACAATTATACCAATTCCAAGGGGAGAGTAAGACGTCCGCCCTGTGAATACTCTGCCGAGTGTTGAGAAGCTATTAGAACATTTTGTATATTGTCAGTTAATGGATTATTTTCAGAAAAACAAACTGTTCGTTAGTTATCAGTCTGGGTTTAGAAAGCATCATTCTTGCGAGACTGCTTTGCAGCTGACGATTTCTAAGTGGAAGGAAGCAATAGATCAAGGGAAATATGTACTAGCTGTGTTTGTTGATCTTAAGAGAGCTTTCGAAACAATCGACAGGGATATTCTTCTGCGGAAGCTGGCATAGTATGGTATTGGTGGAAATGTGTTAGGATGGCTAAGACAATACTTGATGGGCAGGACACAGAGGACCAGATTAGAGAAAAAAATATCAGATGAGGTGGTGTACTGCACTGGAGTTCCTCAGAGGAGTATACTCAGACCCCTACTTTTTATCATTTACATGAATGATATTAATTTCAGTGGAGATTTTGAATATATAAGTTTGTTTGCTGACGACACATTGATTGCCTGTACTGGAGATAATGTTGCAAACATGGTTACAAGGATGAATGAAGTTCTTGATAGGTTTGCTGCAGACCTGCATGTGAACAGACTGGGGTTGAATATGAATAAAACAAAAGCTATGTTATTGTGTAGTAAGTATAGGCTGATGATGATAGATTGTAATAATGTAACTTTGACGATTGAAAACAAGAGGATAGAATTTGTAAAAGAAATGAAATATTTGGGTTTTGTTTTGGATGAGGCATTTAGCTTTAAGAGTCACTCTGAGTACATAAGCAAGAAAATAAGGAAAAAATTATTTTTGTTCAGCAGACTCTGTCACAATTTGTCGGTGTTTGCTAGGTATCATGGTGTATCGCACACTGTTACAACCTCATTTTGATTACTGTGCTACCTTGCTTCACGTGATGGATCTGAACTCTCTGAATGTGTTACAGAAACTGCAGAATCGTGGAATGCGAATTGTATTAAAAGTGAGCAGATATACACCTGTAAAATTGATGCTAGCGACTTTCAACTGGCAATGCGTTGCAGATAGACTGTACTATTAACCAATGATATTTGTTTTTAAACTTGCGAAGAATCTGTTGCCAGCCTATTTCGATTCATTTCTGGTTTTTAACAGAGACATTCACCAATATAATACAAGGGGTGCTGATGGTCTGCACATATATAGAACCTATACAAGCGGAGCAATGAAGTCAGTGTTTTTTAGAGGTATCAGTGAGGTTTACAGCTTACCTGATGATTTAAGAAATTGTGGTACATTGGGTTTATTTAGGAGGAAACTTTTTCAGTTATTGATGTTGAGAGCACATGTATGATAAAATATTAATTTGTTTGTATGTATTAGGATTTCCTAAATTGAAATAAACTTATTATTATTATTATTATTATATGTAGTTTGCCAAAATTACTTTTCATGTAGTTTCCCGAAATAAAATCATTCTGGAGTAAACATTATTGTCCATTTTGACTTATTCAGGTAATTTATAATTTTTCTAGACCGTTGATGCAAATTTTCATCACAGCTGTAAAAATTTTGTAAATACAAAAAATAAAATGGATTTTTTTTTGTTGGTTCACCAAGTCTTGGTTAAAATTTTACAGTAAAACAATTTTGTCCATATAAGAGGTTAAATAAATTACATTAAAATGTTTAAAAAGCAAATGTTTTTCTGCTTATATTAATTTTGAGGTCATACACTACAAATGAGTGTCAAATTTAAAAAAAAATTAAATTAATTTTGTTTATTACATTAATAAAATTGTATGCCTCGTCACAAAATTATAAGAAACTATATGACACGTATCTGAATATAATAATAAGATAATTGTCAATGAGATGATAACCTGTGGGTGTCGCTTATGCCTGCTTGCTAACAAGTGGTCGATGGCGCAATGCTGTGACAATGCCTAGATGCTGCACTGGAGGGCGCAAGCTCGTAGACAATTATATTCTTACTATATTCAGATACATCACTATATGAAGTCAATCCTTAAAACTAAACGGCTAACCATAAAAATGTCATATTAGTTGGGCTACTAACATTTACAAAATGTTTTCACAAAAATGTAAAAAACTGTCCAAAGAAAGAAGGAAGTGGTTAAATAACAAAAGACTCTTCAGAGACTGTAACATTATTTTAGACTACATGAAAATATTGCCTATAAATATAAAAAGTGAAAATAAATATTCTCTTTGGCTAGAGATAGAGGTAAGATTCGATTCTCTAATCTTCCACAAAATACACTTAGAGAGAGAAATGAAAAAAATGTGTAGGATGGGGTGCAATGTGTATTGTATGCAATATTGTATTGTACACAGGCAAATTATGTTAAAATGATTATTTTATAGTCTACGATCACCTACTATAATTACAATCATTTAAAATACACCCTGTACATGTTAGGTTAATTCCAAAACAAAATAAAGCATTTTTTCATGTCACCTCAAGACAAACAATCGCTACATTGCCAGCAAATCAACAGATTTGTTTTCCCAAACTTGCCGCTACACATTATTCATCAACTTCTCTCTTTGTTCATTAGATCTAACAATATCTTTATTTGTAGCCCTAGTCAGGACAGGCGCAGGCCTGTTTATAACCTTTGCACTTTTCTTGGTGCTTCCATAGTAGATAGTATTGTACCTGAAATAGTCGACTATGTCATTCAGTTTCTTACCATGAGTTTCAGGCATGAAAATCATGGCATATATGAGACCAAGAAGCGAACAGACTGCAAAGAACCACTGGACACCTGCGGCTCCTTGTAGCCACTTTTCCAAAGCGGGATAGGTCTGGATGGCTGCAAACATTATCATGTTGGCCATACCAGAGGAAATACTGTGAGCCATTCCACGGATCTCGATTGGAAACAGTTCTGCAGTCATCGTCCACGGAATGGAGAGAAGACCGATCATAGAGGTTACAACATACATGACGATGGCTACAATCGGGACCCAAGTGAAAGTGGCGTTGCCTGAAAAAGACAAATAAGATGCAAGGTAATTAAAAATAAAAAGTTCTCATGCAGCAAGTGCGTTACAGTGGCAAATTATCGTAAAAATGTTTGTCAGTGCTAAGAACTTAATTTTATATTAATGTGATTAGATTGCGTTGATAAGTAGGCACTATAACTTTTTTTTACTTCACCATCGGCCTATTTCCGCGACTAAGGCTGATCACCGACGCCAGGGAGCAGCTTCACCTCACTATCCTGAGAATTTTGCAAAACCCCTGCCTTTCTGTAAGGAGGGTAAGGATCTTTAATGTGCCTAACATCGCATGGACACGGGACCGACGGCTTTACGCCCCCTCCGAAGGGCTTCTAACTTTTTTTATATTAAAAAACAATGAAAAACCTTTACATACCATTCCTAATTAGATGGGTAAATAATCCAGATATACCCATGCAGGCGGCCATGCCCAAACAACTCCATGTTACCAGAGGTCTTCTACGGAAAGTTCTTAACATATAGGTATTAACAATCGACATTAGAAATCTGACACTTCCAATTAAAATTGATGCAATATATGGATCCATGTCACTACCAACGGCCTGTAAAAATGCATCAACGTTAGCTACAGTTTCTGAGAATAATGCATTCTGTAGATATGCATTTACAATTCTAATTAGAGCTTCTAATTCATCCAATGTTGTTGGTCTATTACGATACACAAAACTTTCAAATATCCCCAAAAGAAAAAGTCTATGGAAGTCATGTCTGGAGACCTAGGAGACCATTCAATCGGACCCAAACGTGAAATCCATTGCCCTGGAAAATTATCATTTAAGAATACACGAACTTGCTGACCGAAATTTGGTAGAGCACCATCTTGTTGATACTGATGTGATACATGATGTTTGGAAAACCTTTAGCTTTAGTGAGGAAGGTCAAATATCTGGGGGTGGTCCTGGACTCCAAACTAACATGGGGGGTCGCAAATTGAACGTGTAGTGAGGAAGGGAGTAGAGACCCTCTGGCAGCTGCGTCGAGTGATAGGAAGGACCTGGAGACTTAACCCTCGGATCCTTCATTGGATTAACACTATGATCGTCAGGCCGAGGATCCTCTATCGGGCGTTGGTCTGGTGGTGTGGTGTAAACCAAACTACTATCAGGAAGCTGGCCAAACTTCAAAGGCTGGCAATCCTGGGTATCTCAGGCGCTATGAGGACGACACCCTCAGCCGCGCTAGAGGTCTTGCTGATGCTGACACCGCTTCCCATCTGTATCAGAAGGGAGGCTATGGCGTCGCATCTTAGAATGCGAGACTCTGGAAACTGGTGCGGAGAGGGAGCAGTAATGGGGCATGCAAGTCGCCAAAGAGGTGGAAAAGGAAAATCCAATTTCCGCCATCAAGGTGCAATGCAGAGGACGATATTAGGTTGACTAGGCCATATACCCTCAGGATCCCCAGTAGGGATCAGTGGAGGGAAAATGAGGTTGCATTCCAGCCCGCAAGCCTCGTCTGTTTTACCGACGGATCGCGGCTGGAGGATCAACAATCCTCCGGGGCAGGAATATACATCGAGAGCCTGGGGGTGCTCGAGAGTTATGCTCTGGGCGCATATACCACGGCATTCGAAACGAAGGTGTATGCTATCCTGTCTGTGCCCAATAGACAGGATGTGAAGATGAGTCCCGAGAAATGTGTGTACATCTGCTCAGATAGCCAGGCGGTCCTTCGGGCACTCTGCGCGGCCAGAATCAGGTCTACACTGGTTCAGGAGTGCGCTTACGCCCTTAAAGAACTAGCCAGGACAAAGGAGGTGCAACTGGTGTGGGTTCCGGGACACTGTGGAGTAGCGGGGAATGAGGTGGCCAATGATCTCGCAAGGCTTGGTTCCCGGCGGCCGTTTGGTGGCTCGGAGCCTGCGATAGGCATAAGTAGTAGGCAGGCGAGGGACCTTTCCTTTTAAGCCTATTATCCTTATATGAGATAAGGGCTCATAAATTTGTCGACCAGAAGATTAAAGCAGGTCTTCGACCTCGTAGTTTCACTACACAATAAACAAACGATGGGTCTTCGACGACAATTTTACTTCAGACTAGTTCGTTTACCTAGACGCGATATAAATACACTGTAGCTAGTAGTTTAATTTTAAAATTTTTCTTCCTTAGAAGATGTTGACATGGTCAACGAAACGATCGTAAGGTCTCTGAAATATGTGTTGTGGTGATTGGGGTTCTCCAAGTGTACTTATTAGTGCTCATCACAGGTTCCAGTTTTCACATAGTACCTTGATAAGTCTTAAAACCTGGCATCCATCTACCTAGATATCAAGAACCAATTACATTTAAATGTACAAGTATTTGATGAGAGTTCAATATATCTGAGGAATCTCGGACGATACACATTTACGACCCGTTCGGGGCTATTTCAGTTTCGGTACCTTCTGGTACTCCCCTTTTCGCTACAGTCACTCCTGCCATATCAATTAGTTCACTAACGACTTCTCTAGATGTCCAAATGCGTCATGCGCGGGCATAATTTTGAGAAAAATACTTTTATAAGTTGCAATATTCAATTTTAGATTAATCAGATGTTCTTTCCGGTAGAATCAGAAAGACGTTCAGGTACCCCAACCAGTGCAGAAGATAAAACAGACTAATTCCTTATGATTCTGAAAGTTTATAGTTTTTGGTGTCACCTTTTATCATTCTTAAAGAACATTTCTGACACATTTCTTACTGTAACACCAAACACAAACTGGTGCCTAGTCGTAGACAGCCTGCTAGGGAGGCTCTCGGGAGGGGGGTACGAGGTACAGTGCTATGTGGACGACATTGTCATTATAGTCCGAGCAAAGGTTACACACTCAGTGTGGGAGCGCATGCAGTCAGCACTGAAAGTGGTGGACGGTTGGACAAGGGCTCACCGAGAAAGCAACGGTCATACTGTTTACGAGGAGGAGCAACTGGGGCCATATTGGACTCTAAGCTAACTTGGAATGGTCACGATGAAAAAATAGTGTGTAAGGCAGTTATGACCTTAGCCGTCACAAGGCGGTTATATGGAAAAACGTGGGGACTAAGACCTAGTATGGCCCACTGGCTGTACACAAGGGTGGTCAGACGATCGTTAACATACGCGGCACGGGTCTGGTGGCCTAAGGTGACACAATCCAGTGCCAAATAAAAAATAGGCAAGATCCAAAGGATGATTTGCATCGGCATCACAGGGGCCATGACTTCAACCCCAACAGCCGCCATGGAGATGCTGCTGGATCTGACCCCCCCCCCCCCCCCCTCCTACACTTGGTTATCATCGGGGAGGCCAGGCTAGGACTATACAGACTAGCCTGCAATGATAGACAGAAGATCAACCCAGGCTGCAAAATTCAGGAGATGGTGAAGGAGCCCATGCTTGAAATGAGGTCAGGCTTGCGAGCTCGCGGATCTGCTGGGAAAACAAGTTTACAGTGGTAATCCCCGACCGCGAGGCATGGCGGGGGGAGACACCTGGCCCACCGCGGGACGCGCTTGTCTGGTTCACGGACGGATCCGGTGGGGAGCGTGGGACGGGGACAGGCGGTTTTCGGCAGGACCGAGGATAAGTCACAGTATTTCCCTCGGAGTTGATGTAACGGTCTTTCACGTCGAAATGTACGCCATCTTGCACTGCATGCGAGAGAACAAGAGGAGGGGCTACATCAACAAGCGGATACTCATAGCCACAGACAGCCCTTAAGGCCATAAGTAGCCCACAGGTAAATTCCAGGCTGGTAAGTGCATGCCGAGACGAGACAACTGACCTGGCTAGGCAGAATGAGGTCACCCTCATCTGGGTGCCGGGTCACTCGGGGGTCAAAGGCAATGAAGAAGCCGACAGTCTCGCGAAGAGGGGATCAGCAGAACCATTTATCGGACCAGAACGGTTCCTGGGCGAATCGAAAGGCACGGCCAGGAGAACCATCAAGTCCTGGGTCAAAAACGAACATAAGGTGTACTGGGCAGACTGTACAGGTCTCAGACATGAGTAATTGAGGAACCCAGTTCAAAGTGAGATGTGGAGCTGCTAAATCTTAGCAGAGGACAGCTCAGGAACATAACAGGACTCTTGACGGGACACATGGCTATCAAGAAACACCTGCATAAAATGGGGTGGTTTGAGGGGGACCTGGCCTGCAGACTCTGCGACGAGGGGGAGTAATCAGCCTAGTACATCCTGTGCCAGTGTAAAGCACTGGACCGCTAAAGACAACTGATCTATGGACAGCCTAGACCGATGAATATAAAACTTCACCCTACCAATTGCTGTGCAGACTAGTTCAAGACACATGGAATGGATGGAGTAGAAAAGACAAAGGGCATGCACACTAAGCCAAAGGCTGCAGTGCTATCGGGGCGGTAAAGACGCGGACGAGCCCTAAGGGAGAAAAAAAACCCTCTAAATTCTTGCAATTTCTTGAGAAGTAATCAAACTTTATTGGATGCTACTTAAGAATTTTTACTTACATTTTAACTCTAAAATACCACTGCAAAAATTGAAATTTCGTGTCTTAATTTTCTTACAAGAAAGAGGCTTATAACTTTGGAATGAATTAAAATACAAATCAAATATGGTGTGTTTTGAGTAGCCCTTGTAAAGTTCTACAGCTTTTTTCCTGTTTTAAAAACCATATTGAGTTTAGCCTTTAATTCCAGATATTTTAATACACAAATAGATAAAAAATAGAAATAAACTAGTATGTAGTTATATAACTAATAACTAATTCTTATTTACCTGGAAAAATGTAACTGAGTAGAATAAAGTAATGTATATTCCTGAGAATTGTTGGAAAAGAAACAAACCAAACAGAATCAACATCGGTTTGTAACCAGTTGGTTTAAGAAACTCTCTGACTTTCAAAAAAATCCCAAGATCCTGCTTAGTTGCTTCTATTAGCTTCTTCTCATGTTCTTTCCTCAAAAGCTCGAGCTGTAGTTCACCGAGCGTTTCTCTCTGAAAAATAAGACATTGTTTGTAATACTCACAGTTTACATACAACGTTGCCAGATGATATGAAACAAATAAACTTGCGAGGCAAATACCTTGTTGTCAGGTTGTGGTTGATATTTGTGTATCCAGGCTAATGCTCGGCTAGCTTCTTCAACACGTCCCTTAGAGACTAACCATGG
This sequence comes from Tillus elongatus, assembly GCA_964006375.1. Lineage (NCBI taxonomy): Eukaryota > Metazoa > Arthropoda > Insecta > Coleoptera > Cleridae > Tillus > Tillus elongatus. Next base: position 80,286,283 of record OZ023270.1, on the reverse strand, counting down.
TGGACTTTCAGGAATGAAAAATAGAAAACATATAGGAACCACTGTTAAGGCACAGCATATCCAAGCGACCTGAGTCCATCTCATGAGGTAACCTAGCAGGTAAGATAGTACCATACCTAAAATGACGAAATGTTAATATTGAATTGATGCATATAATATACAAGGTAATAATAATAATGACAATAAAAACCACCACAATAATACAAAAAAAACAGGAAAAAATGTAAATACGAAACATGCAAATAAAAACATCCAACTTACTATGTTGCCACTAAACTACAAATGCAAATTTTAAACATAAACTTGCGTTTTCCTTGCTTCGCGCGCGTAAAATTACATGCTAAAAGTTTCTTAGTTGCTGTCTCATAGACTGAGCATAAATTATAGGTGGAAACCTGATGTGAAGGAGGGGCAAAAGAACAAATGTTGATCGGACAGTAGAATACTTAAGTATATTCTTGCAAGTCAAAATTGAAAACTTGCAAGTATGCTGATTTGGCAAGAGATGGAAAAGTCTACTCTTGCAAGTCCAAATTTGAAACTTGCAAGAATGCTCATGTAAAAGTTTTGTTAAATCAAGAGACAAACTGAGCTATTTGAAGACAGCAGATGGAAAAGTCTATTCTTGCAAGTTAACATTTAAAACTTACAAGAATGCTGATGTGGTAAGAGTTTTGTTAAAGCAAGGCACAGACTAACTATTTAAAGGCATATGATATGTAAAAGTATATTCTTGCAAGTCAAAATTTTAAACTTGCAGGAATGCTAATAGGTGGCAAGACTTTTGTTAAATCAAGACACAAACTGAACTACTTAAAGCCAGGAAATCGAAAAGTCTAGTCTTCTAAGTCAAAATGGGAAAACTTGAAAGAATACTGATGTGGTGGGAGTTCTGTTATATCAAGGCACGAACTGAACTATTTCAAGGCAGGAAATAGGAAAAGTATATTCTTGAAAGTCAAAATTTTAAATTTGCAAGAATGCTGGTGTGGTAAGGATTTTATTCAATCAAGGCACAAACCGAACTATTTAAAGGCAGGACGTGGAAAAATCTATTCTTGCAAGAATACTGAGGTGGTAAGAGTTTTGTTAAATGTTAAACCAAGGCACAAACTGTACTATTTGAAGCCACAGGCTAGAAAAGTATATTCTTGCAAGTAAAAACTTGAAATTTTCAAGAATGCTGAAGTGGTAAGGGTTTCATTAAATCAAGGTACAAACCGAACATCGGCGTAGCTAGCCCCAGTTTTTAGGGGTGGGGGGTCGTAGCCATGGCTTACATTGGATTAAAAAAATTATGTAAATATATGTTTTATATTTTCTTTATTAGAATCTTTTAGGGGGGCCCAAGGTACATCAGGACCCGAACCAGACCCCCCATCCCGTTACGCCAATGAAACTGAACTATTTGAAGGCAAGAGATGGAAAATCCTATTCTTGAAGTAAAAATTTGCAACTTGCAAGAATGCTGATATGGTAAGAGTGGTTAAATCAATGCTGCAGGGACTGAATTATTTGGAGCAACATGAAGGAAAAGTCTATTCTTGAAAGTCAAATTTTGAAGCTTGCAAGAATGCTGATGTTGGAAAAGAGTGGTAAAATCAATGCAGAAACAGAACTATTTGGAGACAGAACATGGAAAAGTCTAAGAGTCTGGAAAATCGAAATTTGGAACCTGCAAGAATGCTGATGTGATAAGAGTTTTGTTAAATCAAGGCACTAACTGAACTATTTGAAGACATGAGACCTAAGAGTATATTCTTGCAAGTTAAAATTTGAAACTTGCACAAATGCTGATGTGGTAAGCGTTTTGTTAAACCAAGACACAAACTAAAGTATTTAAAGACAGGAGATGGTAAGTTAAAATTTGAAAATTGTAAGAATGCTGATGTGATAAGAGTATTGTTAAATCAAGGCACGACCTGAAATATTTGAAGACATGAGACGTAAAAGTATATTCTTTCAAGTTAAAATTTGAAATTTGTAAAAATGCTGATGTGGTAACAGCTTTGTTGAATCAAGACAGGAACTGAAATATTTGAAGACATAAGACGTAAAAGTATATTCTTGCAAGTTAAAATTTGAAGCTTGCAAGAATGGTCATGTGGTCAAAGTATTTTTAAACCAAGGCACAAACTGAACTATCTGAACGCAGGAGATGGAAAAGTCTATTCTTGAAAGTCAAATTTTGAAACTTGCAAGAATGCTGACGTGGTAAGAGCTTTGTTAAATCAAGGCACGTACTGAACTATTCGAAGGCAAGAGATGTAAAAATCTATTCTTGCAAGTCAAAATTTGAAACTTCCAAGAATGCTGATGTGGTAAGAGTTTGGCTAAATCAATACACAAACTGAACTACTGGAAGACATGAGATGGAAAACTATTCTTACAAGTCAAAATTTGAAACGTGCAAGAATACTCATGTGGTGAAAGTATTGTTAAATCAAGGCACAAACTGAACAAGCAAAGGCAAGAGATTGAAAACTCCATTCTTGCAAGTCAAAATTTGAAATGCTGATTAGGTAAAAATTTGATATTGAATAATATGCAGGACATGAAGAGAACATAAGCTTTTGGAATATGGAGAAAAATGATAAAGACAAGATACATCGAGTGAAAGATGAACAAAAGTGTGCTAAAAGGGACGAGAGAAGAAAATGCTTGCTGAAATAAATTGGCAGGAAAAAGACAACAATTTTAGATGATAGTCTGAGACATGCAAACTTTCTAATAACATTATCTCAAGGACATATACTTGGAAACCAGAGGAGAGAGACCAAGAGGGAAACGTCTGGAAATCTGGCTCAATGGTGCTGCTGGAGACAGATGAGCGTCATGGTTACGACGACAAGGCGATATTGCTTTTAGAATGAGATGATAATATTTCGGGACAAACAACAAAGAAACATTTACCTTGTATTTTATATTTTAGACGGTTTTTGGCTTGTTCGTAGACAGTATTTATGTTGTGATTAAGTACATAAAAAATAGATTTTATAAAGGACACTTCATTTTACTCTTGCTTCGGATTTTAATTTTAATTAACAGATACGTTCTTAAATTCATAGTCACCCAGTCAACATATTTGTGATATTAATCTACATGCGATGTAGCCCTAGTGCAAATTTGTTACCTAACGTTTTTAATATCTCTGTGATATGTAAGTGATGTAAACATTACGAACTCTCGTAATGACACATCTATGATGGATGTGAAATGTAGCTTTATTTAAAGTCAAAACTGAGCTGAAAAGTATACTGCCGTTATAAAGCTAAGGCATGTATTAGAATTTACATGTATCATGTACATCACGAAAGCGATATCTCCAAATTATATCTCTAGGTAGTCTAGGCAATATATCTTTAAAATAAACAGGTGTATTATATGTTACAACTATCAATTAACCAACCTTATTTAAATGTCTGCTCATGGCGAATTCGTTTCTTTTATGTTTTGTTCCTGGTGCCTTTTTTGCGTATTGTGTTGCGTTAAACCAGTATGATTGTGTGTTGATAAATAAATTTAATATCGTGTTAAGCAATTGCAGTTTACTTTTTAAATATTTCATCCTAACAAAGAACAGTGTACGAGGGTCAATCAATAAATACCCGTGTTTGAAGACAGGTGGCGCCGCTGAGGAAAGCTGGCATTACCGTCGTGTACTGCCATCTGTCAAACAACACCCTATACTGAACTTCAGACTGATTCATTGATTAGTTTTTATTTGGTAGCCAGTTGTATCATATGTGCTTCATGTTTTTCGATTAAATTGAAAAAGTGCCGTGTCGTTCAGTAATTCACTGTTTATTTTTGGATGGAAAAACATGCGAAAAAATAAAAGCGAAGTTGGATGCTGTCTATGGTGACCCTTGACCTTCTATAACAACCGTGAGAACTTATAGGTGGTCGTATATCTGTCTTTGATAAGGAGCAGCCAGGCCGCCCGGCTATCGTGCTTACCGAGGAAATCGTTGAAAATGTACACGACATGATTCTCGCTGATCGCCGAACTAAAGTGTGCGAAGTATCAGAGGCCGTATGCGTGTCGTACGGAACAACAATCACTATTTTACGTGATATGTTAAGTATGAGAAAAGTGTCGGCCCGATGCTCACAAAGGACAACAAGCCGATACGGCTGTCTATGTCAAAGCAGTGTTTAGACCTCTTTAAAAGAAATTCGCAGGAGTTTTTGCATGAAATCGTCACCGTTGATAAAACCTTGATACATTATTATACGCCAGATGCCAAGCGACAGCCAAAATAATGGATTTTTCTGGGTGAATCTGCTCCGAAGAAGGCAAAGACATTCCCAATGGCTGGAAAGGCAATGGCCACGATTTTTGGCAATTCGAAGGGAATAAGCGTCATGGATTTGTTGCAGAACGGTAGAACTTGCATGGGACAGTACTACAGTGAATGATTGGACCGATTCGGTAAGAAACTGAAGGACACAACCTCATTTGGCTATAAAAAGAGCTGTTTCACCACGATAACGCACTAGCACATTCATCTGAAAATGTCGGGGCCAAATTACATAAACTGTGCTACGAATTACTGCCGTAGCCACCGTACTCGCCCAATCTGGCTCCCTGCGACTTCTTTCTTTTCACCAACATGAAAACACGACTCGGGGGAAAAATTCAACCCAAACTAGGAGGTTATCGCTGAGAGACAAGCGTACTTTAAAGAGTTTGACAAATCGTATTTTTTTGGAGGGGTTAAAGAAATGGCAGAAACGTTGGGAAAACTGGTTCGACCTAAAAGCAGGTTACATTGAAAATACAAAAATTGTGAAAAACTTCCGTCTTCATTCGTAACACCGGTATTTATTGATTGACCCTTGTATGCCATAACTTTTGATGTTCTGTATTTTTGAAATTAAATGTTTCACAAAATACATCTTTTTGGCACAAATATTCTGAAGTTTGATTATTTTATCGGTGTGTGCTAGGCAAAACGAAAATATCGTTCTTTCATTTTTATGGCAAACATTCTCTTTGTTAAGTTGTTTTGTATATTTATGTTGTGTCAGCAACTTGCAATAAAAAATAACGATGAAGTGTTTACTTTGTTAAAAAAAGAAATAAAATTTGATGAACACATTTTAGTGCTGTGTTATACCTTATAAATAAACGGGATATTAAATATATTATTACATAGTAATTATATTATCATAATAATATCTTATTAACAATGTCACAAGAAACATTACAAAGCGACAGCTCTAATTTAATCAGATCTTGATATACAGTGGGTGGGTACTTCGAGTTTTGCTGAATATCTGAAGGTATATGATAAATTTGAAGGGGGATATAGGTAACTGCTGTTACAGATTGCTGTATAACAGGTTGTCTCTCCCTTAGGTATTTATTTTAGGAGCGAGAGGTAATTCATTCTGCAAAGAACAGTTAGTGATGCTGCATTAGTGTGTCATTTACGCTATAGTGAATTTGGATGTGATATTAATGAGTGATTCAGAGGCTTTTTGTGATTTTGAAAGATATTCTAGTTTATAATAGTTACTGTAACTCCATTTAAGTGTTATTTGTAGCGATTTTAAGTAAAAGGAGGTATTTTTTGTTCCTAACACGGGCAGATTTTTCCAGATGAGAAAATCCAAAGACATTCTGCCATCAAAATTTGCAGAAAGTTTGGCTCTTTTGAATAATACACAGTGTTCTCAAAAAAAGCTGCCCTAACTCACGTTTCTGTGGTCACTGATAATCTAATTCGGGGAAAATCCGAAAAAATGAAACTATGGGAGCAAATTGAGTTGGCAAGTATAACCGGACACGACTGTAAGTCACCACACCACGAGGTGACAGAAAAATTAGGGACATACGTCTTGTGATGAAGTATTATTTTCTATTGGTCTATTGTACAAAACGCGTAGTTGCTAATTAAATAGAGAATAACAAAATACAAACAATATACACAATATACATATTTGGTAAAATATTTTCACCATTGTTAAAGCTATTTATATTTAATTAAACGTGTATTTCGTATTTACTATCCTATCCAGCGTGATAAGGTGGATAAAATTCCAAGCATCGCGGAGATTTTTGCCGGCCGTGAAAATCATATAAAAGAGGACGCCGTACGAGGTAGACACAGTATTGGTAGTTCCGCTAGTAAGCCGACAGCAGTGAGCCGTCACCACCCCGTAAGAAACCGTACCGATTCCGATTTCGCTTTCCTTCCGATTACACCTGGTTTGTCTGATTTCGGTGTACAAAAATATTGTCATATGTGAGAAATTATCCGTTTTAATTAATTTATATTTTGTAGCGAATTTCCATATTTTTAAATTTATCACGCCTCTCAGTCCAATCTCCGCAAGCGAATTATTTCTGCTTTTCCTGACCTACTGCCGTCCCTTGATTGTCTTGCATCGTTTTTGTGAGGATGCTGAGGATTCACAGCTCACCTAAGTCATCGAGATATATTCATCTTGGATTGATCCCAATAGGGAGTATTCACAGCCTATCTAGATCACTCCAAGTAACACGTACATTTCCAACTGACCCTGTATACTTTGGCTGGCTCCAGGCTTTCCGCCCAATACATTCTAAACTCTTGTGTTATTTCGGAGAGGACGCTGGGGATTCACAGCTCGCTAAAGTAATCAAGATGTTTGCGTCCTGGTTTGGCTCTAGTAGAGATGCTGAGGATTCACAGTCCATCAAGGTCTTCCAGGAACTCGCATCCCGTCTCTTCATGCCAAACTTTTTCGTCTCCTGTGTCCCCTGCTTTGACTGAGAGGTTGTTGATACCCCGGTTATCATGGCTATCGTTATGTGCCGCCCGCCTGCCGAATCCTTGATATAGTAAAACACCGCCTGTACCGTATATACCTTGCTGACTCCGTATGCTTCACCTAACACTAACCATCGTCGCTTTATAGACAGCGGAGTTCTGACTATCGTTATGACCCACACGCTTTAATTGTACACAGTTTGTAAATATTATTTTGTATATATATATATATATATATATATATATATATATATATATATATATATATATATATATATATATATTGTAAATAGTTTCTGTTCTGAAATATAGGGTTGGGTAAATAAAATACATCACTTAATTCGTATCTAACCCCTTAACCTAGGCTTGCAAAATCTGCTACATCTTTCGATAAGACAGAAGTGGTCGGATCACGCCGCGTCTGTGAATAAAGCGCTGCTCATACAGGGGTCACTAAATTTAGCCTGTGTCACCTAAAGGCTACCGAATCCTTCTCAACAGGGTTACTCCGGTACTCTGATCGTTACATCGGTCAGAGTTTCGTACAGAGGCCGCAGACATCCTCAACAGGGAGCAAACACTTCAAAATCTGGCGCCCGAGATCCGTCTATGGTATCCGTCAATCTGGGTCACCGAAAAGACAGTCTGCAAGTCAAGGCCTCGTCACAGTTTACAGAACCAAAAAACAGGTAGAAAGGTGTTGTCCAAGCTAGTTCAGGTAGCTGGATTCAACTTATCCATAGGAACGGTTCGAAGACGCTGATGGAGCAAGGGTTAAAATGCTACAGACCAGCGAAAAAGCCCAGATTAACAGAAGCCATTAAGAAAAAATGACTGGAATGGGCTAGGAATCATCATCATTTGACATCAGATGACTAGAAAAACGTAATGCTTATTAACACTTCATATTACTCACGAAAACTTACCCATACCTTAATTTTTCAGGTTTATTTTTCAGACAAGTCGACTTTGTCGAAATACTAGCAGAAAAGTTCACTTTTGTTGGAGGGGACCTAGTGAGCAGTTTCATAAAGACTGCATAGTCAAAGAAGTGACACATCCATTAAAAATTATGGTTTGGTCCATTACATATGGAAAAGGCACTGGTCACCTTTACATTGTAGAGGGAACCATGTGCCAGGACTAATACATCGACGTTATCAGAACCAGAATATTACCTCAAATAAGGGGATGGTTATCGCTGTGCAGACTAGTTCAAGGCACAGTGATTTTGGAGTGGGTGGAGTAAAAAGACAAAGGGCATGCACAATAAACCAAAGGTTGCCATGCTACCGGGGCGGCGAGGCCGCGGACGAGCCCTGAGGGAGGAAAAAAAAGGGATGGTTCCTGAATGAGCAACATTTCTGGTTTATGCATAACTCTGTGTCTTGCCATAAGGCCAAAAATGTAACAGCTTACCTGGATGCTAAAAATATCAATGTTTTGATGTGTCCTGGCAACTCTCAGATCTTAAACCAATAGAAAATCTTTGTGAGCAGACAAAATAGTAAGTATCCAAAAAGATTTTAACAAATAAGTAGCAGCTCCTTGACAGACTCATCAACGTGTGACAACATGATGAAAAAATCAAATAAAAGGCAGGTGCATAGGAAGCATGCCACGTAGGATCCAGGCAGTCATTGCTGCAAGACGTGATGTAACCAAATAATGAAAATGTTTAAATTTTTGAATAATTTTTGCAATTGTTACTAATAAGTTACATAACTGTCTTTACTTTGTTGTTATTCGCATAAATAAATAGTCTTATGATGATTACAACGTACTGCTTTTGTTACAGAACTGAAAACAACCCTGAAAATGTCGATTATTTCTAATAATTTGGCCACCCACTGTAATTGTTATATAACCGCCTTCTGTCGAGGAGATATCATGTGATGTACTTGCGACATACTAACAAGGTAACTTTTGTTGCTGACATAGAACATATTCAGGCGACTTCCATGTAGTGTGACATCAATGTCTCATTTGTTACACAGTATTTACATAAATGTAACATAATTGTGTTGACTGAGCACTGTCAAGGCAAAATATTTTAAAACGCCCGCTGTTTTAGTTAATTTTATTAAACAATGAAACTAAATAGCTGTTAAAATAATAATAAATTCTACAACACTTACCTAAAGATGTGAAAGTTGGTGCAAATGAAATTAATGATCCCCTCATGTCCGCCCTAGCAATTTCAGTGATATAAACAATGGCTGGACTGGTGCCAAGAGCTGCAAATAGGTTTAAAATTTTCAAAATACATAAAATTTATGCTTGAAATAAATGAGGCGTATTTGTACAAGGTAAATAAGAATGATAAAGGGAATATTGAACTTGTTTTTTCAACAAGTTTCTTGACAAAATTAATGCAGGTACGTGTTTAATAAACATAAATAGTATGAACGTCAACAGCTATCGCTCCTAAAATGCCAACTGCACTGTTTCAGTCAGTTTTAGTTCTCTTTTTTCTTCCAAACCATAGTGGTTTCGATTTTAAACTGTCAGTAGTACGACTACTGGTTTCCAGCCTTTGAAATGCCATGTGAGATTTAGGATTATTAGGAAACCTCTCTGCCCACATTAGTGCAGCGTTTCTGTAGTTTTTTATGCACTCCCCCAAAATTAACAACTATGTATCAACTTGTACATTAAAATTATTTTCTCTGTTTAACTGGGCAATGAACTGGGAAATATCGTCAAAAAGTCCAAAAAGTAACGTATAAACTCATTTAACATGCCAACTTCATTTTTGTTGGTCGAAATTCCCCACTAACAGTTCTGTCAACGCTTGCTAACCCTCCGGTGGGCACGCTATTTAAAATCTGATAAGCGGGCGCGCTGCGGCACTTTATGCCGCGTATAGAAAAACGCGCTAATTTAGTTCAAAATATAAACTTTATTGCATTGTTGGACGCCAATATGAAGAAAAAGCTATTTATTTTAAAATAATAGAATGGTAACAAACTTAGAATCAAAGCTAACTCTTACAAGGTAAAAATAGAGGCACAAATATTAAATGGTTAGAATTGTTTTATAACAAATGAAAAGCATACATAATATAAAAGCTACATAATTCTCACAAAATAGACAGCACATTCTTGGATAAATAGCAAATCAGTCTTGTTTTTTCAGTATGCGTTTACAAACAAATTGTTGACAAGAATCACAGGTAACGGTTGTTTTGGTATCTTTGTGAGCACTGCATATGTGGCATCTACCTGCGTGTCGTCGACTAACAGATTCCTCAATTACTGGTTGATATTTTATAAGGAAGTCTTTTACATCTTTGGGAAGGGTATGTATTTGAGCTCGCTCCATCAGCTGGTCCTCGATGAGATCAAAACCTAATTTGATGAGACACATTCGTCTTCTGGGCCGATCCCCTAAAGGCCTTTTCTTCCCTCAGGGCTCGTCCGCGACCTTGTCGCCCCGATAGCACTGCAACCTTTGGTTGATTGTGCATACCCTCCACCCATTCCAAAGTCACTGTGCCTTGAACTAGTCTGCACAGAGATTGGTAGGGTGAAGTCTCGTCTCGGCTCTCACTCACCAGCCAGGAATTTACCTGTGGGCTACTTAGTGCCTTAAGGGCTGCCTGGCTGCCTGTGGCTATGAGGATCCGCTTGTTGGTGTAGCTCCTCCTCTTGTTCTCCCGCACACAGTGCAGGATGGGGTACATCTCGGCCTGAAACACCGTTGCATGGGCTCCGAGGGAAATACTATGACTTACCCTCGGTCCTACCGAGTAAACACCTGGCCCCGTCCCACCCACCCCGCCGGATCCGTCCGTGAACCAGACGAGCCCGTCCTGTGGTATGTCCGGCGTCTCCTCCCGTTATGCCTCGCGGTCGGGGATTTCCACTGTAAAGTTGTTTTCCCTGCACATTCGCGGGCTCGCGAAGTCTGACCTCATTTCAAGCATGGGCTCCTTCGCGATCTCCTAAATTTTGCAGTGGCCCCTGAAGCCTGGGTTGATCTTCAGTCTACCATTGCAGGCTAGTCTGTATAGTCCTAGGACTCGCCCCGAGCCCTTGACCAACCGTCCACCCTTTCACCACTTTCAGTGCAGCCTAAAGGCCTTGCATTGTTGAAAATAATTACGGAGTTGATGCCTGCAATATCAAGCATTCTAATGAAAAAATGCAAGAAGCCAACTTCTAGTAATTTTTGTGTTGTATAGGAAGCAGATTTTGGGCGACGGTATAGACACCTCATTGATTGTTGTTGCCCTTACTTGGTGAAACTTGTCCATACTACATACAGACTTGGAGACTACTTCTCTGACTTCACTGTTGGTTTTCGTTGGTGAAGGACGTAGCCAGCGTGTAAGTTAAATGGAGCAAGTGGCCCTTACGAATTCTGGATGTTCTAGGATGTTCTTCAACGTTTCTGTGACTATAGTTTCGCTGCTTGACAGCATTCTCAGACAGATTAAAATTGAATTAGTACGGAATCATGACAACTACAAATAAAGATCTGTTGCTATGTCATGATTTTGTACTAATTCAATTTTAATGAGTAGAACAACCCACATATACTCACAAACAAATTGTTATTCGACGACTACATTACTCGGCGCCAGAAAAAGGTTCAATCGCAACATTCTTTCATATTTATTAACAGCTGCTTAGGCGTTTAAATGGTGGTATCGCCAAACCTTATCTTCTTTAAAGTTCATTGGTTATATAAGTATTAAAATCACAATTACCTGCAGCGATTCCAGTTATCATTCGTCCAACAAGTAGCATGGGTACATTATAGGACAAAGCTATTAACGACCAACCAGCAACAGCAGGTACCACAGCTATTTTCAAAGTGTTCAGTCTTCCGATTCGGTCCATTATCGAACCGCTTATTAGCGAACCAATTGGATTAGATAAAATTATAATACTGGCTGAAAACAAACAAAAAAAAGTTGAAAAATTAAACACTGTCTACATTGAAATTCATATCTAGACACTATGAAAACTACAACTAAAGCATCAGACAACCAAAGTCATGATTGGTACTGAGGCTGAATATACTAGGCCCATTACATAATGATGATACTGCAACAACTTGCAAAATTGCGACCTGGAATGCATTTGGTGTTAAATGCAAAGAAAATGTGATTTTGCAAGAGATGAATGCACGAAATATATACAGGGTGCGAGAATAATATAGCACCAAATTAGATTATGCAGAAATGGTTTAACATTTGGTGGGATAGGTGATATAGTATACTCTCGATTATCCGAGTTAATGGGGAGGATCAGCAACAAGGATAATACGAACATATTAAAATGTAAATGTATATATATATATATATATATATATATATATATATATATATATATATATATATATATATACATATATATATATATATATATATACATATATATATATATATATATATATATATATATATATATATATATATATATATATATATATATGAACACACATACACACACCAAAATAATAGAGGTTCAACGAAAAAATTACAGTAGATCAATATTGATGATTTCTAGTTTTTGTTTCATGGTTAAAACGTGTCTTTTCCGTTTCAGCGACATACTGTATGTTGACTGAATTTAATAGAAAATAGACTGTGAACACACAAACTCGCTTTGCAATCGAAAATCAACTGACAAACTAAGTAATTTCAGTAGTCTTCATAAATTGAAAAACCTGAAAATTGGATATTACACTAAAGTCGTTGGGGGCCACAGGTTAAAAATATTTTCAAGATGGCGGCACTTCCTGTTATACCGGAATTAGATGTCGATTCGCTTATTTTAAATGGAACAGCCTGTATTTTATTGCAGTTTCGGATTCTCTTTTTGTAAATAATGTTCTATACCTATCATCAACCGTCTAGAAGATATTTAGACTTTAAGATAAAATTTGACATCTACGGCCAGTCGTAAAGATACCGATATTTTTATAGTAAGAACATATTTCGTTACGATTTTTAGAATTATCTTGAAAGATATTTCACTTCATCTATTTCCACATCGAGACTAAAGATAGAGTATACAGAGTGCCAAAAAAAAATTTTCAAATTGGAACCCCCTTTTTTTATAACCCTATCGTGTTAAGCTCAAAAAATCACTGATACTTTGTATGTAATTACCTATACCTAAATCAAACGGTTTTCATTTTATTTTGAAAAAACTCATTTCAAAGCCTGATATTTTGATAAATTTCCTACCATAAGCGTTAGCCATGGAAAATAATTCGCCGAGTGTGTTTCTATGGAAACTTTGACAGTTTGTTGATTAACTGGCTAATAATGACACGGTTCAATTACACACACGAAGCTTATTTAAATTTATTTACTGTTTATGGACAATGTAATAAAGTAATTTCGCGAACGTGTGAAACATTTGCTGATAGATATCCAGATAAACAGAAACCGTCAAACGAATAGTAGACAATTTCAAAAACAATTCACACACAACATGGACTGAATATAATGAAACAAAAATTAACGTCCTAAGTGTTCAAATTGACGACCTCTGGCGCCAAGACATTTTTCACAGCTACGTGTCAATCCCTCATGTGTGGCCCTTCTTATTGAATCCGGATCCAATTCACGAAATGATTCTCGAACCCGCTGCATGCAATCTTCTTTAAACTGCATTGATGTAGATTTTATTTTTTATAGTACCCCATATAAAAAAATCGAGAACAGATAATTCAAGCGATCGAGGCGGTCAAAGGTGTGGCTCATTGTTGGCAATATATTGGTCAGCAAATAGAGATTGTAAAAGATTGTTAACCAGGTGACCATTATGAGGAGGGGCCCCATCATGTTGGTAAAATATTTGCCTATATTAATGCAATGGAAGGTTGTCCAAATAAGTTACTTCAAAATTTTGCAAAATTTCCAAATAACGCTCACCTACACCTAAATAAAGTTTACACAAAGTATTTTATGAATTTCGGATTAATTCTCACCATTCAAATTATCGTCGTATATTTCTAGGGCAACAACGCCATCATTCCTTATAGCACAATAAACATTAAACTGCCAGCTTTCCTGAAAATGTCCTTCCCTAGAAGGATGAACATTGGTGTCACTCCAATAGTGAGAATTACGACGATTGAAAAGTCCATTCTTTGAAAATTTTGCTTCATCCGCCCATATGATGTTATCTAAAAACAGCTCGTTTTCTTGGAATCGCATTAAAATAAATTCACAGAACTCCACCCTTCTGGAAAAATCAGTCTCCTTTAAATGTTCCACAACTGAACAAGCATAAGGATGGAACTTATGTTTTCGTAAAATTCGCAGAACGGAGGTTTTGGACAATCCTGACTCCAGTGCTACTTGCCTCGTTGACTTTGTAGGGCATGCGGCAAAATATCCCAAAATTGCTGTCTCAATTTGTTTGTTGTCAACAATGGGTTTAGCCCTCTGCACCTTTTTCTTGACATATCCCTAGTTGTTGAAATTGTCTACTATTCGTTTGAGGGTTTTACGTGACGGTTTCTGTTTATCTGGATATCTATCAGCAAATGTATCACACGTTCGCGAAATTACTTTATTACATTCTCCATAAATAGTAAATAAATTAAAATAATCTTCGTGTGTGTAATTTAACCGTGCCATTATTAGCTAGTTAATTAACAAACTGTCAAAGTTTCGATAGAAACACACTCGGCAATTTATTTTCCATTGCTAACGCTTATGGTAGGAAATTTATCAAAATATCAGGCTTTGAAATGAGTTTTTTCAAAATAAAATGAAAACCGTTTGATTTAGGTATAGGTAATTACATACAAAGTATCAGTGATTTTTTGAGCTTAACACGATAGTGTTATAAAAAAAGGGGGTTCCAATTTGAAAATCGCGAGATTTTTGCAATTTCTCATTGCAAACTTCAAGAAGTTTTTTTTGGCACTCTGTATACTCTATCTTTAGTCTCGATGTGGAAAAAGATGAAGTGAAATATCTTTCAAGCTAATTCTAAAAATCGTAACGAAATATGTTCTTACTATAAAAATATCGGTATCTTTATGACTGGCCGTAGATGTCAAATTTTATCTTAAAGTCTAAATATCTTCTAGACGGTTGATGATAGGTATAGAACATTATTTACAAAAAGTGTTCAGAATTTATTGTAGAATCCGAAACTGCAATAAACTACAGGGTGTTCCATTTAAAATAAGCGAATCAACATCTACTTCCGGTATAATCGGAAGTGCCGCCAACGACTTTAGTGTAATATCCAATTTTCAGGTTTTTTCTATTGATAGTTTTCCCGCAATCGATCATGGGACGAGACCTCCCGGAGGACCACCCAGTACATATATATATATATATATATATATATATATATATATATATATATATATATATATATATATATATATATATATATATATATAGCGAGATAAAAACCATAACCGCGATAGATACCCATACATATGGTCGTGTTTTAAAGAAAAGGCTCGTCTCAGTCAGGAAGTCGGTATAATGCTGTATGAAAAAGCTATGCGATGTGTAGGAAATATCAATGTGTTTTTCCAAGAATATTGGTACGGATAAAATGATTATACATGGTGTGTTTTTGGTTTCCTGCTATGTACCTACATGCGGCGACAGTGAGCGAGAGAGGGACACGGAGTAGCTGCTTTGAGTAAAAAACGACTATTTACTAAGAAACTGAAGACTTCACTTGAAAAATAAAATACTTACCGATCCAAGGTTTTTCAGTTTCGGTATATGAAAATTCACTATTGTCATCACCTAATTGTGGCAAAAGTATGGCTGAATATGCTAAAGCTATCCCTACTACTACGTGAAATAATGCTGCCACCGCAGATGCCCATACCTGTAATTGCAGAAAACCAAGTCAAAACTTGCATAAAAAATTACATGTACAAGAAAACTACAAAAACAAGTGCTCCATCAATAAAAGAGCGATCGCTAGGTGTGTCGATTGCATAGCTCAAAAATTTTTAATTCCAGAAACACAAGCCTTTTGGGGCCACAGTCATTTTTCCTCTCATTAGCTCCTTTGTACACTATTTTTACACTCTTACTATTACGCATACAGGCTGGTCCAATAGTGCGTTCAAATTCAATATCTCCTTTATTATTCTATAATAATAAAAAAGGGTTCGGGACGCAGCAAGTGCGTTTTGGTAGTGATTTTTTATTAAATGCTTCAAACTTGAATAACTCAATTTTCTATAAGTTTAGAAAGTTGAATTTTGGTACGTAATAAGGCCTTTCCCAAGGCAACACATCAACCAAATGTCATTAAAACAACTTTGTAATTTTCGGAGAAAACACTTTTTTTCGAAAGAAAATTCAAATTTTGAATAACTCAATTTTCTATAAACTTACAAAGTTCAATTTTGGTACATAGTAAGGTCTTTCCCAAGGCGATATATCTACAAAATTTCATGAAAATAGCTTCCGATATAACATCCCGATTGTTTAAATAAGAGAGATGATGGTCTTCGCCTTCCGACTACTTGGAAACCTATTATATCTTCTTTACAAACACACAAAAAGAAAATAAATTCCACAGACAATTTTATTTCCCCATTATCTGCCTCAACAAATGCCGGTGACCCTCTTAATCATCCTCATCCTCTAAGTACCGTGACCAAAGCCCCCCACTTAATTGACGGTGGCCCCACTACTTTCACTGATAACGAAGCAGGTAGACGGAACGACATATATAAGGCAAGACTTGCAACGAACTGCAAGATCTCTCTGACGCCTAGGGTTGAACACACTGAGACCTCACAGACGATCTCCAGCGAGATTTGGGGAGTAGGCAGATTGAGGCCCCGTAATCGAGCTATAACAACCCAACCCACCTTTGTCCACCGCTCTAAGGAGTAGGCAGATTGAGGCCTTAGTGTCCTTACATATTTCCTTTACCTACCTTTGTCCACCACTCTAAGGAGGTAGATTGAGGCCTTAGAGTTTCCTTGCAGATTTCCTTTACCTCTTGAAAATTGCTCCAAAATAGGAGCCGAAACGTCGAGTTTTCATAAATTCTGGACGCGGTTCAACCCGAGAACCATGTCTCATATATATATATATATATATATATATATATATATATATATATATATATATATATATATATATATATATATATATATATATATATATATATATATATATATATATATATATATATATATATATATATATGAGATAACACAAAAGTTACTTGAAAAGAAATTGTTTGTAATCATGCTTACATAATATCTAAGGAACAGATGTTATGTAAAATACATAGAGCAGTGTTACATAACATTTATGGCACATAGAAAGAAACACTGAAAAGGACATTTCATATTTAATGTACCCTACACGTTACATAACTGCAATTTTTATAGAACCGTATGTGCTGTAATTTAGACATATCAATTATGTAACTGTGTTTGCTGGGTGTAGATAACTTGAATAAGCTGTCATAGTGGATCACCTGTATGTTAGAGATAAACGCACATTAGATAGAGAAAACGAATTTATTAATCATATTTTACAAATGGTCTTACCTGCGGCAACATAGTCCTCCATTTTGTACTGGTATAGTGGCTGAGAGATCTACAACTAACAATGATTTCTTGAAATTTGGCATCTTGTTTTTTTTCCTCGAGTATCTTCTTCTCTTTCTCATCGATGCTGCAAAGCAAATAATGATTCAAGTATTTGTCTTGCTTTAACTTAATAAAACAATTTACATTAGCTGTTTGCACAGCACTTAACTTCCATTTACACTGAGTTTTGTTTGTTAGTCATGAAAATATAAAACACTTGAAGACTCGGCAAATTCTAAATCTAAACGCCTATGAATGTTTTCGAACAGTCAATCATTAAAAAAAAACCGGCAAACATTTATTATGTTATTGTGGCAACGCCTATTGATTTTAATTAGGTAGAATATTTTTGAGATATAATTATTTTTTAATGTTTTGCGTTACATTAAAATTTTAATCAACGAGTGTCATTCCCGTGTCCGTCTGGTATCAGAGAAGTGATACAAGAAAAGAACCCATTGCGTAGACTAGCTCATAACTCCGAAACAACCGCTGGGAGAAGACTTGCTGACCCTGTCCACCCAAGATAATTCCATTTAGCAAATGACCAAAGCTCTTCGTTCCCAAAAACCCCTGATCTGACCAATGCGTTGTCAAAACGGTATTGTATACACTGATGCAGAAAAATCAAGTGCCTTCGCTCATCACCTAGAGTTGCAATTCCGTCCCAATAAGAATGACGTTGATCTGTCGCAGTCGCAAGAACGCACCCTGGTGTAAAAGTGTCAAGCATGCGCTTCGCACTATAACAGATACTGATATCGTCCTCACCTCCTACAAAGATGTTTCTCAATTAATCAAGACCGTAAAACAGCTTAACAGTAAGTTTTAGGTTGTGGTAAACTTTAAATGTTGATTTCCTAGCCAACAAACCTTAGGTTAATAGAAAATTGAGTTATTGACATTTGAAGCATTTAATGAAAAGTTGCTACCAAAACGCACTTACTGCGTCTCGATTTTTTTCTTACAAACATATTTAGATAAAAAATGCAATCAAATAATAGTGTTAAAACATTTTGTAGGGAACACCAACGACTTATGGGCCAGCCTGTGATTGTCAAAATAATTTGATAAGATGCAGCTCAAGACACCCTATAATTAACTTATACAATTTTTTCTCGTCTCTTGTATAATAATACTTATATTGAGCTTTACCGTAGGAATGCGTCACCCTGTATATATGTAAACAGATAAAAACTGAACGTAAACCCGGATATGGATTCTAGGGGGCCTAGTTTGCTCTCATTTGAAGAAATCTTTTTAAAATTCTAAAGTCGCGGTCTCCTCATTGACGAATTTTTTGTACGAAAATTAAGAAGTTTAAAATTTAGTTAAATACTTTACTACTGAATCGTTAGGAATAAAATATCTCGATATTTTATTGCAATTATTCGGGTCTCGACCCGAAACATCAAACAAAAGAAGATGAGCAAGCAGAAAATTTAATATCAAGAATATCAAGAAGGAAAGATGATCGATGGGAAAGTGGTCTCTTGTGACGAAATGAGGAAGGAGGTCTTCCTAATAGCAAAAGCATAGCTATACAAAGATTTAGGTTTATAGAAAAAATGACTATGAACAGGGAGTTTTTCAAAGCGTATTCCCAAAAAATAGTTGAATATGTAGAAAAGGGATATGCTGGACAGCTAACTAAAGAAGATTTAGAACAGCATCAAGAAAAAGTTTGGTATTTACCCCACTTTGGGGTAATGAGCACTAACAAACCAGGCAAGCTACGATTTGTAATAGATGCAGCAGCGAAAGTTCAAGGTAAAAGTCTAAATGATTACTTATTAAAAGGACCAGATCTACAAAACAGTTTAGTTGGTATTATATGGAAATTTAAAGAAAAGCCGATAGCTGATATTAGAGAAATGTTCCATATGGTATTAATTAGAAATGAAGATCAACATGCCTAAAGGTTTTTATGGAGAAACAGCCCCACAGAAAACTTATATACTTATGTTACGCAAGTCATGATTTTTGGTGCAGTATACTGCACAGTATATAAAAAACAGAAATGCTTTAGAATTTAAATATTTGTATCCAGACGCAGTGGAAGCAATTATTAAACGACATTACATGGATGATTATTTGGATAGTTCAGAGAGTACGGAGAAAGCTGCAAAGTTAATAAATGAAGTAATATTAATCCACAAGAAAGGAGGTTTTGAATTAAGAGGATGGGTCTGCAATTCTGAAAAGTTTTCACAAACTATATACCAGAAAACGTTCGGACTACAGAACAAATGTTAGAAGATTCATAGCAAGAAGAGGGCAGCCAAAGATCATGTGGAGTAATAATGGAACAAATTTAAAGTCTTCAGATAAAGATGAAATTGTAATCGTAATGGACAATCAGTTACCTCGAAACAACAGGCCACTTGGAGTAGTTGAAGAAATTTACCCTTCAAAAGATGGAAAAGTTAGAATTGTTGATGTAAAAACCAAAACACGAGTATATAGGCGGCCGGTATCAAAAGTTTGTCCTATAGAAATGTTAGAAGACAATTTTCAACATTTCTCCCCCCTAAATATAGTCTAATTGTCTTCTAACATTTCTATAGGATAAACTTTTGATACCGGCTGCCTATATACTCCTGTTTTGGTTTTCACATCAACAATTCTAATTTTTCCATCTTTTGAAGGGTAAATTTCTTCAACTAGTCCAAGTGGCCAGTTGTTTTACCTACGACAATTAGACTATATTTAGGGGGAAAAATGTTGAAAATTAGATATCATGTTTCCATGTTACCCATGTGTTTTGTTATTTTGATCATAGTTTTGTTATTATTGATAGCAACAGTGTAGTTTGACAGAGTAAATAAATAGTTATAATGTTAGAGCTACATACATTTTATAGTTATAGTAAATAGTTTACAGTAAAAGCCTAGTTCTAACAATGTCATCCTATAATTCAATGATACATCGTTCATTTTAAATACCTAGTTTAAAATAAATTTTGACAAAAAAAATCAATAAGATCTAGTAATAGTTAGGTACTAGATAACAAATATGTTTTGATGACTTACTTTGAAAACATTTCAGAAAACATTTAAAAAATTCTAAACGCCAGTACAACTATAAAGGTAGCTTTTAAATCTTACAAGACGCCTGTGTTGCCTGACCTAACCTTACCTTTTTTTTAATATCACTGAAATTCGCTGACTTTTCCCCGTTTTCCAGATTTTCCAGACAAGTGGGCACCTTATTTTAAGAGGTAACTTAAGAAATCGCATAATAACCAATCGTGGTCCAGTATTATTACAAGACGCCTGTGTTGCCTGACCTAACCTTACCATTTTTTTTAATATCACTGAAATTCGCTGACTTTTCCCAGTTTTCCAGATTTTCCAGACAAGTGGGCACATTGTTTTAAGAGGTAATTTAAGAAATCGCATAATAACCAATCATGGTCCAGTATTATTGCGTCCCAGGTCCCTGGACATCGGCCCATTGAATTTTTCTTAAGGGGATTTGTAAACAATGATGTTTATTTATCAAAACCATAGAAGTGTAAAGAATAAATGATTAAACATGTACCAGACATTTTTGAAGAAGTGACAACAACGCCCTTTCAATGGTGTTTTCTCGGTTTTCCAGACACGTGGGCACATTGTAAGAGTGGGAGGACTACACAAATGAAATGTGAAAATATATTGACTAAAATATACTAAATACCTGAATAGAAACATACTATTGGCATTCTTATTGAAATATTTAAAGACAATCCTATCAAACATAAAATAAAATAAACAAAGATAAAACTAAGTGGTCTAAAAAATTGACATGTAAGTTTTCCATGTACAAGCAGATTTTTTCCTAAATGTTTTGTCCTTGCCTCGTGCAGAAATAATCTATATTTGATGACTTCATGAAGATTTGGTGGCACGCGAGGAAATCAAGATTAATTGCAATTTGTCTCAATTTGACAAAGATTTCAAAACAAGACAATTAATTAACCATTTGTTAATTTATTTTCGCAAATTGTTGCTACGTAGCTTGAAGTAGATGAATAAGGCTAGCCATAATAAAAAATGCAGAAAATAGTTTTATTGATTCCACTTTACTCAACCTTGGGAATATTAATAAAATCAATGGCCCTTGAAAGCGGTTTTATCTATGACAAAAATACATGTATAACTCGTCGAAAATTAAAAGCAGACGGATAAACAATACTTGTTAGGAACGACTTGTTATATTAGTGAATTTTCTTAAATAAAAAAAAACACTAATGAGGAGATTCCGACTTTTGAATTTTGAAAAAATTTCTTCAAATGAGCGCTAATTAGGCCCCCCAGAACACATATCCGGGGTCAGTTTCAATTTATATATATATATATATATATATATATATATATATATATATATATATATATATATATATATATATATATATATATATATATATCACACCGATAACTCAAAAAATACTGGGCCGATTTTGATTAAATTTGGTGAATACCTTCCTTTTGCAAGTGGATTGGATAGGTTCGTTAGCCAGGAAAATCGCCCAAGTTTTCCCGGAAAATTTTGTTTTCTTTAAAAAAAAATTATATCTCCGGAATTAACCAAGTAAGGGCAACCAAATTGGGTACGCGGGTTTATATTATTATAGCTGAGTTACTCACGAAAATTTAGCTCCGTAGGTCAAAAGACAAAAAAGTTATAGGTATTTAAAGAAAAATAAATTGGGGTTTTTCTCAAAACGTCAAAGTTGCCATTTAAAACGTCAAAATTGGCAACATTTACGTAAAGAACTTGGATCTAATACCGGCTATGGAAAGAAAGTGTCTCAAGAAGAATGTTTTACAAACCCTGAAGTCTTAGTTTCAACCGTCATTGTCCTTCATTTTACTAAAATATTTCCAGAAAATTCATTTGAAATAGAACCTTTCTCTGATGCTGGCAGTTTAATGGGTATATAATTTTTGCCGAATTTTCGTAAAAAATCAATAAAGCTCAATATATCCGTTATTATACAAGATATGAAAAAAATTGTATACATTAATTATAGAGTGTCTTGAGCTACATCTTAAAAAATATGTCTACAATCACAGAGTGGCCCATAAGTCGTTAGTGATACAAATTTTCTTTTTTTTTTAATCAAACACGCTTCATGTTATTGCATTTTAGCATTTTCCATCGAAATATAATGCATGTTTGTAAAAAAAGAAATTCTGGACGCAGCAAGTGCGTTATGGTAGCGAATTTTGATCAAATGCTTCATATTTGAATAGCTCAATTTGCTGTTAACCTATAAGGTTGACCAAGAAACGAGTTTTTTCCGAAACACTTTAAGTTTATTTTAGGAAATTTTTGTACATTTTCGAACAATAAAGTTATTTTGATGAAACATGATACATTGTTTTTACTATATTGGGTATACTGATAACCAAATTTGATGCCTGCTTTCTTAAAAAAACGCACATATTTGCTATTAAATTTTTTTAAAATGAAAATTCACTACCATAACGCACTTGCTGCGTCCCGAACTTTTTTATTGGTAGTTTTTTACTGTAAAAAGTCCGGTGCAGCAAGTGCGTTGTGGTAGCAAATTTGCAAAACTCTATAAATCAATTCCAATAACTCAAATTCTATAAACCTGGAAACTTTAGTTTGGTGCATAATAAAGCTTCCATAAATGCAACACGTGCACCAAATCTCACCAAAATAACTTACTTAATTTCGGAGACACATTTTTTAAAGATTTAGCGGAACCTACTTTTTGTCAACTTTTTCAAATAGTACATCTGTATATTGTTGTAGGCAGATTGAGGCTTCGTAATCGAGTTGCACAAACCTAACTTACCCTTATCCACCACTTTAAGTAGTAAGCAGATTGAGGCGTTAGAGTTCATCCCCTTTCGTATTTCCTCAACCTCCTGAAAATGGCTCCAAAACAGGAGTCGAAACGTCGAGTTTTAATAAATTAAGGACGAGGTTCAACCGGAGAGCCTAGTATATCTCATATCTCTGTGCGTGCGTGCGTGTGTGTGTGTGTGTGTGTTTACGTTGTAATACAGCTCACGGTTCTCACAGAGTTAGGCTACCTCATTTAAAAGATAAATCTAAAAAAAGTTGGGACGGAGTAAGTGCGTTATGGTAACGAATTTTCATTTAAATGTTTTTAATAGCGAATATGTATTTTTTCAATGAAAGAAAGCATCATATTAAGTAGTATAGTCTATATAGTAGAAACAATGTACCATTTCATCAAAATAACTTTATTGTTAGAGCCTCGGTGGTTCAGTGGTAAGAAAGTGAGCCTCTGAACCGAAGGGTACTGGGTTCGTTTCTCAGGGTTCCCCTCTCCCTTTTTCAGTACACACTGTAACATTAACATCAACCGAGGTTGTCGCATTGTATTTGAGCAAGTTGAATTTCTGCACGTTCCGCCCTTCGGAGGAGGCGTACAGCCGTCGGTGCCGAGTCCATGCGGGTTTGCACACGCTAAAGCTCCCTACCCTCCTTACAGAACAACAGAGGTTCGGCAAAATTTCCAGGATAGTGAGGTGAAACTACTCCCTAGCGTCGGTGATTGGCAATAGTCGCAGAAATAGACTAACATTAAAGAAACAAACACAAACAGCTTTATTGTTTGAAAGGGTACAAAGATTTTAATGGGAATCCGCTATCTATTGGTAAAAACGACGTATCATAATTTTTTATATGTGTTAATAGTTGCGAAGGAATTGAAATAACTCGGAAACGACGAAAGCTATTTAATTGTTTCCATACAAACATGAAGCATGCATGATAATTATATGGAAAATGCAAAAATGCAAAAACAAAATTTGTATCACCAACGACTTATGACGACTTATATGATCCTGTTATTGCCAAAATTATTTTGATAAGATGTAGCTCAAGACACCATAATTAACGTATAAAATTTTGTCTCGTATCTCGTATAATATCAATTATATTGAGCTTTACCGTAAAAATGCATCACCCTGTATATATATGTAAACAGATAAACACTGAAACTAAGCCCGGAGATGGATTCTAGGGGGCCTAGTTTGCGCTCATTTGAAGAAATCTTTTTAAAAATTCAAAAGTGGCGGTCTCCTCATTAACGCATTTTCTCTACGAAAATTCGCTAAAAATTATAGACCGATATATATATATATATATATATATATATATATATATATATATATATATATATATATATATATATACATATATATATATATATATATATATATATATATATATATATATATATATATATATATATATATATGAAAATTGAAACTGGCCCCAGATATGTGTTATAGGTGGCCTAGTTGGCGCCCATTTAAAGACATGTTTTCAAAATTCAAAAGTTGCAATCTCCTCATTGTGAATTTAAAAAAAATAAAATTCACTAAAAACCAATAAGTAGATTTTAAAATTGAAGCTTTGAATACACAATCAAAAGAACGTACCAAACAGGCGCTGCTCGCCGGACCTTCCATATTCAAATTAAGGGGCTGAAAGTCACCACTGCTAGGGGTTGAATACTACAAATTTTCTTAGGGTTCAAAAAAGTATCCACCTCGAAAGCGAAATCGACGTGCTTTGGGGATTCTCAAAATTCTCAGCAGTTCTAGGCAAAATCCTGGTGCAGCAATTTATAATACGAGGTAAGCGCCAAAATTTCCCAGCCTGATTATGAAAGAAACGTAAAGTCACAAATGTTATTTTCCAATAAAATTAAATAAAAAATAAATTAATAAAAAATAAATTCCCTCCTAACATCAATGCGCTTATTCATCGTTTCAGTAATAATTATACCCCAAAAATATTATTTTTGTCTTGCATACAGACTTGGAGAATACTTCAAGTCTGTATGCAGTATGGACCAGTTTCACCAAGTAAGGGCAACAACAATCAATGAATTATTTTTGTCATCAAAATGTGACCAAACTGCAGCTTTGACCTCTTCGTCATGACTCAAATGGCGCCCGCAAACGTCGTTTTTCAAATTTCCAAATAGGTAGGGCCATATCTGGACTATACGGAGCATGATCAGTTTGTGTGAAAGCGCAGTTATGAATTACGGTTTGTACAATCAGCAGTGTGCACGGGTGCATTGTCATGGAGCAAACGCACGCCTCTGGTCAGTTTCCCCACGTCTTTTCTCCCGAATATTTTGTCGTAATTTATGCAGAAGTGTTGCGTAATATGTCTCGTTAACTGTGGTGTTGCGTTCTTTAAAGTCTATGAGAATAATACCCTTACAATCACAAAAAACCGCAGCCTCTATCTTTTTCCTACTCTGTTTTTAATATACTTTGAATTGTTGTTTCATATTATTCATTTGTAAGTTATTAAATTAAGTGGTAATAATAATAAATAATAGGATAAACTGTTTTCGATTAGAACTTCAACAAATCGATGTATCCATTATGCAAACACAGTAAAATAAGTTAAGTTTGTTTTCATGCTTGACTGTTTTTTCCCAAAGCACTCGTGTGTAATATGATTTAATGGTACATTATTTATAATTTATTAAATAACGGTTGTTGAATTAATTGACATGTTATGTATCTAAAAACATAATTAGTATATTTTCTCAACCATAAACTTGGTTTCTTATATTTTTGAATATTGCATTTAATAATCACCTGGTAATAGTGTAGCGATTTTTTTGCAATAGGTGAAAACTTTTGAATCAAATTAGGATCACCTACAATATTCTTTTTGGATATTTATGGTCTTCACCATGCAACACTCGCTGATAAATTTTGATCGTACCTAAAAGTTTACTTATTTACATCTGGTTTTTCTTTTTAATTTAAAGCTTCCCTTATTCATGATGTTTTCATAAGTAAAATTAACAATTATTCATTCAGTTGTTCGGAGGGCTCCGTTTTAGTGCCATTTCTTTTTATGTGGCATATAAATTGACTTCTTTCGTAAGAAACGAGATATCTTCAGCGGTGGTGACAAAATAAGTGCAAAAATGTTGAGATAGTGAAACAGCAGATGACATGTTTGTTGTTCGACTATTAATGTTGCCAAAATACAAGAAGCTACAGCAACAACAATAAGAACCTATTGTTTTTAGTTAATTTTATTTAAAAAATTCACTAATGAGGAGATCGCGACTTTTGAAAAACATTCTTCAAATAAGCGCAAACTAGGACCCCTAGAATCCATATCCGTGGTCAGTTTAATGGTCAATTTCAATTAAATTTGGCGAGTACCTTCCTTTTGCAAATGGCTTGGATAAGTTCGTTAGCCAAGAAAATCGGCCCAGTTTTTTCTTGAAAATTTTGTGTTTTCTTTCGGAAAATTTTATTTCTATATTTTATGGCAACCAAATTTGGTACGCGGGTATACATCATAAAAAGTTAACTATGTACCAAAATTTAGACCTGTAAGTTAGAAGAGGAAAAATTAGAGGCATTTAGAGAAAACAAAATTGGGCGCCACTGATAACCAGAGAAACGCACAAAAACAAAATATTTTGTGTGTATAACAAAATCTATTGTATATTACAGACAAAGATTACGTTTTTTTGGCGGAAGAAGGTCAAGACATGTCAGAAAAATTACTTTGAAATTTTTATAGTTTTTCCCTCTTAAAACGTCAAAGATGCAATTTGAAACGTCAATATTGGCAACTTTTAGGCAAAGGACCTCGAATGAATACGGGTTATGTAGCAAGAAGTGTGTTTTACAAACCCTTAAGTTTCAGCTACAACCGTCATTGTTTTTCATTTTGCTAAAATATTTCCAGAAAATTCATTTCAAATAGAATCTTTCTTTCATGCTTTGGCTGTAGTTTTACTTATAGAGCGAAAAAAAGGTACCGCTGTTTAAGCACATTTCGAGCACGAAGGAGTGCGACATTTGATACAGTTATATGTGGAGTGCAAAAAGATAAAATGTGTATGCACAATGTATGTTACAAATACATTAAACAATGGTTTATTTTAATTAGATAGTCGGATTCCCCCGTTCTGAGCTGACCGTTAATTAATAGGTGAAATGTCAAACGCATAAAACTCCGTGGTTAAACAGCCGCACTGAGATTATACTGTACTCTGTGATAAAAGAACACCCATAATGTTCAAACTTAAAAATTTAATGATTTACGGCCGAATTTTGACCACTGCACCGGTCCACTAGTATGGTTTAATACTCTATAATTTTTACCGAATTTTCGTAGAAAAAATTCGATAATGAGGAGATCGCAACTTTTGCATTTTGAAAAGATTTCTTCCAACTAGCGGGAACTAGTATCGCTAGAACCCATATGCAGTGGTAGTTTCAGTTTATCTGTTTACATATATACAGGGTGACGCATTTCTACGATAAAGCTTAATATTGCGGTTACTAGAAAAAATTGTATACGTTGATTATAGTGTTTCTTTTTTATTTCAATCGCACACCTCTTATATTATTGCATTTTCGATCGAATTATAATGCACGTGTGTAAAAAAAAAAATTGCTGTGTTCATCGTTTTCGCGTTATTTCAATTGTTTCCCATTTTTGGCACATATCAAAAATTAGGATACGGCGTTTTTACCAACACATAGCAGTGTGCCATGAAAATGACGCATTCAGAGAGGTCTTCGTTTACATTATTCGTGAAAAAAATCGAGGTTGGTAATTAATAATAAATGTTTAATAAGTTATTGTAAAAAAATGTTTTCGGATTTTCGTGAAAAAAAATGTACAAATTTTCATGAAAAAAACGTTTTGTTAGTTTTGTCAAAAAGCTTTTTGTGAAATAATTAGATGTTGGTAGGTGGGTAAAATAGGTTGAAGAGTTCGTTGGCCAGGAAAATCGGACTAGTTTTTTCTGGAACATTTTTAGTTTATTTTCGGAAAATTTTTGTACTTTTTCAAACAGAACATTTAAAGTTTATTTTCGGAAACATTTTGTACTTTTTCAAACAATAAGGTTATTTTGAGGAAATGTGGTACATTGTTTCCACTAGGTTATACTGGTAATCAAATTGGATGCCTGCTTTCATTAAAAAAACATATTTGAATTAAAAATATTTTTATGAAAATTCACTACCATAACGCACTGCGTCCAGACTTTTTTTTTATCTCTAAAAATAACAAAGATATGGCAACCAAGTTTGGTTTCTACTATAAGACGTATAATAAATATATATATATATATATATATATATATATATATATATATATATATATATATATATATATATATATATATATATATATATATAAATTCAGATCCCTAAGTTACAAGAAAAAAAGTATAAGCATTAAAAAACATAGGTGCCAATGGAGGTCAAAGGCCGACACAAGACCAAAAATTTTTGTGGTAAACAAATTCTATTTAATATTACAGGCAAAAAGTAACATTTTGTGGTGTAAAAAGGCCAAGTACGAAAAAAAATTACCTGGAAAATTTTACAATTTTGCTTCAAAAAAAATTACCTGGAAAATTTTACAATTTTGCTTCTCAAAAAGATCATGATTTTAAACGTCAAAATTTGTGATTTTTAGACAAAGATTCTGTAACTAATGCGAGTGACAAATATTGCATGAAATGTTTTTAACAAGTTAAAAGATTTGTTTCAGCTGTTACTCTCCATCATTGGATTTATATATTTGCAAAAAATACATTTGAAATGGACCTTATTTGCAATGTTTTGGCAGCAGTTGGACATGTAGGTATGTGCGACCGATCGGAAATAAAAACAAACACATAATATTTATTTCATCGAATCTACTTACCTTCTGCCACAATAAAATCATGATATTTTTGCACATCTTGTTACAAATGACCGAAGACAGTAAAAAATGTACATACGACCTTATGTGATTATGGCCGAGAAACATAGCTGGTATTATACTTCACTTCACACGTCCTCTATGTCCGAGTGGTAAAGGTGACTGGTATATCAGCAAATATGATCTTTTAACGCGGGTTCCAATCTTAATTGTGACAGAATTTTTTTAAATTCTTTATTCTTTTATTCAATTTTAACGTTATCTGATGAGATTATGTAATTTCAATAAATGTTGTAGCCAATTTTCGTAGAAAAAATCACTAACGAGGAGATAACGATTTCTCAAGACTTTAATTGAATTTTATAGCAGATCAAGTTGTTTGTTCTTGCCCTAACTTGGTGACACCCTCCGATATTTAATACAGCCGTGATGCTTTTTCTGTGGCTTCACAGGTGCTAGTTTTCTTCTCTGCAACTGGTTCGATTTTTACAGCATCGTCAAGCAAACGAAGAATGTCTCCGTGAAGCCACAGAAAAAGTGTACACGTCTGTACTTAGGCAAAATTATATACCTTATTGTTTTATTTATTATCAACGCTTATCGAATTTCTGCAAAGTGTAAGGAGTGCATTTTCTAACCCTGGTCGCAACATCATTTTATTATGAAAGTACTCTGTACGTTATTAAGTGAACAAGTTTCATTAGTAAGAGTATTGTCCCATTACATCTAAACTGTGTAGTTAAGCGATGGGCGTTTTAAAATTGTTTACTTAGGGATACACGTGCTGTGAAGTTACAATGTAGATCCGTTAGCGTCTTAATAATATATCATCTTCGGCTCCAAGAGCACTATCTTTATATTCGCCTTAGCGTCAGTTGAAGAAAAGCTTAACTTGTACCATGGAACACATTTGAGTGTGAACCATGACCCAACCTGCGTATTAAGATATGCTCCATATTAGTGAAATATCCAGTGCACGTTATATATCGCTATAAATGGTGAGTTTCACACAGAACGCATATTGTTTATTTATTGTACATCTTATTATTTGTTTAATTATAAATTGAGAAGTAATTACAATAAGTGTTTGATTGTAAAAGTGGCTTTAAGTAATCATTTGATAATTAGATTATACGAAAAAAAGCAGTAGCTGAGATTTATTTTCAGTTTGATATTTATACGAGGTTAAGTCAATATAAATAAGTTAAGTAATTGTTGAGTATGTCAGTTTGCAGAAAAAAAGTACAGTCTGTTTGAAAACTAATTGATGATAGTTTGAAAGGTGTGTGGGACACCTTTGCTGTTTGCTCACCCAGTAGGGCGTCATACGGGTAGAGGCGCGGACTTTCAGGCCCGGGTTACGTAACCACAACACGGTTGTTTTAGGGGCATCGGCATATTTCGGTGGGGGTACAGTGGAGCTCGCTACAGGTATCCATTGCACCTACACTTGTCGATGTGTGGATATTGAGAGCGCACATCGTAGTGAGTTCACCTTTGTGTCAATTGCACTTATCAGTATTCACAGTGGGAACCGATGTTGTATTTGAGAGCAGATCTGGTAGCGTGACCGAGATATCGTGGTGAGTTCACCTTTTGTCTCATTGCACGTGTCAGTGCCAGTGTAGGATTGAGGTACTTGGAGAAGGGCACATCATGGTGAGTTCACCTTTGGGTCCATTGCACTTCTCTGCATTTAACTCTAGCTGTAGCGAGCACTCTAGGTGAGGCATTGTGGTGAGTTGACCTTTTGCCTCATTGCACACCTGGAAGCCGGCATAGACCTAGTGCCGGATACAGCATCCAACTAAACACACAGGTAAGAGTTAATGAAAAACCAAGTGTGCAGAAACAAGATCCTCGGCATGCAGCGAAGTCGAGAGACGCGAGTGGTTACAGGACAGTGTCCACTTTTGCCGTCCAGGTGGTGACGGGTGTTCCGCCCATGGACCTGTTAGTCGACGAGCGGTGTCAGCTGTACAACAATGAGAATGCACACCTGGCATCGACGAAAGGCAAGGAAAGAGAGAAGACAGTTGACAAGTGGCAGGAGAGGTGGAACAATCACACTGAAACAGCGGTCTGGACGAGGACGATCATACCGGACCTCAAATCATGGCTATACTGCAGACGCAGGAGGTTGGACTTCTATCAAACACAATTCCTTACCGGTCACGGCTACTTTAGACACTACCTGGTGAAAATGAGACAGGGGGACGACAACAAATGCATTTACTGTGGTGCCGTAGATATAGCTGGATTGCCAAAAGTGGGCATTATATAGGCAAAACCTGGAGTCCCAGCTGGGATGAAGGGTTACAAGACATAATGTTGCATCTCTAATGGTGGGCGAAGAGTAGAACTGGGGCAACGTATCCAGCTTTGTTACAAAAGTTCTGGAAAAGAAAAGGATGGAGGAGAGAGATCTTATGAACAGCACCAGCAGCACCGAACTCGTAAGCCCAGTAACACTACCCAGCTGGGGAGGGGAGCCGTAGGTCCTAGAAGATTAGAAACGAAGAGACGGAGCCCTCACCCGTGAAGATATATCCCGAAGGATCGTTCCAGAGTGTAGGGGCGGTTCGTAAGCGCCTCTTGAGCCACCTGCGGGTGGCCAACGCCCAAAAAAAACGCTCACAGGTTAAACTATTGTTTGAGTATTTAGAGACATTGTCTAGAAGTAGTTTTGAGGCACTGGTGTGCGTTGTTTAGAGTTTATAATGTGGCTCAGTGGAGCATTGATAGTAACTGCTGTTAATGTTGAAGCTGCCCAGTGGCGCATTAGGTAGAAACTGCTCTTAATGCTAGCTTGCTCAGCGGAGCTTTGAGTGTAAGTAGTGATTGATGTTGAGTCGCTCAGTGGAGCGTGTAATTGGAAAATGTTTGATGAACCAATAGTGGAATGCCCCTCGTATATATTAGGTTGTCCTTTAGATGGACGATGGTGTGTTCAAGTATATTTTTAATTACAGGTTAGTGATGTTGTTTGTTACTGGACACATTTGGCACCCGCTCTACCGACTCATTATGCCCGTACCTTAAGGCTTCGCCATCATACTGATAAGTAACAACCTTTAGCATGATTACTCTGAAGTAGATAGCACAACTGCTAAATGATGCATTGCTGACTGTTAAGCTATTTAATTATATTATGTGACCGGTAGTCGATTTTCATTAGTATAATAGGGCAGTGGCGGCGTAGCATAGGTTGGCATCCGGGGCGGTTTTCTATTGAGCGCCCCGAAAACAAAATCGCAGATCAAACACTAAACGTGCTTACGGGACTTTATTTTGCTAAAATATTCGATCACATTATCAAAACTTACTTTCCTGCCCTTTTCAATGGACAATATGCAAAGATTGGGATGTCGCGCTTGGCTCATTGTGGATCTTAAATAAGATTTTATCAATTTTAATATTGAGAAACTTCTTTCACAAGAAGCCACCGAAACACAAATAGTTAAAAAAAACTCTAGACACAGCGCTAGATGCGGAACAGACTCAGAATAGTCCCATTGTACAATGAATTTCAGAAGCTCCAAGGTAGTCCATTGGACCGCTTCTTGGAAAGAAATGCTGGCGGATTCTAAGTGGCGCCTCTGTCATAAAATCTCCAAAATAATGTCCTCTGCAGAAAATTCATCTTAGATTTTTGTCAGATCTGGAACTATACCACGAGGTTGTTCTTCTGTTGACGTAAGCTGAGTTTTAGGCTGAACAACATCAAATGTTATGAGAATGTCATCCGTTGCCTTGTAACGTGGTCTAGTTCTCCGTAAAATCTATTAAGATATCTAGTTCTCCGTAAAATCTATCAAGATATTCTAACATAGCTCTCTGCAGCTCTTCTGGCAATATTAGTCCAGCGTCTTGAGCCATTTATCCTGGCATAAGTTTTCGAAATCTCGTCCTTCCTCTTCTTTCAATCGAAATATCGCAGTCCTCACATTGTTCAGCTGCGTAGGAAATAGCTCTTTCTACTATTTGGATACGTTGGCTTCGAAGAAAAATTTTTAGGGCTTTGATTATTATGACACACTTTTCCAGCGATAGCCCAGATGTTTGTATATACTTTTGTGCCTGGTTAACTTCTTCTGGGACTGCACATTGAAAGAAAAGGTCGCATCAAAAACTGAAGTCACACAAAGCTGGTAAGAGTGTGGATGCTGCTTCTCTTGCATCGGCGTTTTCTCTGCTGCTGCAGCGATCACACATGTCTTCGAGCGTTGATACAAGTTTCTCACAATTATTATTCAGTGGTTTAACAGCGTCGTGATGAGCACTTCATCTTGTCTTTACTAGTCTTTTGACCGATACGCCTACACTTTTCATTAGAAAAGAACTTTTTCTCCTGTTCCGAAAAAAAAATACACTTGAACTAACACTCCCGAAAGAGTGCACTCCCCATAGATTTAGCGATTGATTAGCACAAGGCATAAACAATGCTTTAGGATTGTGTTTTTTTGCTTGTACACCACCATGAGCTCCTGCCATGGTTGCAGCGTTATCATATCCTTGAGCCCGACATAGATGTATGTCCAAGTTATCACCCTCCAGCTGCGTAAGGATATTTTCAGAAAGGTCGCCTGCAGTCTTTTCAGCTATTGGGAAGAAACCTAGAAATGATTCTTTTACTTCAACTTGAACGTATGAACATATCTGATTACATAACTCATCTGATCAACATGTGTATGTCTGGAATGCTATCGAACAGAATTCCGAAATATTTTGGTTTTCTTATGTCATCCATAATGTGATTTTTCACCTCTTTCCCAGAAAGGCAGATAAACTCATCTTGAATGTCTTTGGATAAACAAGAATCTACCCGTTTCCTTTTTGTACAGGCGATAGCATGTTCAATTCTTAGCATATGCGCTTTTAGCACTAGGTCATATTTAGACGATAGAGTAACTAATTCTAAAAAAATCCCTCTAATGTCTGATTAAACCCGCTCTCTATATGCCCTCTAAGAGGAAGATTTTGGCGTGCCAGGAAAATAATAAGGAAAGTAATAAGACTCAAAATGTCACGCCACTTCTTTTTTTCTTGGTCTAAAACCATTTGATGTTCATGGTCGATAGTTTTTTGCAGCCTCAATCCATTTTCCAAGATTTTCCATTTATCAAAACAGGAGAGATGGTTCTCAGAATTCTTGTGTTCAGACACTTTAGGATTTAGTTTCCACCATGAATTAAACCCGTTGACAAAACTCTGATGTTTTGTTTCATGGTGCGTAAACAGTTTGCAGCAAAAACAGTATAAACTGTTTTTTGTTGGAGAGTATACCATCCATTTTCTGATTAATTTTTCTCCATTTGGTAATGCTTGCCTCATTTGCTCCTTCCACCCGCGCCGTCTTCGTCGGGCAGTGCACCAGTCGCTGGCTACTAAGCTACGCGAGTGAGTTGTCCCACGTTGTCACTCTTTAGTGCTTGGCACCCGGGACGGACCGCTCCCACCGCCTCCCTTTAAGCCGCCACTGTAATAGGGTACTTTTATTGTTTATTGAGAGGGTTGTAACCTTATGTCATCGAAGGGTGGCGTTCAATATATTTGAAAAATAAGACTGGCCCTTACAGTAGACAAGATTTTTTAGCGAATGTTCTTAAAAGATATGTGTAGATCATTTCTATGAGAATCCGCTACCGTAACGCACTTGCTACGTCCACATTTTATTTTAATAGCACAGTTCTTGATCGTTTAAAACACAAAAAATGTTATACAATCCGCTTCCAAGAACAATGAATTATTTAATATGATAATTAATTCGTTTAAGCTTATAAGCACAAAGAGATTACACACGCTTGTCTGAAGTGTTACCTCTCTAATTATCAATTCAAAATTCACGAGTTTCTAACTACGAGTATGAGCTGAATCGTAAAAAAAACATAAATGAAACAAGCCGCCTGTGGCATTATGTCATATAATATATAATAACTAGTTATGTAACAGCTGACATGAATGTGCAAAAAATCAGCCAAATGTATTCCGTTCGTTGACCTAGCGTGACTAACATGATATTTTGTCACAAGATGTTGGATAGATAACTTGTTTCTCTAGCATTTTCAACTATTATAACAAACTCCAAGCAGTCTAGATCCCTGATTTAAAATTTAAATTGGCACCTGCCCACCGTGCGAATTGTTCAATTTGGATTTCGCGAGGTGTTGCCAAAACATATCATGTACCTATATACATACGTTATCACAGTAAACCTACTTACATATAAATAAGAAATAAAAAACGGTATGAACACATGTGTTACCTAAATTTAGTCTGTATCGATACCAAGAATAAACAGTTTCTGTGGGTCTTAAATAGCTATTTAAGATGCAAGAGTAGAAAGTGATCTTTAATGCACGAATGGAAAAACACGATAGAAGTGAGTGTTTTTAAAAGTCATGAGTGCAGTAAATAGACTTTTTGCAAGCGTGTCCTACAACATCTTATCTTTTATTGTGTAATTATCGTAAGAAATGGGCAATTTTTCATTAAAACGATATTACCCTTTTGTAAATGTCACTTTAGTCACCATTCTAAGTATGTTTATCTATGCTGGTGACTGAACATTTAAGATGATGGTAACAATGGTAACTAAGGAAACAATATGATAAATAAACCACCGTAGTTCAAGTCATGATATAACGACTTAGAAGAGATATGATATTGCGCATATGCCCCGTCCCCTCCTATGACGTCACGCAGTGAGTAACGTTATACAGGGCTTTCATTAATTCCAGAATCCCACGTGACCGGATTCTGTCTCTCTCTTAGTGGAATATGATTTTATGAGTTGGCAGTCCAAAAAGTAACCAAAAAAACCACTAGACTAGGAACCCTAAAGTTACTAAATCCATTGACAATTGACAGTTCAGTCCATTGGCGCTCAATTCCTTTTGACGGTTATTTTGTATGTATATTGTGCATTTTCCAAGTTCGACCAGTGTTTACCTTCTTCAAATAATTTTCTATTTGTTGGACAATAAAAATAAACAGTTTTTATCAAAACTTAGCATTTTCCTTCCGTTTTACGAAAGTTAAAAGTGTAGGTATGTTAAGGTTATGTTGTTGACGATATTCAACATCGCATGGAACGAAGCCCTACCAAATCTGTTCGTCGGTAATCTGCCCAAACAGGTACATATTTGTTACATGATACACAATACACATTCCTAAAACCGTAAATTAGAAGTTTAAATAATCGGACTTCAATCTGTTTACGTACATTACAAAATTTTGATATCTATACAAAATAAAGGTAATATTTTATTGTTTTTAACTTATTTTTTAACAATCAATAACAGTAAACCATACATGAACAGACTTGCTGTTAAAAATATTAAATAACAAATACATTTAAGACATTTACTGTTTCACGTTATAATGATTTTTATATTTTTTATAAAACCCCAAAGGAAATATGAGACAACACTGGCATCTTATAGGGATTTCATTAATTCAGGTTGTACAACTGTGTATGCCGGGTTGCCTAACTTAAGCGGTCACGTGGGGTTCGGGAATTAATGAAGGCCCTGTAGAAGTCCAACTACACACTTAAAACAAAGTCATTCGCAATCAAAAAGTTTCTAGACGTCAGTTTAATGCGGTTGTAGTTACGCTCATATTGTCTTTTTCAGATAATATAGATCGCAGTACTAAATTTAATCTTTTTCGTTTTTATTACGTCCAACTGTATGCACTTAAATATTAGTAAAATACGTAATTTGTTAAGATGTTGTGATGAAACGTCAAACCTCACTGCACGACAGCATGTTATTGTTGCATTGGACTCACCACTTGACACCATGCGCGTGACAAGTCTAAAAATAGGTAGTCTGAATCATGATATAATGACTTAGAAGCGATATGATATTGCGCATATGCCCCGCCCCTTCCTATGACGTCACGCAGTGAGTAACGTTATAGAAGTCCTACTACACACTTAAAACAAAGTCTTTCGCAATCAAAAAGTTTCTTAACGTCAGTTTAATGCGGTTGTAGTTACGCCTATATTGTCTTTTTCAGATAATATAGATCGCAGCACTAAATTTAATCTTTTTCATTTTTATTACGTCCAACTGTATGCACTTAATTATTTAGTAAAATACGTAATTTGTCGAGAGGTTGTGATGAAACGTCAAACCTCACTGCACGACAGCATGTTGTTGTTGCATTGGACTCACCACTTGACACCATGCGAGTGACAGGTCTAAAAATAGGTAGTCTGAATCATGATATAATGACTTAGAAGAGATATGATATTGCGCATATGCCCCGCCCCCTCCTATGATGTCACGCGGTGAGTAACGTTATAGAAGTCCAACTACACACTTAAAACAAAGTCTTTCGCAATCAAAAAGTTTCTAGATGTCAGTTTAATGCGGTTTTAGTTACGCCTATATTGTCTTTTTCAGATAATATAGATCGCAGCACTAAATTTAATCTTTTTAATTTTTATTACGTCCAACTGTATGCACTTAATTATTTAGTAAAATACGTAATTTGTTAAGAGGTTGTGATCAAACGTCAAACCTCACTGCACGACAGCATGTTATTGTTGCATTGGACTCACCACTTGACACCATGCGCGTGACAAGTCTAAAAATAGGTAGTCTGAATCATGATATAATGACTTAGAAGAGATATGATATTGCACATATGCCCCGCCCCCTCCTATGACGTCACGCGGTGAGTAACGTTATAGAAGTCCAACTACACACTTAAAACAAAGTCTTTCGCAATCAAAAAGTTTCTAGACGTCAGTTTAATGCGGTTGTAGTTAAGCCTATATTGCAGCCTATAGGGCATGCAAGTCGCCAAGGGGGTGGAAAAGGAAATTCCAATTTCCACCATAAAGGTGCGGGATGCCGGGGACGATATTAGGTTGACTAGGCCATACACCCTCAGGATCCCCAGTAGAAATCAGTGGAGGGAAAATTCCCGCAAGCCTGGTCTGTTTCACCGACGGATCGCGGCTGGAGGACCAACAATCCTTCGGGGCAGGAATATACATCGAGGGCCTGGGGGTGCGCGAGAGCTATGCTCTTGGCGCATATACCACGTCATTCGAAACAGAGGTGTATGCTATCCTGTCTGTGGCCAATAGACAGGATGTGAAGAGGAGTCCCGAGACATATGTGTACATCTGCTCGGATAGCCAGGCGGTCCTCCGGGCAGTCTGCGCGGCCAGAATC
Organism: Tillus elongatus; assembly: GCA_964006375.1. Taxonomy (NCBI): domain Eukaryota; kingdom Metazoa; phylum Arthropoda; class Insecta; order Coleoptera; family Cleridae; genus Tillus; species Tillus elongatus. Next base: position 80,248,053 of record OZ023270.1, on the reverse strand, counting down.
AGGTCACCACTGGTTCAGGAGTGCGCTGACGCCCTCAGAGGACTAGCCAGGACGAAGGAGGTGCAACTGGTGTGGGTTCCGGGACACTGTGGCGCAGCGGGGAATGAGGTGGCGAATAATCTCGCAAGGCTTGGTTCCCGGCGGCCGTTCTGTGGCCCGGAGCCTGTGATGGGCATAAGTAGGAAGACAGTCTCTGTCGCCTTAGACAGGTGGACCGAGGAAGCAATGGAGAGGCATAAAGTACACCATTATGTAGTTGGTAACTAAGCAATAAAACACAATAATGAACTAGTATGACATAAATATATTTATGCGAGAGGAAATAAAATAAATTGAAATTTAGATATATTCCCGGTTTGAAATGTTGATCAATTTCTCAGCACGGATAATTCGCAAACCGGCTCATCCGCACACGAATAATCCAGAGTATACTGTACTTGACAAAAAAAAGGAGAAAGTAGACCAAAAAGAAAACTTGTGGAAAACCTGGCCAAATCGATAATGTGCGGAAGCTATAATGAAAGAAAAAACAGCCCGAAGGCAAAGATTCATGTTTGCAAGGACATGCGACATCGCCTTTGTACTGTGATGATGTATCGAAAATTAAAGTAGTTATCCCAAATTTTTAAAAGTTATCCTGCTTACGAATTCATTTTAAAAAGACACATAATGATGAATATGTAAACAGTGACTCTCAAAATTAAACATTTATATAAAACCTGTCACAAACTAATCTACTTATCAAAAGGCAATCAAATTTCCTAGCATTATTTAAGCAAGCAGTCAATTATTCATATTGTTATGCTTATGTAATTAATTTTAATATGAGTCACAGTAATAATAATTATGAAAACGCTTACGATATCAGCAGGGAGCGGGGATCTTAGAAACACGCCTGATTCGAGGTCTCCTTCTAGCAGTCATAAATAATTAATTACTTTAAGATTCTACTAAATCCTTGAGATTATTAGATGCAATCTCGCTTAGCAGGTACTTCCTAGAAAAGTGTTTTAGTTTATTATTTGTTACTGGCAGCTTGTAGATTGTTTAATGAGTCGTATAGGCCTTTGGCCTATCAGTGCTGCGACCTCAATGGATCATTTGGGACATGACGCCTTTTCCTAATAGTTGCCTAAAAAGTTCAGGCTTTTTTATGCAGTCCCCTATCTTTTCGGGAGCTATTTACCAAATTCCTGCGGTGTCAGGGTCACCCCTCCAAGGTATTTGTGCCTTTTTCAGAACTGAGCCATGCTGTCACATTGTAAGTGTTCTGTTGTTTCTGCGGCTTTGGTGCAGTATCTGCAACTTTCACTGTTCGCCTTACCCATTTTTATAAGGTGATACCTTACTGACGAGTGTCCTGTGAAAGGTCCTGTGGTTATTCTCAAGTCGTTCCTGCCCAATTCAAAAAACAGTTCAGGCCTCTCTGTTGATATGGTGATGCCGTTTTAACCTGCCTCAAGCCTGGTGTTTTCCTCCAGTATGACGACATTTGGTTCTTCTCCCAAGTATCAAGTTCATTTCTTACGTGGCTTTTTGTTAGTCCACAATAGGGCTCTGGACCATAGAATGGGGTTGTTGCTGTTGCTGCACTTTTGTAAGGCTATCTACTTCCTTATTTCCTTCAATGCCCTGATGCCCTGGTACCCACATCAAACTTAGTTTCTTGTTCGTAGCCAGTTACTTCAAGGATTTTTTGCAATCTTAGGTCAGTTTCAACTCGATTTTGAAAGATTTCAGAATCTTTAGTACTGTCTGACTGTCTGAGAGGATGTATATCTCTCTATTTCTGAGTCTTCTTTGTATGCATTTCTGTACACAGAGATTTATAGCACGAATGTTTGCTTCGAAGATAGTGGAAGTTTTTCTTAGGGACTTAGTTGTAAATCTGCCCTCAACGAACTGGGCAGCTGTAATGAGGTGTCACTGGTCTGGATACCGGGTCACTCGGACCATGATGGCAATGTTGCGGCCGACGCGCTTGCCAGGAGTGGTGCCCAGAGGGACTTTATCGGACCAGAACCGGTGCTGGGGATAACATCATGCACAGCAAAACGCACCTTAAAGACCTGGACAGAAAGAATGACAAGCCAGCAATGGCAAAATCTGCCAGGATTAGCTCACTCTAAGGCCTTCATAAATGGCCTGTATGAGTCAAGGGCTTAAAAACTTCTAGCGTTAAACAGACAACAACTGAGTACTCTAGTCGGCCTGTATACAGGACACTGCCGCTTGCGTCATCACATGCACCGTATTGGAGTCGGTCAGGAGACCGAGTGCCGGCTGTGTATGGAGAGTGACGAGACAGCAGAGCACGTACTGTGTTTCTGTCCGGCGGCGGACAGGACTAGATACCTGCTCTTTGGGAAGACACCAGCTTGTTCCGGAAGATCTGGATCAACTTTCGCCCACAAAGATTATCGACCTCTGCAGAAGGCTGGCTTTGTTGGGCGAAATATAGACCATTAGGCGTGAGACACAATAGACCTTATGGTCGCGGTGGAGGGACCGGTATGGCCCACTCACATTCACACCTAACCTTACCTAGGGATTTAGCGAGTCTGAAGTTGGGTCCTCTTATTCTCAGTCCTCCTTCCTTCATTTGTTTACACCCGCCTGTACACCATACATATGAGTTGTTTGTCAGCCTTTTACTGTCTCTGTTGTCATGCTTTGCGGTTACTTATGACCACGTCAAATAGAATTATGAAGTCCAGTTTGGCTGTCATTTAGTCTGTTGGTTTGGCGGGTTACTCCAGTGGAATAATTTCCAGGGTTATGGCGTTATAGCACGAATTTTTGCTTGGAAGATGGCGGAAGTTTTTCTTAGGTAGCGAGTCTAAAGTTGGTTCCTCCTATTCCCAGTCCTGCTTCCTTCATTTGTTTAGACCCGTCTGTACACCATACATATGAGTTGTTTGTCAGCCGTTAACTGTCTATATTGTCATGCTTGGCGGTCACTTATGACCACGTCAAATGGAATTACGAAGTCCAGCTTGGGAGTTATTTGGTCTGTTGGTTTGGCGGGTGACTCCAGTGGAATAATTTTCAGGATTATGGCCAACCAAGTCTCCTGGTATCAATTTGTCGTATATGTGCAATGGAGCAAGATTAATCTTTGCCTATATAGCAGCTGTAGGACATAATGCCATAGCTTACATTAGAAGTTCATACGTAGTAGTGGGTTTCGGAGCGTGAGGTTAAATATTTTGCTGTAGTTGATTCCAGGCCCTCAATCTGCCTACGCCATATAGCTTATTAGAAATCGCCTCTACGGTCTGTCTGTTCTCCCATCAGACCTAGAAGTTAACATACCGAGACCTTAAAGACGATTTCCAGTGTGATTCGGGAAGTAGGCAGATTAAGGCCCCGGAAACTAATTACAACAACCCAACCTACCCTTATCGACCGCTCCAAGGAACAGGCTGATTGATGCCTTAGAATTCCTCCTCTTCACAGGGGCCCAAAACAGGCCCCTGTGGTATCCCAGAGTATTAAAGTTTCTAAATTGATAAAAAATAGAGCTATCGGAATTTTAAAGATTATTTAAAAAAAAGTTGTTTTAATGGATAAATAAGCAGCTAATAACTTAAAGAAGACGCCAAAACGTGCAGTATGCTTTGGCAAGTTTTCCAGGAGCATCATTAACTCTGAACTAATTTGAATCAATAAAAGTCTGGACGCAGCAAGTGCGTTATGGTAGTGAATTTTCATAGAAATGATCTGGCACCAAATATTTCTTTAAAACTGTTTTTTTCTTGTAACAGAAATATAAGTTTTGGTATGTGGTTTTCTTTTAACATCGTAAACTTACCTACCAAATTTGGTTACGATACCCTTTGAATTTGAGATAACATTTTTTTCCGAAAGAAAACCAAAACTTTTCCCGGAAAACCTTGGTGGATTTTCCTGGCTAACGAACTTGTCCAAGCCTTTTACAGAAGGAACATATGTGCCAAATTTTATCATAATCGCACTATTATTTTTTAAATTATCGGTGTGATACATACATACATACATACATACATATACATATACACACACACACATATATATATATATATATATATATATATATATATATATATATATATATATATATATATATATATATATATATATATATAAAACATATAAAAATTGAAACAGACTCCGGATATGGGTTCTAGGAGTCGTAGATCGCGCTCATTTAAACAAATTGTTTCAAAATTTAAAAGTCAGGATCTCCCTATTAGTGATTTTTTTCTAAAAAAAATTCACTGAAAAATTGCTCTCAATAGCAATCATTTCACATTTATAATCTATGTCAGTCAATAAGTAATAAAACTATTATTTTAATGTTAAAATTATAAGCGTAAAATCACCATATTTCCAAGATTTACTTACGCAACGTATCAAAGATTTTATTACAAGAGAAGGAATACTATATGATACGTAGTCCAAAAAAATGGATCAATCATAATTATTTATTTTGCGAAATAATTGTTTTAGGCTTCTTTACTTAGACGTGGTTGCGCAAGAGAAGATCAAGGCTATGGATTGTACCTTTTGTTAATTTTTTGTTAATTTAACAATAAAAATGTTGTTTATATTTTATCACTGTGTATATCTATCAATTCCTATTTCAACAGGATCTAACATGACGTTCTATGTTAATGGCAATTATCTTATATACCATACAGAGAGTGCCATTGCCACCGAAGAATAACAACAATAATGAGAACTGACAATTTGACTTGCAAATATAATACATAACAACACTCGACAAGGTGAACTACCTCGTCTACAGATACATAGTATTTTTATAGTTAAATTAAACTTTTCATTGCTTACTTTCTATATTTCCATAAATGTTAATAAAAAGTAATAAAATGTGCAAATACTTACTGCAAACTGAAGCAACTGGCGCTGAAAACAAATAGAAAAACACACGTTAATATGTTGTTAATCAAACACAACGTAAATATATGAAGTTAACAATGAAACATATATAGGTGACCCAGCTTAGCATAACCGGGAAATAATTTCTAGAGATACGACAAAATTGTCTGCACAAAATGTTGTGAGTTATGTGCTGCATATTGAGGAACCCAGTACAAAGAGAGCTGTGGAGCTGCTAAATCTTAGCAGAGGACAGCTCAGAAACATAACAGGGCACTTGACGGGACACATGACTGTCAAGAAACACATGAATAAAATGGGGCTGTTCGAGGGGGACTCTGCGGGGAGGGGGAGGAATCAGCCCAGCACATCTTGTGCCATTGTAAAGCTCTGGACCGCAAAAAACAACTGATCTACGGACAGCCTAGACCGGAGACAGGGCAATATAAAACTTCACCCTCCCAATTGCTGTGCAGACTAGTTCAAGGCACAGTGATTTTGGAATGGGTGGAGTAAAATGACTAAGGGCATGCAAGATAAGCCAAAGGCTGCGGTGCTATCGGGGCGACAAAGACGCGGAGGAGGGAGGAAAAAAATGCGCTGCATAACTTTGTAATATGTTTATGTTGACAAGTTCTATCGAGCCTCGGTGGTTTTCAGAGGTAAGAACGTGTGCCTCTGAACCGAAGGGTACTGGGTTCGATCCCAGGGTACTCCTTTCACTTTTTCAGTACAAACTGTAACATTAACATCAACCGGGGTTCTGACATTGTATTTGAGCAAGTTGAATGTCTGCACGTTCCGCCCTTCGGAGGGTGCGTAAAGCCGTCGGTCCCGTGTCCATGCGATGTTGGGCACGTTAAAAATGTCTACCTGCCTTACAGAAAGGCAGGGGTTCGGCACAATTTCCAGGATGGTGAGGTGAAACTGCTCCCTGGCGTCGGTGATTGGCCATAGTTGCGGAAATAGGCCGACGTTAAAAAAACAAAACACACAAGTTCTATCGAATCTTGTAATAATATACAGGCCTTCCATGAGAAAAGGTATAAGTTTGGCACGTTAGTGGTATTACCAAATTGTGCAGCAGACGAGTCCCTAAAGTTTTGTGCATACAATTTTTCATATCTCTATAAATAATGGAGTAATTTCCCACGTGAGTTGCCCTGGACCAGCCTGTCTATCAATAAAATCACATAAAAATGGATAATGAAACACAAATTTGAACACAAAAAGTTAAAATTTGGATTAAACAGGACATAACAAAAACAATATGTACAGATGTGTCATAATTTAATGCTGATCCTTAAGGGTGATAATCTTAAGAAAAAATCTTCACATGAACATAGGTCCGCAACCGCTTTATTTCTGAGATACAGGGTGTTGAAATTTGAGGAAAAAATGTTTTTCCTTAATGTCTAAAACTGGTCTATATATTTTTTCTATTTTGGTAGATGAAAAGTTCCCTTAAACATATTTTTTCCAGGATAAAATATTTTCCCATCCTCATCTGTGGCGTCACTGTTCACGTGCTTTGCAATATTTTTAATCAAGAAATAGATACACTACTGTTTTTTTAAATGAATATTATTTGTATGTGTCTCATACAATGGTCCTTCGAATTTTTTTCGTCCGGCGGACGGTTTTCGATTTAAAACATAAAATGGATTCATTTGCTTGTCCCTATGGTATTTTTTCTTTTAGTCTCAATTTCACAGTTCGTGGCAACCAACTGCGAATAATGTCCGCCTCCTGCAAGTATGCACGGTCCAGCCCTCATCATCGATTGGCGTACTCTTTGGAGAATTCCTGGACTAATCCTTATAGCTTCACATGAAACTATCACGAGGTTGCGCATCTCTCTCAGCTCGAATTGGTTGACTGTAAATCATGGTCTTAAGATGCACCCAAAGAAAATAATCCAGACGGTTTAGATCTGGGTATTTAGTTGGTCATGACTGTGTTCCCCCACGACCTATCCAGCCGTTATTAAAGTTTTGGTTTAAACATTTGCATGCCAGAGCAATAAAATGCGCAGTTGCACCATCATGCATAAACCACATGCGATTTCGCATTGAAGTAGGAACATCTTACAACAGAACTGGCAAATTATCTTCAAGAAACCAGCAATAATTATATTCCATTCGATCTGCGTGGTAGAAAAAACGGTTCAGTTAAATAATGTCCGATAATTCCAGCCCACACATTTAATGAGAACTGCGCCTGGTGATGAGATTCCACTATTGCATGCGGGTTTTTTTGGTCTAAAAATGATTGTTGCAAAAGTTTGTGATAGCGTTTTTCGTAAAACTGGCTTTGACCGTGAATAAAATTTCCAAGTAAAATAAAGGATTTTCGACAACTTTTTGGAGGAACCATTGCAGTAATTTACTCGAGGGAGTAGAGCCTGAACCCGTTAAATGTCATAGGGATGTAATAAATCTTCGTGAAGAATCCTCCATTCTAAAACATGGGCGATATTCAAATAACTGGCAACTTTTCTCGGTCTTATTTGTGGATTTTCTTCAGCTAAATTTAAAATATCTATGTCAAGTGCTGGAGTTCTTGCAGTCCGAGGTGCTCCTTTTAAGTGATCATTTAGCTCAAAGCTTTCCGTCTATTTCACATAACCTTCTGTGGGTGTTTGAAATCGTTCGAGCGTCAGGAACCATTCTAATTGGGAAGCGCTCTTGATACAGTCGCATGTCTTCATATTCGTTCCCGTCAGCAAGCCCACACAAAAAAGCATGTCTGCTAATTCGGTATTTGTAAAATTTACCATGATCTTTATAATAAACACGCTTTTATAATTTATATAATTCAAGAAGTGAAGCTTGGGCCACACGCCGCATATCTTGATAAAGAAATGTCAAAATTGTTTACGTTTATGACACAAGGAAATGTATTGTCAGTTGTCAACATACTAGATGTTTCTAGTCTACAAGATCATCCTACTCTTTAACGGTCGAAATCGCATAGGGACAAGCAAATTATTGCATTTTATGTTTGAAATCGAAAACCGTACGCCGGACGAAAAAAATGTCAAGAGACCATTTTTATAAGAAGACAGAGAAAAATGCTAAAAATAATATTTATTTTGAAAAAAAAAACACCCGACAACTTTTTATGGGTACTTTGCATCTACCAAAAGTGAAAAATATATACAGAGCGGTTTTAGAGATATTGGGAAATAAAATATGTTTTCTTAACTTTATATATTTTCCTGTATCTCAGAAATAAAGCGGTTGCGGGCCTATGTTGATATGAACAATTTTTCTTAAAATCATCCAACGATTATCACCCTTGACGATCAGCATTCAATTATAAAACACCCTGTATAATATAACTTTATAACCGCAGCATAGAAAAAATGAGTTGAATCCGTATGGAATAATATATAGGGTGGCGCATTGAAAACGAAACAGACCGATTTCGTCCAGAGAAATTTTTTTTTTACGAAACGCTGAAACACGTCAATTTTAATATTGAGGGGGACATGTTTTGACATAAAACTCAACTTTGTCACATCGGCCTCTTAAGGGTGGTGATAACAACCATGATATTTTAAATAGGGAACATGAGTCGAGTGTTACATCATTTGAAAGCTCTTTCTTTTCTGAATCCAGCACACTAATTTTTTTGGAAGTTTTATCAACTCGTTTAAAAATTATTCACAGTTGAAGATGCAAAAACGCATTTTACTCATTCCGATAAGAAATGTGCTGATAGTTAATGTTTTGTTGGTTTGTAAACAAAAAATGGACTATCAGAACATTTCTTATTGCAATGAGAGAAATGCGGTTTATTATTTCAGTTTATCGGTCGGTTTGATACTTGATAGTACTACCGAAAATTAATTTCACTATGGTGTATTCTGTAGAAGAAAGAGTTGAAATAATTACTCTTTTTTTCAATAACGATGACTGTGCCAACCGTACCGCAAATTGGTTTAATGAACGACATCCGAACAGACATGTTAACAGAAAATACATTTTGGAGTTAGTTGCAAAGTTTCGACAAAGTGGTTCAGTAGCCAACAAAAAACGGGATCCTGAACGTGAATTTCCGGTTGGAAATGAGACTACTGAGATTGAGTTTTAGGACAAATTGCTGCAGACCCAACTTTGAGCACGAGAAAATTGGCCACTGTTTCAAACATCAAAAGAAGAACTATTCAGCGAATATTGAAGCATCATAAATTTCACCCGTATAAAATTCATCTTGTACAACAACTGAATGAAGATAATTTTGATCGGCGGCTAGAGTTTTGTGAAGTTATGACTGCACGAATAGCTGATAACGGTAACTTTCTGTTCAATATATGTTTTTCAGACGAGTGTACGGTTTTATTAAACTCTACAGTCAATCGTCATAATTGTCGTTATTGGGCAGATAATAATCCAAGAAATTTTCACGAAGTCCACACTGAAACTCCACAGAAATTGAATGTCTGGACTGGCATTTTTGGAGACCGTTTAATCGGACCAATTTTTATTCATGGCAATTTGAGTGGCGAAACGTATTTGGAGTTACTAGAAGATATCGTTTACCCTCTACTAATTGACATTGTTGAAAATGATGATCGCTATCAAGAAAATCAATTAGTGGTTCAACAAGATGGAGCTCCTACGCATTTATCACAACGTGTTAGGGAGTTTTTGAACAAAGAGTTTCCAGAGCAATGGATTGGGCGCAGATGTGGTATTAAGTGGCCCCCTGGATCACCGGATTTAACTCCTTTAGACTTCTTTCTATGGGGCCATTTAAAGAGTAGAATTTTCGCAACAGAATCAGAGTCTCTGGAATAATTACGACGACGCGTTGTTGAAGAATGCCGTCTAATAACTCCACAAATGCTTCAGAATGTCAGAGCTCGTTTTGAACAAAATTTGTACTTTTGTATGGAAACTGGTGGTGAACAATTTGAACACTTACTTAACTGAATAAATAATTTTGAACGTTTGGTTTTGTTTTTAGTTTTTTTAACGAAAAATTGACTATCAGCACATTTCTTATCGGAATGAGTGCAATGCATTTTTGCATCTTCAACTGTGAATAATTTTTAAACGAGTTGATAAAACTTCCAAAAAAATTAGTGGGCTGAATTCAGAAAAGAAAGAGCTTTCAAATGATGTAACACTCGACCCATGTTCCCTATTTAAAATATAAGAGTTGTTATCACCACCCTTAAGGGGTTGATGTCACAAAGTTGAGTTTTATGTCAAAAGATGTCCCCCTTAATATTAAAATTGACGTGTTTTAGCGTTTCTTAAAAAAAATTCTCTGGACGCAAATCGGTCTGTTTCGTTTTCAATGCGCCAGCCTGTATAGTATTATTCCATACGGATTCAACTATTGTTTTATATGCTATGGGAACACCTATGTGTTTCCTTAAAAAACGTATGTTTGCTTTGCCTTGAAAAGATAGAACACCGTGTAGTTCAAAATAATTCTAAATTGTGAGGCTTAATTAGTTCTATAGTTTTTTAAATAACTTTTTCTAAAGTGCTGGATAATAATGGATATCTTGGACTTTGCCGTAGTAATACGCCGGCCTGCACCAATGTAAACGTTATAGAATACACAAACAATTTCATTACTAGTTTTAAAAGGAACTGGAATTAAATACAGATGTAGAGACTCCTTCGCTGGCTTTACAAGTGCTTGTTTCTTTCGCTGCCTTTTGCAGCATCGCCAGGCAAGAGGAAAAAAAAAGCATTTTCTCCAGATCTCTATTAGTATTTAGTATGGAACGGTCTCAGCGGTGCTATCGGGGCGGCAAGGCCGCGGACGAGCCCTGAGGGAACAAAAAAAAATGGAACGGTCTCACGAAGTAAGGACAATCACAATTAATGAAACTGAAATTATTATAACTTAATCTTGGATAAGTGTGAACCTGTTTATTTATTCAATGTTTTACAACTACAGCCATTTTTTAAATTCATTACCTCACTAATTCTTTGACTGGCCCTATTTGGAACTTCGTTTATAATTCAAACTAAAATTGCACAAGAAATCCACTCTCTTATAAAGGCAATAAAAAACACAGTTTTGACTCACCCTATTGGATCCATCTTATATTTTAAATTTCACAGAGTTAGGGATGGGTAGTCGTTATCAGGTACATAAATTATATCAGTCTCTGAAAGAGAAAGAAAAATGAATTATTCTAAAATAAAAATTCATAGAGATTAATACTCTCTGATACATACATATATATATATATATATATATATATATATATATATATATATATATATATATATATATATATATATATATATATATATATATATATATATATATAGTTTTTTTAGTTATCGCTCTGATACACACACACACACAAACACACACACACACACACACACACACACACACACACACACACACACACACACACACACACACACACATATATATATATATATATATATATATATATATATATATATATATATATATATATATATATATATATATATATACTGCACGAATAGCTGATAACGGGAACTTTCTGTTCAATATCTGTTTTTCAGACGAGTGTACGTTTTTATTAAGATCTACAGTCAATCGTCATAATAGTCATTATTGGGCAGATAATAATCCAAGAAATATTCACGAAGTCCACACTCAAACTCCACAAAATTGAATGTCTGGACTGGCATTTTTGGAGACCGTTTAATCGGACCAATTTTTCTTGACGGCAATTTGAGTGGTGAAACGTATTTGGAGTTACTAGAAGGTATCGTTTACCCTCTACTAATTGATATTGTTGAAAATGATGATCGCTATCAAGAAAATCAATTAGTGTTTCAACAAGATGGAGCTCCTCCGCATTTTTCACAACGTGTTAGGGAGTTTTTGAAAAAGAGAGTTTCCAGGACAATGGATTGGTAGAGGTGATATTGAGTAGCCCCCTAGATCACAGGATTTAACTCCTTTAGACTTCTTTCTATGGGGCCATTTAAAGAGTAGAATTTTCGCAACAGAACCGGAGTCTCTGGAAGAATTACGACGACGCATTGTTGAAGAATGCCGTCTAATAACTCCACAAATGCTCCAGAATGTCAGAGCTCGTTTTGAACAAAATTTGTACTTTTGTATGGAAACTGGTGATCAACAATGTGAAGACTTACTTAACTGAATAAACATTTTTGAACGTTTGGTTTTGTTTTTTAGTTTTTTTAACGAAAAATTGACTAATTAGTGCATTTATTATCACAATGAATGAAATACGTTCTTGCAACTCCAACTGTGAATAATTTTTAAACGAGTGAATAAAACTTCCAAAAAAATTAGTGTGCTGAATTCAGAAAAGAAAGATATTTCAAATAATGTAACACTCGACCCATGTTCCCTATTTAAAATATAACGGTTTTTATTACCACCCTTAAGGGGTTGATTTGACAAAGTTGAGTTTTATGTCAAAACATGTCCCCCTCAATATTAAAATTGACGTGCTTCAGCGTTTCTCTGGACGCAAATCGGTATGTTTCGTTTTCGATGCGCCATAAAATTGAGTACCTCTTATGTTCCGTTGCATTTTTGCATTTTCCATCGAATTGTAATACAAGCTTGTGAGGAAAAAAAGAAAGCGTTTTTGAGTTATTTCAATTGTTTTGCAATTTCTAGCACATATTAAAAATTATGATACGGCGTTTTTACCAATAGCCTGGAGTCCCATGAAACTCACGCCTTTAGAGAGGTTTTCGTTTGTATTGTCAGTCGAAAAAAACGAGATGTCGTATACAGGCCGCTCTCAAATAGTGACTGGATTTGGAAAAATTGTAACCGCAGGCACTCAATTTTTAGTGAATTTTCGTAGAACTAATGGGGAGATCCCGACTTTTGAATTTTGATAAAATTTCTTCAAATGAGCCCTATTTAGGACCCCTAGAACCCATATCCGGGGTCAGTTTCAATTTATATATATATATATATATATATATATATATATATATATATATATATATATATATATATATATATATATATATATATATATATATATATATCTCTCTCTCTCTCTGTGTGTGTGTGTGTGTGTGTGTGTGTGTGTGTGTGTGTGTGTGTGTGTGTGTGTGTGTGTGTGTGTGTGTGTGTGTGTGTGTGTGTGCGTGCGTGCGTGCGTGCGTGTGCGTGTGCGTGTGCGTGTGCGTGTGTGTGTGTGTGTGTGTGTGTGTGTGTGTGTGTGTGTGTGTGTGTGTGTGTGTGTGTGTGTGTGTGTGTGTGTGTGTGTGTGTGTGTGTGTGTGTGTGTGTGTGTGTGTGTGTATCACACCGATAACTCAAAAAATAATGGGCCGATTTTAATAAAATTTGGCATGTACCTTTCTTTTGTAAATGGCTTGGATAAGTTCGTTAGTCAGGAAAATCGGATAAGGTTTTCCGGGAAAATTTTGAGTTTTCATTCGAAAAAAATTCTTATCTCAAAAAGTAATAAGCCGATTTTAATAAAATTTGGCATGTACCTTCCTTTTGTAAATGGCTTTGACAAGTTTGTTAGTCAGGAAAATCGGAAAAGGTTTTCCGGGAACATTTTAAGTTTTCATCGAAAAAAATTATCTCAAAAAGTAATAAGCCGATTTTAATAAAATTTGGCATGTACCTTCCTTTTATAAATGGCTTTGATAAGTTCGTTAATTAGAAAAAAATCGGACTAGGTTTTCCGGAAAAATTTTGAGTTTTCATTTGAAAAAATTTTTTATCTTAAAAAATAAAAAAAATCTATGATAACCAAATTTGGTAGGTAGGTTTACGATATAAAAAGTAAACTATACACCAAAATTTAGATTTCTTTGTTACAAGAAAAAAAAGTTATAATAAAATATTGTGCGCCAGATCATTTCTATGAAAATTCACTACCATAACGCACTTGCTGCGTCCAGGCTTTTTCAAATCGAACAGCTTGTATCTTGTGTTTCGGAAGTGAATGGCATGCCCTTTGCTTCATGTTATTTATACAGACTTAAGTTTTGGATGTATTAATGAATTTTTATTTAAAAAAATACTTGCAGAAAGGTATCGATGGTGACTTTGCAGAAAATTTTTTCAAATGAGAGCGAACACTAGGACCCCTAGAACCCATACCCGGGGTCAGTTTCGTTTTTTATATGTTTATATATATATATATATATATATATATATATATATATATATATATATATATATATATATATATATATATATATATATATATATATATATTTTGGTCTCGTACAAAATTTATAATTTCGGCAAAAATATGGGTAGTTGAGAAAGGTTTGCAGTTTGAAAAGTATTATGGAGTGATTAGTATTAATTGTAAATGGAGGTATCAGGTGAAACATTAGAAGAACGAAATGGAACAGGAACGAAATTTTTTGGAATGTCAAAATTTTAAGGTTGTTGAATTTGGAGTGTTGTCAAGCAGTTTTGGATGCAACTATGTATAACATTATGTTAATATTCACCACAAGTCTTAGACTTATTGAATAAACATGTTGTATAATTCTAAGCAATAAAGGTAATAATAATAATAATAATAATTATATATATATATATATATATATATATATATATATATATATATATATGTATGTATGTATGTATGTATCCGTCTGATAACTCAAAAAATAATCAACCGATTGCAATGAAACTCAGCAAGTGCCTTTCTTTTATTAATGGCTTGGATGAGTTTGTTAGCCAGGAAAATAAGACAGGGCTTTCCGGAATAATTTTGAGTTTTCTTTCAAAAAAAAATTTTTTCCACCGAAAATGACAAAGCTGTTTAAATGAAATTACTATATATGTTGCATTGGAAGAGACCTTACTAAGTACCAAAATTCAACTTTCTAAGTTTATACAAAATTGAGTTATTCAAATTTTAAATTTTCTTTCGAAAATTTTTTTTTCTCAAAAAGTTACGAAGCTATTTCAATTAAATTTGGTGGATATCTTGCCCTAGGAAAGACCTTACTACATTCCAAAATTAAACTTTCTAAGTTTATATAAAATTGAGTTATTCTAATTTTAAATTTTCTTTCGAAAAAATTTTTTTTCTCCAAAAGTTACAAAGCTATTTTAATGAAATTTGTTGGATATCTTGCCCTAGGAAAGACCTTACTACGTACAAAAATTAAACTTTCTAAGTTTATATAAAACTGAGTTATTCAAATTTGAAGCATTTAATAAAAATTCACTACCATATCGCACTTGCTGCGTCCCGAGTTTTTACATTTAGAATCGCATACCATGAATCATGTAAGCATTACTTCTAAATTTTCTTTGTTTTTCTGTTTTAAAATTTTAATTCAAAATTATATCTTAGCACGTGGGCAAATAGCTTGAAGAGGTTCGTTGGCCCGGAAAATCGGACAAGTTTTTGTACTTTTTTAAACAATAAAGATATTTTGATGAAATATTATTGTTTCTACTATATAGGTTATACTGGTAACCAAATTTGATGCCTGCCTTCATTACAAAAAGACATATTAATTCGCTATTAAAAACATTTTAATGAAAATTCACTACCATAACGCAGTTCCTGCGTCCAGACATTTTATAAAATCCGCAATACTATTATAAATCAATGCCGAAAATTGAAAGAATATGAATTATTTTTTACTCACATTAAAACGGTACATTCTATACACCACCTTAAAAATTAACTGGTTGTATCACGTGAACTGATTAGAGCATGCGACGTAATTTACAACGCAGACCATCTTAAAACTGATAATTGGTTATTTGCAAAATTATATATTATCACTTGTCTCTATTCAAATTTACGATACACGGCTCAGCAATCAGATAAGTGTGATGAAGCATCACAAAGATTACAGGTAGAAACATTCAACTACAATACCTCTCCTTGAAATTCCTCTAATCATGAATGTTGTAATAATGAATTAGTATACCAAACTGAAAATAAGGTAAAAGATTTAAAATTGAAACATTAGAGAAACCATATTTACTACGAAATTGGTTTTTTCGCATTTTGAATGAAAATGCGCTATTTTACTATATTGAAAATCACTTATGAAAGTGGCATTTTTTTGCATAAAATTGTCACTCGCTATACAGTGCTTTCGAAAGGTAACGAATAAATTCATTATTTCTGAAATTGAGTGTTTTTCGAAAAAATCCTCCGACACGTCGATTTTGTTTTAGACAAAGACACTTTTTGACACACGACCCATATTTGTGACGTCATCGTGGTTCGAGATATGACGTCACCGACTATTTTTTTTAATGACAGCCCCCATTTCGACCATGATTACATTAGCGTGAGCATGTAGATTAGACAAAAAAATCTCTGGATGCAGCAAGTGTGTTATGGCAGCGAATTTTCTTTAAAATATTTTTAATAGCAAATGTCATTCTTTGATGAAAGCAGGCATCAAACTTGGTTGCCTATATAGTAGAAACAATGTACCATATTTCATTGAAATAAATTTATTGTTTGAAAATATATAAACGTGTTTCAAAAGTCTAGATGCAGCAAATGTGTTATGGAAGTGAATTTCCATTAAAATGTTTTAATAGCAAATGCGAGCAGGCATCAATCTGATTACCGGAATAGCCTATGTGGTAGAAACAATGTACTATTTTATCAAAATTACTTATGGTTTGAAAATATAAAAAAAAATTCCGAAAATATACTTAAATGTTGGTTTTATATCCAACAAAGCTTACGTTAATAGCAAATTGAGTTATTGAAATTATTTAAAGGATTTAATGAAAATTCGGTAAATTTGCAGATTAGCTCCCGAACGCTTTTCAATAAATTGTTTTCAGAAACATTACTAGGACCCCACCTGGATGCACAAACCACAAGAAAAATTTCTTGTTCACACCCCCAAAGGAAGTTATGGGACTGGGAGTGAATAGGGGTGGTGTGCGGGGTAGGCAGGGTTTAAGGGGGATATGGCTTCAATATGTGAAAAAGACAGCTTTCAAGCCCGCTTTATTCGAATTTTCTGCTCATATTTCCTTTTTACTACCTACCCCGCTCAACACCCCTACTCACTCCTGGTCCTGTAACTTCCGGGGGGGGGGGGATATACGACATTTTTCT
The DNA here is from genome assembly GCA_964006375.1 of Tillus elongatus. NCBI lineage: Eukaryota > Metazoa > Arthropoda > Insecta > Coleoptera > Cleridae > Tillus > Tillus elongatus. The sequence goes on along the minus strand of OZ023270.1, from coordinate 80,231,118 downwards.
TGGAGTATGGGCATCCATTGGGGGGTAGGTTTCTGAAAACAGTTTTTTGAAAAAAGTTTGGGAGCCAGACTGTAAATTTACCGAAAATTCGCTACCAAAACGCACTTACTGCGTACAGATTTTTTTCTTACAAACGCATCATATTTCGATAAAAAATGCAAAAATGCATTAACGAATTTGTTCTACGAAAATTAGCTAAAAAAAAATAATTATACACCCCTACTCACTCCTGGTCCCGTAACTTCCTTGGGGAGTGTGAACAAGAAATTTACCTTGGGATTTGTGGATCCAGGGGGGTGGGGGCCTAGACAGGTTTTTGAAAACAGTTTTTTGAAAAGCGTTCGGTAGCTAAATATATATATATATATATATATATATATATATATATATATATATATATATATATATATATATATATATATATATATATATATATATATATATATATATATATATATATATGCACGATAACTCAAAAAGTTATTAACCGATTTTGATGAAACTCGATAAAAATCTTTATTTTATTAATGGCTTGGATGAGTTCGTTAGCTAGGAAAATCGGAGAAGGTTTTCCTAGAAAATTTTGAGTTTCCTTTCGAAAAAAATTTTTATCTCCGCAAAGCTATTTTGATGTAATTTGGTGAACATGTTGCCTTGTGATAGACCTTACTTCATACCAAAATTTAACTTTCTAAGTTTATAGAAAATTGAGTTATTCAAATTTGAAACATTTAATGAAAATTCACTACCATAGACATAGACACATTTATTTGACCACTTTCTACACTTAAAAATTCAATAATTGTGGCAAGTCGAAATACACTAGCAAAAAATCCAAGTTTTAAAAGTACACAGCAAAATACACAGACATATAAATTAGTTAAAATTAACTATACAATAAGTCAACCTTGTAAAATACAAATTACTACATGTGCGAGATACAAAGACTATAGCACTATGGAGGCATCCATGTACTCATGGACTGAATAGTAAGCGTTTTGCTTAAAGTAATGCTTTATAGCATTTTTAAACTTCCCATAATCTAAAGACTTTATGTGATCTGGTAGCTTATTATATAAGGCGATATGCAAATAATTATTTACCGATTTTTGTAGTCTAAATCTCTGCGGTCGTATTAAACTAGCCGATATTGTACTATAGTTATGGTATGCAGAATTTAGCTGATAATCAAATTTATCCCTGTATATTCAATAACTGACTAAAGATGTATATCGTGGGAAGAGTCATAATTCCCAGACTAATAAAGTACGGCTTACAGTGTTCACGGCAGCCTACTCCAGCAATCAACCTAACCACTTTTTTTTGGAGCCTGAAGATTTGTATAGAATTTGATGAATTGCCCCACAAATGAGTGCCATACGATAGGTGGCCGTGAAATATGGAGAAATAGGCTGCCATAAGTGAACTTCTGTTAACCGAATTCCTCAACCCCCTGATCACAAAAATTGGGATTGACAACTTACTCTTCAACGGAGAAATATGAGCATCCCACTTAAGGGCTCCATCTATAGTAATGCCAACACCTCCGGAGTTGTGGAAAATATTACCGTAATAGTTTTTTCTGTATTTAATTTTAAGTTGTTCTGTGTAAACCGCAGTTCTGCCAACTTCCCAGTATAGATCATTTCAACGTTCAGCTTTTCTGGGTCGCAGCTTTGGCATATAAGCATCAGCGTAACAGACGCAGCGACTCTGTGACATGAAATCGAATAAATCGTTTATGTAGACTATGAAGAGTAGCGGCCCCAAGACAGAACCTTGCGGCACCCCACTTCCCACAGCCCCAAGATTCGATATTTCGTCATTAAAAAACGCGGTGCTTTCTCATATGTAAGTATGAACTTATTAAATTTAACGGAGGACCCCTAACACCATATCTGAACAATTTCTCAATCAGCAGGTCATGGGAGACACAGTCAAAGACCTTGCTTAGGTCACAAAGCGTAAGGCCGACATGATTACCCACCTCAAGACCCGCAACGGTGACACCAAATATTCCTTTATTTCCTTGACAATAATGTTATTAATGTTAATTAATTAACAAAAGCATTTGACCTTTTAAGATAATTAATGGCGTCACTTTCTACAACCGGCAGCATAACAAAAGAGCTACAGGCCATCGGAATGCCAGAAATTAGCTGCCTTTGTAGCTCCAAATTTACTGGTAAGAGTTTTTACAATGTCAGCTGCCACCGATACAAAAAAATCATTCATCTTATCAGCTGTGAGTTTGCTATCCAATTTTGACGCTCTGTCAAAGTTTCGTTCATAATTTATGACCTTCCATACGTCCCTTCCTTTATTTTTTGAAGTGGCTGTAAAGTTACTAAATGCCTGTTTTTTTGTTAATATTATGGCATATCTATAGTTCTTCAATAACAGCTTGTATACTTCCCTATTCGAGGAGTCACTAGTTACATCAGCTATCACCTTAACACCTGAAACACATCTTCTCATATCTCTCAATTCCTGAGTGAACCAATGCACAGGCGGTTTATTAGAATTTAAATGTTTCAGGGAAAAATTGTGAAGTATGAAACTTTGACAAATATTGGTTATACATGTGGCCAAATATTCAATATTGTTTGACTCATAAAAAAGAGACGCACTTGCTGCGTCCAGAATTGTTCGTCATGTAAAGTTATAACCAAAACTTTCCCCGTGTCTTCTATATCTTTTACAGTTAAGCTGCACAATTCTGCACGCCGACATGGCCCATTTAAACCAAATATTAGTACCACGTTCATTAATAAGAACATATCGTCTGAAACCTCTTTAAAAACTTAGTAACGGTTTCCATAGTATAAATTTTTGATTTCTTTGCTTCGTATGTGTCATTTTGACGTTTTAACAAAGGCAGGTAGCTTTTCGTAATGTGTTATATCAACACTTTCGTTTATTTGTATAGTACTTTTCAACATGGAATATGTAGACCATAAACTTATTTTTGTCTAAAATAGTGAAACACATTGTATGAAAAACATTAAAAATATGTATAAAAATAGCGTACCTTCTCAAAAAATACCAGCTAGTATTAACTGCATCCAAGCAAGCTACAGAAACTTATTATGTGTCCATTATCACTGGTATACTAATTTAATAAATAAGTGATCATAAAAATATCACAAATTAGTATAAAAAGAACAATCGCAGTACCTGATTCAAATTAGTTTTAAGTCAAAGACTTAGTTTCTAACAATCCGGTTTAGACATACCACGTAAATAATTTAATACTTCATATTCCATAAACGTTACAAAATTATTGGGAATAATTATTATATAACGACCAGCTGACAAGTAGGTCATTGGCAATAGCTATTGCAATTATGCAATTTTTTTATACAAATTGCTTTTTGCGTGATTCTTATTTATCTCTATAATCAGTATTTAGTTATTAAATGTGTAAAATGTAATAAAGTAAACGGACAAGCAAATTAAAAAGGACTTCGCAATGATAATTGAGTTTTACCAACAATTTATTATCGTCTAAATTTATCGCCAAAAGTACTAAATTACTTCCACGCTGTCACAACGTGTGGAAGTATGACATAGGCGAAAAAAATTTCAATTTTTTTTTCGCTCAAACGTCGTAAAACGTGTCAAAACATATAGAAAACATCTGTCGGTCTGTCAGTCTGTATGCCTGTCTGTTTGTAGCCACGATAACTTTAGAACGAATTGAGATATCGTCTTTCAATTTGGTATACAGTTAGCACCCGGCAAACGAACGGTTCGAATCGTTTGAGGGTAAAATCGCTTTAGGGGGTAGGGGATGAATGGGGGGTGATTTTGTGAAAATTGACATTTTTTCGTTAAAAATTAAGTAATATAACGTTTAAGGGTTTGTTTATTAGAAAACTTTCGATTTCATCCAACATCTGGTATTTTTTGTTTATATTTAGGCAGTTTTTATTTTTATTTTTTTATATCAACAACACACCACGAGGGCTTACAGCCTAAATACTATCGTACCGTGGGTGTCTACAAGGAGGAAAGAGGCAACTTGTTAATTCTGGACTTGAAGGTTCGGGGGAGAAGGAAAAACATGTGCCGGCAAGGAATTCCACAACTTGGAAGTCCTCGGGACAAAAGAGCGGGCATAACAAGATGTTCTATGTCTGGTGACTTGGACAGTAAAAGGGTGCATTCGCTCTGTTCCCCTGGTAGATCTGTTGGGGGCAGCAGGTGGAGGAACTATGGAAGAAAGCTCCTCTGAGCAGTGCCCGTGCAGATATCTATGAGAAAGAGAGAGAGAAAGAAAGAGAGGTCACCAACGACACGTCGGTGGACAAGGAATGGCAGCCTTTGGATGAGGGTAGGGTCATCGATGAGACGTATAGCTCTCTTCTGAATGGAGTTCAGGATAGCGAGTGTAAAAGCGGCAGCGGCACTCCAGATATGGGAGCAGTATTCGAGGTTTGGCCTTATTTGTGAAGTATATAAGGTATAGAGATTAGCTGGTGAAAAGTATTTGCGAGCCCGGAAGAGGAAACCTAATTTCTTAGCAGCCGCTTCTTCAATTGATGTGACATGTTGGTGCCAATTGAGATTTCGATCCACAGAAATGCCAACAAGTGAAAAGGACTCATTATTTTGAATAACTTGGTTGTTCATTGTGATTGGTCTAAGGCTGGTGTATCTCTTATGAGAAGCAAGAATGAGATTTGGTGGAGTTGAATTGTACAAGATTTCTACTTCCCCAGTCTAATATTTTTTTGGAGATCCACAGAGACAGAACCCCCCATGTGTCTGCGATGCTCATCTAATTGGGCTAAAGAGACAGGCTTAGAATATTGTATATTTGAGTAGAGGGTGCTGTCGTCCGCGTAACTGTGAACTGGGTTGGATGTGCTAGAGAGGAGGTCATTGATGTGGAGAAGAAACAAAGTACGGGCTAAAGCTGAACCTTGAGGAACTCCTGCATTAATTGGATACAATTTAGAGGACTGGCCATCCACGACAACAGAAATGCTCCGGTTGGAGAGGAAATTTGCTGTCCAGGTACATACTTTTGGTGGTAGGCCATATGCCGGAAGTTTATTAAGCAGCGCTGCGTGCCAGACATGGTCGCATGCTTTGGATATGTCTAGAGCGACAATCTGGGATTCACCGTGTAGTTCCATAGACTTGTTCCATGAATGGGTCACAAAGAAAATGAGGTCGGCAGTTGATCTGCGCTGACGGAATCCATACTGCCTGTCGTGGATTAGACTGTGTTTTTCAAGAAATTTTAGTAATTCGGTGTTTATATACTTTTCCACCACTTTAGAGACGACTGAAAGGAGAGAAATAGGCCTGTAGTTGCTAGGAAGCGCTTTGGATCCTTTCTTGGGGACGGGTTGTACTCGAGCAGTTTTCCAATCACTAGGGAATATGCCTCTATTGTAAGATGTCTGAAACAGACGAGTCAGGACAGGAGCAAGTTCTGGTGCGCATTTTTTGAGAACAATTGCTGGGATCTCGCCAAGGCCAGAGGCTTTCCTGGTATTAAGACAAGAGAGCATCTTTCGTACCTTTCTAGTTTAGAAAATGATATCCGTCATTTTTCGCGCGACATTGGGGACTGTTGGTGGTTGAACATTTGTAGGTGGGTTGAGAGTAGAATTGCCGGCGAACAACGAGGCAAAAAGTTCAGCCTTGCCCAGGGCGGTAGAAACAATTTCATCCCCTGAGACAAGAGGTGGGAACGTGCTCTTGCAGAAATTATTCCCAATAGATTTAGCAAGAGTCCAGAAGGGTTTGCTGCCGTTTGATCTTAAGAGGACTTTGTTTTTGATGTGGTTATTAAAGGAGTTTTTTGCCTTAGAAAGAATGCGGACATAGCGGTTTCTTGCGTCGTTAAATGCTTGACGGTTTTCTTGACTGGGATTGTGTAGAAGCGTTTTGTGAGCTTTGACCTTTTCAAGTCTGTACTTGTCACAGGATTTAGAGAACCAGGACGTTTGAGTGGCTGAACAGGTTTTCTGTGTACGTGGAATAAATAATTCCATGCCAGCTTAGATAATTTCGGTGACGGTTTGTGGGATATTAGAGGGGTCAGGATGAGAGAAGCAGACAGACGCCCATGGAAATGAGGAAAAGTAATCTCGAATTTCGTCCCATGCGTTGACAGTTGACATCTGACCTGTCAGCTGTCACCGGGCCTGTCAGCTGACGTCACATGTTCCAATATGGCCTCTGCCGCAATCTGTCAGCGGGTGACAGATGACGGGAGTTCGCTGACGTCACATGTTCCAAGATGGCCGCCGCTGTCAGGTTCCAAATTTCCGCTTACCGCCATGTGGGAGTTTGGGGTTATGTTGGCTGTTGGGTGTCCACTACCCGAGAATGTTAGTGGACGTCACAGGTCACATATGTTGTTTGTTAGGTTATGTCGGCTGCCGACTACTATATGGCTCCGGCCGTCAGACGACACATTTTTATTTACCTTTCTTAGATGTACACATTACAGTCGAATTACTTATATTTCTTAAAAAAAACACAGTCTAATCCACGACAGGCAGTATGGATTCCGTCAGCGCAGATCAACTGCCGACCTCCTTTCCTTTATCACCTATTCTTGGAACAAGTCTATGGAACTACACGGTGAATCCCAGATTGTCGCTCAAGACATATCCAAAGCATTCGACCAGGTCTGGCACGCAGCGCTGCTTAATAAACTTCCGGCCTATGGCCTACCACCAAAACTCTGTACCTGGACAGCAAATTTCCTCACGAACCGGAGCTTTTCTGTTGTCCTGGATGGCCATTCCTCTAGACTGTATCCAATTAATGCAGGAGTCCCTCAAGGTACAGCTTTATCCCCCAGTTTGTTTCTTCTCCACATCAATGACCTCCTCGCTAGCACATCCAACCCAGTTCACAGTTACGCGGACAACAGCACCCTCTACTCAAATATACAATATTCCAAGCCTGTCTCTTTAGCCCAATTAGATGAAGATCGCAGACTCATGGAGGGCTCTGTCGCCGTGGATCTCCGTAGAAATCTTGTACAATTCAACCGCACCAAATCTCAGTCTTGCTTTCTATCTCATCCCTAGACCCATCACAATGAACAACCAAGTTATTCAAAGTAATGGGTCCTTTTCACTTGTTGGAATTTCTGTGGATCGAAATCTCAATTGCCACCAACATGTCACATCAATTGCAGAAGCGACTGCTAAGAAATTAGGTTTCCTCTTCCGCGCTCGCAAATACTTTTCACCAGCTAATCTCTATACCTTATATACTTCACAAACAAGACCAAACCTCGAATACTGTTCCCTTAATCTGGGGTGCCGCTGCCTCTTCTACACTCGCTATCCTGAATTCCATTCAGAAGAGAGCTATACGTTTCATCGGTGACCTACCCTTGCCCAAAGGCTGCCATACTTTGCCCACCGACGTGCCGTTGGTGACCTCCCCCCCCCCCTCTCTCTCTGTTATAGATATCTGCACGGGCACTGCTTAGGGCAGCTTTCTTCCATAGTTCCTCCACCTGCTGTCCCCAACATATCTACCAGGGGAACAGAGCGAATGCACCCTTTTACTGTCCAGGTCAGCAGACATAGAACATCTTGTTATGCCCGCTCTTTTGTCCCGAGGACTTCCAAGTTGTGGAATTCCTTGCCGGCACATGTTTTTCCTTCTCCTCCGAACCTTCAAGTCCAGAATTAACAAGTTGCCTCTTTCCTCCTTGTCCACACTAACGGTACGATAGTATTCAGGCTGTAAGCCCTCGTGGTGTGTTGTTGAACTATAAAAAAAACCTTTCCAAGTATTTTCTATACCGTTTACCAAAAACGAGTTATAATCGCTACGCTAACACCTAATCTCATCATCGCCTCTCACAACCCAATCCAGTGGTCTGAACCTTAGTAACACAGTTTCTTAGAATAATGGGCAAAAATAATAAATAAACAGTACCGAACCTTGTAAATCATACATTACTCCAAAACGAATACGACAAAAATCACGCAACAAGAAACATTAGAAACGCCCAAAAACTAGCCACCCTACCACAAGACCCCCTCCCAACAATACGAAACCTTCTTACCATGGAAGAGTATCAAAACTGTCGCTGATAAAATCAGTTCAGTTGTTAGACCTCGACGAAGGCAACGAGCATGGGAAGAACTAAACTTTTCGACGACATTGGAAGTTACGAGGTTCTGGGAATGTTCTCAGATCTGAGGCCTACAAAGATCTGCAGAGACCTATCTTTCAAGACCGTCCTTCGAAAAGAGAAGACTGGGAACGAAATAAAACGTCCCTATTAAAGGCAGGTCTCTGCTGGTACACGGACGGCTCCGAAACCGATACAGCGGTAGGAGCTGGTGCATATGGGAGCATCACCGATGCAAAAATATCATCTAGCCTGTGAAGTATGCAACCATATACCAGGCAGATATATGCCATCGAGGTGTGTGCGAGGAAGATTAAGCAAAACCGTTGCACACATAAATCCGGCATGGAGTTGGCCTTAACGAACTGGGCACTCGGACCTTGATGGCATTGTAGCGGCTGACGGTCATGCTGGAGGGGTGCTGGGGTGAACTATATCGGACTGGAACCTGCGTTGGGAATATTCTAATGCACAGCGAATCGCACCTTAAAGACCTGGGCAGATAATAGATAATTTGCTTGTTTTTTTTTCTCTTATCATCTGGCACTCGGACCTTGATGGGATTGTAGAGACCGACGGTCTTGCTATGAGGGGTGCCGGGGTGAACTATATCGGACCGGAACTTGCGTTGGGAATATTCTAATGCACAGCGAATCGCACCTTAAAGACCTGGGCAGATGGGGAGATAATAGATAATTTGCATGTTTTTTTTTCTTATCATCTGATATGCATCCCACAAATAATTAAGTTTGTATTCCTCTTCCAGAGATTGATAAAATTACTATGTACTTGCGTCATAAGATCACTTAATTAATAACTATGTAGTATTTTTGCCAAAGTTGATTACCAACAACTTGTACTTGTAATTTCGCAGCTTCATTCTTATTTACACGTGTATACGATAGTTATTTAGCATAGTCATAATTATGCACATCCGTATTAATTCTATTATTGCAAATTAATAACACTCGCAAAATTATTCGCAATAAGCGACGTCAAGAACTCTTATTATAATTATTTCAACGAAGCTTACATGCAGCGTGTTAAATATGTAAATTTACACGATCGAATATTTAATCAATTTAATTAATAGAACGACCAGCACCATTACCTGATCTTACGCTATTCCTGCTTAAGGCATTAGAAAAAATAGTAGATAGGTTTATCTTGGGAGAGATCCTAAGGATCACCCCTTCCATAAAGGTCAGCACGCGTACCAGCGGGAGAAGTCGACGGAAACGGCGCTCCATCCTGTGACGCGGAAGGTGGAAAGAGCCCTACACTACGGGGAGAGCACATTAGCTGTATTCTTCGATGTGGAGGGGGCCTTTGATAAGGCAAGGACGGATACGGTTTGTACCGCCCTGCAGGATAGGGGACCGCCGAGGTTCCTAATAAGCTGGGTGGCAAGCATGCTGGAGGACAGGAGAGTTTCGCTGACCTTGGAGGGACGGGGGCTGGACGTTGGGGTGACGAGCGGCTGACCTCAGGGCTGCATCTTGGAGCGGCTCATCGAGAACGGCTTCTACGCCCAGGCGTACGCTGATGATGGGCTGGTCTTAGTCACCGGCAAATTCCTCGGCGTCGCCTGTGAGTGCATGCAAGCTGCCTGTAGCATAATCGAAAGGTGGTGTGGTGAGCTGGGACTCAGGGTAAACCCGGCGAAGACGGAGATGATCCTATTTACAAGGAAGGTAGAGGGGTTTAGGGCGCCTGTGATGTTTGGAAAATCTTTAGCTTTAGAGCGGGAAGTCAAATATTTGGGGGTGATCCTGGACTCCAAACTAACATGGGGGTCGCAAATAGAACGGGTTGTAAGGAAGGGAGTAGCGACCCTCTGGCAGCTGCGTCGAGTGATAGGGAGGACCTGGGGAGTTAATTCTCGGATTCTTCACTGGATCTACACTGCGATCGTCAAACTGGTGCGGAGAGGGAGCAGCAATATGGCATGCAAGAGTCGCTAAGGAGGTGGAAAAGGAAATTCCGATTTATGCCATAGAGGTGCGGGATGCCGAGGATGATATTAGGTTGACTAGGGAATACAACCTAAGGATCCCCAGTAGGGATCAGTGGAGGGAAAATGAGATTGAATTCCAGCCCGCAAGTCTGGCCTGTTTCACCGACGGATTGCGGCTGGAGGACCAACAATCACCCGGGGCAGGAATATACATCGAGGGCCTGGCGGTGCGCGAGAGCTATGCTCTTGGCGCATATACCACGGCATTCGAAACAGAGGTGTACGCTATCCTGTCTGTGGCCAATAGACAAGATGTGTGGCCAATAGACAGGATGTGTAGAGGAGCCCCGAGAAATGTGTGTACATCTGCTCGGATAGCCAGGCAGTCCTCCGGGCAGTATGCGAGGCCAGAACCAGGTCTACACTGGTTCAGGAGTGCGCTGACCCAGTCCCTCCCTCAATTTTTATATCGTTTTAGTTGAGTTATTAGAAGTTAAACGTGTGCATTTTTAGTGAATTTTTATTTTTAAAAATTCACTAATAGAGAGGTATCGATGGAGAGACTTTGCAAATTTTTTTTCAAATGAGCGCGAACGAGGTCCCCTAGAACACATATCCGGGGTTAGTTTCCATTTATATATATATATATATATATATATATATATATATATATATATATATATATATATATATATATATATATATATATATATGTATATATATATATATATATATATATATATATATATATATATATATATATATATATATATATATATATATATATATATATATATATATATATATATATAAATATATTGATGAAACTCGGCAAGTGCCTTTTTTTATTAATGGCTTGGATGAGTTCGTTAGCCAGGAAAATCGGACAGGGTTTTCCGGGGAAATTTTGAGTTTTCTTTTGAAAAAAGTTTTCCCCGAAAATTACGAAGCTGTTTTAATGAAATTTACTAGATATGTTGCCTTGGGAAAGGCCTTACCACGTACCAAAATTCAACTTTCTAAGTTTATAGAAAATTGAGTTATTCAAATTTTAAATTTCCTCGCGAAAAAAATTTTTTCTCCGAATATTACAAAGTTATTTTAATGAAATTTGGTGAATATCTCGCCTTAGTAAAGACCTTACTACATACCAAAATTGAACTTGCCAAGTTTATAGAAAATTGAGTTATTGAAGCATTTAATCAAAATTCACTATCATAACGCACTTGCTGCGCCTCGAACTTTTTATTTGTCTGAATGTATTTTAATGGGTATTAATTTTATGCAGAACTCTGCAAATATAAATGTTTTCTTGACAAATTGCATCACTAAATGCGAAACCAAACCGGTAAAATATACATAAAACGTTACTTTCTTGTTCGTATTTCCCAAATATGGTATTTACTAGATAAACTCTTATACATGTGTCGATCGTGATTTGCTGATGCAATAACTCAGATATTTTGCTCGTTACTTACACTGGAAGAATAAAATTGTTCGCCGATTTGATATCATCATCACAGTATACAGGCGATATTGTCGCTATGTTATCGCAACCAGGATTCCGTCATGCAACCCTTTTCATTTCATTGTAACTTCCCTCTTTTACCAGCAACCTACTTACTTTCCTCGCATCCCAACACACAGCACAAATCCCTTGGATCTCCTTCTTACTAAAAATCCTGACTGCTATAAGATATCAGTCACCGCCCCCCTAGGTCGCTCAGACCACAGCATGGTCACTGCTTCCTGCGCAATGCAACCCGAGGTCACACAGTCATCACACCCAAGTATCGTTTGGCACTACAACTCCGCGAACTGGGACGAAATGCGAGATTACTTTTCCTCATTTCCATGGGCGTCTGTCTGCTTCTCTGATCCTGACCCCTCTGATATCTCACAAAACGTCACCGAAATTATCCAAGCTGACATGGAATTATTTATTCCACCTACACAGAAAACCTCTGCAGCGACTCAAAAGCCCTGGTTGTCTAAATCATGTGACAAGGCCAGACTTGAAAAAGTCAAAACTCACAAAACGCTTCTACACAATCCCAGTCAAGAAAACTGTCAAGCATTTAACGACGCAAGAAACCGCTATCTCCACATTTTTCCTGAGGCAAAAAACTCGTTTAATAACCACATCAAAAACAAAGTCCTCCTTAAGCTCCAGCGGCAGCAAAACCTTCTGGACTCTTGCTGAATCTATTGGGAATAATTTCTGCAACAGCACGTTCCCACCTCTTGTCTCAGGGATGAAATTGTTTCTACCGCCCTGGGCAAGGCAAAACTTTTTTGCTCGTTGTTCGCCGGCAATTCCACTCTCAACCCACCTCCAACTGTTCAACCACCAACAGTCCCCAATGTCGCACATAAAATGACGGATATCATTTTCAAAACTAAAAAGGTACGAAAGATGCTCTCTTCTCTTAATACCAGGAAAGCCTCTGGTCTTGACGAGATCCCAGCAATTGTTCTCAAAAAATGCGCACCAGAACTTGCTCCTTTCCTGACTCGTCTGTTTCAGACATCGTACAATAGAGGCATATTCCCTAGTAACTGGAAAACTGCTCGAGTACAACCCGTCCCCGAGAAAGGATCCAAAGCGCTTCCTAGCAACTACAGGCCTATTTATCTCCTAAAGTGATGGAAAAGTATATAAACACCGAATTACTAAAATTTCTTTAAAAACACAAGTCTAATCCACGACAGGCAGTATGGATTCCGTCAGCGCAGATCAACTGCCGACCTCCTTTCCTTTGTCACCCATTCTTGGAACAAGTCTATGGAACTACACGGTGAATCCCAGATTGTCGCTCTAGACATATCCAAAGCAGTCGACTAGGTCTGGCACGCAGCGCTGCTCAATAAACTTCCGGCCTATGGCCTACCACCAAAACTCTGTACCTGGACAGCAAATTTCCTCTCTAACCGGAGCATTTCTGTTGTCGTGGATGGCCATTTCTCTAAACTGTATTCAATTAATGCAGGAGTTCCTCAAGGTTCAGCTTTAGCCCCTACTTTGTTTCTTCTCCACATCAATGACCTCCTCTCTAGCACATCCAACCCAGTTCACAGTTACGCGGACGACAGCACCCTCCACTCAAATATACAATATTCTAAGCCTATCTCTTTAGCCCAATTAGATGAGGCTCGCAGACACATGGAGGGTTGTGTCTCCGTGGATCTCCAAAAAAATATTAGACTGGGGAAGTAGAAATCTTGTACAATTCAACTTGCTTTCTTTCTCATAAGAGATGCACCAGCCCTAGACCCATCACAATGAACAACCAAATTATTCAAAGTAATGACTCCTTTTCACATATGGGCATTTATGTGGATCGAAATCTCAATTGGCACCAACATGCCACATCAATTGCAGAAGCGGCCGCTAAGAAATTAGGTTTCCTCTTCCGGGCTCGCAAATACTTTTCACCAGCTAATCTCTATACCTTATACACTACACAAATAAGACCAAACCTCGAATACTACTCCCACATCTGGGATGCTGCTGTCGCTTCTACACTCGCTATACTGGACTCCATTCAGAAGAGAGCTGTCCCCAACAGATCTACCAGAGGAACAGAGCGAATGCACCCTTTTACTGTCCAGGTCACCAGACATAAAACATCTTGTTATGCCCGCTCTTTTGTCCCGAGGACTTCCAAGTTGTGGAATTCCTTGCCACAACATGTTTTTCCTTCTCCCCCGAACCTCCAACCCTTCAAGTCCAGAATTAACAAGTTGCCTCTTTCCTCATTGTCGACACCCATGGTACGATAGTATTTAGGCTGTAAGCCTTGGTGGTGTGTTGTTGAAATTCATCAATCCTGGGGGCGGGGTGCGTCCTACCCTTTCTTCTACAGGGGCCAGTTCTGCAGGCACTTGTCTTCTCAGCGCTGCGACCCCAATGGGCCTTTCTGCATGACTCTTTTTTCTAATAGTTGCCCAAAATATTCCGACTTCCCATATAGTCTACTATCTTTTTGGAGGCTATTTTACCTGCTTTCTGGGGTGTTAGAGTCACCTCTCCAAGGTATTTTAGCTTTTTTTCAAAACTGAGCCACGCAGTCGCATAGCAAGTGTTCTGTTGTTTCCGCTGCTTCAGTGCAGTTTTTACTGTCCCCCCTTATCCATTTTGATAAGGTAAAACCTTACTGGGGAGTGTCCTATGAAAAGTCCTGTGATTATCCTTCAAGAAACAGTTCGGACATGGACATGAATCATTTTGCGTGCCTTAAGCCTGGCGTTTTCCTCTAGTACAACAGCATTTGGTTTCTCTCCCAATTATCAAGTTCAATTCTTACATGGCTTTTTGTTAGTCCACAATAGGGCTCTGGGCCATAGAGTGGTGTGGCTGCTGCCCTTTTTGCAGGGCTATCTGCTTCCTTATTTTCTTCAATGCATCTATGCCCCGGTATTTATATCAACGTTACCTTGTTATTCGTAACCAGTTGCTTCAAGAATTTTCTTGCAGTCGCAGGTCACATTAGACTCGGTTTGAAAAGATTTCAGAGCCTTTAGTACTGCTGACTGTTTGATCTCTCTATTTCTAAGTCTTCTTTGTATGCATTTCTGTGCACAGAGATTTATAGCAAGAATTAACATTTCGTCACGGGCTTGCTTCTTTTTACTGTAGAATAGACCGCTCCCGAGTGCTCAAGTCATCGTTCTTTTTTTTGAGTCTGGTGATTACCCACCGGGACGTTAGTCGCGTACAAACACAAACGTCGTCCGGGGTGTATCAATACCACCTTGTACCATAGGCGGCATTCGATGTACGCCAGAAGTCCCAGCTAGTTGTTCATTAATAAGTATCAAGTGCAGAGGTGTTATGCTTTAGCTGGACGATCCCCATCCTTACCCCACCGGCTACCGCATTGGATGTTGATTTGGCATGATGGTCCACGTGCTTTTCAGTCTGCTGTTGAGGTGTACTTGCCCGTTTGGGAGCTCACAGTAGAGGCTTCAATCTCTTCAGGTTTTTCCACCTCTTTAGAGATTTGAGCCTCTCTCAGACCGTCTGGACACGATATCCGCTAGTGTTTGCTCCATTTAGTCGCCTGTTATGACGCGCAGGCAGAACATACCTTGGACCTAATATTTTTATTTCGTCCCTGGACCCACAGGGTTTGGTATTACCGTGTGGCAACACTGTTCAGAGTTCCTAGCAATGTAGTCTTGGATATCGTTCTTTATGGGTTATCTTTTTGTTTCCGGTTTACATTGAAATTGCTCACTGGCTGGTAAGTTTTATTTTGCAGTCTTCTTGACCAGTACTTTTCCACAGTTGGCGTTGATTTATTGTTCGGTTTCTTTGGCTGCAAGGGGAAATGTTTAAAAGACAGTCGGCTATCTACCGAGCTGTGTGGGCTTAACTCTCTCTGGAGAATGTCTACCACCCAAAACCATCTCCCGCAGTGCGAAGCAGGCCTGGAACTACCTTTCGTTATTACTTCAAGCCAACTTCTACATATTTTGTAGCTGTGCTATTTTGTTTCCTTTCCTGGTCCCTTTTGTTCATTATTTCCGTGGCCACACTATCTATTATTTTCCATGGTGTTTCTGTCTCGATCATATGCTCGATGATGTTCTCTGCTGTCAATTCCTCCCCAATCATATTTGTAGTTCGTTCGCTTGTCTCTGCATTTTAGAACCGCGTGCTCTGGTGTTTCATGTTCTCCACAATGGTTGCTAATATCAGTGTCCGCTAGTCGGAAACTTGCCAGACGGGATCCGGTATTGCCGTGCCCAGATAGGAACTGTGTTAAGTGGTATCCTACATCTCCATGTTTTCAGGTTACCCAGGGCCTTGTAACATGTCACACGTGTTACCATCCTCTTCCAAACTATAAGGCTTCTGAATACGTCTCACTAGTGACGCCAGAGTCATCAACGCGGCATACCAAGTTCGTAGTCAGTCGCTCTACTGTAATATGACTCAGTGGGAACGAATCTGCAGACGCGACAGCTCGATTAATCGAATGTATTTCAGGATAAGGAACCTTTAAAGGGCGCTCTAAACACGAGACGCGTTCTCTTCTTACTTAAAAGTCAACCTCAAAACATGCCGTTACTTAGATAATTAGTCAAAGAAGGCGGCATGCCTAAATAGCCACTTCGTCGTTTTTGGAGAAGATGAAATATCCGTCGTTCTTGGGGAAGATGAATACGTCATTTTGAACGCAACATCCATCTCTTTATAAGAAACACCCACTGTTTTGTGTCATTATTAAGCTGCTCCGGTAGGACGACGCCACGTATGGACCTTAGTCCATACCTCCGTCGGAAAGAATTACACACAATGACTTTTTGGGTATGAATGTTTCCATTCTGTTTTTGCCGCGGGGGCGTTAGCGGGTAAGTATAAGCTTTGGACGCTTATGTTTGTGTGGAAGTTGCTCGTCGTAGTCGGTGGCACTACGGAGAAGAGCATTTGGGTGAGAAGCGGCTTTTGCGAACTGGGTTGTGGATAGTTGAGTTATAAACTCAAGTATCGAAGGCATTTCCAGATCAGAGTGAATCTGACTGTTTCGGACAAACCATGGCGCTCCGGTAACCATTCTCAGAATTTTGTTCTGGATGATTTGAAGGGTCTTGATGTGTTTGTACATGAGCAACCTATTGTTCATGGACAATTTGGAATTTCTGTTTAGAAGTGGGAACAGCTTCGAGATGAACATCGAGGCTTTTTTTCCAGCGTGATCGACATGGGGGCGCCATGTTAAGTGTTTGTCGAGGAAAACCCTGAGGTATTTGGCGGAATCTTGCCAGAGGATTAGACGGTTGTCTAATGAAACGTGTTCGTGAGGTGTGTCTCCTCTTAGAAAATAGGACAGCTGAACATTTATCGGGGTTTATGGCTAGAAGGGATTTCCAATACCATGACTCCACCTTAACTACGGCGGTCTGAAGTCGTTCGGTTATTATCCTCGGCTGAGTGGAGCTGCAGAGGATGGTAGAGTCGTCTACGTACAGTGCGTATGTCACGTTTAGGGGGGCTGTCGGAATGTCTGCGACGAATATATTGTACAGCAGAGGGGAGATAGCAGAACCCTGCGGGAGACCAGCCGTGGCTGGGTACGTTCTAGATCTGGCTCCCAGATGTTTGACCTGGTACTTTCTCTGTTGCAGGTATGACCTGATTAGCAGAATCAGAGGGAGGGTGTAATTAAATGATAGAAATTTGTTTAGGAGGCCCGCATGCCAAACCCTATCGAAGGCTTGAGCAATGTCAAGAAATATTGCACCAGTTGACTTGTTTATATTAAATCCTGCGGTGATGTTTTCCACCACACGAAGGACTTTGTCAGTGGTGGAGTGCTGGTGTCTGAAGTCGAATTGCTCATCAGGGAGGATATGATTTTCTGAGGTGAAAGAAGCTAGCCTTTTCTGAATCAGTTTTCGGCGATTTTGCCGATGACTGGTAGCAGGCTAATGAGCCGTAGTTCTGAGGGAACAGCGGATCTTTGCTGGGTTTCGGGATGTTGATAATGTCGGCTAGTTTCCACATGGAAGGAAAATGTTGAAATCGCAGCATGGCATTCATAATCGTAACTAGGAATACCACGGCTTTGCGGGGGAGGTTTTTCAAGGCTACGTTGGAGATTCCATCGTATCCCGGAGCTTTCCTAGTTTTTAATGCTTTGATTATTTGGGAAACTTCTTCGAAAGTTGTGGGCTCGATAGTTGTGACTGGGGTGGCGCAAAGCGCACTCCTGACGTAGCGGTGCGTTCTTGCTACGTGCGACAGATCAACGTTGTTATAATTCGGGCTGAATTGCAACTCCAGATGATCTGCGAATGCAGTAGCTTTCTCCGCATCCGTGTATACGACACCCTTACGGCCGTGAAGCGGGGATATCGGAAGTTTTTTGGGGCGAAGGGCTTTTGCCATTTGCCAGACGGAATTGTCTTGGGTAGACAGGGTTTGCAGGCACTCCTCCCAACGATTGTTGCGGAGTTCTTGTAGGGCGGATCGTACTTGTTTGATGAGTCTGTTTGCGTCTCGTTTGTCGGTGGGGTTTCCGGTGCGTTGAGATAGTCTACGCAAGCGGTTGTTTTCGAGTATCATTTCCCTGATACTGGACGGAAAAGATAAAAATCCACTTGTTTTCATCTTTGCCTTATATCCGATCCGCTACAAGGGAATGTACGGGTCTCACTGCTGCTATGACCTGCGCTGCCTTTGTTGAGACTGTTCGGTGAGCACTTGATATTCTAATTGTCTGGGTTGGCTGCGGTTTAAGATAAATCATTCGTCCACAGTTGCCTTTCAACCGCTTTTAATTTCTGTCTACTGTTAAGATTTACCTGTAAAATTAACTTGTTGACTCATACTTTTTAGTGAAACTTCTTAGAAAAACATCACCAATGAGGAGATCCCGACTTTTGAATTTTGAAAAATTTATCTTTAAGTGAGCGCGATCTAGGACCCCTAGAACCCATATACAGGGTCAGTTTTAATTTTTATATGTTTATGATACTAGATACCAAAATTTATATTTCTATGTTAAAAGAAAAAAAAGTAAATTGGCGCTAGATCATTTCTATGAAAATTCACTACCATAACGCACTTTGTGCGTCCAGACTTTTAAATGTCATCTTTTATGCAATAATAATTGTTGAAATAAATGCACACAACTTTCTACAATAGCAGAACGATAAATGTTAAATATGGTAGCAAAAGTTAGTCACCCAGTCGTGTTGGTAAATTGTGAATTTATGAATCAGTAAAAGCTGCTTATAAAATCATTTACCCCCTTAAACGTTACAAAATTAAATAGGTTTGTTTTATTGATTATGTGTAACACGTTTATAATAGTTCACTTTACGATTACGTTTCTTTTTCATCTGTAATATCCACAGTTATATAAGTAATTGATTAATAGCAGCAGTAATAATAAAATAGGAAATATTTTCCAATAAAGATTACACTTATTACTCATTATACTTATCTAAACTTCGTTTGATCTTGTTATTCTAATTGGTTTTAATTGGCAATGAAATTACTAATAACACGAGTGTTATTTAAGTATTGTAGATACAGAAATAGCTATTTGCTGAATGACCTGTTTTTCTCCTAGTATTGGAGGGTTGTTTTTTCTGTTTTATCATTTAGTACAGGGTGTCAACGATTGAATAAACGAGGTCTCTCCTTTATCGGTAAACTTTTAAAATAAAATGTATATATTGTATTTTGTGGTTACTAAGTGAACGCATTTTAAAACTATTTTGGACTGTACAGTGTGTGTCAAAAAAGCAGGGCAACACAAAACTGGTATTTTTTCATGAAAAACCCTATGTATTATTCAATTTTTTTAATTCAGTAAAGCTAATTACCAGTTGCAATAATTCATTCTAAGTATCATATCATCATGAAGATTTTGCACCCGGTAAAGTGATAAGCGTGGAATCCTTCTTGACGAAGCACCCCTCTTACAGTTCAATCCGATACATGACCTACTTTATTTGCTAACTCTACAGAACTTAACATAAGATTCTGATCTACCGTCTCCAGAATTTTTTCTGTGAGCACCAGATTGTAATATTTTTAAAAGGGAAAAATAATAATTTCAAAAACTATCACCACCCAATGCCAAGGGGTTGAAGAAGGGTGGTGAAGATTTATTTTGCAATTATTTTAAAGTACTTCTTATTAGACATGTCATTATTCGTCGTTCTATCTTAATTGCACGAAATATACAGAAAATAAAAAATCCTCCCCACCGCTTTGACGGCCCAAACAACTGGCAACAGAATACACTAATGATACCCCCCCCCCCTCTGTAGTTGTCGATGAGGCGACCTTGAATATGTATGCAAAGGAAAATAGCGAAAATGCTGTGAAACCCCAGAACTATTACAAAACCAGAGATGGCGCAATTCTCCATTAAATATTATGGCAATGTCTGCCTTAAGCCCGACTTGTTAGAGCATATATATGACATACTGATGAGTCCAAAGGATGACGAAACCGGTCTATGTCTCCTGTTGTATATCATACCGCAAATTCCGGCAGGACTGAAATGACGGTGGCTAGCGAGTGACGTGATTCAATACTTGTCGTGGTATTGGATAGGGTAGTAGTTGTTTTTACTCGCTAGTTTCTTCCCACAGCCTCCTCATTGCTGTACTGTGTGTACGTGGAAGCTGCTATGGAAGACTAGAACCGCCAAAAAAAAACAGAGATGGCGCTTCGCGCTATTCTCCATTGCATATTAGTGCAATACCCGCCTTAAGGCCGACTTGTTGGAGCAGAGTTATGACGTAAGTCCTAACAATTGATCGCAGCAAGTGCGTTATGGCAACGAATTTTTGGAAAAATGATCAATGCTTTTTTTTCGAATATATATATATATATATATATATATATATATATATATATATATATATATATATATATATATATATATAATTCTGAATTTTACGTGATCCACCTCTTGAATAAAATTATTGAGACTGGCGATTTCCCGCACACCTAAAATTAGGAATTGTAAAGCAATTTTTTAAATCAGGCGACATATTAGATATGGTTAACTATAGACCAATCACTTTGATTGCCATGGTGGCCATGATAGTATAAATGGCGCTAAAGAGTAACTTATCGCTTTTTTTATAAACATAAGGTCATATCAGAAAGGCATTATGGCTTTCGCGAGACTAAGTCAATTAGCGATGTCATCGCCTGCTTAACTTCAAACATCTACACGGCCTTGTCGACCTGAACAGAGCGTTCGACACCGATGACCATCACCATATTCTTCTGAAAAAGTGAGAGGCTTACTGGGTGAGAGGGATCACACTGAGGCTAATGGAAAGCTATTTGTCTGAAAGAAAACAACGGGTTCAGGCAGGAGGTATATATAGTGACGATCGGGAGGTCAACAACGGAGTTCTGCAGGGTAGTGTTATGGGACCTACTTTGTTCAATCTCTATATAAATGACTTATTGTATTTAAGATGCAAGGGTGAAATCATGAGCGATGCATATGATCCAGTAATAGTCTGCAGCTGAAAGTAAACTTGTTATGGTTGTTAACTGCTTTAACGTAAACTTCTTTACAGTTAACCACGAGAAGACTAGATTTTTGCCAACGTACAGCAAGACATTACCTGACAATGATCTGCTGATGATTAAAACTGAGGCTTAATAGGACTTTGTTTTTGATGTGGTTATTATATTAACAAGAGTTTCCATTTAAACAAATTTTAAAACAATACAAACAATTTTATTTAGCATTTAACATTATTAGTTCTTATTGGATCCTATAATTTATATTTTGGCCAGTAGATTTTAATACTTACTTAAAAGTTTTTATTTTGCAGTTCGAACCGATTCTTTAATTAAAATGTTATTTCTATACGCTTCTGCAAAACTGTGGTTCTGTTTCTATGGCAACGGGCTCTGTTGTTATCATGGCGGATGTTTTGAATTAATACGTTATTCTAGAGAGGGTATCGTTGCGACATCTATCGATATTAATTTGAATTTCTTAACTTATCAGCCTAAATTCTTTTTCTTATAATGTTTGATTTAAATGACATTTATGTCGTAAACTTCTTATTGACACTTGTGTTTCTTGTTTAATTAGTTTCTGTTTGTATTCGTGAGAAACAGAGTTATATTTCAATCTGTATTATAAATGCCTTTGGCTTCGGCGACGGCGTCCTGTTCAGATGCGTACTGTTTACACTGAATTCTTTGCTGTAGAGTTTAATAACAAAGATGTTCTGCACACATGTGCGACAACGAGGCCGACTTCACTGTACGTTTACAACACTATGGCTGAACATTTTTCACAAGTTTTATTATTCTTATTATTATTATTCTGGAGAATACACAATGGATGTTTTAAAAGCGTTGTGTCGCTCTGCCTGTTCAAAACGTTCTCTCTTTCAATCTCCAAGATGCCGGATATCGTGCCATTCTTCCCTGCTAATCCGATTGGATTAATTTCAAAAGTTCAAATAAATATGTCACCTAATTCAATAAAATGCAGTTTATGAACACATTAGTCAAAACAATGACTTCCCCTTGAAGTTCATGATTTTTTAACCACTGCATGAGTCAAAAGGTTAGTAGAACACTATGTTTACTGGCGCTAAGTTCAAAATTTCTACCTCACTGTTTATATTATCTTAACCTAAAACATTGTTTACACTTTTTTAAATTATCTATTTAGTCCCTTCTACCTATTGCTGAACATTTGCTACTGCCTTTGTTTACGTATTTGAAGCTTAATAAGTATAATTAGTTTGATACATATAAATATTTCATTGTAATTATCAGAAATACATAATTTTAAATTTTCAATTAGGTTTTAACTTCTAAATCAATGTCAAACTGCCTTAAACTTTTTATCATAGCAATATATATATATATATATATATATATATATATATATATATATATATATATATATATATATATATATATATATATATATATATATATATATATATATATATATATATATATATATATATAATTTTCGTAAAACATTACGTTGATCATTTTTATGAAAATTTGTTGACATAACGCACTTGCTGCATCAAAACTTTTCTTTCTAATGAAATAGTGCTGAAAATTGAATCATAAGTTCCACACAGGTGTGATAATTTATTCTCTTCGGAATGACATTCTAATGGAATGAATTTACGGCCTATGACTTGACCACAAAGAAAATATTTGTATTCCTGTAACCATAAACTTTTGAAACGTTATGTTACTCGGGTTTTATTGAAAAAATGTAAATTTTTACATCACCCTTTATTTGGCCCGTACCCCCTGAAGCGATCTTACCCAAAAACAATTCGAAGCGTTCCTTTGTCGGGTGCTAACTGGATAACAAATTTGAAGATGACATCTCAATTCGTTCGAAAGTTATTGCGCCTATTGGCAGATAGACGTACATGACGACAGACCGACAGACTAAAAAAAAATTCGTTCCAGAATCAAATTTTCTATATGTTTTGAGACTTTTTACTGTTTTATTAAAAAATAATCGAAATTTTTGTCAACAATATTCCACCCCCACACGTGCAACCCCAAATTTAATTTCAGCAGAGAATACCAGATGTTTGATGAAATTAGAAGTTTTCTAATAAATAAACCCTAAAACGTTATTACTCAAAGTTGAACGAAAAAATGTCAATTTTTTGACCAAATCCCTCCCATTCATCCCCTACCCGCTAAAGCGTTTTTACCCAAAAACAATCCGAACCGACAGACATACAGACCGACAGACAAAAGAAAATTGTTGCCAAATCACGTTTTCTATGTTTTGATACTTTTACGACGTTTTTGAAATTTTTTGAAATTTTTGTCGCCGATGCGATACTTCCACACGTTGTGGCGATGTGGACGTAGAAATACAAGATATGGTTTTCACTGTTGAAAATGACCAATCTAGTGTTATTTTCCTTGAAAGCAAACATAGTCATTGCTTACAATAACGGATTTTAATATTTTTTTAGTGTTCTATTATCATTTAAAAAGATATTAATATCCTTACTACTGACGTTGAAACCATTACTTAAAATACTGCTACTAACTAGATCAATTTTAACGACATCGATTTCATTGGCACCCTATTTTTGGGATAGGACGTTGACTTTTTACACGTGAAGTACAACAGTTTGTGTACGTCTATAAAATAATTTCGCGGAAGCTTATTTATATCCATGACACTTTATTTTTGTTAGTGAAAGTTTACATGATGTTGCCATTTTACTCATGCTTACATCTGATTTATCGTGTTTTTGTTTGTTTTCTCATTTTTCATGTGTTTTTTTCAATAACATTTGACAATGTAAATAAATAAAAAGTGACAATGTTTTAAGTCATTGACAAGTTTAACATTGCTAATAATATTATAAAATTTGGACATATAGGAACTGTTTTATGAGGTTAGGTGATCTCAGTCCAGCTAGGTCACACTTAATATGAGCTTTCACCACTTTTCGGCTGGGAAACGTCAAATATTCGATTCATCATCTGATTTCCTTTAATTTATTTAAAGAACATAATAAGAGTCTGAAAGAGAAGACAAGAGGAAACAAAATAAATGAACAACGGTCCAATTACACAAGGTATGCAGATGACATAGCGGTGATCGGTACGTGCGCCTATAGATGTAGTCTTATGTAAAAATGTAGCTTTGTTTAAAAAAAAAAACTGACCGCTGCCAGTCGTTAAATAATATCAAAACGCAAAAAACAACTATCTAAGCGAACCGCTTCAGTACAGACGACACAGATCCAGAAACAGTAGGATTTTATACAAGTGGCCACTTAAAAAAGATACATGTGTGTTTAACGGCGGTTATCGTGATTTTGTTGACCTCTATTCAAGGTACATTAAAAACGGTATAACGTTTACATATTAAGGTGGCCATTCGAAAATGGAACAGGCGTGTTCTAGGACACTTATCGTGATTTCGCTCAAAGAGGTAAATTTTGCTTTAAAGGGGACCTTTGGGCTTATTTTCAACATCGTAACGCCAACTCTTAAGCGATGGTGCGATCCACCCCTAAAATCTTAAATGACAAGGGGGCACCTAGCACATCATTTAGGAGCTGGTATAAACCTCTTTTCGACGGTGCTTTATTTTTGAAATTTAAATCAGTAGGTCCTTATAAATTGACTTATAAAGGAGGGTAATTCATTTATCAAAAACAGGTCAACTCATCAAATGTTCAAAATTTCGACCACCAGCCTCCAAACAATAGTACAAGTTTTGCGTCAGCGCACATGATGTAAAATTTCTGGAGTAATTTGGCGGCATTCGTTTACTACACGCCTATGTAGATTTTGTAAGGAATCGACTGAGCGGAACAAATTTTACTTTGTATGTGACCCCACAGAAAGAAATCTAGGGGAGATAAATCTGGCGATCGTGAGGGCCATTCTATGAAACCTCTTCTCTCAACCAACCGATTTTTAAATATGTGGTCCAGGATATTGTTAAACAGGCAAAGCGAAATGTGGAGGAGCTCCATCCTGCTGAAATACCAACATTGTCTTCGCGATAATACTCAGCATTCTCGATATTGTTGATCATTGGATCAATAGTGTTTTCCAACATCAGTAAGTACATTTAAGAAAATCACGATAAGTGCCCTAGAACGCGCCTGATTCGTTTTCAAATGGCAACCTTTATACGTAAACATTATACCGTTTTAACGGACCTTAAATATAGGTTCTAGAGGTCCTAGTTCGAGATCACTTGAAGAATTTTTTCAATTGTAAATTAACGATCTCCTTAAAAGCGAATGTTTTTTGCGAAAATTCTTTGAAAATAAATAATTGCTGTATCAGGTACATCATTTGTATATCCCTTGGCATGTATTTTTTTTGTATTGTAAACTAGGTACACTATTTTGTTAAAGTTTATATGCTAATGTTTATCCTTATCTTCAAATAGGACGCTATTATTTATGTTGTTTTCTGCTTAATTACCTAATTGACTACTGCTTTTAAAATGCTATGGTTTGTACAATTATAGAGGCACAACTTTCCACAACAGACAGAATTATAAAAGTAAAATGCATTATTCAAATGTTATTGCCCAAATGTGACGAAAAATTGTAAAATTATGAATCGGTAAATAAAATTTTAATTTATAAGATCGTTTGCCTTCCTTACAGATTATAAAACTAAACATTTAACACACTTTTAGTTCCTTTTAGTGAACTTTCGTAGAAAAAAATTACTAATTGGGAGATCTCGACTTTTGAATTTTGAGAAAAAATTTTCAAAACAGCCCTAGCTAGGACCCCTAGAACCCATATCCGTGGCCAGTCTCAATTTTTATATGTTTATACCGATAACTAAAAAAAGGACCTATTTTGATAAAATTTGGTAGGTACGTTCCTTTTGTTAGTGCCTTGGATAAGTTCGTGAGCCAGAAACATCGAACTAGGTTTTCTGGGAATTTTTTTTGTTTTACTTCGAAACAAAAATTTTATATCCGAAAGTAAAAACGCTATGGTAACCAAACTTGGTAAGCAGGTTAAAATTTTAAAAGGTAAACCATTTGCCAATTTAGATCTCTAGGTTAAAAGAAAGAAAATGTATAAGGCTTTAATTTTATCAATAATGACTATGTAAGGCTAGATGCATTCTCACCACAATTAAAACCCTAGACCGGTTTCGCTCTAATAAGAGCTCGTCAGTACGGCATACTAATTGTAGCAAAAATACACCTATAAAGCAATACTGCTATGGTAGCCAGCCTTCTAACACTAAGTGAGATGTAAGACACGAAACACGTGCCGCCACCTCGTTGCGGAACCAAGTAGTATGTTGTCACGCAGCTCCAAATAACAATGAATGTTAAAAAATAGAGACTGTATACAACCAACTAACAATTTAGTAAATTGTCAGCCCTGGCCCCTTTCTACCCTAATATAGGGACAAGGTATGTAAGGCTAGATGCATTTTCAACACAATTAGAACCGTAGACCAGTTTCTCTCTAATTAGAGCTGGTCAGTACGGCATACCAATTGCAGCAAAAAGACACGAAGCACGTGCCGGTACCTCGTTGCGGAACCAAATAGTATGTTGTCACGGCATGATTTCCGGTCGTTTCGTGGTCGAATAGTGAGTTGCTAGACGTGTCACCAACCATAGCTGCTAGCTTCTTCAGTAGCTGGACTGAAAATGAGCAGACATTTTTTTATTATTTTTTGGATACAGGAGGGGGAAATGCTCATGCATACCCCATTCACGTCCCCGTAGGTGCCGTGGGATATCGAGGTACGGTGAGACTGTACTCATTAAAACCCCCTCCCTGGGAGTACCGGACCTTAGTCCATACCTCCGTCGGAAAGATTTCACACAATGACTTTTTGGGTATGAATGTTTCCATTCTGTTTTTGCCGCGGGGGCGTTAGCGGGTAAGTATAAGCTTTGGACGCTTATACTTATGTGGAAGTTGCAACATTTAGGCAAATAACCTGAGACTAATACGAGCTATGGAAAGAAAATGTCTCAAGAATGTTTTACAAAGTCTGAAGTCTTAGCTTCAACCGTCCTTATCCTTTATTTTACTAAAATATTTCCAGTAAATTCATTTCAAATCTTTAGAAAAATATTTCTACAATCACAGGGTGGCCCATAAGTCGTTGGTGATACAAATTTTCCTTTTTTTAATCGAACACGCCTTATGTTATTGCATTTTTGCACTTTCCATCGAAATATAATGCATGTTTGTAAGAAAAGAAATTAGGGACGGTTATGGTAGCGAATTTTTATTAAATGCTTCAAATTTGAATAGCTCAATTTCGTATTAACCTATAACGTTGACCAAGAAACCAGTTATTTCGGAAACACTTTAACTTTACTTTCGGAAATTCTTGTACATTTTCAAACAATAAAGTTATTTTGATGAAACATGGCACATTGTTTCTACTATATAGGTTATACTGGTAACCAAATTGTATGCCTGCTTTAAAAAAAACACACATATTTGCTATTAAAAACATTTTTATGAAAATTCACTACCATAACGCACTTGCTGCGGCCAGAATTTTATTTTTTCTCATTTGTGCATTCACAGTATGATACCTAATTGCTAAATGAACAAATTTTACAATTCGTGCGGTGTAAGTTTTCAGATTATCCAAATTCCAGGGCTAGATGAAAAAAATCGTTGCCTATCGATTAAACACAAAGTATAATTTCTAAATGCTGTTTTCTACTATCATTTGTATCGTTAGATATTAACTCTCTCATAAGTCAAGTACTTGCATGTACATGTCAACAAATTTAGACCTGTAGAAGATAATGCAGTCCAACTCAGAAACGCTGGAAACGGTATTTTTCAGGTACATCAAAAATTAATGGCATATTTGTATTTACTTATACTGGAAAAATGATGGATATGGATATTTTTTATGACACTAAAGTGGTCTAATACCAAAGATAAGCTTTAATCAATAAAAGTCTGTGTTATTTCTAGTAAACATAGATAGCGCATAATTTATATAAAACAAATAAAGAGTTACTGGATAATACTGTACACTATCCAGTTTGTTCATTTTCTCAAGATCAAGGCATTTTTTGTACACTGTAATTCTCAAGAAAATTCTATTTACATGACGATATGTTAGATTGATTGGTGATCCTCAGCAAATTAGGCTACACATTATTAGGTCAGGAGCACGTTCCGCCCTTCGGAGGGGGCGCAAAGCCGTCTGTCCCGTGTCCAAAAAGGCAGGGGTTCGGAAACAATTCCAAGATAGTGAGGTGAAACTGCTCCCTGGCATCGGTGATTGGTCATAGTCGCGGAAATAGGCCGACGTTAAAGTTTAAAACAAACATTATGATACTGCATTAATTATGATTTAACAACCAAAAATGGGATGTCGCCTTGTCTTTGCAACCATGACTCTCTCTCCAGAAGACCTTTCCATTTCCTTGTAGCTTCCACGCTTTAGCAATTTGGCCAGGCTTTCAAAAAGTTTTCCTGTTGGTCTACCTTTTACCCTTTTCCAAGTACTAAGTGGCGTTCAAATAATGTTGTCAGAAAGTTATGATGTCTCAAAATTGGTCCAACCAATTTTCCCTTTCTCCTCTCAATTTCCTTCAGCAAGCATCCCTTTCCTCTCAACCCTTCTCACATACTCTTATTATTTTTCTGTCGATGTATCTTGTCCTTGCCAGTACTATTAATGTCCACATCTCAATAGCTTCTATTCTCTTTATTACGTGCTTAATCAAAATTCAGCCTTCCGCCTCTTACAATATAACACTCCATACGTATGAGTTGATGAACCTCTTCCTCGGGACAAATTTACCATAATTATTAGCGAAAATAGTACCAAGTCTGTGGAATGCTCGCTTTTCTATGCTTTCTCATGCCTCCTTTCTCATGTCCTTTTAAGTGCCCTCATTGCTTCTCTAGTACCTTGGCCGAGTCTAAATCCGAACTGCCCTTCATCCAGGCGACTCTCAGTTTTGCTTCTTGTCATACTTTGTAATATTTGCTGACAGGAGCTTTCTAACATGCCCGTTATCACTTATTGTCTCAGGCTGGTTGTAATTTTGCGCGTTCATCGGTTTTGAAGTAGTAATACATTTACTCTTCATAAACTGACTTTTTTTTTATTTCGACAACACACCACGAGGGCTTACAGCCTAAATATTATCGTACCGTGGGTGTCGACAAGGAGGAAAGAGGCAACTTGTTAATTCTGGACTTGAGGGTTTTGAGGTTCGGAGGGGAAGGAAAAACATGCGCCGGCAAGGAATTCCACAACTTGGAAGTCCTCGAGACAAAAGAGCGGGCATAACAAGATGTCTGGTGACCTGGACAGTAAAAGGGTGCATCGCTCTGTTCCCCTGGTAGATCTATTGGGGGCAGCAGGTGGAGGGACTATGGAAAAAAGCTCCTCTGATCAGTGCCCGTGCAGATATCTACAAAAGAGAGAGAGAGAGAGAGAGAGAGAGAGGTCACCAACGGCACGTCGGTGGGCAAGGGATGGCAGCCTTTTGGTGCCGCACGGATTCTGCTTCACCCACTCCCAAAGTTACGAGCCGCCACTGCTACGCGTTTGAGTTCATCTGAACCATCTTCAGGGGATAAAGACAATTCGGTTTCTGTTACAGAAAATGTGCTGTATGGAAAATTGTCAAAGTTTTAATTTCATCTATTGTCTTCAGGTTTCCAAACGAAAATAACATCGAACGAGGGAACAAAAGCATCTCCAGATTTGAAGCAGCTAGAGGATGAATATTGACGACGCCTATTTTTTATTTTATTAAAGCACAAAATGGAGTCTGTGCAGGAGCAAGAGTGTACAGGATTTGTTGTAAGTGCACAGACTCCATTTTGCTGCTTTATAAAATAAAAAATAAGCGTTGTCGATATTCATCCTCTAGCTACTTCAAGTCTGGGGATGCTGTTGCTCTCTTCCCCAATGCCATTGGAAATCTGAAGACAATAGACGAAATTAAAACGTTGACAATTTTGCATACAGCACATTTTCTGTAACAATAACAGAAATCGTCTTTAACCCCTGAAGATGTTTCAGATGATCCGAAACGCGTAGGGTGAACATAAATACATTGTGTAGTAGAAAAAAGTATTTAATTCTCATTCCTTTTAATTACAAAAAACTGCATATTAGCGAAACAGTTGCCATGTTGAAATAAAATTTAGGCTGAATCTCACATTCATCTATATGATGATGCTTTCGCAGTAAAGATGTTTAAAAACGAGATACTTTGATTGGCGATTATCGACAACATATTGACAGATATGGCCTCTGAATTTGTACCATTGTTGAGAATACGCCATCAAATATTAAAACACTTTTGTCTCAAAAAAACTCGATAATAGCGAAACAGCTGTCATGTTAAAATAACATACAGGGTGGCGCATTGAAAATGAAACAGACCGATTTGCGTCCAGAGAATTTTTTTTAAGAAACGCTGAAACACGTCAATTTTAATATTGAGGGGGACATGTTTTGACATAAAACTCAACTTTATCGCATTTTAAATAGGGAACATGGGTCGAGTGTTACATCATTTGAAAGATCTTTCTTTTCTGAATTCAGTACACAAACTTTTTTGGAAGTTTTATCAACTCGTTTAAAAATTATTCACAGTTTGAGTTGCAAGATAGTATTTCATTCATTGTGATAAGAAATACACTAATTAGTCAATTTTTTGTTAAAAAAAACAAACTAAAAAACAAAACCAAACGTTTAAAAATGTTTATTCAGTTAAGTAAGTGTTCAAATTGTTGACCACCAGCTTCCATACAAAAGTACACATTTTTTTCAAAACGAGCTCTGACATTCTTGAGCATTTGTGGAGTTATTAGACGGCATTCTTCAACAACGCGTCGTCGTAATTCTCCGTGTCTGTTGCGTGAATTCTACTCTTTAAATGGCCCCATAGAAAGAAGTCTAAAGGAGTTAAATCCGGTGATCTAGGGGGCCACTCAATAGCACCTCTACGCCCAATCCATTGTCCTGGAAACTCTCTGTTCAAAAACTCCCTAACACGTTGTGAAAAATGCGGAGGAGCTCCATCTTGTTGAAACACTAATTGATTTTCTTGATAGCGATCATCATTTTCAACAATGTCAATTAGTCGAGGGTAAACGATATCTTCTAGTAACTCCAAATACGTTTCGCCACTCAAATTGCCATCAAGAAAAATTGGTCCGATTAAACGGTCTTCAAAAATGCCAGTCCACACATTCAATTTCTGTAGAGTTTGAGTGTGGACTTCGTGAAAATTTCTTGGATTATTATCTGCCCAATAACGACAATTATGACGATTGACTGTAGAGTTTAATAAAAACGTACACTCGTTTGAAAAACAGATATTGAACAGAAAGTTCCCGTTAGCAGCTATTCGTGCAGTCTCAACTTCACAAAACTCCAGCCGCCGATCAAAATCATCTTCATTCAGTTGTTGTACAAGATGAATTTTATACGGGTGAAATTTATAATGCTTCAATATTCGCTGAATAGTTCTTCTTTTGATGTTTGAAACAGTGGCCAATTTTCTCGTGCTCAAAGTTGGGTCTGCAGCAATTTGTCCTAAAACTTCAATCTCAGTAGTCTCATCTCTAACCGGAAATTCACGTTCAGGATCCCGTTTTTTGTTGGCTACTGAACCACTTTGTCGAAACTTTGCAACTAACTCCAAAATGTATATTCTGTTAACATGTCTGTTCGGATGTTGTTCATTAAACAAATTTGCGGTACGGTTGGCACAGTCATCGATTTTGAAAAAAAGAGTAATTATTTCAACTCTTTCTTCTACAGAATACATCATTGTGAAATTAATTTTCGGTAGTAGTATCAAGTATCAAACCGACCGATAAACTGAAATAATAAACCGCATTTCTCTCATTCCGTAAGAAATCTTCTGATAGTCAATTTTTTGTTTAAAAACCAACAAAACATTGACTATAAGCACATTTCTTATCGGAATGAGTGAAATGCGTTTTTGCATCTTCAACTGTGAATAATTTTTAAACGAGTTGATAAAACTTACAAAAAAATTAGTGTGCTGAATTCAGAAAAGAAAGAGCTTTTAAATGATGTAACACTCGACCCATGTTCCCTATTTAAAATATAATGGTTGTTATCACCACCCTTAAGGGGTTGATGTGACAAAGTTGAGTTTTATGTCAAAACATGTCCCCCTCAATATTAAAATTGACGGGTTTCAGCGTTTCTTAAAAAAAAATATCTGGACGCAAATCGGTCAATTTCGTTTTCAATGCGCCACCCTATATAGTCTAAATCTTATATTCATTTTATTTAAGGATGCTGTGGCAGTAAAAATTTTAAAATACGGGATACTTTGGTTGGCGATTATCGACGTCAAAATGACAGATATGGCCTCTGAATTTGTGTCATTGTTGAGAATATGCCATAAAAATATTGATAACTTTTTTAATACAACGAAACGACATTCATGGTCTAGTGAACTTTATACTACATAATTATTATGTAATATTTAAATCCTTGGATGGAGGAGTAAGTAAATTGAAGATTTATGTAAGACAAGAAAAAATAATCGCATTAACGGCCATTACATGCAACATTTTATTGTTAAAAACATATGTTTGGCTGTTAACATCACAAAGTCATGATCAATTCTAATTATTTATACGAGGGGGCATTGAAAAATACTTAGCAAAACGCAATAATTTTTTAAACCAAAATTATATTTATTCAGGACAATCTCCTCTACGACTTACGCATTTATATAGATCCATAAAGCCATTCTAAACCCTTTAATATTTTTTTTTATCTTGGTCTTTAAACTACTCTACAATGACACATATGGCTTCGTTGTTTGTCAAAAATCGTTTACCTTTCAATGTTTTTCGAGTTTTGGGAATAAATAATAGTCCGGAGAATAGGGTGGATGATCTGCCCGTTCAACACCAATTTATCAGTTTTCCGGGGCATTTTACCACAATTGTCTCACGTAATTTTACAAATCTGACAAAAATCTAAGATGAATTTTCTGCAGAGGACATTATTTTGGAGATTTTACGACTGAGGCGCAACTTAGAAGCCGCCAACATTTCTTTCCACAAAGCGGTCCAATGGTCTACCTTGGAGCTTCTGAAATTAATTGTACAATGGGACTATTCTGAGCCTGTTCCGAGTCTAGCGCTAAGATTTTCTTAACTATTTGTGTTTCGATGATTTCTTGTGAAAAAAGTTTCTCAAAGTTAAATTTGATAAAATCTTACTTAAGATCCACAATGAGCCAAGCGTGACTTACCAATCTTTCCATATTGCCCATTGAAAAGGACAGGAAAGTAAATTTTGATGTGATCGAATATTTTAGCAAAATAAAGTCACGTAAGCACGTTTAGTATTTGATTTGTGGTTTTATTATAACAGCTTTCAAGCAGTTGTCTTCGCATTTTCTGCTCATATTTCCTTTTTAAGACCTACACCCCCACTCACTCCTGGTCCCATAACCTGGGGGGTGCGGGGTGGGTGGTGTTGGGGACGGTGGTGGTGGTGTATTAACACACAATTTTTCTTTTGGTTTGTGCATCCACGGGAGGTTCCAAGCATGTTTCTGAAAATATTTTTCAAAAAAGCGTTCGGGAGGTTGTCTGCAAACTTCTTTTTTATCTTCTTCCCCGCCCAGCACCCCTATTCTGCCCTGGTGCCGTCACTTTCTTGGGAGTTGTTTGCAAGAAAATTTTCTCATGGTTTGTGCATTCAGGGGGGATTTTAAGCATGTTTCTGAATTTTTTTTTAACCCTCCGTGGACTAAAATGTGGTATTAAGCCCACTTAAAATATTAACCAATATATCAGACCATTTTTGAAAAAAAGCTGCATTTGAATACAGCAACAACTTCGCACTGTATATATATATATATATATATATATATATATATATATATATATATATATATATATATATATATATATATATATATATATATATATAAAGCAATTACCACAGCAAAACATCGGAGTACATATTACAAACAAATAATTTCAATGGTGTAAAGACTGTCTCTCTTTTAGAGGTCACGATGATGAGACTTTCTGAAACTTTTTTTAAATGACCCTAGAGTAGAACACCTGATCCAACATTTGGGGTCCCTTGAAATTTTTATAAGTGTAGTTTACTTTATAATACTATTTCCTAAAATGCACCACTAAGGAGCTACAGCCCCTAGAAATACCTTTAAAACGGTTTTTTGGCATTATCTTCAAAACTACCACAGGTATCCTAATGAAATTTGACACAGGCGCATAGTTTTCTATAAAAAATATTACTAATTTGTTAGAATTTTTATATTTTATTCAGAGGCGTAACTTACAAGGGGACAGGAATGGTTCAATTTCCATCTCTTTTTTGTGCGTGGTTTTACCTAATACATTAAGCGAAAATCTCAAAGGTTTATTTATTTTACACAAAAAAAGTATTCTTGTTAAAATCTTTAAAGTTGACGTATTCGAGTAATTTGCACTTGAATGTTGACGTGTTTTCAAGCTTTTGAAATCATTTGTCCAAAATGCCTTCGAAAATCTTTTAAGTAGGCCATTATATGAATTAAGAAAATGAGCTTGACATTGACGGATTGTAAATGCCACGTTATTATTTCGGTTATTTATTTATACGTATGCTGAACAAGTTGATGTGATTTTAACCTTGGGTGAGTGTTTGGGAAATTCGAGTGCAGCTGTGAGAAGATATGCAGAAAATTTTCCCACTAAAAATGTACCGAATCGAAGAACATTTTTGGCAATAGAGCAGAGTTTACGAGAAAATGGCTCAGTTCAGATAACAAACGCAGATGGACGACTTCCTAGAAGTGCACGAACCGTAGAAGTTGAGGAACAAGTTTTGGAAACTTTTTTCATGAGCCTACAATTAGTTCATGCAGATTAGCATCAAGAGCTAATATTTCCCATGCAAGTGCGTTTAGAATTTAGAAAGAACATAATAAACTACATCCTTACCATTTTAAGCAAGTGCACCATTTACCGCCAGAGGATAGGCCATCAAGAGTCGACTTTTGTGAATTACTGCTTGAACGGAAATAAATTAGCTCTAAAAATACGTCAAACAATGTCAGGCTGACATCCTGCTCATTTGCTTAATTCATATCATGGCCCATGATTTTCGAAGGCATTTTGGACAAATGATTTCAAAAGCTTGAAAAACACAACATTCAACTGCAAATTACTGGAAAACAGTCAACTTTTAACATTTCAACAAGTATGCTTTTTTATGTCAAATAAATGAAGCTTTGAGATTTTCGATAAATGTATTAGATAAAACCACGCACAAAAAAGATATGGAAATTAAACCATTCCAGCCCTCCAAATTACGCCTCTGAATAAAATATAAAGATTTTAACAAATTAGTAATATTTCTCATAGAAAACTACGCCACTGTGTCAAATTCTATTAAGTTACCTGCACTAGTTTTGAAGAAAATGCCAAAAAAACATTTTTTAGTCTTTTTCTGGGGGTTGTAGCGTTGTAGCTCCTTAGGGGTGCATTTTAGGAAATCGTTTTATAGAATAAACTACACTTATTTTTTGGTGTACTATACGTCCTAGAAATTTTGGCAGACATTTTTGAAACACTCTATATATATATATATATATATATATATATATATATATATATATATATATATATATATATATATATATATATATATATATATATATATATATATATATATATATGGACGAATATAATTTAAAAATACTTAAAGAATTTTTTTGAAACTCTCGTCATCGTGACCTCCAAAAGAGAGAAGCAATCTTTATACCATGGAAATTATTTCTTTTTAATATCTACACCGATTTTTTGTTGTGATAATTGTTTTTAAGAACACGTTTTGCAAAATTGAACTCTCAGAACTAAGATTTAAAAAAAGCCTACCTTGTCAATTTTTTTAAGCAATAT
This sequence comes from Tillus elongatus, assembly GCA_964006375.1. NCBI lineage: Eukaryota > Metazoa > Arthropoda > Insecta > Coleoptera > Cleridae > Tillus > Tillus elongatus. The sequence goes on along the minus strand of OZ023270.1, from coordinate 80,195,095 downwards.
GAATGACAAAAGACTCACCATTAAATAACACAAAAAAATGATAAACTTAAAATTTATCCACAATCACTTCTCAAAATGTTTGATGAGAAAGCTTTCTGAAAACACACACCGAACGAAACGAACAAAGCGAACTGACCGAACAAAACAAACCGTAAACTATGACGGTTGTTGCCTGCACAGTCAGCTGTTTGGGTTCTCGTTCTCGTTCCCCAAGGTGTAATCCCCGCAGATGTGCACAACGTTGCCAACTCGCATAAATTTCATTAGGGTTTGTGAAATACTTTCAATATGCTTTACATATATAATCAGTGAATTTGCTTTTGCAATTAAACTTAACATACACTTTCTCAATTCTTTATATAAAGACTTCCTTATTAGGTATTAAGTATATTGACACAATGGCCTGATTCATTTTTTCTCTAGTGATTAAAAGATATACAAAATTCATATACCTACCTATAATTTACGTTAACATGGCCATTTTACCTTAAATATAGGGTGTTCCAACAATCTGTACAATCGCTCGTGATTAGATTTCTCGCGTAAAAATAAGATTTTTTATCATATAAACATATAACGATTTGCCACCTTTTGTAGCTACAGGTGTTAATTGCAAATACTTCCAAAACGACTGTAGCAATCCGAATGAAATTTGGAGGGTGAACGTTAATTAAACTAGTACTAGTACATATCTTGCTGCTAAAAAACTGAATAGGTTCACCAGGGCCGTGCGTATATGGTATCACTGAAATAGTTTTCCAAAAAAAATCTGTGCGCCACTGACTTTTTTTCTTATGTTAAAACAGTTATGTAGGCCGTTTAGTGCCTGTTAATAGTTACCTCCTGACATTTTGTTGACTTCGGTCTCTTTTATAAGATAAAAGGAAGTGCCGTGTGTTATGTAGTGTATTGAATATCCTGGGCTGAATAAAATAATCAGGTTGTTAGTATTGTTATTTACTTGTCAAAGTAATAAATGCTGTTTATTGTTTTAAAATGACCTTTTTAATCACACGTTGGCTGAATTAACTGATATGTTATTACTTTATGATGCAGCGAGACAAACTGGAAGAAAAGTAGCGAGAATTTATCATGACAGGTTTCCGGGACGAATAGCACATAGCACCCAACAAAACTATTATTGAACATATCTGCAGGCGTTTAAGGGAAGCAGGTGCCTTAAAATGGACACAGAAGATACCGGCTAACTATTCAAGTTGATGAGTCAGCTCTCAATGCCTTGGAAGATAACCGCACGACAGGTATCAGAATCGTTTCTACCGAAATAAAAAAAAATTCCGCATCATCTGCACACAGAATCTGGCAAGAGTAGCAATTAAAACCATACCACTACCACTACACACGTGTTCAAGAACTTTTATCAAAATATTATGGGCCTAGTAATAGTAATAGTAATAATTATAAAAACAGTAATAGAAATTTTTATTTTGCAAATGAACCATACAATGTACTATACATAAAAGCTTGGCTTGTGCATGTGATAAATACAATTTATATACAGGCTGTTTCAAAAATGATGGTCTATGTTACAGGTGCACATTCAGCACAAAAAAATTAGACTATTTTTTCATATAAAGATGGGTCCGCAAATGCTTAGTTTTTTAAATACAGCGTGTTAAAGTTATTTGTTTTTGTCAGTTTTTCACGAATAAGTCCGAGTCAAATTAAAATTTTGACGTGAAAAGTGGCATGTGGGGGTTTTCGAGCAAGATTTATAAAACATATAGGTTACCTCGTAACTCCAATCCCAAATCGCGTGACGTCATCTTTTGCGAAAGGCGTATTTCTGTGCACGTTGTAGTAAATAGTTTAGGTGCAGAAAATCACGAATTGTTTTTTATTTACCTACTTTATTAGACAAATGTGTTGCTTATTAAATATATTAACGTAATTATTTTACATAAACTGTTTATTGTAGCCCATAATGAAAAAAACTTAATTTTTAAAGGGGGGGTGTAATTTGCTGACCAAATTGAATCTTGCTGACCGAGGCTTTAATCTTTAAGGATTTCTTTGATATTTAAAATTCTGCAACCTAATGATAATCTCTTCATGCTGCCAAAGTTTCAAAGAAAAATCTTTCTATTTAAGGGTAGTTTACTCTTGGCGTTTTTCCATTTTTTGGTGCTACCAGAAAAATTATGAATCTGACAAAACTATACATTTACATATAATCATTACTAGTGTTTACCAACTCGCTACCAGAAGTTGACTGAAAAATACCCCTATTTAGGGGTAGTTTACTCTTGACATATTTCCGTTTATTGACGCAATCGCCGAAACTATTTAAGTGACTGAGCTCAAAATACGCGTATAACCATTTCTAGGAACAATTAACTTACTGCCAGAAGTTGGCTGAAAAATATCCCCATTTAGGGGTAGTTTACTCATTGGCATATTTGGATTAATCGCTGCTACAGAGAGAATTATGCAACCGATTAATGTTAAAATACGTATAGAATCACATAACTATGAAGAATAAACTCGCGACCAGAAGTTGACTGCAAAATACCCCCTTTTATGGGTAGTTTACTCTTGCATATTTCAGTTTATCACTGCTACTGAGCACGATTAAATTTGTCAACCAAATTGAATATTGCTGACCGATACTTTAACCTTTAAGGATTTCTTTGATATTTAAAATTCTGCAACCTAATGATAATCTCTTCTTGCTACCAAAGTTTCAAAGAAAAATCTTTCTATTATTAAGGGTAGTTTACGTTTGGCGTTTTTAATTTTTTAGTGCTACCAGAAAAACTATGAATCTGACAAAACTATACATTTACATATAATCATTACTAGTGTTTACCAGCTCGCTACCAGAAGTTGACTGAAAAATACCCCTATTTAGGGGTAGTTTACTCCTTACATATTTCAGTTTATTGATGCAATCGCCGAAACTATTTAGGTGACTGAGCTCAAAATACACGTATAACCATTTCTAGGAACAATTAACTTACTGTCAGAAGTTGGCTGAAAAATATCTCCATTTAGGGGTAGTTTACTTATTGGCATATTTGGATTAATCGCTGCTACAGAGAGAATTATGCAACCGATTAATGTTAAAATAAGTATAGAATCACATAACTATGAAGAATAAACTCGCTACCAGAAGTTGACTGCAAAATACCCCCTTTTATGGGTAGTTTACTCTTGCATATTTCAGTTTATCACTGCTACTGAGCACGATTAAATTTGTCAACCAAATTGAATATTGCTGACCGACACTTTAACCTTTAAGGATTTCTTTGATATTTAAAATTCTGCAACCTAATGATAATCTCTTCTTGCTACCAAAGTTTCAAAGAAAAATCTTTCTATTTAAGGGTAGTTTACGTTTGGCGTTTTTAATTTTTTAGTGCTACCAGAAATACTATGAACCTGAGAAATTATATATAGTATATATTACCTATATATTATCCAATATTGATCAAAATCCAGTATGGCACACCCCCCAAGATGTCGAATTACACTGCTCTTCCATAGTAATTCGTATTTTGTATCTATATGCGTAACATATACTTTTTTTTTGTGCTGGACTCATACATACATACACACACATATATATATATATATATATATATATATATATATATATATATATAATCAAAAAAAAAAAAACGAAAAAGTTGTTTCAATAGTTACTGGGTAACATTAACATTGTTATTATATGGTATAAATTTATTATAAGTACCAATTATTACTATTTTGTATATATTAATGTAGGTACCCAGTACCTATTATTAATATGAATTACAAGAGTGAAAAGACCAATATTTAATAATTAATTATCAAGACTTTCAATTAAACTTCCATAACCAAAATACATTGATTTATTTCTTTGGAATTACAATATTTCAGGCTCAACGCTATTAGTTTTACTAATCTATGTGAATTTAAAAAAATATTACATCACAAGAAAGTTATTTTATTTTTAGTGCATTTATAAAAAATACTTGTTTTTAAAAGTTTTTTTTTTCCAATATATTTTATTTTCTTGTAAGGACACTGAAGGAGTAAGAAAAAAAAACAAGTCTTTATTGTATAATTGGAGAGCATAAATTAAAATTTTATATTTATAAACCCATTTAGCCATATAGGAAAAACAATTATAACTGTATTTTTATTATTAACAGATAGGGTAATAAAAAAAGGTAAAGGTAAGATGCTTACTGGCAATTAGGCCATTGCTGGCCCTTTCTGCTCATCTAAACTAACCTACCCTCCACCTTGAGCTCGATCTCAACGACGACAGTGATTTGAAAAATCATCCACCGCCGGTGAGGCTCGAAACGTCGTCCCCCGAGTTCGTATTGGAAAGTCTGAATCGACTTTCCCGCACGGCCACGGAGACGCTGATAGGGTAATAACTATTTATAATATAATAGTATTCAATATTTTTACAACGAAAAAATATTTGCATACGATTTAATTGATAAGAAAAATAAATTAACCCATTTATGTTTGGTACATTTATTTATATTAATCTTACAGTGTGTATTACAAAATAAGCTTAAAACACTTATCGTAAATTTCCGCAGACCATAGAACAAAATTCCCCTGCATCTATAGAGCACTGCGATACATCTACAAAATGTCCGTATGGGGAAATACCTAAGACTAAAAATTGATATATATATATATATATATATATATATATATATATATATATATATATATATATATATATATATATATATATATATATATTATGATTTAAATATAATATACAACTAACAGTGAATGTTTGTAATATTATTTTTAACCTGTACCTACATTAAAATCACCACTTGCTGTGTCAACACTTTAGGTTTGCTTTAAAATGGTCTTATAAATCCAAAACAAGGGTTCCTGTAACTTAATCATAGGTATACTATATCAACATGCAAAGGCGTTAAGCAAATTGCCTATTGCATAAATTTAAACACTCACAGAGGTAAAACATAGTCGGGCAGTATATTGTTGTGCATACGCCTAAATTAATTGGTGTATACAGGGGTTACATACATGTAGGAGCTGTCGTCGAACAATATGCACTCAAAATATTTTGATTTATGCGAAGTTGTCATATATAATTTATTGCTCTCTTCATTTATGTTATTTATTTTGAATAACTGTTCCAAATATGTTAGCGTTTGTTTCATGAGCACGCTAGGAAACAAAGAAGGTTCAAGAGACATAGCTAAAAGCTTGCCTTTAACCAATGCAACATTTTTAACTTTGATAAATTTGAGTGAATTTAATATAGATTTTTTTTCTTTGACAGACAAGCTTTTAAATTTATTTGTTAACCACTCTGCTAGACTTCTTTTTGGGAAATCTATAGCTGAAACAATAGGTCCAAACAATTTTCCCAGGTTATGAATTTTTGGGCGACAATATTTTTTGGGTATTTTGGATTTGTAAATTATAACCTTCTTCCTAAGTCTTTTGTAATAAGGTTCGGACAAGTCCTTAAATTGTTTTTACGTTTTGAAAAGATTTTTGGGAGGGAACTTTTATTTAGAATTCGTTACTGACACTGTAACTTTTGAATTTTGTTAAGGTTTCTTCTTGTGTGAACTACGCCCCCTAGAACCTATATCCGAGGTCAGTCTCAGTTTTTGGGGAAAATTTTAAGTTGATTTTCAGAAAATGTTTGTACTTTCTCAAACAATTAAGTTATTTTGATGAAATATGGTACATGGTTTCTGCTATAAAAGTTATACTTTCTCTAAATCTGATGTCTTTCATTAAAAAAAAAAAAAACAACATATTTAACATTAAAAACATTTCTATGGAAATTGAAAATTCGCTACCATAATGGACGTGCTGCGACCAGACTTTATTGCAATATCTACTATCATCGTTCTTGTTCATAATAGCAACCATATTACTATTATTTATTTTAACATAAAAACAATCTTTATTTCACAGTCATTTAACTATTTTCATTTGATTAAATTTGTTTTTAACAGAATTTTCTTTTTGTTTTTTTTTTTAAATTTCATCTTTAAATGTTCCTCGGATAACATACTAGATCCACTAGATCGTTCTTTTGTGACTGCAAATCAAATTTAAGTCCTTTGTTTACGAGATTGATCTCATTTTTATTAAACAACTGCGAAGAAAGATCTTTAGGAGGTCAATTTTCTGAGGATTTGGTTTTTTGTTTTCCACTTGACATTTAACAAGCTACTTTAATGTATTATGTTGTATATTCATTTTTTAAAATTATTTTCATATCAATGACTGCAAACATGTTCCTTTAAAAATTGGACCATTCTACATTATTCTAATTTATCAAACTTAAAGGTTAACTTATTAAACAAATTATATGCTTGCATTTCAAACATACTATGTTTTGAGTATAAATATTACATTTCTAAATCTAGCCACATTGCTCAGCAGAATGCTACTTTTTGACCTAATTTTCGGGTTATTGGAAATTTTATCTCAAAATTATTCAAATTAGTATAATAACTAATTTCTGTTTGCAAGATTTTGGAAAAGCGATATCTGCTCCTATTAATCCAATTTTACATCTACACTTTAGTAAAGATTCAGTTCCGCAGACCTTGGAGCCATAATAAACTGAGTCAAGATTGGAACCTGTAATGAGCACTGATTAGTACAATTTGAGATCACCACAACACATCTCTAAAGAGCTGACGATTGTCACACTTACATGGTTAGATTATTATCATCAGAGAATATATAATCTAAACGCTTAACGACTAAAATTGTATTTATATTATATGTTGCCAAAGTGTACTTATACTGGCTTATGGTAGGTTGTAAACTTCACCTAGATATTTAATTTCTATTTTGGAGTTTCTTCATTTTTTTTTGCAGTTTTTCTTTGCTCATCTGTTTCGTCATCATGCCGTCTGTTAAAAGATAATTCTTTTTTGATGCCATTTAAATATTTAATTCGCATAAATATTCTCTGACGTGTGAAAGCTGTTACCAAATCCGTAGGAATATCGCTTTCTTTTCTTGTTATATACGAAGCTGTTTTTGTAACAATATTTTTTTTGTCCGAAAATGTTGACTGATGATTTTTTTTTTTAAATTATGTTCCATTCTTAAAACTTGCTCAGTCCAAATATCAGATGGTTCTGTTAAACCACCAAAAGACAGTTGTTGCACCCAAGAAGGCATACTGTATGAGTGCAGTGTTCTTGCTTGGTCTGTTTCATAGGTATGTATACATGCCAAGTGTGGGATACCTATCTCTATATGTTCTGGCTAAGTACCCGGCGATGTAAACTAAACCATCTTTTTCTGCCATATTATTGGTTGCTGCAGGGAAGGATGCAGAAGAAGAGACACTACTTTCACTAATAATTTCATCACCAACTGTACCATAATCTACAAATGGCTGAGGAATGTTTGTACAACTAATCTGAGCTTTTTTTATGACTGTATTTAATAAAAATTCATTATCCTCTACAGCTGCTACATTTACATGCTTATGGACTAACCCAGGATTCTTTCCCAAAAGAATCATTCTAATCCTGTATAAGGCATTTAAAGGAGAAGGATGATCATGCAATCCACCTTTGGTTCGTACCTGAAACAAAATAACCATTATAAAATAACAATCTAATATTTACTTTAATTTCAAAACTTACCTGACAAAAGAAGTTTTCTAAGCAGTCCTGAGTTAATCTATGTGTCAATATACAGGGTGTTTCATCAGCAAACCGACATAGCTGAATGGAAGGTGTATTTTTTCAAGGCGATTCAGGATCCGGTATTGAAATTTTTGTGAGGCCCTTCGTTTCGATGTTACAGGGTGATTCATGTATTTTGTCGAAATTTTTGATGATCAGTATCTTTTGAACGAATTGATGGAATTGAATGAAATTTTGTACGTATGCTCTGTCAATGACACTCAATGCACTGCATTTCCCGCCGATTCGAAAAAATGCAGTGGCGTACATAATTTTCTGACCACCTTGGGTTTTGTTAAAAAGATCACCCTGTATGCATTTTATTTAAATGTTTATCCCATCTGAGAAAACTACATGAGAATAGCTACTATTCTGGCAAAAAAAAATGTTTGGCACCATCAACTGAAACGAGAAAAGATAGGTAGACTTTGATTGCTTTTAGGATTTCAAATCATGTTTGTTCGTAATTTTCGACAAATCATATGTGATTTCCTAAAAGGTACGTATTTTGTATTTATTTCAAATAAATTCGTTTTTTCTACTGATTCAGGTATCATTAGGCACCATTCTAGATTTTTGTTAGCTAAACATAAGTGAAAATCAAAAAAAATAATTTGTTGTCCTCTTTTGGTGTTGTAAAAAGTTCATCCTGTATGCATGTTATTCAAATGTTTACGCCATTTGAGAAAACTACATGAGAATGGCTACCATTCTGGCAAAGAAAAATGTTTGGCACCATTAAACTGAATCGACAAAAGAATAAGTAGACTTTATCTAATCAAAAACGAAAATCCCGATAGTGAGCAATGGAAAAGTATTCATTTTTGTTTAATATCTGACATTTCCTGTCAGTAGATGTCAGATTTGATTCACTTGCCTCTCTCACTTATTAAGCGTTTGTTGATTTACTTAATTTAATAATCACTGACTTGTAAAAGCTTGCTGAAGTGATATTTATTTGGTGTTTAAAATGCCGTATCATTATTCCAACGCAGAATATGCTGACATTTTGTTTATTTACGGATTTGCCGATGCCAATGGAAGGGCTGCCGAACGAGAGTACCGAAGACGGTAGCCCGAACGCCGTGTGCCACATCATGAAACTTTCTCCAGGGTGTTCCAATTTTCAAGGGAACACGGAAAGTTTCCCTCGAAATCCATTAGAGAACGACCCATCAGACAAGACGCAACTCAGGTTCGTTTTTTGGTTGCTTCTCGATATTATTCATTGCTCATTATCAGGATATTTAAATTTTTAGGTAGAAAGCATCATTCAGATGGTTCAACAGAATCCCCAAACAAGCACGAGAAGAATAAGTGCTGCTGTTGGAGTCCCTCATTCACAAGTTTGGAGGATAATCAAAAAGGAACGTCTCCATCCGTATCATATGCAGAAAGTCCAGAGGCTCGAAGAAGGTGACGAAGTTGCTAGACGGGCATTGTGTCGGTGGATTGTAGGACATAGACGCAATATTCCTAGAATTCTTTTCACCGATGAAGCCCGGTTCACGAGAGATGGGGTGTTTAATACTCGAAATTCACATGTTTGGTCACATCAGAACCCCCATGCAACGAGAACGACTCAGTCGCAGCATAGATTTTCTGAGAATGTGTGGTGTGGCCTAATTGGTGACAAACTGATTGGACCCCACTTTTTCGAATCAAGATTGACTGGAGAGATCTATGGCAATTTTCTACAAAATGAGCTGCCTGGTTACTTGGAAAACAGGAACGTGAATGAGAGGGGACTGATCTTTCAACATGATGGAGCGCCGCCCCATTTTTCCTTAGCTGTCCGAAATCATCTTGACACAAGGTATCCAAACAGGTGGATAGGTCGTGGAGGTCCCTATGCTTGGCCCCCCAGGTCGCCTGACCTAACACCAGTAGATTATTTCTTGTGGGGTTACATGAAAGCCATTGTTTATCAAGATGAAGTGGACACAGGTGAGGAGCTGAGACGCAGAATTATCGCGGCAGCTGACCAAATAAGAGGCAACCCTGAGGCGATCAGTAGGACAACCGAAGATTTAATGAAAAGGTCAAGGAAATGTCTCGAGTTTGATGGCGGCCTGTTTGAACATCGTCTTCACTGAACTGAATTTTTTTTCCAACATGTTTTGATGTTTTTCTTTATGTTTCATTTATGTACTTTTGTTTGGAAAAAAATATAATTTCTCCGTTGAGTTGTCTTTTTTTTTTGATTTTCACTTATGTTTAGCTAACAAAAATCTAGAATGGTGCCTAATGATACCTGAATCAGTAGAAAAAACGAATTTATTTGAAATAAATACAAAATACGTACCTTTTAGGAAATCACATATGATTTGTCGAAAATTACGAACAAACATGATTTGAAATCCTAAAAGCAATCAAAGTCTACCTATCTTTTCTCGTTTCAGTTGATGGTGCCAAACATTTTTTTTTTGCCAGAATAGTAGCTATTCTCATGTAGTTTTCTCAGATGGCATAAACATTTAAATAAAATGCATACAGGGTGATCTTTTTAACAAAACCCAAGGTGGTCAGAAAATTATGTACGCCACTGCATTTTTTCGAATCGGCGGGAAATGCAGTGCATTGAGTGTCATTGACAGAGCATACGTACAAAATTTCATTCAATTCCATCAATTCCTTCAAAAGATACTGATCATCAAAAATTTCGACAAAATACATGAATCACCCTGTAACATCGAAACGAAGGGCCTCACAAAAATTTCAATACCGGATCCTGAATCGCCTTGAAAAAATACACCTACCATTCGGCTATGTCGGTTTGCTGATGTAACACCCTGTATATGAAATTCCATATTTTAATGTTAAGTCTTGATAAAGGCTTTGCAGAGATGAGGTAGAGATATATACACCCTTTTGAAAAATTTGCAAAACATTTTTGTTGCAGCAACGCATTGTGATAAAAGTGCTTTTTACTTTATTCAGAATGTTGTTTTGTTCTTCAAGTCGAGTTGATCCATATGAACTTCGTGTAGGGACAGATGCATTTGGAACATATGAATTAAAAATATCAAACCAAATAGCAATAAGTTCCACAAAATCTGCTACATTTTCTGCACTTTTTTTATCATCTCCAGGAAGATATCGTTTTAATGTAGTAGCTGTGGTGTTTGAAAATATTTGGGCAGCCTTTGACACATTCTGTCGTTGTGCTTTTTCACAAGTCAGGTGTTGCATTGAAAGCTTATGACAAGAACTAATCTCAGAATTAGAGGATTGTATTAAAGCTTCGATGGGATCTTTTGATATGATAGTTCCATCTTCCAATCGAAATCCACTGTCAACAGGCCAATTCCTTATCAACTTTAAAAGATGTGGGACATCAGCAAAAAAATAAATTTTTTCTCCCGACGTAGGGTGTATATAAAACGTTTTATGGATACTGATGTCCAATTCCTTCCACAAACCCATGTTTCCTCCACCACAGTCAGATACACAAGCAACAACATTATATTTGATTCTGTTCAATTCATTTAGAATTTCATCCAATAGGGCCTTTGTCATTTTCTTATCGAAATCAACATAAATTGGTTGTTTCCATGGATCAATTAACCCCCTTGCCATGATTACTTGCATGTATTCATGTTCTCCAATGATGTCATCTCTTTGTTGATCATATTCATACATGGAAGATATTTTAATCTCGTCATATGAGAGGACTGTCATTCCTTGCATGTTTGTTTTTGTTTGTCCACAAATATCCATAATTCTTAAAATGTCACTTAGTAAACCATTTCTTAAGTCAATAGTGCTGGCCCATCTTTGTAAGGTAGAAATACCTGGTAATCAATATTTCAGTGTTTGCCTTACATATATGTATGCCCGTTTTCCAAAATATCTCAATGTAAAAGCTTTGGCAATTTCTTCCTCATTCCATCTTGCTTTTGTTTTTCTCTTTAATAGGACATCAATTTGATTTTCACTTAAAAAATGAGAAAGAACTTCTTTAACATGTGTGCCTACATTCTTTTGTAAATAGTCATTTTCTTTTTGTAGATTTGCATTCCTTAAGTTAATATCTGCAAGTTCTTCCTCATATTTTTGAATTTGGTCTTTTGCTTGATTATTTTCAGCTAGAAGGACATCATAGGATCGTTTTAGTTTCTCATAATCACTTTCTACACTGGTGCCAGGCATGTCATCAATGTTTTGTCCTGATGTGAATTCAAAACCAGTAACATTACGTGTTTTTTTAAAAATATTTTGAACAAGTTCATTTCTCTCTTTCTTTTGGGTTCTTTTTTCTCTTTCACTTGCCTTAGAATTTTCTCGTGACAATAAGTTCAAATGTGGAACAGCTGAAAAATAATATAAATTTTAGGAAACTGATGTGCTAAGCAAACTCATCCTCAGAAAAATTAGGTTAACTATTACAAATACATAAAACATATCTGTAAATACTGTAAAAAAAGTAGTAGACAATTACAAGTGAAATATTTCTGATTCACCTTTTCACAGAAGTTGTGGTTTGCAAACTAAAGTTTTAAGCAAAGAAAATAAAAGTTTGTTGTCTTGATGTAAAAGAGAGGTAATACAGTTGCAAAGATGAGCAAACTAAGTGGAAATGACATACAGCAGATAATCAGAAATGAACTTGAGGTGCTCCAAAATTGTTGAACGCAAAACTATATGAAACAAATGCAAGACCCTCAAGTCAGGCATGTCCCATCATTTTGAAGAGCAACGTCAACATTATGCCGAACTAGTAAAAACAAATAAAGAACTAGTGAAGATGAGTAATAACTGCAAATAAGAGGGGAAAAATTGGAGACCAGAATCAATCACCTAGAGCAGTGTGAGAAGGCAAAAAATATTGTGATTTCGGCGATACCACCGCAAATAGGAACTATAAGGGAAACAGTTGGGCAGTTCTTTACTGCAATAAATTTGGACATCAAATAAAATGAAATAACAAGCTGCTATAGAATAAAAGCAGGTAATATAAGTGAACCAATTGTCGTTAAAGTGTATCCCATTAAATAATACCAAAAAATTAAGTTCAGACAAAGAAAACTACAAGCATCCATACCAACGATTGTAAATTTTATCGGGGGAAAATAGATTTATTTATATAAATGATGAACTCATCAAATTTAATCAAGATATTTTCAACAAAAGTAGGGTGTTTTAGAAGAATCACAGCTAAAAGTATGCATATGAATGGAATATGTTAAAAAAAAGGAGATGGTGTTAGAGGAAACAGATTTGTTTCTGTTAAGAGATGTAGAAGAACTAGGTAGCTAAAGTTCATTGCAAATTTTAAATTGCCAATCATGCAAGGATATTTTTTAAGCACGACTTATCGCAAGTTAAAATACTGTAAAAAACCTGGACGCAACAAGTGGTTTATGGTAGTGAATTTTCATTTAAATGTTTTTAATAGCAAAGATGTCTTTTTTAAGAAAGCAGGCATCAAATTTGGTTATCAGTATAACCTATATAGGTAGTAGAAACAGCGTACTATATTTTATACTTTATTGTTTGAAACTGTACAAACATTTTCCGAAAATGAACTTTAAATGTTCCCGAAAAAATTGGTTTCCTGGCCAACACATCTTATAGGTCAATAGCAAATTGAACTATTCAAATTTGATGCATTTAATGAAAAAAGCGTTACCATAATGCACTTGCTGCATGCCTAACTTCTTTTCTTACAAACATACACTGTATATGGAAAATGCAAAAACCAATAATACAAGGCATGTTCAATAAAAAAAAATGTATCACCAACGACTTATGGGCCAGCCTGTGATTATAGAAATAATTTTATAAGATGCAGCTGAAGACACCCAAGTATACAATTTTTTCTCGTATCTTCATAGGCGGATATATTGAGCTTTATTGATTTTTTACGAACATTCGCTATTCGAATTAGAGACCTTTAAACGATAAACTCTATAGCTAAAACTACTGCCAAAGCATCAGAGAAGGGTCTATGTGAAATGAAATATTTTAGTAAAATGAAAGACAATGACGGTTGATGGTGGAACATAAGTGTTTGTGAAACACTCTTCTTACTACATCTTTTCTACATAACCTGTATCCGTTTTGAGTTCATTGCCTAAAAGTTACCAATTTTGTGGCTTCAAATCGCCACTTAGACGTTTTAAGAGAGAAATCCCAATTTTTTTAGTGCCTATATTCAATTTTTTGTCTTTTAAGTCACATATAAATTTTGGTACATAGTTTACTTTTTTGATATAAACCCACGTACCAAATTTGGTTGCCATAACTTTGCTACTTCCGAGTATTTAAACATTTCCAAAAGAAAATACAAAATTTTCCGGGAAAAAATGGGCTGATTTTTCTAGCTAACAAACTTATCTACTACTGCTACTTGCAAAAAGAAGTTAATCACCAAATTTGATCAAAATCGGCAAATTATTTTTGAGGTATTGGTGTGGTACATATATACTATATACATGTATGTATGTAACACACGGATAACTCAAAAAATAATGGGTCGATTTTGAGCAAATTAGGTGAGTACCTTCCTTTTGCAAGTAGCTTGGATAAGTTTGTTATATATATATATATATATATATATATATATATATATATATATATATATATATATATATATCTATATATATATATATATATATATATATATATATATATATATATATATATATATATATATATATATATATATATATAAATGACCCCGCATATGTGTTCTAGGGTGTCTAATTTGAACTTGTTGAAACAATTTTCCAAAATTCAAGTCACAAGCTCCCGATTAGTGGATTTTTAAAAAGAAAATTCACTAAAAGGATTAATCAGAACTAATAGTTGTGAATAAAAAAAATATTGAATCAATAGGTAGTAAAATTATCTTATTAATGAAAGAAAAAGATAAGTTATGTTAAATAAAAAAATAATAATCCAAAAGAGCATATATCAGGCGGATTTAAAAAAAATTAAGAATAGCTTCAATAATATAACATCGGATGCAAAAATTTACACAGGGTTCCCACTAAAAACAGCATATTAATGTCCCTGATTTCCCTGACATGCCAAAATCTATTTCCCTGACTTTAATCTTCTACAATTCACCCCCAACATGTGTAACACACTACTACATATTACAGTACTTCTTCGTGTCATGGCGGAAAACACATTTCCCCATTTTAAAAACAATGCGACCAATGAACCCAGATTAAAAAAACAATTATTGTGGTTGTTTTATGGAAAAAGGAATCATTAAATGAAAGGTCCATAAGTGCACAAAAAGTGAACATATTGTTTCATTTATATATCATAAAACGGAAACAAATTATTATTCCCTGACAGGGACGAAAATTTCCTGACTTTTAGTCAATTTGCCCAGTTATTCCAAATTTTTCCCTGATTTCCCTGGCAACATTTTTTCTTTTACAAATTCCCTGACTGTTCCCGTTTTTTCAGACGAGTGGGAGGCCTGTTACAGTGCACCTAAAAGGCATTTATTAAATGGACAAAACCGTATACATACAGTGCATACCTATATAGTTTCTAAAGTACTTGACATAAGCAATATAATTTAAGTTAACTTCAAAATCATATGTAATTTTACATCATTAATTGTAGAATTTGTTACCAGTGCAAATATACTGTTTTGAGTTCGTAAATAAAGAATATTTAAAACAAAATAATAAAAAATCACAAATAAAATGATATTACCATTCTTCTTTAGCCTTTTTGGTGGAACACCCAATACTTTTGCCTGTATAGCATCTTCATAATCATCAGTATTAAAATGTTTGCTACATATCTTCTTGTGACCTATGTCAAACTTGTCCTTTCTATGACATCGTGCAATCCACACTTTTTGCTGAGCTTTATTTGTTGGAAAAGAATGAAAAGATATTTTGTCTCCAGTCTTTTTTGCCTTTTCACTCTTGCTTTTGCAAGCAGTCACAGCACAAATAAGCCCATAGGCATCTAAAAAATATACATGTATTTATTTATCTACACTTATAATTTTCTTTGAGATGTCTGGGATAATATTATATTTCAATTATTAATGAGAAGTAGCTGAACACATAACCTAACAGAATAATTAAGGAATTTCGGAAATATTAACAACATTATTCCTCTGAATTTTATTATAATATTATTATACTATAATAGCGCAAGCAGAAAACTAACAAATAATACAGGTTTATATTGAACATAAAATAATATCTAAGCTTAAAACAGTCAGACCACATACAACACAAAAATACTTACGGTAAGTAGAACAGCCTTTTTATCGTCTTCTGAACACCAAACCAGATACTAAATCAACAAAACTCTTAAAATATAGTCCACAAAACTTTAACAACAATGTTCGAACGAAAATATATAAACTAAACCACACAAAAACACGTAAATAAAGACAGGAGGAGCCGAAATCAACATACACAAAAGCCTGTCAAATAAAAAGATGACGTCAGAGTCCCCCCTTTGCCGATACCCCACCAAAGTTATGAGGTAACCTATAACTTTATAGATCTTGGTTTTCGAGGGCAACAAATTTAAATATGTTATTGTTAATAACACTGCTGGCAGAGGGCGTCACCTGTAAGGCATGGCTTGCATTCAATTGGCTATAATTTTTTGACACCCAGTAATATCAACCTACCGTATAGCTACATTGCAGCCCTTATCAATTGTAAGCAAAAAATGTATGCTTGATTTGAATCTCTCAGACACACCATTTTCGAGATATTTCAATTTTTGTATGTCGATGTCGCTCAAAAATTAATTCTGCGACAAATCATAGGAATACATTTTCACCTTTTAATTGCTATCAGTATGTATAAACTTAATTTTCTTATTCTCTAGTTAAAAATTAAAATCTTACCAGAAAAAAGAACTGACAAGACACAATCATGAAGATAAAATAAGAAGGCATGATAACAAACTTTGAACAAACCATTCAACAAAGTGGTTTCCATCGTTACGGGACCCGAGTTTTCTTATTTTTGTGTGCTTAATGTGCACCTGTAACATAGACCATCATTTTTGAAAGACCCTGTATAAATAATAAATATATCTAAATATTCGAATATTTATACAAATATCTAAATATTCGAATATTTATACGAATATTCCAATATCTAAATATTTTGATAAATGTGTATTTTTTGGGCCCACGATTTAAAAATAAGGAACGTTTTATTGGGTCTTTGTTTGAAACAAAAAGGTCTTTTAAAAATGTTCTAGAGTCAGAAAAAAATCACAGGATGCAGAAACCAATGAAGAAAACCCTGCAAAGAAACTGCCTTAGACGTTCTGTTTCCTAATGAACAAACGGCAGTGCCGGATGTATTTTTGTGAAAGTGTTTTACCAAAAAAATATGTGTCCATTGCAATGGTGGAAAAATAATCAACATAAATATCTTCAACTGTCAAAATACATAAAGCGTTTTCTGTGTATAGCCGCAACATCCATGCATTCAGAGAGAGAGAAAGAGAGAGAGAGAGAGAGAGACTTCTTTATAGCTGATAATATAGCAAAATTTTCTTATTTTATAACTGTTGTTAATTTTTAGAATTTTTGTTGGTGACAGTTTTTTTAGTGAATTTTCGTAGAAAAAATTCACTAATGGGGAGATCCCGACTTTTGAATTTTGAAAAAATTTTTGCAAATGAGCGCGAACTAGGACCCCTAGAACCCATATCCGGGGTCAGTTTCAATTTTTATATGTTTATATATATATATATATATATATATATATATATATATATATATATATATATATATATATATATATATATATATATATATATATATATATATATATATATATATATATATATATATATATATATATATATATATATATATATATATATATATATATATATATATATATATATATATATATATATATATATATATATATATGTATCACACCGATAACTCAAAAAATAATGGGCCGATTTTGATAAAATTTGGCATGTACCTTTCTTTTGTTAATAGCTTGGATAAGTTCGTTAGTCAGGAAAATCGGACGAGGTTTTCCGGGAAAATTTTGAGTTTTCATTCAAAAAAAATTCATATCTCAAAAAGTAATAAGCCGATTTTAATAAAATTTGGCATGTACCTTCCTTTTGTAAATGGCTTTGACATGTTTGTTAGTCAGGAAAATCGGATGAGGTTTTCCGGGAAAATTTTGAGTTTTCATTCGAAAAAAATTTATATCTCAAAAAGTAATAAGCCGATTCTAATAAAATTTGGCATGTACCTTCCTTTTGTAAATGGCTTTAAAAAGTTCGTCATTTAAAAAAATTGGACGAGGTTTTCCGGGAAAATTTTGAGTTTTCATTTGAAAAAATTTTTTATCTTAAAAAATATAAAATCTATGATAACTAAATTTGGTAGGTAGGTTTACGATATAAAAAGTAAACTATACACCAAAATTTAGATTTCTATGTTACAAGAAAAAAAAGTTATAATAAAATATTTTGTGCCAGATCATTTCTATGAAAATTCACTACCATAACGCACTTGCTGCGTCCAGACTTTTAATTATTTCACCTTATTTTATATTCTTGTTTGGTATAACTAACATCATAACATGTGTAGTGTATGATGATTTTTTAATTTGAATTTTAATATTAATATAGTTAATATTTTCAGTTTATATTTAACTTTTCACAAATAAACTAAATTGTCTTAATCTCCTATTGTGTTTTAGTGAATTTTCTTAAAAAAATTCACTAATGAGGAGATCCCGACTTTTGAATTTTGAAAAAATTTCTTCAAATGAGCGCTAATTAGGCCCCCCAGAAAACATATCCGGGGTCAGTTTCAATTTTTATATGTTTATATATATATATATATATATATATATATATATATATATATATATATATATATATATATATATATATATATATATATATATATATATATATGTATCACACCGATAACTCAAAAAATTATGGGCCGATTTTGATTAAATTTGGTGAAAAATTTCCTTTTGCAAATGGCTTGGATAAGTTCGTTAGCCAGAAAAATCTGCCCAGGTTTTCCCGGAAAATTTTGTGTTTTCTTTCGAAAAAAATTTATATCTCCGGAATTAACAAAGTAAGGGCAACCAAATTTGGTACGCAGGTCTACATCCTTATAGGTAAGTTACGTACCAAAATTTAGCTATGTAGGTCAAAAGACAAAAAAGTTATAGGCATTTAAAGAAAAATAAATTGGGGTTTTCCTCAAAACGTCAAAGTGGCGATTTAAAATGTCAAAATTGGCAACATTTAGGCAAATAACTTAAATCTAATACGGGCTATAGAAATAAAATGTCTCAAGAAGAATGTTTTACAAACCCTGAAGTCTTAGTTCCAACCGTCATTCTCCTTCATTTTACTAAAATGTTTCCAGAAGATTCATTTCAAATAGACCCTTTCTCTGATGCTTGGCAGTAGCTTTAGCTATAAAGTTTATCGTTTAATGATATATAATTTTTGTCGAATTTTTGTAAAAAATCAATAAAGCTCAATATATCCGTTATTATATAAGATATGAAAAATTTTTGTATATATTAATTATAGGGTGTCTTGAGCTACATCTTAAAATAATATTTCTACAATCACAGGGTGGCCCATAAGTCGTTGGTGATACAAATTTCCTTTTTTTTTAAATCAAACAGGCCTTATGCTATTGCATTTTTGCATTTTCCATCGAAATTCTGGACGCAGCAAGTGCGTTATGGTAGCTAATTTTGATCAAATCTTTCATATTTGAACAGCTCAATTTGCTATTAACCTATAAGGTTGACCAAGAAACGTGTTTTTTCGGGAACACTTTAAGTTTACTTTTGGAAATTTTTGTACATTTTCACACAATAAGTTATTTTGATGAAACATGGCACATTGTTTTTACTATATAGGTTATACTGGTAACCAAATTTGATGCCTGCTTTCTTAAAAAGACACACATATTTGTTATTAAAAATATTTTTATGAAAATTCACTATCATAACGCACTTGCTGCGTCCAGAGTTTTTATATATTTGACAGAAAGTTGGGTTTAGCTTTTACTTAATTAATGTCAGAATTCTCAAAGACTATTTATTCATATGAATATTCCAATATGCATTAAGTCGGATTATTCAAATATTCAAATATGTGAATACGTATTCGAATATTCGAATATTTGAATATTCGAATATTCAATTAATATTTGAAATTTCGAAGTCAAATAGTCGAATAGATTAAAGTATTCGAATACTGAATTTTTCGAATATTTGAATAAAATTGAAAAAAAAGGGGGGAGGGGGGTCACGCGTTTAAAAAACATCTGTTTTTCTGATGAATTTGCATTCAGTCTTTCCGGGACAGTCAAAAAATATAATTGTAGGTAAAAAGCAAAGTAATTATTGATTTTTTCGATCTTAATTGCTTTAATAATAATTGTAAGGATTGGTCTAATAGAAACTCGCATCTTTATTGGGAACAGAGTCCACAGAGACCGCAGAAATTGATTGTTTTTTCAACAGGATGGCGCTTCTCGGCATTATCATGTGCGAGTGAGGGAATACCTAAACCAGACATTTCCTAGAAGATGGATCAGTTGGATGGGGACCATTGAGTGTCCATCTCGGTCCCCAGAGCTAACATCATTAGAATTCTTTTTTATGGGCGTCTTAAAACCAAAGTTTGTACAATAAGCCCAACGATTTAGAGGATCTAGGTTAGGTTATGTTGTGAGTGGGCCATTATCTTTAGGGGCTCTGCTTGTTTGGCCAAAGCAACGTGTAACAGCAGTATGAGTCCCAAACTTCATAAGGAAAACTTTAGTATTTTTGTAGACACAATTTTTTTAAAAGGAAATTTGCGCAAATATCTTAATGTAATAAATAGTAAATAGCAAAAATAAATAGAAATTACTTAATTTTAAAGCTTTTATACATGTTTGAAAATCATTGCTATTTTGAAGTTTGCCACGTGACCCTAAATGCTCTGGCTATTTTTGTGACGTCAGATGCTCCAACTAGTCACGCAGAAACAAGGTTGGATGTGCACATTTACATATACCACGGTGTAAACATCAACGGTATTATTGTGTTTCGTATTATATTACCAAACATGTAAAAGCTATTTGAACCTAGAATCACGAGGCGTCTAGACAGCATTTTTAAAAAAGTCAACTTACAGCTAACATTTTCAACAACAAATACCTTAAAAAACTTGCTAGGTAACCCAAAAGACAAGGATAGCGCGGACAAAATGTCGTGAATTTATGAAATAAGTTGTAAAGATTGTACTCTGAAATACGTCGGACAAACAAAAAGATCGATTGAAATTAGATTCAAAGAACACATATCCCAATTACGTTACGGTACTGTAGATAAGTCTGCCGTCGCCCGACATATTTGCGATAATAATCATCACGTTGATAAAGATAATCTGAAATTAATAAAAAATGTTAGAAAATCGGGACAGCTAAATGGGTTCGAGAGCGTATATATTGCGAAATATAGTTACAACAAAAAATGTATGAACACTTCACCAGCGCCGATTTCGAGTCACTTGATCCATTGCTTTGCTAAATAAAATTCCCACGTTTTCGGCACGTTCTACCGATAACTTAAGTATACAGTTATTGCCGCCAAAGAAATCGTTGTTAATTTAGCTGTCATTGAACCTTCTCAAAACTATTACAGATGGACACTTTTTTGATAAAGCAGTAGGGATGGCGCAAAGACCGTGTCCGGCGATAAAAATACAATACACTGTGGAATTTGCCTACGACTAGTGTTCCATCTCAGTTCGGTCCCTTTACCTGAGATCCGGTATATAAGTTGCTGTTAGTTTTTTAAGTATTTAGAATGTTTCATCCTCTGATGACGCTAACTTGGTTAGTGAAATGATCGTCAGGTCTTTTAAAATGTGTTGTGGTGATTTGGGTTCTCCAAGTGTACTTATTACTGTACGAAATTAAAAAGTAACGCCTACGTCAAAGGTGACATCACATATGAATTTCCTGTTGATTACACAAACTGCAGAAATTACTAGTGGAGATGCAAACCTTAAATGCAAGATGGATAATTACATTCTAATTGATGAAGCCATATAATTACCATGCCATTTGAGATGCTACCAGTTGATTATAGAGGAGTTAAGTAGTTTCCTCTTGTTTGTATTGCCTCTGACCAACATTAAGGGTAAATAATTAGAAATTAAACTCAGTTCCTTTAAAAGTGACGGAACTAATTTTGGCTACAACCTTCAAACTTTGTCGTTTATGAGTGCATGGACAGATCTACGTAATTTTTTTTTAGGTTCATAGTTTATTTATTCTTCTATGAAAACGAGTGTCGTCGGTAGTTCTCTCAAATTTTACAAAAAAAAGGAAAATGAAAAAATTTGCATCTATGTTCTTGTAAAAAAACTTTTAACCACCCTCTGTGTGAAGTGAGCAGTTTTATAAAAACCACTGACATGATTTTTTTAAAGATAAATGTCCTACAAACATTGAAGCATATCTTAGAAACTACTAGGTTCGAAGCAATAAATTTCGCGCAACCCTTGTATACACTGCTAAATGTTGGATTTTAGACTGTTTCATTTTCTGCTGACAAATTATGTCATCCATTAATACGTGAACCACGGTTATTATAATTTTTATAAGGTATTTATTTATGTTATTAATTATATATTATTGAATTACATTTGAAAACGGCCTTGGTTGAATTTATTTTTCCACTGTTTTTATAACATGATGCCATATAGGTGGTAAATCCGAAAAAACATGCATGTGTTATATTTTCCGAACAAACAGAAGGCAGCCAGTGCTATATACTCTTGAATTTTCACCTACACCATTTTTTACGAAACTTATATATCCGCAAAAAATATAAATTGCCAAAGTTTTTTAAATTAAATGCTTATAACTTTTTTTTTGCTTTTAACGTGGAGATCTAAATTTTAGCACATGAAAAACTTTTTATAACACAACCCTGCGTACTGCGTACCAAATTTGATTACCAAATACAGGAGTAGACACATTACAGACATCTTATAATAGAGGCATATTCCCTAGTAACTGGAAAACTGCTTGAGTACAACCCGTCCCCAAGAAATGATCCAAAGCGCTTCCTAGCAACTACATGCCTATTTCTCTCCTTTCAGTCGTCTCTAAAGTGATGGAAAAGTATATAAACACCGAATTACTAAACTTTCTTGAAAAACACACTTTCTTGAAAAACACAGTCTAATCCACGACAGGCAGTATGGATTCCGTCAGAGCAGATCAACTGACGACCTCCTTTTCCTTTGTTACCCATTCTTGGAACAAGTCTATGGAACTACACGGCGAATCCCAGATTGTCGCTCTAGACATATCCAAAGCATTCGACCAGGTCTGGCACGCTGCGCTGCTTAATAAACTTTCGGCCTATGGCCTACCACAAAAACTCTGTACCTGGACAGCAAATTTCCTCTCCAACCGGAGCATTTCTGTTGTCGTGGATGGCCATTCCTCTAAACTGTATCCAATTAATGCAGGAGTTCCTCAAGGTTCAGCTTTAGCCCCTACTTTATTTCTTCTCCACATCAATGACCTCCTCTCTAGCACATCCAACCCAGTCCACAGTTACGCGGACGACATCACCCTCCACTCAAACATACAATATTCTAAGCCTGTCTCTTTAGCCCAATTAGATGAGGATCGCAGACTCATTGAGGATTCTGTCTCCGTGGATCTCCAACAAATATTAGACTGGGGAAGTAGAAATCACCAGCCCTAGACCCATCACAATGAACAACCAAGTTATAACGACAGTAATAACTATAACAACAATAAAATAACTAAACAATAACAGTAAAAGCTCACTCTACCGGGTGAAACTCAAAAGTGACTCATCCCCTCTAGAATCGTTATTAAGATATTTTAACGAAATTTGGGAGTTATCTATTAGACATATAACTGCATTTCTGACATTGCAAAATAATGTTTATCACATCCTGTTAGACCAGAAGTGACCTCAAATTTCGAATTTCAAATGGAACACGCTGTATATTTTTGCAAATTTCGCTTCAAGGGGACATTACAAGTATGTTACTAACTCTTATTAAGTTTTCGTCGATTTATGAAATGTCAATATCAAAAATCAGCCTATTTACTCAGTATTCAAATAAGCGATTTATAAAAAAAAACAGACGTTTGTTTCTTTTGAAGCTTATAAAAACTATGGGAACATGCAATAAGCCAAATTATTGTTACGTTTTCTCCGGGTTCTGGATAAGTGAGACTTTTAATTTTAACAAAACAACTTTATTTACACTAAATATGGATACAATAAAATTTCTAGAATGTCTCTCTCACAAAACACTTCATTTACTGGCCTTACAATTACTACTCTCAACAAAAGTCACTAATCTGGTACTACAGTCGCTACTCTCTTAACACTTTACACTGCTTCTTCAAGTCACTACCACATTCTCTTACTGAACTCAACTAACTCGGGCTGGCTTGCTTTCGCTTTTATATACTCGCCGTACCTTCCCCTCCTTTCTAGAGCATTCCATTCCAGAACGTTCCAGGACCTTCTTTCACTAGAAGGTTCTGTGAATACGGATCGGTCCCGTGTGTATACAGGGGGATGTATATACAGGATGATCCAAATGTGGTCACCACTCCTATGTTACACAAGAGGTGTTTCTCGAACTATAAGATCTCTCTGCGTATACAGGGTGTAAGGGTTCTCTGCGTATACAGGGTGTATATACAGGGTGTTCGGAATGTGCAGACCTCAGTTATCCGTTCCGACGGGGTACAAGTTGGTAACTTCGTTATTTCTGGTCCTAGAGGGTTGAGACTTCGCCTGTGGGGGGTCACCCAAGACACCCCCAGGGGGGTGGGGAGGCGGTGTTGCCAGATTGTGCAAAAATTCCCAGATGTTGGGGAAATTCTGGAGATGTGGCAACACCGCACCTACGTCTATTGAAGTGCTTTGTAACACTGCCCCCCTCCTTAAGACTGTTCGTCCCGAACAGTATTTACCGGCCGCCAACTTGGGGGTTCGTTGCCCCGATAGGGACTCAACCTCTCTATGTGAACAACTTTGGGTTTAGTTCTTGGAGACAGCTGGATTCTGTAGACTAGGTCGTTAATTTTTTTAGTCACCAAGTATGGCCCTTCCCATGGTTTCTGAAGTTTGGGACTGAGGCCCTTTCTCCTTGTTGGTTGGTACAGCCACACTGCATCACCTTCCTTGAATGTATGGGGTGTTGCTCTGCGATCCAAGCGCATCTTCATCCGGTCACTGCTTAAGAGGAGCCTATCTCTGACACATCTGTGTATAGTGCGCAGTTTTCCTTCTAGGTCGGCGACATACTCAGGTAACGTAGCTAGGTCCGCTATGTCCTCGTTCGGTGGTGGTCTCGTCATGTCGATTGGTAGCCGCATCTCTCTGCCGGTCAACATCATGGATGGAGTGTAGCCGGTAGATTCATGCTGAGAGCTTCGGTAGGCTAGGAGGAACAGAGGTATCAGCTTGTCCCAGGTTCTCTGATTCTCGTCAACAAACATAGCAAGATACTGATTGATGGTCCTGTTATGCCGTTCTACCATGCCGTCTGATTGAGGGTGGAGTGGCGTTGTTCTCGTTTTCTTTATGCCTAGCAAGTCCATTAGGCTCTTCCAGACCTCTGATTCGAAATTCCGGCCCTGGTCGGTGTGAATCTCCAAGGGTACGCCATGCCGTGATATGACATTTTCCATCAGGGCTTCTGCCACGGTCGTTGCCTCTTGGTTGGGGATCGGCGCAACTTCAGGCCATTTCGAGAAGTAGTCCATCGCCACCATTATGTATCTGTTCCCAGACTCTGTGATGGGAAAAGGTCCTGCGATGTCTACGGCAACTCTCTCCCACGGTGTACCTGAGATGTACTGCATCATTTTTCCTCTGGATCGGGTCTTTGGTCCTTTCTTTGAAGCACATTGGTCACACCTTTTGCACCATTCTTCCACGCTTCTTCGGCAGTTTATCCAATAGAAGCGGTCTCTCACTCTGGCAAGAGTCCTGTTGACCCCAAAGTGGCCTCCACTTCTACTATTGTGTAACTCTTGAAGAACACTGTCTATGCACTCACTTGGCACAACGGTCTGGTATATACAGTCTCTACCATCGGCAGTTTCCCATTTTCGAGTGATCATGTCATTCTTTAGACACAATGAGTCCCATTGTAGCCAGTAGCCTTTAACCTCCGCCCCAAACCGGGACACATCGTGCCACTCAGGTCTTTTCCCCTTTTGTAGCCATTCTCTAATATTTTTCAAGTCTGGATCTGTCTTCTGTGCGTCTCTGATGTATTCAAGATTTACGTCTAGATCGGTGTTATTCTCCTGTCCTGCCACCAGTTGTTTGATCTGATGAGTTACTTTGTCGATCTCTTTGTTCTCTTGTCGCTCGCAAAATTTACATTCATGCACTGAACATGGTCTTCTTGACAGGCTGTCTGCATTGGCGTGACTTCTTCCTTTTCGATGTTCAATCCGGAAGTCGTAGCTCTGCAGTTTCTCTATCCATCGTGCTATCTGTCCTTCGGGATTTCTAAAGTTGAGAAGCCATTGCAGAGCAGAGTGATCCGACCTCACGCGGAATGTTCTTCCGTACAGGAAGCTGTGGAAATGTTCGATGGATCTTACAACTGCCAGCAGTTCTTTCCGGGTTACACAGTAATTTCTTTCTGCTTTTCCGAACGTTTTGCTGAAGTAGCCTATCACAACTTCTTCACCGGCTTGGAGCTGTGAGAGTACTGCCCCAATGCCATACTGGGAAGCATCGGTGTCCAGTATAAACAGTCCTTCGTCCTGAGGATAAGCCAGTACAGGAGCAGTGAGAAGACGATGTTTGAGTTCTCTAAAAGACTGTTGGCAATCTGGTGACCAGATGAACTCGGCCCTATTTTCAGTTAGGCTATGTAGAGGTTTCGCAATGCTGCTGAAGTACTTCACAAAACGTCGGTAGTAGCTGCAAAGTCCCAGAAAACTTCTGACCTCATGTTTGTTCTTCGGCACAGGCCAGTCTCTTACTGCCTTTATTTTCTCTGGATCGGTTTCTATCCCTTTCTCAGAAACGACATGTCCGAGGAAAGATACTTTCTTCTGGAAGAGGACGCATTTCTTGGGATTGAGTTGCAGATTGGCACCTCTCAGCCTGGAGAAAACTTGTTTCAGATTCGACAGGTGTTCATCGAAAGTCCTTCCAATCACCATGACATCATCGAGATACACCAGGCATGTTTCCCATGTCAGTCCTCTTAGCACTAATTCCATTAGTCGCTCGAAGGTGGCAGGGGCATTACATAAGCCGAATGGCATGACCTTGAATTGGTACAACCCATTCCCGGTTGAAAAAGCAGTCTTCTCCTTATCGTCTTTATGGAGTTCTACTTGCCAGTAGCCACTTTTCAGGTCTAATGTAGAGAACCACTTTGATCCGGCCAAAGTGTTCAAAGTGTCGTCGATCCGGGGCAGGGGATAACTGTCCTTCTTGGTGACATCATTCAGCTTTCTATAGTCCACGCAAAATCTCATAGTGCCATCTTTCTTGGTGACCAAAACTACTGGGGACGACCAAGGACTATTAGACTCCTCGATCACACCATCTTCCAGCATTTCGTTAACCATCGCCTTGATTTCTGATTGCTTGGCAAAAGGCAGTCTTCTCGGCGGCTGTCTAATTGGTCTTGCCTCGCCAGTATTAATTCTGTGTTGCACTAGACTCGTACGACCTGTGATTTTATCTTGAGCGAAAATATCGGCCTCCTCCAATATGAACTTCACTGCCATCTCCATCTCCCTATTGTTCAATTGGCCCCATGAATTCTTGAACCGCTCTACTAATTCTACTGGCAGTCTTCTGTCTAATGCAGTGGGTGTCACGTTTTTGGACAACGTCACTCGGTCAATGGGTTCGCAAGTGGCGATAACCTCACCTTTCTTCAATGTGACCCTGTTAGTTTGTACGTTAGCCACTCTTATGGGTATTGTCCTCTTCGGGTCTACTAAGCATCGTGCGACGAGGGCACCATCATGTCTATCTTTTAGGGGCTCCGCTATGAGAGCAGACATACCATCAAGTTTCTTCTCTAGCCTGGCTCTGACAATCTTCTCACTGTTACCAGGAATCCGTGTATCTTCGTCGACAATAAGTCTCACCCTGGGACTAGCTTCGCCTGCTGTTGGAGATAAATACAACTCTTCGTTACCGATTTTCAAGATCTTATTCTGGAAGTCCACTGATAGGACATCGAACTCTTCCATTAAATCCAGGCCCAGAATAAATTCGTCGACGATTTCTGCGACGACAGCCCTTACCTGTAGCTCAGTACTGCCCAGCCTAATGTAAACAGTGGCCTCTCCATGCACGGGTATTCTATCTCCTTTTGCCGTCTCCAACACAGGCTGTCTGTTGGTAGTTAGTGCCGACATATTTGGCAACATGTCTGGGCGTACAACGGATGTAGTGGCGCCAGTATCGATGGTAAAACTGCATTGTCTTCCGTCTATGCTGCCAGGTATGACGAGGCTCTCGCGGCAGCGTCGGATAGTGGAGACCCTGACTTTGGGGCATTGGGTCTCGCATGCCACGTGTCGCCCACCTACACTGGCGTCAGGTCGTTTTCCCTGATGGCGCTCCCTGTTGGTGTATTCTTGTCTTCTGCATGCCACCTGTTGGGTTTGTGAGCACTGCCTACTTATGTGCCCTTTCCTACCACACTTGTAGCATTCTATGTGGGACCAATCTGCTTTCGTCTTACGTGCTCCGACCGTTGCAGTGAGCTTGCTTATGGCTTCTTTTATCATTTTCATTTCTTGCCTTAGTTCCGCTGTCGTGTCTGCAAATTCCTCTATCTCCTTCACCTCGCGCAGCCTGTTGCGGCGAGGTTGAGATGCATTCTTCGCTGCTTCAAATTCCAAGCCATAAATTACGCAGTCCGTAAGTGTTTTCAACCTTCCGAGCCTTAAAGCTTGTTGCATTTCATTATCAAGTACCCCATCGATGAAGGTCTGGACGGTTATCTGGTTGACAAATTCTTCTGGGGCTTGGGGATATGCCAGTCGCACAAGTTTCTCCACTTCGGCACTAAATTCTTGCAGCGTCTCATTTGGCTTCTGGACCCTTGACTTTAGTTGTGTCTGGTAGACCTGGCTCATGTACTTGTTACCATATCTCAAATCTAGGGCCTGTATCACTGTTAAGCAGTTTTGCTGTTTCGACTCCGGGATGTTCTGGAGGATTTCTAGGGCTTTACCTCGAAGTGAGAAAATTAGAGCAGTTGCTGCCTGTTGTTCGCTCCACCCATTGCTGAGAGCTGCCGCCTCAAACTGCCTCCTGTACATGGGCCACGATGTTTCTCCGTCAAAAGTCGGCGGCTTCAAGGTTCCATGAGGCTGCTGCACGGCTGGTACATTCGCCTCCGGGCGATTTTGAACTGGGGCCATTCCAGTAACTCCTCTTGGTTCAGTTCTATCAGTCTGGACAATCAACTGTTCGGTCAGTTCTCTATGTGTGCATTCTGTTCCTTTCATGATCATCTTCATTTGTTCTTTCAACCCTTCCACTTCTTCCGATCGTTTATTCAAATCCTCTGTTACATTTTCTACTTTCTTGTCCACATTTTCTACTTTCTTGTCCACATTTTCTACTTTCTTGTCCACATTTTCTATTTGTTCGTTGATCTGTTCAATTTCTTCTTTTACATCGACTCTTATATTGTGGAACATACTTCGGAGCTCTTCTTTATCTTCTTGTCGCCTCTGTTCCTCCTCTTGCTGTCTTCTCTCTTCTTCTTCGCGCCGTCTTCTTTCATCTTCTGGTCGCCGTTGTTCGTCTTCTTCGCGTTGCCTCTTGAGGTCTTCTTTATCTTCTTGCCGCCGTCGTTCGTCTTCTTCGCGCCGTCTTCTTTCTTCTTCTTGTCGTCGTTGTTCGCCTTCTTCGCTCACTTATCCCACACTTCTGACACCAAATTGTTACGTTTTCTCCGGGTTCTGGATAAGTGAGACTTTTAATTTTAACAAAACAACTTTATTTACACTCTAAATATGGATACAATAAAATTTCTAGAATGTCTCTCTCACAAAACACTTCATTTACTGGCCTTACAATTACTACTCTCAACAAAAGTCACTAATCTGGTACTACAGTCGCTACTCTCTTAACACTTTACACTGCTTCTTCAAGTCACTACCACATTCTCTTACTGAACTCAACTAACTCGGGCTGGCTTGCTTTCGCTTTTATATACTCGCCGTACCTTCCCCTCCTTTCTAGAGCATTCCATTCCAGAACGTTCCAGGACCTTCTTTCACTAGAAGGTTCTGTGAATACGGATCGGTCCCGTGTGTATACAGGGGGATGTATATACAGGATGATCCAAATGTGGTCACCACTCCTATGTTACACAAGAGGTGTTTCTCGAACTATAAGATCTCTCTGCGTATACAGGGTGTAAGGGTTCTCTGCGTATACAGGGTGTATATACAGGGTGTTCGGAATGTGCAGACCTCAGTTATCCGTTCCGACGGGGTACAAGTTGGTAACTTCGTTATTTCTGGTCCTAGAGGGTTGAGACTTCGCCTGTGGGGGGTCACCCCAGACACCCCCAGGGGGGTGGGGAGGCGGTGTTGCCAGATTGTGCAAAAATTCCCAGATGTTGGGGAAATTCTGGAGATGTGGCAACACCGCACCTACGTCTATTGAAGTGCTTTGTAACATTATATTTTTCTGGCGAGATATGGAAGATAATGAAGCTTTTTAGGCATATCAAAGCACCCTGGATTCAAAATGAAAGAATTTTTTTTGCCACAAACATTTCAGAAATTGACCAAAATTTAGTGACATACTTGTAATGTCACCTTGAATCAAAATTTGGAAAAATATATATTGTGTTTGAATTTCTAAAGTTGAAGTCACTTCTGGTCTAACTGTGTTTTTCAAGATATTTTAGTAATTCGGTGTTTATATACTTTTCCATCACTTTAGAGACGACTGAAAGGAGAGAAATAGGCCTGTAGTTGTAGTTGCTAGGAAGCGCTTTGGATCCTTTCTTGGGGACGGGTTGTACTCGAGCAGTTTTCCAGTTACTAGGGAATATGCCTCTATTGTAAGATGTCTGAAACAGACGAGTCAGGACAGGAGCAAGTTCTAGTGCGCATTTTTTTGAGGACAGTTGCTGAGATCTCGTCGGGGCCAGAAGCGTTCCTAGTATTAAGAGAAGAGAGCATCTTTCGTACCTTTTTAGTTTTGAAAATGATATCCGTCATTTTATGTGCGACATTGGGGACTGTTGGTGGTTGAACATTTGGAGGTGGGTTGGGAGTAGCATTGCCGGCGAACGACAAGGCATAAAGTTGAGCCTTGCCCAGGGCGGTAGAAACAATTTCATCCTCTGAAACAAGAGGTGGGAACGTGCTCTTGCAGAGATTATTCCCAATAGATTTAGCAACAGTCCAGAAGGGTTTGCTGCCTTCGGAGCTTGAGAGGACTTTGTTTTTGATGTGGTTATTAAACGAGTTTTTTGCCTCAGAAAGAATGCGGACATAGAGGTTTCTTGCGTCGTTAAATGTTTGACGGTTTTCTTGGCTGGGATTGTGTAGAAGCGTTTTGTCTGCTTTGACCTTTTCAAGTCTGGCCTTGTCACTGGATTTAGAGAGCCAGGGCTTTTGAGTGGCTGTGTACGTGGAATAAATAATTCCATGCCAGCTTGGATGATTTCGGTGACGTTTTGTGAGATATCAGAGGGGTCAGGATGAGAGAAGCATACAGACGCCCATGGAAATGAGGAAAAGTAATACCGCATTTCGTCCCAGTGCGCGGAGATGTAGTGCCAAAATATAAGTGGGTGTGATGACTGTGTGACCTCGGGTTGCATTGCGCAGGAAGCGGTGACCATGCCGTGGTCTGAGCGACCAAGGGGGGCTGTGACTGATGTCTTATAGCATTCAGGTTTTGAAGTAAGAAGGAGATCCAAGGAATTTGAGCTATGTGTTGGGATGCGAGGAAATTAAGTAGGTTGCTGAACCATATTGGCTAAAGAATTGCTAACTACGACGGCCTCTGGTGCTCTCCCTTGTGGATCGGTATTTGAAGATCCTAGCCATTCCTTATTATAGACATTGAAGTCTCCAAGAATAGACCGCGGAGGAAGGATATTCAGAAATCAGATGGTCAGTTTTTTCAGAAAGGTAGTCGAAGAGCTGGACAAAGTTGTTGTCAGAAGGTGACCGGTAAATGCAACAGATGAATTTAGTTGCAGCCCTGAGAGTATATATATATATATATATATATATATATATATATATATATATATATATATATATATATATATATATATATATATATATATATATATATATATATATATATATATATATATATATATCGTACCGATAACTAAAAAAATAATTGGCCGATTTTGATGAAAATTGTTACGTACCTTTTTTTTGTGTTCCCTCAGGGCTCGTCCGCGGCCTTGCCGCCCCGATAGCACCGCAACCCTTGGTTGATTGTGCATACCCTTAGTCTTACTCCACCCATTCCAAGATCACTGTGCCTTGAACTAGTCTGCACAGCGATTGGTAGGGTGAAGTTTTATATTGCTCTGTCTCCGGTCTAGAGTGACCGTAGATCAGTTGTCTTTTCCGGTCCAGAGCTATACACTCACACAAGATGTGCTGGGCTGATTCCTCCCCCTCGCCGCAGAGTCTGCATGCGAGGTCCCCTTCGAACCGCCCCATTTTATGCAGGTGTTTCTTGACGGCCATGTGTCCCGTCAAGAGACCTGTTGTGTTTCTGAGCTGTCCTCTGCTAAGGTTTAGCAGCTCCACAGCTCTCTTTGAACTGGGTCCGTCAATTATTGACTTCCCATGTCTGAGCCCTGGACAGTCCGCCCAGTACACCTTGTGTTGGTTTCTGACCCAGGACTTAATGGCTCCCCTGGCAGTGCTCTTTGACACGCCCAGAGCCGGTTCTGGTCCCATAAATGGTTCTGCTGACCCTCTCTTCGCGAGACTGTCAGCTTCTTCATTGCCTTTAACCCCCGAGTGACCCGGCACCCAGATGAGGGTCACCTCATTCTGCCCAGCCAGGTCGCTCGTCTCGTCTCGTCTCGGCACTGACTCACCAGCCAGGAATTTACCCGTGGGCTACTTAGTGCCTTAAGGGCTGCCTGGCTGTCTGTGGCTATGAGGATCCGCTTGTTGGTGTAGCCCCTCCTCTTGTTCTCCCGCACACAGTGCAGGATGGTGTACATCTCGGCCTGAAACACCGTTGCATGGGCTCCGAGGGAAATACTATGACTTACCCTCGGTCCTTCCGAGTAAACACCTGCCCCCGTCCCACGCTCCCCGCCAGATCCGTCCGTGAACCAGACGAGCGCGTCCCGTGGTATGCCCGGCGTCTCCTCCCGCCATGCCTCGCGATCAGGGATTTCCACTGTAAAGTTGTTTTCCCTGCACATTCGCGGGCTCGCGAAGTCTGACCTCATTTCAAGCATGGGCTCCTTCACGATCTCCTGAATTTTGCAGTGGC
Organism: Tillus elongatus; assembly: GCA_964006375.1. Classification (NCBI taxonomy): domain Eukaryota; kingdom Metazoa; phylum Arthropoda; class Insecta; order Coleoptera; family Cleridae; genus Tillus; species Tillus elongatus. The sequence continues at coordinate 80,161,881 of OZ023270.1, read as the reverse complement.
CCCTGAAGCCTTGGTTGATCTTCAGTCTACCATTGCAGGCTAGTCTGTATATTCCTAGCCTGGCCTCTCCCATAATAACTAAATGTAGGGGGGGTAGATCCAGCAACACCTCCATGGCGGCTGTTGGGGTTGAAGACATGGCCCCTGTGATGCCTAGGCAAGCCATCCTTTGGATCTTGCCTAGTTTTTGTTTGGCACTGGATTGTGTCACCTTAGGCCACCAGACCAGTGCCGCATATGTTAACGATGGTCTGACCACCCTTGTGTACAGCCAGTGGGCCATACTAGGTCTTAGTCCCCACGTTTTTTCATATAGCCGCCTAGTGACGGCTAAGGTCATGACTGCCTTACGCAGTATTTTTCCAATGTGACCATTCCAGGTTAGCTTAGAGTCCAATACGACCCCAAGATATTTTACCTCCCTGGCGATTGGAACGCTCCTACCGTATAGAGTGAGAGTTCTGTGGCTTTCACACTTCCTCCTCCTCGTAAACGGCACGACGGTTGCTTTCTCGGGGCTCACCCCGAGCCCTTGATCAACCGTCCACCCTTCCACCACTTTCAGTGCAGTCTGCATACGCTCCCACACTGCCTGTGTGACCTTTCCTCGGACTATGATGACAATGTCGTCCGCATAGCCCTGTACCTCATACCCCCCTCCCGAGAGCCTCCCCAGCAGGCCGTCCACGACTAGACACCAGAGCAAGGGAGACAGAACGCTCCCCTGCGGACACCCCGCCGCGACCCCCGCCAGCAGAGTCCCTTCCGCGAGTGAGGTGAACACCGCCCTGTCCCTGAGCATGGAACCGATCCACCTGCTGTTACGTACCTTGCTTTTGTAAGTGGCTTGGACAAGTTTGTTATCCAGGACAATCGGATCAGTTTTTCCGGAAAAATATTGAGTTTTGTTTCCGACAATTTGTGTATCTCCAAAAATAACACAGCTATGACAACAACATTCGGCACACACGTTTCTACGATCAAACTTGCTCTATGTACCGATATTAAAATATCTAAGTTAAAAGAAAAAAAGTTATAGGCATTTAAAGAAAAAAAATTGAGTGCCACTCAGAGGAAAGCACAAGAACAAAATATTTTGTGTGACTAACAAAACCAATTCAATATTACACACAACGGTTATGTTTTCTCTAAGCAAAAAGGTCGAAAAATAGCAGAAAAAATTTTTTAAAATTTTTCTAATTTTCCTTCTTAAAACGTGAATGTCGCGGTTTCAGATGTCAAAATTTGCAATTTTCAGACAACCAATTTGAAATAAATAATGATTATGTAGAAGAAATGTCATAATAAGTGTGTTTTACAAAGCCTTAAGTTTCAGCTTCAACCATCATTGTCCATCATTTTACTAAAATAATTTCGGAAAATCCATTTCAAATAGATCCTCTTTCTGATGCTTGATGCTTGGGCAGTATAGAGTTTATGGTTTAATTGTCCATATTTTAGCAAATTTTCGTAGAAAAAATTCGTTACTGAGAAGACCGAGACCAATGAATTTTAAAAAGATTTCTTCAAATGAGCGCAAACTAAAAGTCCTAAAACCCATATACGGGTTCAGTTTCAGTTTTTGTCTGTTTATACATATACAGGGTGACGCATTTCTACGGTAAAGCTCAATATATCCGTTATTATAGAAGATATGAGAAAAATGATATACGAAAATTATAGGGTGGTGTTTCGAGCTGCATCTTATAAACTTATTTTGACAATCACAGGATGGCCCATAAGTCGTAGGTGATACACACGTTCTTTTTTTAATAGAAACCACTTATATTATGCCATCTTTGTATTTTCCATCGAATTATAATGCATGTTTGCAAGGAAAAGAAATTGATATCGTTCATCGTTTTTGAGTTGTTTTAATTGTTCTGGAACTTCTCACCTTTTTGGCACATATTACAAACACATATCACAGATTGTGATACGGCGTTTTCACCAATATAGATAGCGGAGTCCCACGGAAATGACGTATTCAGGAAGCTTTTAGTGAATTTTCTTAAAAAAAATTCACTAATGAGGAGATCCCGACTTTTGAATTTTGAAAAAATTTCTTCAAATGAGCGCTAATTAGGCCCCCCAGAAAACATATCCGGGGTCAGTTTCAATTTTTATATGTTTATATATATATATATATATATATATATATATATATATATATATATATATTTATATATATATATATATATATATATATATATATATATATATATATATATATATATATATATATATATATATATATATATATATATATATATATGTATCACACCGATAACTCAAAAAATAATGGTCCGATTTTGATCAAATTTGGTGAAAAAATTCCTTTTGCAAATGGCTTGGATGAGTTCGTTAGTCAGGAAAATCTGCCCAGGTTTTCCCAGAAAATTTTGTGTTTTCTTTCGAAAAAAATTTATATCTCCGGAATTAACAAAGCAAGGGCAACCAAATTTGGTACACGGGTTTACGTCATTATAGGTAAGTTACCTACCAAAATTTAGCTATGTAGGTCAAAAGACAAAAAAGTTATAGGCATTTAAAAATAAATAAATTGGGGTTTTCCTCAAAACGTCAAAGTGGCGATTTAAAATGTCAAAATTGGCAAAATTTAGGCAAATAACTTAAATCTAATACCTGCTATAGAAATAAAATGTCTCAAGAAGGATGTTTTACAAACCCTAAAGTCTTAGTTTCAACCGTCATAGACCTTCATTTTACCAAAATATTTGCAGAAAATTCATTTCAAATAGACCCATTTTCTGATGCTTGGCAGTAGCCTTAGCTATAGAGTTTATCATTTGATGGTATATAATTTTTGTCGAATTTTCGTAAAAAATTAATAAAGCTCAATATATCCGTTATTATATAAGATATGAAGAAAATTTGTATATATTAATTATAGGGTGTCTTGAGCTACATCTTAAAATAATATTTCTGCAATCACAGGGTGGCCCATAAGGCGTTGGTGATACAAATTTCCTTTTTTTAATCAAACACGCCTTATGTTATTGCATTTTCCATCGAAATATAATGCATATTTGTGAGAAAATAAATTCTGGACGCAGCAAGTGCGTTATGGTAGCGAATTTTGATCAAATGTTTCATATTTGAACAGCTCAATTTGCTATTAACCTATAAGGTTGACCAAGAAACGTGTTTTTTCGGGAACATTTTAAGTTTACTTTTGGAAATTTTTGTACATTTTCACACAATAAAGTTATTTTAATGGAACATGGCACATTGTTTTTACTATATAGGTTATACTGGTAACCAAATTTGATGCCTGCTTTCTTAAAAAAACACACATATTTGTTATTAAAAAGATTTTTATGAAAATTCACTACCATAACGCACTTGCTGCGTCCAGAATTTTGTTTGTTTAAATGACTATAACTTTTGCTCCTTTTAACATAGGGATCTAGATTTTGGTGTGTAATTTACATTTTATAATACAAAGCTGCGTACCTGGTAACTGCAAAATTTTGTCAAAATCGGCCCATATATATGTATATATATATATATATATATATATATATATATATATATATATATATATATATATATATATATATATATATATATATATATATAATGTGTCACACCTATAACTAAAAAAATAATGGACCGATTTTACTAAAACTTAGTGAGTATCTTTCTTTTGCAAGTGGCTTGGATAAGTTCGTTATCCAGGAAAATCTGCCGAGGTTTTCCCGGAAAATGTTGTGTTTTCTTTCGAAAAAAATTTATATCTCCGGATTTAACAAAGTAAGGGCAACCAAATTTGGTACGCGGGTTTATATTATTATAGGTAGGTTAAGTACCAAAATTTAGCTCTGCAGATTAAGGGACAAAAAAGTCACAGCCATTTAAATAAAAATAAATTTGGGTTTTCCTCAAAACGTCAAAAGTCGCGATTTAAAACGTCAGAATTGTTAATATTTAGGCAATGAACCTGAAAATAATATGAGCTATGGAAGGAAAATGTCTCAAGAAGAATGTTTTACAAAGCCTGAAGTCTTAGTTTCAATCGTCATTGTCCTTCATTTTGCTAAAGTGTTCCCAGAAAATTCATTCCAAATAGACCCTTTCTCTGATACTTTGGCGGTAGTGTTGGCTATAGAGTTTATCTGTTAATGGTATATCATTTTTGTCGAATTTTCGTAAAAAACCTTTAAAGCCCAATATATCCGTTATTATGCAAGATACGAAAAAAAATTGTATACATTAATTATAGGGTGTCTTGAGGTACATCTTAAAAAATATTTTTACAATTACAGGCTGGCCCATAAGTCGTTGGTAATTCAAAGTTTCTTCTTTAGGGATTTTTCTTATAGTACCGATAACTCAAAAAATAATAGACCGACCTTGAACAAATTTGGCGAGTACCTTCCTTCTGCAAGTGGCTTGGATAAGTTCGTTAGCCAGGAAAATCGGACAAGGTTTTCCCGGAAAATTTTGTTTTATTTCTAAAAAAATTGATATCTCCGGAAATAACAAAGTGAGGGTAACCAAATTTCATACGCGTATTTGTATTATAGAGAGTGAACCATCTACCAAAATTTAGGTCTCTAAGTTTAAGGACAAAAATATTACGGGCAGCTAAAAAAACAAATTTTATGAGTTTTCCTCAAAACATCAAACTCGCAATTTAAAACGTCAAAATTGGCAATGTTTAGGCAAAGAACGTTAAACAAATACGGATTGTAAAAAGAAAATGTTGCAATGTTGATTCAATCGTCATTGCCCTTCATTTTACTAAAATGTTTACAGAAAATTCATTTCAAGTAGACCCTTTCTCTGATGCTTTGGCTGTCGGTTTAGTTAAGTTGATGCTTTCGCTGTAGGTTTAGTGAAGTTTGTGGTATAACGGTCTATATTTTTAGCAAATTTTCGTAAAACAACTTCGTTACTGCATTTTAGCATTTTTTATCGAATATGATGCATGTTTGTAGGAAAAAAATCTGAACGCAGTAAGTGCGTTTTGGTAGCAAATTTTCATTAAATCCTTCAAATTTCAATAACTCAATTTGCTATTAACGTAAGTTTTGTTGGTTAGGAAACCAACATTTAACTTTATTTTCGGAAAATTTTTGTATGAACGCAGCAAGGGCGTTTTGGTTGCGAATTTTCATTAAATGTTTCGAATTTCAATAACTCAATTTGCTATTAACCTAAGGTTCATTATCTACGAGACCAGTTTTCTCGGAAACATTTAAAGTTTATTTTCGGTAAATTTTTGTACATTTTCAAATAATTACTTTGATAAAATATGAGACATTGTTCCTACTATATAGGTTATACCGGTAAGCAAATTGATGCCTCCTCGCATTAGAGCGATATATTTGTAATTAAAAACATTTTTATAAAAATTCACTTCCATAACGCACTTGCTGCGTCCAGAGTTTTTTTTTGTATTACTCGTCGAAAAAATCGAGCGGCCGTATACACGTACTCTCCAATAGTAACTCAATTTGAAAAGTTTTCGCAGAAATGTTTTTAGTGTTTCCGTAGAAATAATTTTTTGTCAGATTTGTGTGATGTTGGTAATTAATAATAAGTGTTTGTGAATAAGTATATCTTGGTAGGTGTGATAGTAGCTTGGAGAGGTTCGTTGTCCATGAAAATCGGACCAGTTTTTTCTGGAACCTTTTAAGTTTATTTTCGGAATATGTTTGTACTTTTTGAATCAACAAAGCTATTTTAATGAAATATGGTACAGTGTTACTACTATATAGCTTATACTGCCAACCAAATATCCTTCTTTTAAACACAAGACATATTTGCAACTAAAAATGTTTTTACGAAAAATCGCTACCATTACGCACTTGCTCCGTCCAGACTTTTTTAGATTGCCATACTTTCGTCTCCCGACAAGTTCTGATGAAATTTCAAATTAAAGTGGGTATCATTAATCGTTATTGTAGTAGTAGGTAGTAGACTATCAAGAATAGTCATTTTATAAAAAATATTTTTCATTTTTTTTTATCATCTGATTTACATTTGAGAAAAACAACAAATTATTTATTTGCAGACTCCCCCTCCCCGATATGAAGGCGAATTTTCTGCCGGGTTGGGCGTAGAAAATTAGTTTCTAGGAAAGATCCGCCTACTTCTCAGGAAGACATTCTTTTAATTAAAAATGAGACGTACGAAGATTTAGCGTTTTCTGAATTCACACTTTAAAATACTGTACAGTAATTGATTGCAATTTACGTCCTTAAAACTAACAACTAAAAATTGATAATAATTCCATTAAAATATATAAGGAGCCTCGGTGGTCCAGGGGTAAGAACGTGCGCCTCTGAACCAAAATCAAGTATTCCACAATTGTAATAGATTATTATTGTATATGTAAGTAAGTGAAAATATCAGTGATATAGCTAATATGTTAAGCTGGAGCACTGTATATCAAAATATTTATGTGTACATATTGTATATACACCCTGTAACATTAATTAAGCTTTGGTTGATTTTGATTTAGATTTTTTGATTTTGTGAGCCCCTGAACCGAAGGGTATGGGGTTCGATTCCCAGGGTTTGGTGATTGGCCATAGTTGCGGAAATAGGCCGACGTTAAAGTAAAAAAATATGTAAAACCTACTAAATTGACTAGAAATTTGAGTGCTTAAAAATAGATTAATAAAAATATTTAATAAAATTGTGAATATGGATCTGACAATATATAGGTACTTACATTATTTAGTAGGTTTTGGAATAATTATCTTCCCAAGTTTTGCAAACTATCACATAATCTGTCTTTAAAATTCAACGCTAAATTTAAAAAGTACACTCACAAATTAGTTGCGTTTTGGAAAAACTTTTCACGGCTGCATTCCGATTATTTCACTACAATTTCAAATCAGTACGGAAACTCTCCAACAACCGTTAAACTTGTAAAACTACATTAAACTTAGAATGCCCTCTTGATTAAATTGCAAAATCGACTAGCAGTCGATAGGTAACAGGTAACTAGATTATAGGAACAAACACAGAACACAGCACTTGAATTTGTATCTGTACCATAGAGATAATAGAAGGGGCTAAATGCTGCTCAACCTACGGTAGTTCTTTGGTAATGCCCGAATGGAGTCTCTAGTCGTTAAAGAAATATTTTAGTGGGCTGATTTTAAACTCAGAACCAAATAAAAACAAGGTTAGCCTCGTGCTCCGTCTTCGACTGCTGAAACTAGTTTATTATATTCAATTAAGATTTACTTACTGTTATATTATATTAACATGGTATTAAAATGTTTATTAGGCCGTAATTATATTATTCGATTCATAAATTGAGTAGGGCGTGCAGTGCAAAATGCATAGATAGGTATATCAGTATAATATAATATAAATGATAAAGCTCTACAGACTGTTCATAACATAATTATTCTGCGAGAATAATAATAATAAATACACCTACCTCAATGATCTTATAATTACTATATCATTGACCTACCTACTGTCCTTTAAACTTTAACACTGATAGCAAAATGCATGCAAATGTTCACACTACTATATGGTGCGAAATTAAAATTCGGCGGTTGGCTTGGCATGCACGCAATATTTCAAAAAAGTGTTTTCATCAAGTAGAACATTTTAAAATTAAAATATATGTTAGCGTTATGCCATGAATTGTTGTATAGCTCATTCTTCTGGTGGTATAATGGTTGATCTTAAAAACGAAATAATGTTTTAGTGAATCTTCGTAGAAAAAATTAACTAATTAGGAGATCGCGACTTTTGAAAACATTTCTTCAACTTAGCGCGAACTAGGCCCCCTAGAACACATATCCGGGGTCAGTTTCAATATATATATATATATATATATATATATATATATATATATATATATATATATATATATATATATATATATATATATATATATATACAGTGGCGGATTTGCCCTAAGGCCCAGTAGGCCCGGGCCTAGAGCGGCCAGATATTAGGGGCGGCCAATAAAGTAAATCCATTATGTAGTCTATATGATGGGTGCTGAGAAAGGGGCGGCTGGTACTTACTACATGGCCTGGGGCCTAGGGCGGCCAAGACTGCAAATCCGCCACTGTATATATATATATATATATATATATATATATATATATATATATATAAAGTGGCTCACCCCCTCTAGAATCTTTATTTATTAAGACAATTTAACGAAATTTGCGACTTAGCTATTAGACATATAACTGCATTTTTATCACATCCGGTTAGACCGGCAGTGACCTCAACTTTGGAATTTCAAATAGAACATCATGTATATTTTTATACCTTCCTTTTGCAATTGGGTTGGATACGTTCGTTAGCCATAGGAAAATGGGACCAGTTTTCCGGGAAAATTTTAGTTTTTCTTTCGAAAATTTTTTATATCTGCGGAAATACCAAAGCTACTGTAAGCAAATTTGGTACGCAGCTTTATACAGAATGGTTTAAAAAGCTGATATCACTTAAATAAGATTGAGGGTGGTTAAAAAATTACCACTTAAATAAGATTGACTTTTATTTTAATATGAACATATATACTATGTACACAACTCCAAATACAGTTTTCAGACCTGACGATTGTTTCTCTAACAAAGTTAGCGTCATAAGAGGGATGAAAAAAGAATTCAGTTTTTAGACCCGACGATGAATGAAGGGATGAATAAACTTTACTCATTCCTCTGATGACGCTAACTTTGTTAGCGAAACGATCGTCAGGTCTAAAAACTGTATTGTGATGAATTGGGTTCTCCAAATTGTTAGTGCTTATCACAGGTTCGAAACTTCACTCAATTCACACATAATCATGATCTGCGTCTCCCTTGTTGATAAAATAACATTTATGTAATAAATTATCTATAATTTCATTTTCTTCACTATCTGGCTTTGTCATAGTAAACTTTTTGCTGTGATGCGTTTCTTCTTTGTGGAATGAAACGTTAACTGTTTCTTGATTCTCTTATTGGAAGGTTCCGTGCTCGATTTAGAAATTAAAGGTACAGCTTTCTGGCATATAGCAATTATACTACTTCCTTTCCTTAAATAGTCGAGCACCTGACACAATCAGTGATAATACTGCATTTGACTGATATTTCGTTAATTTTTTTATCATACTGTAAGTAAATCTCAGTGCAATATATAAACTAGGTTTTTTACTGGTCGGAGACCTGAACCACTAGGTTTCTAACTTTGTTTTTGTTTGATTCCAAGCTCAAAATTAAGGGGGTTACAGTGACTGTAAGCGGTGTGAACCAAGAGAGACACCACTCGGACAATACGTGAACTACCGTACGTTGGGCAGCTTTTAGCCTCTCCTCAGATAATAGATATTGGGTTAAGGATATGGTTTTAAGCAGTTTTAACAAATTATACTATGTAATGACAATACGGGACATTCCTATGTTTTAGCTTTGGTGAAATTTGTGACAAGTACACTAGCGCCACCTCGCGTGAAGTATTTACAACAGTGCGAGTAATTTGAATTGTATATTTACCTGCATATTCTTAATTTAGACAATTGGTTTATTATAGATGAATATAAAAACTTGTTCATGACAAAACAGCGAAAATTTTCTGATTATATATTATTAATAGAATTTGTATCATCAATCAGCTTGAAACCTAAATTAATTCAGCATGAATAAGTCTGCAAATTTCTCTTACCCATAATCATAATTTAAAGTACTACATTAAAACCGTCGTTAAACTACTATTTCAAGGGTAGACATAGGAATATACTGAAAACTGTTTCTGAGGATATTAAGTTATAATCTGTACTTACCTATAAATAATTGTTCTAGGTATAAATGGTAGCACAGTACTCAATTTGCTATATCTCTACATGAAAATTGTCTTATTAATCTAATATTTTAAAATATGTAACTGATATACTTAGTACGTAATTAAGAAATTGTGCAGATGAAAGGTGATACTAACTCTTACTTCCGTGAATAAATCTATTATAGGGCTGAATCTGCTATTTCTACTTCTCTTTGAAAACTTGTCCTGGGAAGATAATTAAAAGCCTTTACCAAGTAAAATAATTGTAAATGTGAAAAAATGTGACAATTTATGTCATACTGAAATAAAAAAGGACACAGATGAAAATAGAAAAACAGTTTTCTTATACCATTTATTATTAATGCAAAACTTTTTATGCCTTCATATTTTTTTAAGCACTGGAAGACAAGTTATGATTGAAGCATTTCAACCATCGGTTTATGAAGTTTATTTATAAATAGGTACATGATGGTAAATATTACACAATAAATTTTCTTCTGCGAACTGTACATATTGGCATAAAAGTGATTCTGAATTTGTCTTCTGCTTCAAATCATATTCACGTTTCGCCATCATTTGGAAACCTATGAAATGTTTTTTAAAGATTTAGCACGTTATAATTCGAACAATTATAGATTGCACACACCTAACCACTAACATTAATTGTAAAAAAAACACAGCTCAAACTTAATCATACACATTTAAACACCAGCAATTGCTAGTGTTAAACGTTCTCGAACGACGTAACATCAGTACTATCCGCTAGGGGCGCTGATATTTTTGTAACACGAAATCAGCCGGAGAGTCCTGTATTGTCATTATATAGTATTTGGTTTTAAGCAGTTATCTACACATATTATATTAGGCTGTTTATTATTTGATGATTGCCCTACAATAATAATACTAAATACTTTTTCGTTGTTAGAATTATTGTTATTTAATTAGCAAAGATATTAGACAGAAAAGGGACACAGGGATTATTCAATGATTGCGGCGCTTTTCGAATGGTAGTCGTTAAGCGATACACTAGAGGCCACTATCCGCCACTTCTAAGTCTATCTTTTGTTTTGTAACGCCATCACAATTTCACGTCGGGATTTGTCTATCGGGTTCGAGATGTCGCGGTTTTTGCAGATTCCGTATTTAATTTGAAAGTTTTTGTGTTTTATTACTTAATTAGTGATTTTCGCGGGTGTTAAAGTGTTGTGTTAATGGTTTTACATGCGGGGATTGAAGTTGTAAGTGTTTTATGTATTTTTATTACGATTTCATTACATTCTTCAACTTTTCATAACATCCTAACTGTTCATGAGGTTCAGCCCTATTTTAAACCATTCAACTTCTAACAATTAATGTTTAATTTAATGCTACATAATTTCAAATTGTAGTACCGGAACATTTTACTTAGGAAAACTAAGGAAAATCGCAAAAAATACGGAAATTTTTTAATACAGTAATGGCGGCTTGGTAAAAATTAGTATGAGCGGAAACTGTCATCAGCCTACTGTTTATAAAAATGAAACTAAAGGTATTCTATAATAATATATTTCTTACTCTTAAAAATACTCAAGTAATTGTTAACACCGTATTAGGTACCTACCTATAATATAATATAACTAAAAGGGAAGTTAGTATTATATTTATAACTTTCAGCAAACAAATAAGCTTATCCTAATTAGGCCGATAGTAAATATCAATGATAATTCATCATTTAAAGATTACCTAGTACCTTCGTGTTAAGTGACGCAAATAAAATCCATAGGTGATCTGATCCTGAAAAATAAACTATATACGATGACCAATTTATTTTCTCTCACTTTCTCACACAAATAAAATCATGGAACGGACACTTAAATGTGTTTACATTTAGTTTACAAATAGTTTTATTTGACTCTACTTTAAAAATATTTAGGCATTATTTTCAGATTTATTCTCATGACATCTGTAAGCTATAACCTCTTACTATTATTTGCAACTGTCAAATGACAACCAGTGCATTTTGCGCATATTTCGCTAATATGATTCTATCCTGAAACCAGTAATTTTATATAGGTAGGTAGGTTAATTTGATTTTTTAACAATATTTTCTTCTCTGTATTCTATGTAGGTAAGATAGGTAAGTGAGTTTGAACTTTTTAACTTGCATTTTCTCCTTTGTGTTCAAAATTTGAAAATACCCGGACCAAGCTAAGCTAAGCCCATGCGACCGATTTTGATTAAATTTGACAGGTACCTTCATCTTCTAAGTGGCTTGAAAAAGTTCGTTAGGAAAATCGAACCAGGTTACTTGGGGAAATTTTGGGTTTTATTTCAGAAAATTTTTGTATCTCCGAAACTAACAAAGCTATGGTAACCAAATTTGAAACGCAAGTTTCTACTATAAAAAGTATAGTGTACATCAAAAATTAGATCTCCTAGTTAAAAGAAAAAAATTATAGACATTTAACGAAACAAAATTTCGGTGTCAGTGGCTGTGTTAAACAAAATGTATTAAATAGTAGAGACACAAATTATACAGCGTCGAGCAGTCAAATTGAATACATTCAGTATATCAATTATTGTACATATTTATAAAAAATCCCGAAACCCATCAATTTTATATTAAAAAAACGTTCGGGACGCAGCAAATGCGTTATGGTAGTGAATTTTCATTAAATGCTTCAAATTTGAATAACTCAATTATCTATTAACCTAGAAAGTTTAGTTTTGGTGTGTAGTAAGGTCTTTCTTAAGGCAAGATATTCACCAAACTTTATTAAAATAACTTTGTAATTTTCGGAGAAAAAATTTTTTTCGAAAGAAAATTCAAAGTTTTAATAACTCAACTTTCTATAAACATAAAAAGTTGAATTTTGGTACGTTGTAAGGTCTCTCCTAAACCAATATATCTATTAAATTTCATTAAAACAGCTTTGTCATTTTCGGAGAAAAATTTTTTTTTGAAAGAAAACTCAAAATTTCCCCGGAAAATCCCGTCCGATTTTCGTGGCTAACGAACTCATCCAAGCCATTAATAAAATAAAGGCACTTGCCGAGTTTCATCGAATTAATCAAAATCGGTTAATTATTTTTTGAGTCATCGGATGGATACATATACATATACATATATATATATATATATATATATATATATATATATATATATATATATATATATATATATATATATATATATATATATATATATATATATATATATATATATATATATATATATATATATATACATACATATAGAAATCGAAACTGACCCCAGATATGGGTTCTAGGGGTCCTAGTTCGCGCTCGTTTGAAATTTTTTTTAAATTTTTGCAGTCTCACCATCGATACCTCTCTATTAGTGAATTTTTTAAATCTATTAGTGAATTTTTTAAAATAAAAATTCACTAAAATGACATTCTGCAACGTGAAAACTTCGCCCCTACATTCAACCCCCTTCGAGTGACAGTTGGAACTGCCAAATTTTTAAAAAGGAAGTTTAGGGGCATGTGAGAGATATCTTCATTGTGTTGAGCTTTAAATTAGCTCTGGATAGTGCTGCCCTCTTCAGGCACGCGGTCTTCTTATATCTTTAGCGAATTTTTATTTAAAAAAATCGCTATTTGAGAGGTATCGATAGTGAGTCTTTGCAAAAAATTCTTTAAATGAGCGCGAATTTGGGCCACTAGAACCCGAAACCGAGGTCTGTTTGAATTTTAATATGTATGTTTCAATAAGTACACTTGGAGAACACCCAAATCACCACAACACATATTTCAGAGACCTTACGATCGTTTCGTTGACCAAGTCAACATCTTCAGAGGAAGAAAAATTCTGAATTTTTCTTCCTCTGAAGATGTTGACTTGGTCAACGAAACGATCGTAAGGTCTCTGAAATATGTGTTGTGGTGATTTGGGTGTTCTCCAAGTGTACTTATTAGTGCTCATCACAGGTTCCAGTTTTCACATAATGTATGTTTCATTAAAGGGAAGACCTACTATTCCCAGAAATGGGTGGTCCAGGAGATCAGAGAAAAAAAATCGTGTTAAGGAAAGTGGCTAGTAGAAAATGCTGGAAATACTTTTTAGGTTCCTAACTCTGCCGCTAGAGGGGCGTAATTATTGTGGTTTTATGGAAAATATCCCTTTAAAAGCTATAAAAATAACATCCTGGACGCAGCAAGTACGTTATGGTAGTGAATTTTCATAGAAATGATCTGGCACAAAATATTTTATTATAACTTTTTTTTCTTGTAACATAGAAATCTAAATTTTGGTGTATAGTTTACTTTTTATATCGTAAACCTACTTACCAAATTTAGTTATCATAGTTTTTAGTGAATTTTCGTAGAAAAAATTCACTAATGGGGAGATCCAGACTTGAATTTTGAAAAAAATTTTGCAAATCAGCGCGAACTAAGACCCCTAGAACCCATATCCGAGGTCAGTTTAAATTTTATATATATATATATATATATATATATATATATATATATATATATATATATATATATATATATATATATATATATATATATATATATATATATATATATATACATACATATATGTATGTATGTATCACACCGATAACTCAAAAAATAATGGGCCGATTTTGATAAAATTTGGCATGTACCTTCCCTGTGTAAATGTCTTGGATAAGTTCTTTCGTCAGGAAAATCGGACGAGGTTTTCCGGAAAAATTTTGAGTTTCCATTCGACAAAATTTATATCTCCGGAATTCACAAAGTAAGGGCAACCAAAATTGGTACACGGGTTTATATCATTATAGGTAAGCCACCTACCAAAATTTAGCACTGTAGGTTAAAGTAGAAAAAAGTTATAGGCATTTAAAGAAAAATAAATTTGGGTTTTCCTCAAAACGTCAAAGTCGCGATTTAAAACGTCAAAATTGGTAATATTTAGGCAATGAACCTGAAATTAATATGAGTCATGGAAAGAAAATGTCTCAAGAAGAATGTTTTACAAAGCCAGAATTCTTAGTTTCAATCGTCATTGTCCTTCATTTTACTAAAATATTCCCAGAAAATTCATTTCAAATAGACCCTTACTCTGATGCTTTGGCAGTAGTGTTGGCTATAGAGTTTATGGTTTAATGGTATATTATTTTTGTCGAATTTTCGTAAAAAATCATTAAATCTCAATATATCCGTTAATATGCAAGTTACGAAAAAAGTTTGTATACATTAATTATATGGTGTCTTGACCTACATCTTAAAAAATATTTCCACAATTACAGGTGGCCCATAAGTCGTTGGTGATTCAAATTTTCTTTTTTTTTTAAATCGAACAGGCCCTATGTTATTGCATTTTTGCATTTTCCATCGAAATATAATACATATTTGTAAGAAAAAAAATTCGGGACGCAGCAAGTGCGTTGTGCTAGTGAATTTTCATTAAATGCTTTAAATTTGAATAGCTCAATTTGCTATTAACCTATAAGGTTGACCAGAAAACCAGTTTTTTCGCGAACAATTTAAGTCTACTTTCGGAAACTTTTGTACATTTTCAAACAATAAAGTTATTTTGGTGAAACATGGCACATTGTTTCTACTCTATAGATTATACTGGTAACCAAATTTGATGCCTGCTTTCTTAAAAAAACATATTTGCTATTAAAAAGATTTTAATGAAAATTCACTACTATAACGAACTTGCTGCGTCCCGAAATTTTTATTTTTTGAGATAAAAATTTTTTTCGAATGAAAACTCAATTTTTTTTCGTAAAACCTCGTCCGATGTTCCTGATTAACTAACCTATCCAAGCCATTTACAAAAGGAAGGTACGTGCCATATTTTATCAAAATCGGCCTATTATTTTGTTAGATAAACATTTTTTTCGAATGAAAACTCAAAATTTTTCCGGAAAACCTCGTCCGATTTTCCTGACTAACGAACTTATCCAAGACATTTACAAAAGGAAGGTACATGCCAAATTTTATCAAAATCGGCCCATTATTTTTTGAGCTATCGGTGTGATATACACACACACACACACACACACACACACACATATATATATATATATATATATATATATATATATATATATATATATATATATATATATATATATATATATAATTGAAACTGACCTCGGATTTGGGTTCTAGGGGTCCTAGTTCGCGCACATTTGCAAACATTTTTTCAAAATTCAAAAGTCGGGATCTCCCCATCAGTGAATTTTTTCTACGAAAATTCACTAAAATAATATAGCGTTAATAGTACTGATATTCTACATCTTTTTGGGTCAACACTTCTTGATGTAAATCGTAAAATTATGGCAGGAGGGGAGAGGGAATTTTTTCGTTTCTGTTAAGTCAGTTGAATTGTAAACACCAGTGAGTTTTGACCTGTCTGTTAGTTCTGTAAATATTCGTAAATAGTAATGTATATAATTGTTAAAACCGCCAGGCGTAACCGGTTGCAGCTAAAAAACAAGTACTTGTGAAACCGGAAAAGAAGTCTCTACACCTGTATTTAGGCTTAAATTTGGGTTTAAATTGTTACCTCATCTCATTTGCTTAAGCTTAAAGTGCTTCAAGACACGAATTTGAAGTGCAGCTTTTTTGCCAGTCTCACATAAAAAGCTACAATATTTGATCAGTTTCAAAAAGTCTGGACGCAGAAAGCGCGTTAAGGTAGCGAATTTCCATAAATATTGTAATACACACGTAACTTATCTTCTATAATAGGACCTGCCTAAACGTATTTATGTTAAATTTAGTCTGTGAATGATGGATAACCTTCCAATGTTATCACTTTCTTTTCACACACACACACACACATGCTACATTTAAGTAGCTGATTTTTATAAAAACTTCATTCCAAATAAGTATCTGAATTTTTTCTCTCAAATTTATGTGTCACTCGAGTGACATTCTATCGAGGGGGAAATCACCTACCAAAATCTGTACACTAAAATTCACTTCTGATAAAAAATTCCACTGAATTCCAATACATGCTACTGAATTCCACTAAATTCTACTGAATTCCACTAAATTCCATTGAATTCCACTAAATTCCATTGAATTCCACTAAATTCCATTGAATTCCACTAAATTCTACTGAATTCCACTAAATTCTACTTAATTCCACTGAATTATATGAAATTCATCTAACTCAAAATTTCTATGATGATTCTAAAAACGTTCGTACCTATTTGATAATCATAAAATTGTTATTTTCGAGGTTTCTATGGAAAAATAATCATCATAGGTAGGTATACATACAAGGACGGATTTAGGTCCAAATCATGGGGGGGGGTAACAAAGACACAACTTTTTTTTATGTCATGTATTTAGCTGTTTTTCGTTCCACGCTACCACTGAAAAATAAACGACAAACCCGTCATGGGGGGGGGGGGGGGTAATTACCCCGTTACCTCCCCGTAAATCCGCCCTTGTATACATATGCTAATTAATTCTTATTTATCCTATCAATTTTCTTTTAAACAGTGTGTAATCGATAAGTAATGATGAGCACAAAAAGATCACGAATGCTTTCATTCCAAGGAATTTCTGAGTAGGTATAATGACTTTGGGAATCATACATAATAAATTTGAATATGCGTTCCAAAAGTTTTATTTGTTACGTTATATATATATATATATATATATATATATATATATATATATATATATATATATATATATATATATATA
Organism: Tillus elongatus; assembly: GCA_964006375.1. Taxonomy (NCBI): domain Eukaryota; kingdom Metazoa; phylum Arthropoda; class Insecta; order Coleoptera; family Cleridae; genus Tillus; species Tillus elongatus. The sequence continues at coordinate 80,144,446 of OZ023270.1, read as the reverse complement.
ACATAAAACAGTAAAAATATAAAACAAAAACAAACATAAGAACATAACATATCTCTCTACTATATATACTAGTTGTATTAATTAACAAAAAATAAATATTATGTCCGTTTCATTTCTTTGTATAGTTTGCATATTTTTAATCTATCTGTTCTCTTTAGCTCGAAGGGATGGGTACCAATTAATTCTATAGGCCCGTAAAATATGAATTTTTCCTGTATTGGCTGAACATCGTCAACTTTGGGCCAGATAAATTCATCGAGATTTTCCTTAAGAAATTTAACAACGAACGTTCGGTCTTCTTTACCAACGATTCTACCAATGAACCACTGGTCATCATAAAAAATTGAGTAATATTTTTCTTCTTCTATTTTGAAAACCTTGAGTTCTTCTTCTGATTCGACTTCGGAGTTGTTGATATCCAAATCACTTTCTCCTGAATTTTGATAGTGCCAACTCTCACCCGTCCCCGTGTCTGTGTCGTATTTGGTTTCGTCTACGCTATTCTGGGGTTTTTTAGTTTTCTTCAAAGTCTTTCTTTTCTTCTCTACTGGACCATCTCGCATTTTTTCTCTTTTATTTTGAATTTTGTTTAAGTGAAATCTTTTTAGTCTGTCTGTGCTAATGCGATTTTTGCCTTCTTCCAAAAGCCAGCAATATGATGATTTTTTTATCACTGCACTTTTGTTGTTGGGTAATAAAACTTCTAAAAATGGGCTATTTTCTGATAGTTCCATTTTTCGTGATGAATAGTCCTTAAGATCAACGTCTTGTTCTAAGTGATTGTCGTTTTCATTTCGATTTTGTAACACCGAATCTTGTTCTAAAAGCATCCCATTTTCTTGCTCTGTCTCTATATTTACATGATCATATGAATCTATATCTATGATAATTTCTGTTTCATCAACCGGTATATCGATTTTTAAATTAATAGTATTTCCAACAGTCAGATCTAAATCAATTCCGAGTGATTTAATGTCATTATAAGCTTCTTGTAAAGCTTCATCTATAACCTTCTCTAAATCTATCGCCAAGATTTCTTCGGAGGTTATTGGTGTGAAGTCTGTCCTATTATTCTTTTTATTTTCTCTTGGAAATATGAACTCCTGTTGCAGATCATGCACCACAGAGTTAATGAAAGAAATTCTTTCTATTCTATTTAAAAACTGTGTAATGCTAAAGTTGATCACTGTCGAAAATGTCGAAGTTATCGATCGCGCTGATCTAAAAAGTGCTTCACAGTGTTGACTATTAAATAACCAAGGGCAAAACATATTAGCCTTCAGATCACTATCTTTTTGAAATATTTTAATTATTTTATAAAGCATGTGTCCATTTAACTCTATGCATGTATAGCTATTGAGGGTGATGAAATTATCTTGAAGGGTATATTCAGGATGGTCGATTATCCACTTCCTCCAAAATCGAAGAAAAAATATACTGTACCATATTTTATGTACTCTAGTTTCCAAATTATTATGTTTTTCGATAAATGAGCCAATCATTAAATTCATCAATTTTAAATACTGAACTATTGCGGCACTGTCGGGGATTTCAGTCAACATGGTCATTATTTCTGGTTGACATAATTTTCTTCCACTTTCGTAATTCATTTTGTCTTCAGACACTAAATCTGATTTCGTCAAAAAATGCTTGTCTTTTCCATACATTTTTATGAGAATATGTAAGTGATTAATATCTACAACAAAGTTTCCCATAGGCAATATAATATTTGGTTTTAGTAATCTCGTTTTCAATTTCGTCACTATGTGGACAGTGTCTTGTATAAAGCACAAATCATTTTTGTTAATATCTATGTGACACCAACTTGGTACTCCAATTTCTTGATTAAAATTAGCTTCAACTTTCATAGCTTTAAGAAGACGGGTGTCTCCATCAGATGAAAATCCCATTATTCTGATTCCAAATTTGGCTGCCTCTGACACCATAACTTGCCATCTCATTGAAACATCTTTATTTGTAAATTTATTGTCTGTTCCAAAAACCGCAACACAAAATGAAGGCGATTTTGGACACAAAGGTTGTGCCATCACCACATAGGCATAATCAGCACGTTTGGCAGTTTCAAAATACGCTTGAATTTTTTTGGCAGAAGTTGCTAGAAAGGCAGTCTTATTTGGAATTCCATTTCGAAGAGGTAATGCGAATCCCATAACCGTGTTCATTTTAGAATTATATTCTATTTTTGACGTTATCCTTGTTCCATCCTCTGAGATCCATACAACTTTGGGAAGTCCACGCTTCTCTAAAAAGTCATTTAATCCTTGAAAATTAAATGCTCCCTCTTCTAAAGTTATTTTATTATTATTCCTGTATCTATAGAGAGTCGATAATGATGGTAAAATATCCTTGAGGTTTGAGGATAAGGTCTCATATAGAAGTTTGCCACCCAAATAAAATAAATATAGTGCAAACTTTTTAAAATTATCGCCAAAAGAATTACTGTGGATTGACGCTGAATTTTCAGTGGCAATTTTGACCAATAGTTCGAGTAACTTTTTTGGACTACTCCTTGAGGTTGTCGGTTCATCTTCAACTTCATCAGGATAATTTATCATTAAATTTTCTTTAATGACAGTTGCAAGTTCCGGGTTTTGATGGAAAATCAAATCTATTTTTTCGACCACTGGAAGAAATTCAGTTATGAGAGTTTGGTTTGAGCAATATTTTTCCCTATTTCTTTTTTTTCTCTCAGAACGACTATATTTTAGTGATGACCACTTGGAAAGGTTGTTGTATGTGTCAACTGAGATAGGAACATCATTTATGTTGAGTTTTGTATTTTCTTTACCGTAGTTGGGAGTTATAATGTCACTAGTTGAATTATTGTGACTGACACTAAACAAATCAGGTCTCGATTCAGGTACATCAGACTCAGTGGGAATTTCTTCATCACATATTTGGTAATTGCTAACATTAGAAAATGTAAGTTGACTTTCAACTTGACTTTTCAGCTCGGTGATTTTTGCATTGTCATTAGAAAATGGAGGCTTAAACACTAAACAGTCAAGTATTTTAATTCGATCAGGGTTTGCCTGAGCCGCGGGCTGTGCATTCTTAATCGTTTTCTTAATTGAGATTTTATTTTCTAAAACAGCATTATGCTCTTGAGCGGAAGATTTCAAGTACGAAAATATCTTTGGTTGATATTCTTTATCTTTTGATGGTTGTTGTGGTTTATCTGTTACTTTAGGCATATGTTTATATCGAAAATGTGTGTGATAGTTGGAGAAAATCCAGCGTGATTTTCCTTTTCTAGAAAATTTCTTAATTTTTATTTTTTCCTGACAAAAGCATGTAATTTCACAATTGCAGTTATCGGACCCTATTCGCGTTTCAATTCTCATGTTGTCAAATTTAAATTCTACATCCTTCCAGTTACTGTCGCTGAACTGTGATTTTGCCCATTTTTTAATATTCTTGTAAATATGCGCATTTTCTTCTGTAATGTTGTAATCATTGCTTTCTTGGCTTTTTCTATTGTCATCTTCATTGTTTTCATGAGTATTGCTTTCTTGGCTTTTTCTATTGTCATCTTCATTGTTTTCATGAGTACTACAAGCACTGCATATACTGGTCCGGGTAAATTCAGTGTTCGTAGATTTACTTTCATTTTGAATACAGGTCATTGTAAATTTATCTTTTTTGTTGAAGCTATTTAAATATTCTTTAATTCCGAGGAGGAGCTTTCGATGACCTTCCACAATCTTGAATTGATCTGGCTTTTGGCAAAAAATGGGTCCAAAAAATGCCTTATAATCGGTCTGCGAAATGTAATTTGGAAGCTCTTCCTTCGAAAACTGTTCAATTTTTTCAAAGTCAGTTTCACTTAGAGTTCTCAAGACCAACTCGCTATCATATCCAGATGCTTGTAATATGTTTTTTAGGTATGGAGGAATATAGATGTTCATTCTGGATTCTATTCTGGAGAAAATATCGAATTCTCCACTTCTTGAATTACTCATTGTATGCAGCTTCTGTAATAATAATACTAATAAACAATAATAACAGTAAAGCAAACGCTGGAAAGCAGTAGCGGCTCGAGGAACTTATTTACTAGTGTCCAAAGAATATTCTATAAATTCAACATGACTGTGGCAAAATAATCTTTCAGGATGAAAATAAATTAAATTCTTTTTTATTAGTCTATAATATTTAATATAGTATATTATGATTTAGTCGGATTTCATAATGTACATTTTTGTTAGCTTATATAGTTAGAGAATAAGTAATTATTGTTGGTTTAGGAAAGCGTTTTGCAAACTCTGATTAATTCTTAACTAAAATTCGTCTGTTTAAAATGGGCAAATAATACGCAGAATGAGAGTTGCGAGGAGTTATAACGTGTTTGTAATGCTTTATAAATACCTACAAACTAAAATACATACAAAAATATGCAAAAACAAGCAATCATGGCAACTTAAAAAAATCAGTATTTATTGAACCAGGTAAATGTCCATATATCAACTCCATAAGTATAAGTAGACACATCGCTATCAGCTAATGCCGGCTAATGCCGAGGAGCGTGTCGCTCGCAAAATAACGTACCTAGATGTATCTGAAGTTCTGATCGATCACGCTTCATCGAATACAAGAAAATCCAAGAAATTCAAAATTGACTAAGCCTGACTAATTTTTGGCTCCGACCGTTTCTCTTCATACCCGAAAAGCATTCAACGAGATCCCACTCACCCCCAAGTACGGAAGCCACCCTTACATTCAAAAATTCGAAATATCATTTCGCTGAAAATTGTATGCGACAGAATATTGTCACCTATAAAATTTTCTGCAAAATGATTTGTGTGGAATTTTTGAATATAAGGGTTGCAGGTTAAGGGTGGTTGCACACCTTTCAGCTATATGAAACCAAGGAGGATGTGTAGAAGACGTTCTGAGAGAATATTGTGACACAAAAAAATTTCAGCAAAATGTTTAGAACTGTTGATCATTTTTTAATTTGAAGGTAGCAGGTTAAGGGTGGGGTCTGCACACGCGAGCTGCATGAAACCAAGGGAAATGTATAGTAGACGTCCCGAAAGAATATTCTGCCGTATAAAATTTTCAGCAAAATATTTCGAATTTTTGAGAAATTTTGAGTGTAAGGGTTGCAGGTTAAGGGTGGCTTCCGTACTTGGGGGCGAGTGGGATCACGAGTAATGCTTTTGGGGTATGCAGAGAAAACGGCCGTGCCTAAAAATAAGACTGTCTTAGTCACTTATGTATGTCTTAGATTTACTTGAATTCGATCAAGCGTGATCGATCAGAACTTTAGGTACATACTAGGTACAATAAATTACTTTTCAAATTTCGATAATTTTATGTCATTAAGATAATACAAGATAATAATAGGTAATTAATAATAACTAGTAATAAGAAGTAAAAGTGAATAATAAAAAACCATAGATAATAATTGAAAGTAATAACTGGCAATATGTACGAGTAATTTTGGGGGTAAACCCTATATGGTGAGTAAACGCAACATAGTAATGCTACTGAAACTATGTCAAATAAGTGCCTCCTTTACTAATAAGAAATGATATCCGCCAGCTTTAAAAAAATATAACAGAATTATTTATTGGCAAAGAATTGTGTTTTTGAGGAACGACAGAAATTTGTCAGTATGTTCAATTGTAGATATATGTATCTGATATGTATTTAAAGTATTATTAATGCTCACTGTCGAATTCAAACAAAAAATATACATTAATTTATGCATAGCAGTGATAATTTGTTGGCGCGCCTCTGCCGCCACCGCTTGAAAATCATTAGACTTCACAGTTAATAGCATCTTATCTTAGTCACATGAATAACGTTTGTTATTACTTTGTTCAACTGAACAAAAGTAGTTGCTCAAATAGAGGGCAAGCAAGTAAATTAAATCTCAAGTTGAAATAAATTAAGTTATTCATGTGGTTATTATAGAATATTATTTACAAATAAGATTTAGTTAACCCATTGAATTTTTATTACCTTTCCTATATAGATATTTACGTTATTAACTAATGTCAGAATATGCACTGCACCAGCGAAAAGAAACACTTGTCTTACAAACTGCTTGTAATACTAACGACTAACGGGAAATGGTGTGCTAACGTATTACGTAGCCGGCCAATGGCGTTGCAGCTCTTAATTTGATCAACCAATAGCAGCGTGGAGCAGCGTTGCGGGAATTTCAAACGTTTGAATGTCTGTTGACAACTACAACTGTCTTGAGAGCACTCAATCAACACCGACTCTTTGTAGAGTCGGTGTTGACTCAATTCCACTCGGCTGTGGCTAACTGCGCGCGCAACATATTCACTTTGTGATTCCACTGCGCTTGGCTGATGTTCGCGCCTGTGGAAAGTGTCAAATCAAATTTGATAAAAGGACGGTGTTGAGTGTTGTTTATGTCTTATGCATACTGACACCGATTCAGAATGGAATCTCGTGTATATTGTAACAGGATACAATGTTGTATGCTAATCAGGGTACTGAGACCTTTTTTCATAAATCTAATGGCATAATTAAGAATACTATCTCAAGACTTTTTGTTTGTTTTTATCTGAGCTAAGAATAAACTTTTGAAATTATACTATGTATATGTACCTCCTCGGCCTATTCTGGCTACAATATCGTCCGAGACTAGCATCCATGTCATGTAGTGTAACGTATTATGTGCGAATATCAATAGTACACGATATCTTATTACGAAATAAGTTTACTGCTTTTCTACCTACCTTTTCCTGTAACTTACTGAGCATACGTGCGCAGATAAAGTAAATTCACCTATATTTCACTTAAAATTCACTTAAATATTAAAAAAAATCGTCTAAATTCCACTAAATTCCACTAAATTCCTCTGAATTCCCCTAAATTCCTCTGAATTCCCCTAAATTCCATTAAATTCCACTAAATTCACCTAAATTCCACTAAATTCCTCAATGATGTACACTAAAATTCACGGTGATTTCCCCCTCGCATTCTATTGAGTATAAATACTATTGTCAATGATCGAGTCAATTAATATATCCACCTTCGTTTATTCTGTTTAACTTTTAGTGTCCTTTTCTAACAATAATTATTATCATTAGCGACACCCTCCAAATGTATGTTAAATTTATGCCCGGAAAAGCTTGGAATACCATTATTCAACAAAAATCAATTTTGGAACATTGCATCTATAGCTTAATGACAATATACAGGATGTTTAAAAAATGATGGTCTATATTACAGGCGAACATTTATTACCAGAAAAGGGATTTTTTCTGGTACATGGGCACGCAAATGCTTAGTTTTTGAAATACAGCGTGTTGAAGTTGTTTTTTCCTGTTTTTTCTGGATAATTATAAGAAAAATTCAAATATTGACGTGAAATTTGGAATACGGAGGTTTTCAACGACGAGAAATTTAAATATGTTATTGTTAATCACACTGCTTGCAGAGGACGCCACTTGTACGTTTGTAAGAGTATGCTTGCATTTAATTGGGTCTAATTTATTTGATACCCTGTATACTGACGTTTTGTACAGCCGATTTTCATCCCCTATGATTTCTAAACAAAAAAATCTGGACGTAGCAGGTGCGTTATTGAAGTAAATTTTCATAAAAACGTTTTTAATAGCAAATGTGTGTTTAATGCAAGCAGGCATCAATTCGGTTACCGGTATAACCCATATAGTAGGGATAATGTACCATATTTTATCAAAATAATTATTTGAAAATGTAGAAAAATTTTCCGAAAATAAACTTTAAATGTTTCCGAGAAAACTGGTCTCCTAGCCAACGAACCTTAGGTTAATAGCAAATTGAGTTATTGAAATTTGAAGCATTTAATGAAAATTGGCTACCAAAACGCACTTGTTGCGTCTAGATATTTTTTATTACAAAAATGCATCATATTTCGATGAAAAATGCAAAGATGCAATTATATAAGGGATGTTCGAAAAAAAAGTAGGTATCACCAACGACTTATGGGCCATTTTGTGATTGTCAATATAATTTTATAAGATGCAGCTCAAGACACCCAATAATTAATGTACCTATACAATTTTTTCTCGTAACTTGTATAATAACAATTATATTGGGTTTACCGCAGAAATGCATCACCCTGTATATATGTAAACAGATAAAAACTGGGGACCTAGTTTGCACTCATTTAAAGAAAATTGTTTAAAATTCAAAAGTCGCGCTCTTCTCATTAACAATTTTTTTGTACGAAAATTAGCCAAACATTATAGGCCATTAAACCATAAACTTAACTAAAACTACTTCCAAAGCATAAGAGAAAGGCTCTATTTGAAATGAATTTTCTGGAAATATTTTAGTAAAATGAAAGACAATGACGGTTGAGGCTAGAACTTAAGAGTTTGTGGAACACTCTTCTTGCGACATTTTCTTTACATAAACTCTATTCGTTTCAGGTTCTTTGCCTAAATGTTATCAATTTTGCCGTTTCAAATCGCGACTTTGACTTTTTGAGGGAAACCCCAATTTTCTTTTTCTTTAAATGCCTATAACTTTTTTCCTTTTAACTTACAGAGCTGAATTTTGGTACATGGTTCACGTTTTATAATACAAACACCCAAATTTGGTTGCCATTACTTTGTTATTTCCGGAGATATGAAAAATTTCCAAAAGAAAACGCAAAATTTTCCGGGAAAACCTTGGCCGATTTGCTGGCTAACGAACTTATCCAAGCCTTTTGGTGAGGAAGGTACTCACCAAATTTGATCGAAATCGGTCTATAATTTGAGTTATCGGTGTGTTAGAAACGTTACAAAACAAGAGATGGTACTTCACGCTATTTTCCACTGCATTATATATATATATATATATATATATATATATATATATATATATATATATATATATATATATATAAACATATAAAAATCGAATCTGACTGCAGATAAAGGTACTAGGGGGCCTAGTTCACGCTCATTTGGGAAAAAAAAATTAAAAATTCAAAAGTCTCCTCATTAGTGAATTTTTTACAGAAAATTCATGAAAAGGTATAATGGGTCTAAATCTCTTAGACACACCATTTTCGAGATATTTCAATTTTCATATGTCGATGTCGGGTCAAAAATTAATTTTGCGTTGAATGAAGATGAATCATAGAAATCTTTTTTTTTTACCCTTTTATTGCGATCGGTATGTATTCAGTCTCCTTTTTTGTGTATTACATGTTGCTCGAAAAAAAGAACTGATCAGAAACAATCATACAGACAACACATAAAAAGTGATAACAGACACTGAACAAATAAATTTCTTTATAACTTTTATGACACCTTATTACAACAAATGTTTAAAATGACCACCGCCCATTTCAAAACACTTTCGATTTCTGCGGAACATTGAAGTCGTATTCTGTGAAATGCTTCAGGAGTATTTATAATTTGTTGGCATCCGTCAACAATCCTTTGCTGTAGATCATCTCAACATTTTCAACAGTTGTTTTATAAACAATAGTTTTGAGAAGCCACAACAAAAAAAGTCCATAGGATTTAAATCAGGGGATCGAACCGGCCATGGCTGAGGTCCGCCTTGGCCGGTCCATCTGTATCCAAAAATATTGTTCAGGCCGAAATCTGCGGGGTTCGATCATGCATAAACCAGATATTATTTCTATATAAAGAGGCGCATGTTTCAGTAATCCATTTAGTTAATTTTGCAAGAGTCGAATATAAGTTGCAGCATGTAGTCTTAACAGCTCTATACTAAATTTTCATGACTCCTGACATGGTGATGAACAAGTGTCAGTTATAAGAAAACTAATTGACATACAATCAATTTTTGTTTTCTTCAAGGCTAACAAGATTTGAACCAATGTCTTATCAAACTTTGACACGCTGCGATGCGCTTGTAATTTTTGGTGCTTACCACGTACCTCGAAAAACGGGAAGATGAAAACTTTGCACAATTGATGCAGTGCAGAAGCTACAATGAAATGAAAAGGGCTGCCGGATACAGAGAGTCTTGATAGAGACGATAAGGCGACATTGCCTTGAGACTGTGATTATCATGAAATTGAAACGCGCTAAAACAAATCGCTTCTGAAGTATCTGATCTTAGCAACAGCGGTATCAACACAGATACATAAAACCTTACATCTAAAGAGGATAAAAAGATAAAAATCAGCAAAGTGCTTCAGTGTTTCCTTAAAAAGTTATGTATCTCTGTGAGGATCATCACTGGCTTATAGATACCAAAAAGGCAAGACATTCTATGTAACGATCTCGATGAACAAAAAAAGTTTATTTGAATAATTTTCATTGGTTCTTTTTATTTATTCCTCCCCGCGGCGGGTGGGAAGCCTCATCAATTTTATCCCTGGCTCGTCGGCATGACGTGTACTTATAGACGTCTACTTTTCCATTTGAAATTTTCATCCATCCCGTCCATATCTGCGGAAGGGAGAGAGAAAGCGCCACTATAGACAAACGCAAAACGGAATCAATCCCATTTAAATATGATAAGTTGCGTTCAACCCCTTTTGTCTGATGAATTAGGTCGGATATGGTGCTTGTTTTTTCTATTTCCTCTTCCACATTGCTCGACCTTTATTTTTATATGATGTTAAGTGCACCCCTATTAAATATTCTAGATGGAAATTACAAGCAAAAGGTCCACATGGTAAGTTGTAGTAGCTGATTCTTGAAAAATTGCGTTGCGGTATACAGGATGTTCCACTTACGCTCGTTCACTATCGAGATTTTTGAAGCTAGATTCGATACGTCATTTAATTAATCTGGTAATTTAACTTCGTATAAATTTTGACAAAATTGGGCTTTTTTGAGACCTTCAGGTCTATTTTCTTCAGAAATGCGTTAGCCCTTACAAAATATTCTAAAAAATGGTAAATATTATGGATGTTATTTAGCTTGCTGTTATATTTTCTCCCTCAGGGCTCGTCCGCGGCCTCGCCGCCCCGATAGCACTGCAACCTTCGGTTAATTGTGCATGCCCTTAGTCTTTTTACTCCACCCACTCCAAAATCACTGTGCCTTGAACTAGCCTGCACAGCGATTGGTAGGGTGAAGTTTTATATTGCTCTGTCTCCGGTCTAGACTGACCGTAGATCAGTTGTCTTTTTCGGTCCAGAGCTTAACACTCGCACAAGATGTGCTGGGCTGATTCCTCCCCTCGCCGCAGAGTCAGCATGCGAGGTCCCCTTCGGAACCGCCCCATTTTATGCAGGTGTTTATTGACGGCCATGTGTCCCGTCAAGAGACCTGTTGTGTTTCTGAGCTGTCCTCAGCTAAGATTTAGCAGCTTCACAGCTCTCTTTAAACTGGGTTCGTAAATTATTGACTTCCCATGTCTGAGCCCTGAACAGTCTGCCCAGTACACCTTGTGTTGGTTTCTGACCCAAGACTTAATGGCTCCCCTGGCAGTGCTCTTTGTCACGCCCAGAGCCGGTTCTGGTCCCATAAATGGTTCTGCCGACCCTCTCTTCGCGAGACTGTCAGCCTCTTCATTGCCTTTGACCTGGCACCCAGATGAGGGTCACCTGATTCTGCCCAGCCAGGTCGCTCGTCTCGTCTCGACACTCACTCACCAGCCAGGAATTTACTCGTGGGCTACTTAGTGCCTTAAGGGCTGCCTGGCTGTCTGTGGCTATGAGGATCCGCTTGTTGGTGTAGCCCCTCCTCTTGTTCTCCCGCACACAGTGCAGTATGGCGTACATTTAGTCCTGAAACGCCGTTGCATGGGCTCCGAGGGAAATACTGTGACTTACCCTCGGTCCTTCCGAGTAAATACCTGCCCCCGTCGCACGCAATCTCCTCCCGCCATGCCTCGCGGTCGGGGATTTCCACTGTAAAGTTGTTTTCTCTGCAGATTCGCGGACTCGCGTAGTGTGACCTCATTTCAAGCATGGGCTCCTTCACGATCTCTTGAATTTTGCAGTGGCCCTTGAAGCCTGGGTTGATCTTCAGTCTATCATTGCAGGCTAGTCTGTATAGTCCTAGCCTGGCCTCCCCCATAATAACTAAGTGTATGGGGGGGGGGGGAGGGGGGGGGAGCAGATCCGGCAACATCTCCATGGCGGCTGTTGGGGTTGAAGACATGGCCCCGGTGATGCCTAGGCAAGCCATCCTTTGGATCATGCCTAGTTTTTGTTTGGTACTAGATTGTGTCACCTTATGCCACCAGACCCAGTACATTAGTAACATAATTAAACTGCTTAAAATTACATACTAAAATGGCATCAAGCAGAGGTGAAGAGATATTGTCAAAGTTAGCTCGCACTAACGCTCCTGTATCTGCCAGTCTAACTAAAACTAACTGAAAGCTTATAGTTACATGGTAAATATTAGTCCAGATATGTTAATAGTTTACCATCTAATTAAAGCCGAGAAGCAAAAACCAAGTACATAGAATTTTACACGAGTTATAGAAATAATTGTGAGGAATTATATGTAGAAAACAATTTTCTCGTAACCGCCGTATCTTCCGCATTATGTCGAGAAAGAGAACCGAATTAATTCTCAAAGAAATACATAAATTTGTTGTTTAGGAAACTATGTGGGTCGTCTGAAAGCCTGGAGAAAATTTTTAAAGCTCACAAAGCCAAGAACAGGGAGTCATATACCACAACCGCATAAACATACATGCAGAACGGAGTACACACAAATTTGGAAGCGATATACCATGTGTCGTATCATATTATATTCGCCATAGTTAAATCTGAACAGTTTCTTAACTGAAAATAAATTTAGACGTCCTAAATCTCTTCTAACTTGCTCCAGATCTTTTTTCAGTTAAATGCCTTTTTAGCGCAGTACCACTGAAATAGCTTTATATTAACCGTATACAGAATTTTATAAGTAAATCGAGTTATGTTAAAATTTATGCTAGGTTAAGAGAAGTATCAAGTGTTCATTTAAATTCGACGTCTAGTGGGCTATGAATAGTTTGTAAAACTGCAAAAGCTCCGTAGGTCGTAATTTGATTAAAAAAAATATGAATACGGTATCGGTGTGTTTGCCAGATTGTGAAAAAATATTCGGATATTTAGTAGACTAGCACTATTATCTGTGTAAAAAGGAGTTAAATACAGATCTAGAGACTTCCTCTCTGGCTTTATAAGTGTCTGTTTTGTTCTCTGCAATCGGATTCGCATTTTACGGCATCGTCAGGTGAAACCGACTACAGAGAAGAAAAATCTCTGGACGCAGCAAGTGCGTTATGGTAGAGAATTTTCTTTAAAATGTTTTTATTAGCAAATGTCTTTCTTTGATGAAAGCAGGCATCAAACTTGGTTGCCTATATAGTAGAAACAATGTACCATATTTCATCGAAATAAATTTATTGTTTGAAAATATATAAACACTTTTCACAAGTCTGGATGCAGCAAGTGTGTTATGGAAGTGAATTTCCATAAAAAATGTTTTTAATAGCAAATGCGAGCAGGCATCAATCTTATTATCAGTATAGCCTATGTAGTAGAAACAATGTACTATATTTTATCAAAATTACTTATGGTTTGAAAATATACAAAAATTTTCTGAAAATAAACTTAAATGTTGGTTTCCTAACCAACAAAGCTTACGTTAATAGCAAATTGAGTTATTGAAATTTGAAGGATTGAATGAAAATTCGGTAAATTTGCAGATTAGCTACCGAACGCTTATCAAAAAATTGTTTTCAGAAATATTACTAGGACCCCACCTGGATGCACAAACCACAAGAAAAATTTCTTTTTCATACCCCCCAAAGGAAGTTACGGGTCTGGGGGTGAATAAGGGTGCTGGGCGGGGTAGGTAGTAAAAAGGAAATATGAGTAGAAAAAGCAAAGAAAACTGCTTAAAAGCTGTCTATTTGAAGCCATATCCCAATTAAACCCCGTCTACCCCGCCTACATCGCAAAGCACCCCTATTCGCCCCCAGGTCATGTAACTTCCTTGGGGAGTATGAACAAGAAGTTTTTCTTGTGGTTTATGCAACGAGGGTGATTGTATGCAAACGAGGTGGGAAGGAAAATGCCTACGACGAAGCAGATACCGCCCCCCCCCACCGCTTGACTTGTGGTATGGTTGGAAGGTTGGGGGTGGCTGCTTCATCGTGGGGATTTTCCTTCCCCCCTCGCTTGCATACAACCACCCTCGTTGCATAAACCACAGGAAAAATGTCTTGTTCATACCCGCCAAGGAAGTTACGGCACCTGGGGGAATAGGGGTGCTGTGCGAGGTAGGCAGGGTTTAAGGGGGATATGGCTTCAAATAGACAGCTTTTAAGCAGTTTTCTTTGCTTTTTCTACTCATATTTCCTTTTTACTACCTACCCCGCCCAGCACCCCTATTCACTCCTGGTCTCGTAACTTCCTTGGGTGTGTGAACAAGAAATTTTTCTTGGGGTTTGTGGATCCAGGGGGGGCCCTAGGCAGGTATCTGAAAACAGTTTTTTTAAAGGCGTTCGGGAACTAATCTGCAAATTTACCGAAAATTCGCTACCAAAACGCACTTACTGCGTCCCGATTTTTTCTTATAAACGCATCATATTTCGATAAAAAATGCAAAAAAGCATTAACAAATTTGTTCTACGAAAATTAGCTAAAAAAATTATAGACTGTTAAAACATAAACTTCACTAAACCTACGATAAATATCCAAAAAAAGCATCAACTTAACTAAACTGACAGCCAAAGCATCAAAGAAACGGTCTATTTGAAATGAATATTCTGTAAATATGTTAGTAAAATGAAGGACAGGAACGGTTGAATCTGAAACTTAAGGGTTTGCAGAACACTCTTTTTGCAACATTTTCTTTTCACAATTGGTATTTGTTTAACGTTCTTTGCCTAAACATTGCCAATTTTGACGTTTAAAATTGCGACTTTGACGTTTTGAGGAAGACTCCAAAATTTGTTTCTTTAACTGCCCATAACTTCTTTGTCTTTAAAGCTAGGGTCCTAAATTTTGGTACAGAGTTCACTCTTTATAATACAAACAGGCTTAGCAAATTTTGTTGCCCTTACTTATCCAAGCCACTTGCAAAAGGAAGATACTCACCAAATTTGATCAAGATCGGTGCATTATTTTTTGAGTTATCGGTCGGATATATATATATATATATATATATATATATATATATATATATATATATATATATATATATATATATATAAACACAGATGTCCTCATTAGCGAATTAAAAAAAAAATCGCTAAAACAAGCACTTGTGAAGCCAAAGGAAAAGCTTCTACATCTGTGTTTTGTACGGAACGGGTTCACCAAGTACAGGCAACAGTAATTAATCGAATTCGGGGTGCAGAAAGTGCGTTATGATGGTGAATTTTCATAAGTTTTGTAATACATAATGCAACTTACTCAGTCTCCTAAGCATACCATCGGAACTGGTTGAACTTGTTCATGTTAAATTTAAGTAGCTGATCTCTATAAACAATTTAGTCCAAAGCATCTGACTTTCTGAAAATTCATTCAAGTTGTGTGACTTTTCTCTAAATGGCGTAGAAGCTTCGCAAAACATGTTGCACACACACACATGCGCGCGCATATATATATATATATATATATATATATATATATATATATATATATATATATATATATATATATATATATATATATATGTATGTATATATATATATATATATATATATATATATATATATATATATATATATATATATATATATATATATATATATATATACAGTGTGTCCCAAACTGGATGGGAATGTATTGCTATCTCCGTTATTATTCGAGATAGGGAGACGGTTAAATTAGCAATGTTTTGTAAAATTTCATGCTCGTTCCAAATATGACTTGTATTTTGCCCTGCCTCTTTTCGTTTTCGAGTTATTTTTAAAAACCAGTAAACTAACTATTAAAACAGTAACTGAAGGCTTTGTAAAACACATTTCATGCAACACTTGTTCCTTACAAATTGCACGTGCCTCAGAATATTTGTTTAAAAATCGCCGAAGTTGACAAAATAGACATTTGTCTGTCTGTTTGTCTGTTGTGGCAGGGGCAGCGACCCATTAGCACAGTTTAACCGTGGCTGGTAACTTCAAGTCAACGGCTGAGTTTACAAGGCGCCAAAAACATCGCGTTGAATCCCTAACCAACTACATTTTCCTGTTAGCGAATTTGGGCCCTTAAAATCCGAAACTAAGGGGTGTTTGAATTTTTATATGTTGATAGCTTGGACGAGTTCGTTAGCCAGTCCGATCCGACCAGTTTTTCTAAAAAACATTAATTTTTTCGAAAAAACAATTTGTATCTCAAAAAATATCATAGCTATTTTGATTGAATTTGGTTGATATGTTGCCCTGTTAAAAACCTTACTAAGTACCTAAATTCAGCTTTCTTAGTGTATAGAAAAGTGAGTTCTTCAAATTTGAAGCATTTAATAAAAAAACGCTACCATAACGCACTTGCTGCGTCCCGAACTTTTTCTATTTGGCCTTATCTGAAGTGGAAAGTTAAAAAGTTTGGGACGCAGCAAGTGCGTTATGATAGTGAATTTTCATTAAATGCTTCAAATTTGAATCTCAATTTTCTATAAACTTAGAAAGTTGAATTTTGGTACGTAGTAAGGTCTTTGCTAGCGAAACGTATTCACCAAATTTCATTAAAATAGCTTTGTAATTTTCGGAAAAAAATTTTTTTCAAAAGAAAACTCAAAATCTTTCCGGAAGACCTTGTCCGAGGTTCCTGGCTAACGAACTCATCCAAGCCATTAATAAAAGAAAGGTACTTGCCGACTTTAATACACACACACAGACACACAAATATATATATATATATATATATATATATATATATATATATATATATATATATATATATATATATATATATATATATAAATTGAAACTGACCATGGATAAGAGTTCTAAGGCTCCTAATCCGCGAACGTTTGAAAAAATTTTGCAAAGTCTCACCATCGGTACCTCTCTATTAGTGAATTTTTTAAATAAAAATTCACTAAAAACACTCATCAAATATGCTCGTTATCCAAATTTACGAACTAAAAATAATCACAGTAATATAAAACATATCGAGAAATAACGCTTGGTCAAAGAATCAGATTGACGATAGCAAATATGATTTTAAATTTCCCCTCAAGATTTTCAAAGATTTTCAAAACCGGGTACACGGTTGAATAGAGAATTGGGTAGCCTTTCTAACGATGTGTGGCTCGACCCCGCTTTCTATTTAAAATTTTGAAGGAGCAGGTACCCTGTTCAACGGGATGAAGTAGGTACTTTGACATTCGCGCGGAACTGTGTCTGTCTCAAAAACAAAATCAAATTATCCAGGCGTTTTTCAAAGAGATAACTATTAAATACTTCAAAACCTGGTTATGTAGTTTTAGATGGATCAGCCTGTATAGAACATTTCAATTGCGATCTTTCCATCGCCGTATCAGACTTGCATTTCTTCATCCAATGAAATAATATCAGATACGATATGAGTTTTAGTTTTGTTGTGTTAGCCGCCCCTAGTGCCATCTAGCGATATTTACTGTCGAACCGATGACATTTATTCAGATTATGCGAGCACTTAATCTACCCCCTCTGTCTCCACCCCACTGCCCATCCTTATTTTCTACCACTCTGCCAGTCTGCAAAATGTGTGGAGTCTTGTTGTGTATTTTATAGAAATCGAGCCAGCCATGCCGTCATAATTTTCATCTTTATTGATGATTTTCCTTATGTTCTCTCGTCGACTCTAAATAGAATATACATCTGCAATCTGCATTATGGCCTCTTTGGTCTATGGTGGTGAATGGAGCCAAAAGATGATACGGGGGATACGTTCAAAAAATAATGGCATTATTTAATTTGTTGAACGTATGAGGAGGTTTTAAAAAGTTCTTAACCTACAATTGAAAACCACATCATTTTTAAAACACAATTTTACATATTCATCACAATCTCCTCCAGCACTTACACATTTAGCAAATCGTTCAAAAAGCAATTCTAAACGCTTTAATCAAAATGCTTTATCTTGGTCTTCAAACCACTCCCCAACTGCACATATGTTTTCGTTGCTTGTCAGAAATTGTACACCTTTCAGGGGCCCTGGAAGGAAATATAAGTCTGATAGTACTAAATCCGCAGAACATGTCGCTTGGTAAACCAATTTAAAACCAATTATTTTATCAATTGTTAATCAACGACTTGTGTGCAGGGGCGCTGTCTGGCAAAAAGAGAATACCATTAGTCATTGTTCCGAGGAGTCTTTTCGTCTTACGTAATTTAGTTAGGAACTCACCATGGTGCTCTCGTGAAAGTGCTTTCGTGTTTCACAAAATCTACCAGAATTATCCTATCTTTGTCGCAGAAAAGTCAAACCGACTTTTGCGAGGAATTTTTTGGCCCTGGAGAGCGGGAGTGCTTCCACTCTTTTGGTTGCTTTTTAGTCTCTGGATCATCACGTTTAGTCGATAGTGATGAGGCAACCAAGAAGTTTGCGGAATCTTCAAAACGGTGGCACATTTTCTTTAACATTGTCAAACGTGTGCGCTTCTAACCAGCGTTCCAGCATTTCCGCATCCATTTTGCCCAAAGCTTTTTCATACCCAGGTCGTGATGAACAATATGAAATACTCGTTCATAGTAAAGTGCAATGTTTCTGCTATACCCCAGATAGCACATTCCATTGGACGTCGTTACCGGTATGATGGATATCATTTTCGTGTCCATTTATATAGTACGTCGGACGTCCGTTGGACATCCCATTAGGTTGTCGCATCCTGGAAAAAATAAGATGTCCATTTAGGACGTCAAAAGGATATTCTAGAGAACATCTAAGGGATGACTATTCCTTGAATCTTTGGACTTCCTAAGGACTACCAGCGGACATACAGTAATAAGAAAACTATTCAATATATTTAATATACGGGTGTTTCAAAATGAATATCGGGGTTTTAAGGCTTTGTTGTATTTATTACATTTAACTTACAATTATAAATAATACAACAAATAAAAGAGCAACTAAAACAGTTTGCCTGCCGATTTATGAAAGTGAGGCGGCGCACCATCTTGCTGCAAATAAAGTTGTGTGGTTCAGCTTCTTCCAATTGAGGGAATAGCGATAGTTGTAGCGCATCAAGATAAGAAACACCAGTTACATTTACGCATTAAAAGAGAAAGTGCCATAAACTTTCCGTCGGGATATGGTGCAAAAAACATTCAATTTAGAGGAGTCTCGTTGCATTGATATCATGGGGATTTGCTGACTCCCAGATGCGCAGAATCTGGGTGTTCACATGTCCATTTAGGTGTAATGTCGATTCATCACTGAAGACGACACGGTCCAGAAAATCTTCATTGTCATGCAGCAACATATTGTTTATAAGTTGGCACGTAAACCGTAGCCTGAAGGCTTTAGAGCTTGTAACAGCTGAAAACGGTGACCTGACCTAATTCAGTCCTTGCAAACTGTAAAACACACAAAGCTTTCTGTTCGCTAGTCGCCATCTTTGCTACTAGTGTTTTCTAATTGTAGACAGGGGAAACAGTGCATGCGCATATCTACCAATAAAACTGTTTGAGTTGATCTTTCATGTATTTTAGTGAATTGCTCTAAAATCTAAATGAATGCACCATTTTAGATATTTGTTTTTTCACAATGTTATTTCATATGTTGACTATTTTATGTCGCATATGTTACCACATATTTTGAAAGATAAAAAGATTCTCGCTGCTCGAAAAAAGTAATGCAGCAAAGGATTTAGTTTTTGTTATTTGTGTTTCACACCTTTTCCTAGACGACTAAAAGTTATTCAGTAAAACAATATTAAAAAAAAATTAATTGGTGCTCACTTAGAAAAAAGAATTTTTGAAATCGGTCAATTAACAACGATGATATCATGGGTTCAAGTAATCTATTTTGTCACCGAGTTTGGCCCAGAACTGCATTTTAGCCTAAACATGGACGCTCCCGCTATATGTCTTAACCAGCTCTATCTAGTAACTATATATAGTGTGGAACACCTACATGGAATAAATTCAGTATCTCAATTATTATCCATAATTATAAAAAATCCCGAAACACTTCAATTTTTGATTAAAAAATGATATCCTGCAACGCGAAAACTTCTCCCCAACATTCAACCCCCTTCGAGTGACAGTTGCAACCTCCAACTTTTTAAATAGGAAGTAGGGACTTGTGGAACGACATTTTCATTCTCTACTCAAAAAATTGATAACTGATCGCGTTTCATTCTTCATAATGAGAAAACAAGCAAAAACAATTTCAGTGTCCTTTTCGGACATTATCAATGAAATGGAAGACATAAAAATCGTCAATTTTTTTATAGTTAGCAATGTTAGTTTTGTTTGAAACGTCTTAGCAAGTTGCTGCGAGGTGGCAACCATAGAAAGAGGAATCCATTAAATCAGTTTACTCATTTAAAACAAAGTAGCTATTACCGTGTATGTGCTTTTTCGTCTCTACAACTTCAAGACACTCAAGTTTCCGCATGTCATTACAAAAATGTGGTGGTCCTATGCGGTTATTTACTGTGGGCCTGTTTGAGTATCAATAATATGTTTTGAAAATGTAGGTATGTCAGCGTGGTTGCTTCTAATGGGGAAATATGTTCCTCGTATCTGGTATTAAAATTTCCACAAGTTTGACCGATGTAGATTGCGTTACACTCTGTTCAAGCTTTTGTCAAGAAACATGATTTTTCTTTCGCGTTAGATAACAAATCACGTGTCGTGTTGTAAAATGAAAAGCTACCTTTGTATCTGTACAGGCATTTAAAATTTCTGAATTGTTTTTTGAAATGCTTCCTAAATAAGTAACTGAAAAAAATTTGTTATTTTTTGTGTCCCTAATATTTGGATAAGTTAAATTAAGCCCTAATTTGTATTCTTTTCTCTCTATCATCTTATCTATTACAAACAGAGTAGACGTTATTAAATGCTATTTCCTTAATTATTCAAATTTCTTTTCCAAAATTTGGCTCAGACATAGCTATTAAAAATGCACGATGTATCATTGTACAACAGACTGCGACAGATTTTGTGAAAAAGGGCGAAATAAATCGTATGATACAGTTGTGCCTATGTAAGGTTTCCTGTATAGTGAGAAATCAAATCGACTATTTTCTAACTTTCTATTTAGATTCTTCTTCTAAAGTGCAGTTGATATTTACATGAAGGTTAATAAAATTCAAAAATTCATTTGGTTCTGTTGGGGCAACCTTGCAAACACGTTAAAATATCACTTACATATCTGTATCAAAAGACAATATTATGTGAAACTTCTGATGGTAAAATGTGGTTTTCTAAGTTTTTCATAAACATGTTGGCTAATAAAGGAGACAACCCATACGAAGGCTTTTTTGCATATAAGTTTCACCATCAAATTTAAAATAGTTCTGTTTAAGCGATTTTTTTTTAAATTCGCTAATGAGGAGATATATATATATATATATATATATATATATATATATATATATATATATATATATATATATATATATATATATATATGAGCGATAATTCAAAAAATAATGAACCGATCTTCATCAAATTTGGTGGGTACTTTCCTTTTGCAAGTTAGCCAGGAAAATCGGACCAGGTTTTCCTGGAAAATTTTGTGTCGTCTTTCTAAAAAAATTCATATCTTCGTAAATAACAAAGTAAGCGCAACCAAATTTGGAAAGCATGTTTGTATTATAAAGAGTGAACTCCTAGCTTTAAAGACAAATAAGTTATGGGCAGTTAAAGAAACAAATTTTGGAGTTTTTCTCAAAACGTCAAACTCGCAATTTTAAACGTCAAAATTGGCAATGTTTAGGCAAAGAATGTGAAACAATTACCGCTTGTGAAAAGAAAATGTTGCAAGAGTGTTCTGCAAACCCTTGAGTTTCATATTCAACCGTCATTGCCCTTAATTTTACTAAAATCTTTACAGAATATTCATTTCAAATAGACCCTTTCTCTGATGCTTTGGCTGTCAGTTTAGTTAAGTTGATGCTTTTTAGTGAATTTTCTTAAAAAAAATTCACTAATGAGGAGATCCCGACTTTTGAATTTTGAAAAAATTTCTTCAAATGACCGCGAACTAGGCCCCCTAGAACACATATCCGGGGTCCGTTTCAATTTTTATATGTTTATATATATATATATATATATATATATATATATATATATATATATATATAATATATATATATATATATATATATTTATATATATATATATATATATTTATATATATATATATATATATATATATATATTTATATATATATATATATATATATATATATATATATATATATATATATATATATATATATATATATATATATATATATATATATATATATATATATATATGTATCACACCGATAACTCAAAAAATAATAGGCCGATTTTGACTAAATTTGGTGGAAAAATTCCTTTTGCAAATGGCTTGGATAAGTTCGTTAGCCAGGAAAATCTGCCCAGGTTTTCCCGGAAAATTTTGTGTTTTCTTTCGAAAAAAATTTATATCTCCGGAATTAACAAAGTAAAGGGCAACCAAATTTGGTACGCTAGTTAATATCCTTATAGGTAAGCCACCTACCAAAATTTAGCTATGTAGGACAAAAGACAAAACAGTTATAGGCATTTAAAGAAAAATAAATTGGGGTTTTCCTCAAAACGTCAAAGTTGCGATTTAAAACGTCAAAATCGGAAACATTTAGGCAAAGAACTTGAATCTAATACGGGATATGGAAATCAAATGTCTTAAGAAGGATCTTTTACAAACTCTGAAGTCTTAGTTTCAGCCGTCATTGTCCTTCATTTTACTAAAATTTTCCAGAAAATTCATTTCAAATAGACCCTTTCATTGATGCTTGGCAGTAGCCTTAGCTTTAGAGTTTATCGTTTAATGGTATATAATTTTTGTCGAATTTTCGTAAAAAATCAATAAAGCTCAATATATCCGTTATTATACAAGATATGAAGAAAATTTGTATATATTAATTATAGGGTGTCTTGAGCTACATCTTAAAAAAATATTTCTACAATCACAGGATGGCCCATAAGTCGTTGGTGATACAAATTTTCTTTTTTTTTAATCAAACACGCCTTATGTTATTGCATTTTTGAATTTTTCAGCGATGCATGTTTGTAAGAAAAGAAATTCGGGACGCAGCAAGTGCGTTATGGTAGCGAATTTTCATTAAATGCTTTAAATTTGAATAGCTCAATTTGCTATTAACCTATAAGGTTGACCAAGAAACGAGTTTTTCCGGGAACACTTTAAGTTTACTTTTGGAAATTTTTGTACATTTTCACACAATAAAGTTATTTTTATGAAACATGGCACATTGTTTTTACTATATAGGTTATACTGGTAACCAAAATTGATGCCTGCTTTCTTAAAAAGGAAACACACATATTTGCAATTAAAAACATTTTTATGAAAATTCATAATGCATTTTTGCATTTTTAATCAAAATATGATGCGTTTATAAGAAAAAATCTGGACTCAGTAAGTGCGTTTTGGTAGCGAATTTTCGGTAAATTTGCAGATTAGCTCCCGAACGCTTTTCAAAAAACTGTTTTCAGAAACCTGTCTAGAGCGCCCTCCCCTCTGGATCCACAAACTCCAAGAAAAATGTCTTGTTCACACCTCCCAAGGAAGTTACGGGACCAGGAGTGAATATGGGTGCTGGGCGGGGTAGGTAGTAAAAAAGAAATATGAGCAGAAAATGTGAATAAAACGGGCTTGAAAGTTGTCTTTTTCACATCTTGAAGCCATACCCCCCTTAAACCCTGCCTACCCCGCACAGCACCCCTATTCCCCCAGGTGCCGTAACTTCCTTGGCGGGTATGAACAAGAAATTTTTCTTGTGGTTTATGCAACGAGGGTGGTTGTATGCACGCGAGGAGGGAAGAAAAATCTCCACAACGAAGCAGCCACCCCCAACCCTACCACAAGTCAAAGGGGGGGGGGGTCTGCTTCGTCGTAGGCATTTTCCTTCCCCTCTCGTGTGCATACAAGCACCCTCGTAGCATAAATCACAAGAAAAACTTCTTGTTCATACCCTCCAAGGAAGTTACGTGACCTGGGGGCGAATAGGGGTGCTGTGCGAGGTGGGCGGGGTTTAATGGAGATATGGCTTCAAATAGACAGCTTTTAAGCAGTTTTCTTTGCTTTTTCTGCTCATATTTCCGTTTTACTACCTACCCCGCACAGCACCCCTATTTACTCCCAGTCCCGTAACTTCCTTGGGGGGTGTGAACAAGAAATTTTTCTTGTGGTTTGTGCATCCAGGTGGGGTTCTAGTAATATTTCTGAAAACAATTTTTTGGAAAGCGTTCGGGAGCTAATCTGCAAATTTACCGAATTTTCATTAAATCCTTCAAATTTAAATAATTCAATTTGCTATTAACGTAAGCTTTGTTGGTTAGGAAACCAACATTTCAGCTTATCTTCGGAAATTTTTTATATATTTTCAAGTAATTTTGATAAAATATAGTACATTGTTTTTACTAAATAGGCTATACCGATAATCAGATTGATGCCTGCTCGCATTTGCTATTAAAAACATTTTTATGGAAATTCCCTTCCATAACGCATTTGCTGCATCCAGACTTGTGAAAAATGTTTATATATTTGCAAACAATAAATTTATTTCTATGAAATATGGTACGTTGTTTCTACTATATAGGCAACCAAGTTTGATGCCTGCTTTCATCAAAGAAAGACATTTGCTATTAAAAATATTTTAAAGAAAATTCGCTACCATAACGCATTTGCTGCGTCCAGAGATTTTTATATATTCGTTAACAAGATTTATTATTTCTTGTCTTTTTATGACATTTACGTCCTTTTCTAGTAAAATGTTTTCTAATAGAGGTACGCATTCTTTAGGAGGTATTTTAGAACACATGTTACAAACATCAAACGAAACCCATTTAGTCCCTGGAGGAACAATTAAGTTATCTAAATTTTGTGTTGGTTCCTAAGAATATTTAACTGAATGTTAGGGAATGTAATTGGTGAAACTAGTCGGCTTGCTATCTTATAATTATATCTATTGACATAACTAACTACTGGTCTCACCGTGAAGCCAGACAAATAGTCTCAACGGCTGTGTTTAGTATGGAACGGTTTCACCAAGTAAGGGCAACAATGTCTAATGAATTTTCTGAACATTATCTTTCTACTCTCCACTCGTATGCATCGTCTTCGAACATCCTTTGTCGATATATCTTGATATATTTTTGCTTTGCAGCAAGAGTAAATAATTGTGTTATATCTACAGTTTCGGCGGCCGTCGACGGAACCATGACCTAAATTTGAAAATTCGTCTGACTGAGGCGGATATAAGACACACACACACACACACACATACAAAACTAGCAGCCGCGATATATCCACCGAGGGTTGGTTAATCGGATAAAATAAGAGATCCAGAAATGCACTGTTAAGTGTACTTCCCTTTGGAGGAAGTCTAGTGAATTGTGATTTGCGTATTTTCTGCTCACGCCGCGCCTCGCCGTTCAATTGAATTGGTCCGGTCAGTTTTTGGTTTTACATACACAGACACAACTCTCATCCAGGATTGTTTTGCGACCATAAACTGGCTGGACTTTACGGTTTTCTGAATTTCAGCCGGGCTACATACGCGGGAAAGGAGTCACTGGGGAATGTGTTCTAAAATAATACGTGGTCGATATAGCGATTTGCTTCGTTATCTCAGTAATAAAAGTGTAACCAAAGACATGTACCAAGACTTATTAAAAAAGCCCAGACGCGGCAACTGTGTCATCGTAGCGAATTTTTGTGACAAAAAAATAATCATAAAGAGTTCTTGTCATGTTTTCATGTGGACGTCGCAGCAACTCTTTACATGAAGATGATTTAAAACTTACTAAAGATGACTATCGTTCCCGCCAAAAGCTAACCAGTGCATATATATGCACTTGGGATTGATTACTAGTACCTACGTTATAATTTCATAAGGTTTGTAAGCAAAACTAGGGGAGATAATTTTTTTTCCGTTTTAGTAAATTTTCGTAGAAAAAAAAATCACTAATGGATAGATCTCGCCTTTTGAATTTTGAAAAACTTTCTTCATATGAGCGCGAGCTAGGACCCCTAGAACCCATATCCCGGCCTATTATTTATATGTTTTTAACTTTATATATATATATATATATATATATATATATATATATATATATATATATATATATATATATATATTTGTGGGAGAAAACATAAAGCTTTTCATCAGTATATACATAAATATTTTTTAACCTCCTTTCTTGTTATTATAAGCAATTTTATTCTCCTGGCGAGTAACTGGTTTGTTGATCCGAGGAACTGCAATTTTAGTAATCACGGAGCAGCTGTCTATTTTCGGAGTTGGTAAAAATGAGCAGTCTAAATCACGTCCGCTTCATTTTTCCAGATCCAAATTCCACATTCGTTTCTTCGTTTTTTTCAGACTCTTCTACTATTCCAATATGTCAGATCGATAGCAGCATATACTTCTCCGTTTATATACAATTTTTGTTGCCTAATAAACGCATTGTAATTTTTATTCTTTGCCAAATTTAAGTTTTGTTTTACTTTTAGTGTATTTCTTAAAAAAAAATCACTAATGAGGAGATCTCGTCTTTTGAATTTTGAAACAAGGCTGTCACTCACCTAATAAATCACCCTGTATATCTCGGCTCCGCTGCACTTTTGAAATCTGTTTTGACCGCTATTACATATGTTGTATGAGGTACTATCAAGGCATACTAGTTTTATTTGTGGCCGCTAAAAAAAGTGCTCATCCCAAAACCGAATGTAAAATGACTGTACCTTATTCGAGATTTCTGTGCGCAAATGTTTTTTTTTTGATGCAAGAATCGAGAGGCTCGTGAAAAGCTAAACAACTTTCACCATTTGAGCCACATTGTAGCTCCCATAAAAACGGAAGGTGACTATTGTAAAAATTCCCGTGTACAAGCATATCCAGATCTAGATATCTCTGGAACTATGCAGAATCAATTAGAACGTGTTAGCTTCATAAGATGGACAATCGAATTTGCAGTTCAACTAACCGGGAAAATCGCCATCGTTCAACTAAGAAAAATTAATTTGATATGCCAATATCAGCAATTCGATGCGCAAATGTTTTTTTTTTGACGTCAGAATCGAGATACTTGTGAAAAGTTGAATAACTTCACCATTTGAACCACATTGTATACTGATAATAACGAAGATAGGTATTCCAAACGATTCTTGTGAACACCGTGTATAAGAGGGTTGTAACTTAGCCAAAAAATATGGAACAAAATTAGGGGTTTCAGTAAAGGTAAAAAGAAGATAACATTGTAATAAAAATATTTTTAAATAACAGCCTTCAAAGAGTTTTAACCGAGGAAGTGCCATCGGGTGGCAAGAATAAGAAAAAAAAATTACATGAATTGTACTTGAAAAACCCTTTCGGATAGTTTTTCCCCGAAGCTTTAGTTGCCATAGTTATCGAGATATCAATGGCGCTCACCTAATGAGTCATCTGTATATCTCGGCTCTAATACACTTTCAAAATATGTTTTCCTACTTCAAAAGGTTCTTAGACTGCTTAATAGGGACATAATGCCCCTGCCTTTATGTTCAGTAGACCTCGATAAAGATGAACAAGGCATGAAAATTCACGGGCTTACAAAACTAAGACACTCAATAGTTTCTATCGAACCGCGTAGAAAATCGCTGGAAATACCGCATGTACACGTTGCCAAAGATTCGGAGATACAAAAAACTACTGCAAACTAACACCCCGAAGTGTTAAATACAGTGACAACCACCATTACTCCGAATGCCAAAAGCAACCTAACGAGAGATCTACCTGCGTAAACTGTAATGAAGCGCATCCATCCAGTTATAAAGGATGCAGTTATTACAGAACCTTCAGGCAACAAATTAATAAAAGTCAATAAACTTACAAACAACAATTTCTTTAAGACCACGTTCCCACCTCTTGTCTCAGGGGATGAAATTGTTTCTACCGCCCTGGGCAAGGCTGAACTTTTTGCCTCGTTGTTTCCCGGCAATGCTACTCTCAACCCATCTCCAAATGTTCAACCACCAACAGTCCCCAATGTCGTGCATAAAATGACTGATATCACTTTCAAAACTAAAAAGGTACGAAAGATGCTCTCTTCTCTTAATACCAGGAAAGCCTCTGGCCTTGACGAGATCCCAGCAATTGTTCTCAAAAAATGCGCACCAGAGCTTGCTCCTGTCCTGACTCTTTTGTTTCAGACATCTTACAAAAGAGGCATATTCCCTAGTAACTGGAAAACTGCTCGAGTACAACCCGTCCCCAAGAAACGATACAAAGCGCTTCCTAGCAACTACTGGCCTATTTCTCTCCTATCAGTCGTCTCCAAAGTGATGGAAAAGGATATAAACACCTAATCACTAAAATTTCTTGAAAAACACTGTCTAATCCACGACAGGCAGTATGGATTCCGCCAGCGCAGATCAACTGCCGACATCCTTTCCTTTGTCACCCATTCTTTGAACAAGTCTATGGAACTATACGGTGAATCCCATATTGTCGCTCTAGACATATCCATAGCATTCGACCAGGTCTGGCACGCATCGCTGCTTAATAAACTACCGGCCCATGGCCTACCACCAAAACTCTGTACGTGGACAGCAAATTTTCTCTCCAACCGGAACATTTCTGTTGTCGTGGATGGCCATTCCTCTAAACTGTATCCAGTTAATCCAGGAGTTCCTCAAGGTTCGGCTTTAGCCCCTACTTTGTTTCTTCTCCACATCAATGACATCCTCTCTAGCACATCAAACCCAGTTCACAGTTACGCGGACGACAGCACCCTCCACTCAAATATACAATATTCTAAGCCTGTCTCTTTAGCCCAATTATATGAGGATCATGGAATGTTCTGTCTTCGTGGATCTCCAAAAAATATTAGACTGGGGAAGTAGAAATCTTGTACAATTCAACCCCACCAAATCACAGTCTTGCTTTTTTTCTCATAAGAGATACACCAGTCCTAGACCCATCACAATAAACAACCAAGTTATTCAAAGTAAAGAGTATTCTCCACTTGTTGGCATTTCTGTGGTTCGAAATCTAAATTGGCACCAACATGTCACATCAATTGCAGAAGCGGCTGCTAAGAAATTAGGTTTCCTCTTCCGGGCTCGCAAATACTTTTCACCAGCTAATCTCTATACCTTATATACTTCACAAATAAGACCAAACCTCGAATACTGCTCCCACATCTGGGGTGCTGCTGCCGCTTCTACACTCGCTATCCTGGCCTCCATTCAGAAGAGAGCTATACGTCTCATCGGTGAGTCACCCTCACCCAAAGGTTGCCATCGCTTGCCCACCGACGTGTCAATTTATATATATATATATATATATATATATATATATATATATATATATATATATATATATATATATATAAATTGAAACTGACCCCGGATGTGGGTTCTAGGGGCTCAAATTCGCGCCTATTTGAAAAATTTTTTGCAATGTCTCACCATCCATACCTATCTATTAGTGGATTTTTAAAATAAAAATTTACTAATAATACAAGAAGCAACCCACGGCGACATCAAATTGATTTTAAACTGAAGGACGAAAGGGAACTCTTCTTGGCGACGTCGTCACTTTAGTTCCGTTATAGAAGAGAACTGCATATTCTACAGTTTTGCATCCTTCTGTGGAGGATATGGATTTTAAATCAATCATTTTAAAATAACCCGGCGGTTTTATACGACGTTATATCTGACACTATGTAAACATATTGTGATTTATATTCGACAACTTACTAAATGCACGGTGGAACTTTAACAAGAAACCATCAGAAAGACAAATATGCCAGAAGATATTCACGCAAACTAACGTATTTATCTCTCTTTACATGATATGAAGAGAAAGTGAACTTTTAGTTTTAAAATCAGTGAAAGCAAAATTATCGTTAGATTGTTTATTATGAATCGTTAAAGAATTAAAAAAACATTTCTAATTAAAATAAAACAAGAACAGAAAATAGCGAAAGACTGCGCGTAATCGTAATGGCCCAAAATGCCAGAGCTACTGAAAATGTGCTGCCAATTGAATCGCAACTTCCACTTAGCTGTGACACTTTATTCTCTTCAGAAAGACATTCTCATGGAATGAATTTAGGGTCCATGACTTGACCACAAACAAAATATTCGTATTGCTATACCCATAAACTTTTGAAACGTTATAGTACTCGTGCTTCTGCCGGTGTTTATTTTGTAAAGTAATCTATCAAGTGACTACCCATAGGCGGCGGAGACAGATTCATGCTCTTCATTAACGTGGTGATTATTATCCCAAATATGTCGGGCAACGGAAGATCTATCTATAGTACCGTATCTTAATTGTGCTATATGTTCTGTGAATATAATTCCAATAGATCTTTTTGTTTGTCCGACGTATTCTTTACAATCTTTACTACTTCACTACTTATTTCATTAATTCCCGACATTTTGGCCGTACTATCCTTGTCTTTTGGGTTACCTAGCAAGTTTTTAAAGGTATTTTTTGTCGAAAATGTTAGTTGCAAATTGGCTTCTTGAAAATGCTATCTAGACCTCTCGTGATTTTAGGTTCAAATGGTAAGCAAAGTTTTTCGGCTTTCTCTCTTCTAAAAGTCGTTGATTCGGCTAACATTTCCTTTGTTTTCTGTTAGTTAATTAATTTCTCAAGGGGCCGAAGAATCGAGAGTACGCACACACACACACACACACATATTATATATATATAGTAATAGTAATAGTAATAGTAATAGTAATAGTAATAGTAATAGTAATAGTAATAGTAATAGTAATAGTAATAGTAATAGTAATAGTAATAGTAATAGTAATAGTAATAGTAATAGTAATAGTAATAGTAATAGTAATAGTAATAGTAATAGTAATAGTAATAGTAATAGTAATAGTAATAGTAATAGTAATAGTAATAGTAATAGTAATAGTAATAGTAATAGTAATAGTAATAGTAATAGTTTATTGTGACAATAATAGTACAGAGCGCCTTACAAATAAGTATTCTACTTGTGCTTGCAAACAGCGCAATTTAGTCAGTTTTCATCCAAACGTTGATATTCCAAATTTCTTGACAATGACACTTTTCTAATTTGGCAGACTTCAAATTTTGATCAATAGACAATAATTTATTTTAAAACATTCCTCCTTTCTGTCTTCAACTAAAATCAATCAATTTCCAGCACTCTATTGCACCGTTACTCTTACCAAAACTTAAATTTTCTATTTTATCCAAATATTGAGTTAAAATTGTATGTTTTGTTCCAGACGAATTTGACACGCCTAGCTACTATTTACATTCATTTCTATATATATATATATATATATATATATATATATATATATATATATATATATATATATATATATATATATAACCCACAATACTTGGTTTGAGTGTATTTGGGATGAAACCCTGTATTTAAATATGTAACAATATACAGGGTGTTCTATTTGAAATAAATAACCAAGTTGGGATGACTTCCGGTTAGACCGGAAGCTGACTTTTGATCCCATTAGCTTTATTGGATAGAGCAGAAAATTTTATTTTAACACTGTAAATTTCAACTCGATGCCACAAAAATCTCCAGAGATATGGGAGCAGGCCCTTTGTTCGGAACAGACGGTATATATATATATATATATATATATATATATATATATATATATATATATATATATATATATATATATACTATATATATATATATATATATATATATATATATATATATATATATATATATATATATATATATATATATATATATATATATATAACGGGCCCTGGTTTCGGGTTTTAGGGACCCAAATTCGCGTTCATTTAAAAACATTAAAAAAAAATCTCACCATCATTAGCGAATTTATTTTAATAAAAATTCTCGAAACTACTTTTCTGCACCTCTTTTAAGGGGTAGCATCTTTACAGGAAAATGAAAGACCCCATTTAATTTTCAACAAGGAACAACCCCCTTGCACTTATTTGTTAACACTGTATATAAACATATAAAAATTGAAACTGCCCCGATTATGGGTTCTCGGAGTCCTGGTTTGCGCACATGTGAAGAAATAAACAACAGTCACAATCCGTTGAATCGCGATTTTTTTCTACGAAAATTCGCTAAAAACGCTATGAAGAATAACATCCAAATTCTTAATCGAAGTCTCCCTAAGAATTTATGAATACCAATTTTTTATTCATTTTTTTCTCAGCCACAAAGAATTTTTATATAAATAATAATAAAAAATCTTAGACACGAATTGTGTTGGATGATTTATCACCCAATGGAAACTTAGTACGCACTTTTTTTACTTATTTTTGCTCTAATGTGTCCTCAAACAGACGACTAAAAAATTAGATCACTAAGTAATGGTGTTAAGTTACCAAAGCCCAACTTATCTCGTAAAGTTTTCGAAAAAAAAAACCCACCATTATGTCCAGTTAAACGCTGTAATACTTAGAAGTCTATTGCACTATCAACCTTTGACGTTTATTCGCCGGACTCTCAGTTAAATCAGATTATGTTTGTATTACCGCAAAGAATATAAAACTCGAACTACCATACTACCATCTGAAGTACATCGCATCCTATATATTCTGTCTGGTTGATTGCTTAATTTGACCGTGAAGGGCTCAGTGGCCGAGTTATAGGGGATGATTTTTATATTGTCATATGAAAATATGAATTAATTTTTACGCAGTGTTTAGAAGGGCTCTTGGAAACAGCTGTCAAGCTAATAAGATGCTTTTGGGTAATATGGGCCCGGAGACGTGATTTGAGTTCGCACTAGACTTGTGTTATGGCAAATATCTGCAGTTTCTGATTGGTGCGTCTTTAGCCGGATTGAGGTGGTACATTTGCATGCGTACTTCAAATAGTTGTATCAGCGATATCTGAATTGTCTAGAACTGTTACTATTCAATTTTATCCCTTCTTGTTTTTCCCGTCAGTGGTCTAAAGGCAGTTCATCCTAGCAGCATATAATTTTCTTACATGCTTACACCCATACAGCACCGTCGGGACTAGTACACTGTTGTATAATAATAATAATAATAATAATAATAATAATAATAATAATAATAATAATAATAATAATAATAATAATAATAATAATAATAATAATAATAATAATAATAATAATAATAATAATAATAATAATAATAATAATAATTTCCCATATACCACCATGGGAAAGGCGCCTAGATAACAAAATTGCTAACCTGAGACGTGAAATAGGAGTCGTCACCCAGAGCCTAAAGCCAAGCATCAGCCAGAAAGTCGCGAGAGAGGCAACAAAGATCATAAATAGGGAGAAATCAGGGGAAAACCCCTCAACAACAGAGGTGCTTGATTTGTTAAAACAAAAATTGGCCTCCCTGGCGAAAAGGTTCAGGAGGTACAAAGAGAGTAACACTCGGCGAAAGCATAACAGGGAATTTACAAGAAACGAGAGGATATTCTATAAAAACCTGAATAATCCCGAGACACCAGCAACGGAACACAAAATCCCCACGCGGGAAAATACAAGACACTTCTGGGAAAGCATCTGGAATACACCGGTATATCACAAACAAACAAAATGGCTACATGATGAAAGAAAGACAACTTCTAAACTCCGTACCATGCTAACATGGGAAATAACACGCGATGATGTAGAGAAGGCACTAAGCAAAACTTCGAACTGGAGGGCGCCGGGGCCAGATAAGTTGCAGAACTTTTGGTAGAAACAGCTCAAGTCGATCCATAACCAGCTGGCCAGATGCTTTACAAGCCTCTTAGAACAACCAGAGTTGATGCCAAAGTTCATGACTAGCGGCATCACCTACCTTCTACCAAAGGTTGTTGAATATACGGATGACCCGGCCAAATATAGACCAATTACCTGCCTCCCCACAATATATAAATTATTAACATCAGTAATAGCTGTGAAAGTTTACGACCATCTTGAGACAAATAAGCTGCTGGATGAGGAACAAAAAGGCTGTCGAAAAGGATCGAGGGGTTGTAAAGAACAATTAATCATAGACGCCACAGTAATGGATCACGCAAAGAGAACAAAAGGCTCTTTGCACACTGCATATATCGACTACCAAAAGGCGTTCGACAGTATTCCTCACTCTTGGCTATCGGAGGTTCTGGAGCTTTACAAGGTGGACCATCATATCTGTGGATTCCTAAAACATGCAATGGAACAGTGGAAGACACAGGTAGTCATCAACTCACCGAAGGACCATTTGGATGCAGGAACCATCAACATCAGAAGAGGGATATTTCAGGGAGACTCCCTTAGCCCTCTCTGGTTCTGTTTAGCACTTCGCCCACTAACAAAGATGCTCAACAACCAAAGCAAGGGATATACCTTTCCACATAATAACTGCCAGATCAGTCACCTGTGGTACATGGATGATTTGAAGCTATATTCACAAACTAAAAACCATCTGAAAGATCTCCTTGCCTGCGTAGACCGGTTCAGCAGTGACATCCAAATGAAGTTTGGATTAGAAAAATGCAAAATTAGCAGCATGGAGAAGGGTAAGTGGACAAGACACGAGGGATATGAAAGCTATAGGAATCAAGGAATCATAGAGGGAATGGAGGAGGAAGGCAAATATAAATACCTGGGGTACCTTCAGGCCAGGGATATAGACCATCATATAGCAAAGCAAACAACTAAAGAAGTCTACATTAAAAGAATTCGCTCCATTCTCCGCACTAAACTGTCGGCGAGAAATAGGGCAAAAGCAGTCAACACCTATGCAACATCTGCTATAACCTACAGCTTTGGTATCATAAAATAGACAAACACCGAACTAAATGAGCTGAACATAAAAACAAGAAAGGAATTTAAAAACCACAGGGCTCATCATCCAAGATCCTCTACTGAAAGATTCCATCTCCCGCGAAAGTTGAGAAGCAAGCCACTCCATGGGAAACACTTGGCTGTGATGGAGGGAGAGATCATGCACACACAAGCGTCTACGTCTTATCTACGCTGGGGTAACCTTAATGTTGAAACCGAAGGCTTCATATCAGCTATACAAGACCAGGTAATTCCAACAAGGGCATATAAAAGACGAGTTCTGGGAGAAAGGTTAGAAAACGTCAAATGTCGCATGTGTGACAAGATGGAGGAGAGCGTGGACCACATCCTTGCAGGCTGCTCAGTGCTGGCTCCGGGGCCCTACCTAGATCGACACAACAGAGTTGGGAGGATCATACACCTAAAGCTGCGGGAGAAATACCAGCCCTACTTTGTTTCTTCTCCACATCAATGACCTCCTCTCTAGCACATCCAACCCAATTCAGAGTTACGTGGACGACAGCACCCTCCACTCAAATATACAATATTCTAAACCTGTCTCTTTAGCCTAATTAGATGAGGATCGCAGACTCATGGAGGGTTCTGTCTCCGTGGATCTCCAAAAAATATTAGACTGGGGAAGTAGAAATCTTGTACAATTCAATCCCACCAAATCCCAGTCTTGCTTTCTTTCTCATAAGAAATACACCAGACCCATCACAATGAACAACCATGTTATTCAAAGTAATAAGTCATTTTCTCTTGTTGGCATTTCTGTGGACCGAAATCTTAATTGGCACCAACATGTCACATTAATTGCAGAAGCGGCTGCTAAGAAATTAGGTTTCCTCTTCCGGGCTCTCAAATTCTTTTCACCAGTTAATCTCTATACCTTATATACTTCACAAATAAGGCCAAACCTCGAATACTGCTTTCACATCTGGGGTGCAGCTGCCGCTTCTACACTCGCTATCCTGGACTCCATTCAAAAAAGATATATACGTCTCATCGGTGACCCTACCCTCACCCAAAGGCTGTCATCACTTGCCCACCGACGTGCCGTTGGTGACCTCTCTCTCTCTCTTTTATAGATATCTGCACGGGCGCTGCTCAGAGGAGCTTTCCTCCATAGTTCCCCCACCAGCTGCCCCCAGCGGATCTACCAGGGGAACAGAGCGAATGCACCCTTTTACTGTCCAGGTCACCAGACATAGAACATCTTGTTATGCCCGCTCTTTTGTCCCGAGGACTTCCAAGTTGTGGAATTCCTTGCCGGCACATGTTTTTCCGTCTCCTCCGAACCTCCAAACCTTCAAGTCCAGAATTAACAAGTAGCCTCTTTCCTCCTTGTCAACAGCCACGGTACGATAGTATTTAGGCTGTAAGCCCTCGTGGTGTGTTGTTAAAATAAAATAAAAAAAGTCATGCGAGGCACAACGTATTTTGGATAATAATCACCACATAGATAAAGATTACCTGAAACTTTTCGAAAATGTTAGAGAACCAGCGAAACTAGACGCGTACGAGAGTATTTATTTCTCTAAAGCAACAAAAAACAAAAGTTCCTTTAAACAGAGTGCTGCCACTGATTTATAGTCATTTGTTTGCATTCAGTCTTTGATATCGTAAATATTCCGAAACTTGACAAGCAAAGTTATAATGGAAGTTCATAAACCTCGTCCGACAATTAAAGTACAATGAACAGAAAAGTTGCCCGCGATTTCGTCTCCCTCTCGGCATCGGTCTTTACTTAAGTATAAAAGGTGATGTTTGGTTGTAAGTAGTTTAAACTTTTTGATCTTAGCTTTGTTAGTGAAACGATCGTCAGTTCTTTAAAAATATGTGTTGTGATGATTTGGGTTCTACAAGTGTACTAATCAGTGCTCGTCATAGTTTCCAGTTTTCAGTTAGTGTCTTATATCTGGAAATTAGAAAAAATGAGCTGAATCCATATCTGAAAGAATATTTGAAATCTTTCGTTAAGAAACGTATGTTTGGTTTGACCCACAAATATGAAATACAACCATCATCATCAATCAGTCCGATTTGCCCACTGTTGGACACAGACCTTCCTTATAACAGCTTAGTTCCGCCTGTCTTGGGCGCTCTGCATCCAGTTGCCGGACATTCTCTTCATGTCGCCAGTCCAGCGTATGGGGCCTTCCCTTACTCCCCTTGTCAGTTCTTGGTCTCCACTAAGGCAGCCTTTTGGTCCATCTTCCATCTGTCATTCGGACCACGTGACCCGCCCAGTTCCACCTAAGTTTGGCCATCTGCGAGGTCAAATCTGCGATCCCCTTTCTTTTACGCAAATCTTCGTTTCTGATATGGTCTCGCAGTGACACACCCAGCAATGATCGCTGATTTTTCGCTGAGCTATTCTCAGTTTTTAGCAGACGAAACAGTATTAAAGTTTCAGCTCCATAGGTCATAACCGGTAACACACATTGATTAAAGACCTTCCGCTTTAAGCAAACGAACAGACCACTCTTAAATACATCTTTGAGTTTTCCGTAGACAGCCCATGAGAGGGTTATTCTTCTCAGTATTTCGCATGTTTGATTGTCACTTGAGATCCGTTTCTCATGGCACAGATACGTATATCTATCAACAAGCTTCACTTCAATTTTTTACATAACTTTTTTCAATATCTTTCTTGATAACAAATATTCCTTTGATTATTTAACACCGTGTCTTTGAACGTAATATAAAACATGACCCCGGTAGTGTGGAACTTTCGTTGGCCAGTAGTCCGTAGAGGAGTATCGTATGTTCGAGGGGGTGAGACGGACAGGGAGAATGCGGCGCTCTCTCGACTGGCAGGCGCCGGCGTCTCGTGACGTCATGCTGGCGTCTAGCAGCCACATCACTCACTCATACAGACCTCTACATACGAGTCATTACATCGGCTCACTACACTTCACTACTACCAGACAGGGCATACAGATGATTTTTGTTTAACTCCACAGATTTGTGTCTAAAAGTTTAAAGAGAATTGCACGAAGACATTTGAACTACCAGAAGTTATTTTGTTTAATTGTATAAAGTTAGCACCATTTGATAGTATCTGATAGTGTTGGAACTTCAGATACTATAAGAGATAGAAAGTTGACTATACAGACTGTCAATTTTAAAACTTTTCACCCTTATAATATCTCTGCCTGGTTAGGTATGTGATATTGGAATTTCGCAAAACAGGTCGATCTTATTATCGACGGGGTAGTGATGAGATACTCACCTGATCGCCAGGTCAACGTGGTGGCCTTAACCCCTTGAAGTTTTAATGTTTATTGGGGAATGTGGTTTAAGTGGCACCTCATTTTAAAGGTCATTCAATTATGAGTACTTTTATAAAAATGTTTTCCAGCGAATTTGTATTTTAAAAATTGCTAATAGAGAGGTAGAGATGGTGAGACTGTGCAAAACATTTTTCAAATGTGCGCAAATTTGGGCCCCTAGAACTCGAAACCAAGGGCCGTTTGAATTTTTATATGTTTATATATACAGGGTGGTCCATTGAAAACTAGCTGACATCCATAACAGACAGGAAAATATTTTGTCGATAAAAACCTGAAACACGTCAAGTTTGCTTATGAGGGAGACAACTGGTGACGCAAAAGTATAGCTCAAATTTTACCGTCCTAAGCGTGGGTGGGTGTCTTCCTCAAATGTTTTCAAATGGGGATAGGGGTCATGTGCCAGTTCGTTGAAAAGAGCTTTTGATTCCCTACACATTGCTTTTTTGTTTTTAAAATTCGGTCTATTCGTTTAGAAAATCAGGATTTTGAAATATCACTACAGAATTTCCCGAGAAATTAAAAAACTAAATCGTTCACTTAAAAACTTAGCATATTATTAAAGTTTGAAAATAATCAGGACCAATCATACTATTAAACCAACAAATCAATATACCAACGAATTAAACTTTAATCCGATAAATGTTCAAATTGAGCACCATCAACTTCCATACAATTGTATAAATTTTGTTCAAATTTTTGCCTAAGATTTGCAAGAATTTTTGGAGTAATTCTCCGGCATTTAGCAATAATGCGCTGACGCAACTCTTCCAATGAATCGCACCCGGTAGCATAAGCTTTTGATTTTAAATGCCCCCATAAACAAGTCTAAAGGGGGCAGGTCTGGAGATCGAGCTGGCCATTCTATGTTTACTATAACATTAAGGTATGACACAAATAAAAACAGATGTGGATTATATTTTGTGCAAATTTCCTATTTTTGCTGGTACTGCCCCATATCAAGTACCAAGCGTTAGCATCACACCTTACGATGAGTTTGAGATGTCTGCTACCACAGTAGGCCATTATATCACACAATTCTTTCGAAGGACGGCTACTCTCATTTCCTGGGCGAAATAAATAGTCCAGTTCTATAATTTATTACTAAATACAGATGTAGAGACTTCTTCTGTGGCTTCAGAAGTGCTTGTTTTTTGCGCTTTTTAGTGAATTTTCGTAGAAAAAATTCACTAATGGGGAGATCCCGACTTTTGAATTTTGAAAAAATTTTTGCAAATGAGCGCGAACTAGGACCCCTAGAACCCATATCCGGGGTCAGTTTCAATTTTTATATGTTTATATATATATATATATATATATATATATATATATATATATATATATATATATATATATATATATATATATATATATATATATATATATATATGTGTGTGTATCACACCGATAACTCAAAAAATAATGGGCCGATTTTGATAAAATTTGGCATGTACTTTTCTTTTGTAAATGGCTTGGATAAGTTCGTTATCAGGAAAATCGGACAAGGTTTTCCGGGAAAATTTTGACTTTTCATTTAAAAAAATTTCTTATCTCAAAAAATAATGGGCCGATTTTAATAAAATTTGGCATGTACCTTCCTTTTGTAATAGGCTTTGACAAGTTTGTTAGTCAGAAAAATCCGACTAGGTTTTCCGGGAAAATTTTGAGTTTTCATTCTAAAAAAATTTTATCTCAGAGAATAATAGGCCGATATCGATAAAATTTGGCATATACTTTCCTTTTGTAAATGGCTTTGACAAGTTTGTTAGTCAGGAAAATCGGAAGAGGTTTTTCGGAAAAATCTTGAGTTTTCATTCTAAAAAAAATTTTATCTCAGAGAATAATAGGCCGATTTTGATAAAATTTGGCATATACCTTCCTTTTGTAAATGGCTTTGATAAGTTCGTTAATCAAAAAAATCGGACCAGGTTTTCCCTGAAAAATTTCAGTTTTTATTTGAAAAAAAATTTTTTCTTAAAAAATAAAGAATCTATGATAACCAAATTTGGTAGGTAGGTTTACAATATAAAAATTAACCTATACACCAAAATTTAGATTTCTATGTTACAAGAAAAAAAAACTTATAATAAAATATTTTGTGCCAGATCTTTTCTATGAAAATTCACTACCATAACGCACTTGCTGCGTCCAGGCTTTTTTTGCAATCAGTTTGGCCTTTTACTGGGAAGTAAACTAGGACTTGTGAAGCCAGAGGGGAAGTCTTTACACCTGTATTTAGATTGGAACGGTACACTAAATAAGGACAACAACAATTAATAAATTTTTATTTTACCTTCCATTGTTAATCAGTTTCGATTTAGACCCGGCCAATATACTAGAAGAACTATGCTGACACTTAAAACAATAGGAAACAAAACGTTTGAGAAGAATTAAGATACGTTTGTATCTTTTGTGGGCCTGGAGAAGGCTTTCGATAATGTTAAATTTTATTATAGGAAAAAATGTGTGTGTGTGATTGGTTTCTTTAACGTCGGCCTATTTCTACGACTATGGCCAATCACCGACGCCAGGGAGCAGTTTAACCTCACTATCCTGAAAATTTTGCCGAACCCCTACCTTTCTGTAAGGAGGGTATTTAACGTGCCCAACATCGCATGGTACACGGGACTGACGGCTTTACGTCCCCTCCGAAGGGCGGAACGCGGAGACATTCAACTTGCTCAAACACAATGCCAGAACCTCGGTTGATGTTAATGTTACAGTTTGTACTGAAAAAGTGAAAGGAGAACCCTGGGATCGAACCCAGTACCCTTCGGTTCAGAGGCACACGTTCTTGCCCCTGATCCACCGAGGCTCTGTGTAGGAAAAAATGTCAATATTAATATTGTTAGATTATTGTTGTATTGTTTGTTAAAAGTTAGACTCTATATTTACAGTAAATAAATTATTATTATTTATTATTAATTGTTTTCCATACTTTATGCGCACGCTGTATTTTAACCCTAGATAAATATGAAACTTATTTTTGATGTCTGGGAACCCTGTTCTATGGTCTTTTCGAG
The DNA here is from genome assembly GCA_964006375.1 of Tillus elongatus. Taxonomy (NCBI): domain Eukaryota; kingdom Metazoa; phylum Arthropoda; class Insecta; order Coleoptera; family Cleridae; genus Tillus; species Tillus elongatus. The sequence continues at coordinate 80,103,275 of OZ023270.1, read as the reverse complement.
TGATTGCTTATTTGGTGGTGTCGCTGATCCCCCCTCTCTTGCACTCTACTACTACACTCATATCACAATTACATTTCCATTATCATGATATTTATCGGTATTTCAACTTCTTCAAGTCCCATTTATAACTGGTGGAGGCGTTAGGAAACATTTGTTAGTGTCAGTGAATGTCCAGCGACAATGTACCCGCTACGATATTTAAGTGTAGTGCCCTTTGCCACCAGACATGTCCATAGTTGCTTAGTTTCAAGAAAACATTCCATTTCTTGTTTGAAAAGAGAAATGGTAATCTCGGGGAATACGCGTTGTTTGCAAAATGCATTTGTTTCACTATTCTTTAAAAAATAACAAGCAAATCATTATATTTAAAAAATAATACTTCTATTTGCAAATACGATCAATAAATATTATAATACAGAAAATAGCCTGGATGTAGCACGTGCGTTATACAAGCCCTAACAACTATATGTTGGGACAAGCTAATATTTCCGAAATAATACAACGGCTTTTCCAAACGACTGCATTATTTAGTTTTTACTTTTAAATACAAACATAACAATAAATCCTAGACCATTTAAAAATGTTTCTATGATTTGGTAAAGCAATCGACATTAGCAGTGGAGTACTTTGTCACTTAAGGTTCAAATTAACTGACAACTAAATGTTGGGACAACTTGAGAATAAAGCTAAATTTAATATGGGGTCACATCACCCTTAGCTTTAACAACTGCTTGGACTCTTGCAGGCATTGTATTGACCAAAGATTGACACATTTCAACAGAAAAATTGTCCCAGAGTTCTCATAGTTCTGTCCGTAAATCAGATATTGTACGTTGAGGGTGGTTTCTTAAATACTGCTTCATTTTATGCCATACGGTTTCTATCACATTTAAATCCGGGCTGCTAGCTGGATGGGATAAAACCTTTACATTATTGCCACCAAACCACTTTTTGGTTGATTTTACCGAATGGCATGATGCTCCATCTTGTTAAAATAGGAAATCATTGTCGGGAAACAATTTTTGAATACTAGGCAAAAGTGTGGTTTGAAGTATATCTTGATATTTTTGGGCATTTACAGTGCCCTCTATAAATTTTAAAATACCTAAACCCCTTGCCGACATGCAGCCCCACACCATAATTCCCTTTGGGAACTTAACAACTCTTTTCAGGCAATCTTTATGGAAGGCTTCTGTTTTATTCTATATTACTCGTTTACGGTGGTCTCCAGCGCAAACATCAAATTTAGCCTTATCACTAAATACTATTTTATTCCACTCATTTTCTCTCCAGAGTAGTTTAGATCTTGCGCAATTATATCGGTTTTTCTTCTGAACTTCTGTTAACAGCGGCTTTTCTTTTGCCTAAATAACACATTTTATGAGACTTTTGATACTGTATGAACCATTCAAAAGTAAACTTACCTTGTAAAATCCCAGACCGCATTTACGCATATATTTTCGACAACATTCTCTAGATATGTTTAATCCAGTTACCGTGTTCCATTTAGCAGTTATTTCTCGAAGGGTGCTTCTTCTTGACGACTTGCATATTTTGACTAAATGTCGCACATCTCTTTCAGAAACGAGTTGCGGTCTTCCCGAACTTCTGCCCCGAACATCCACATTAGCAGTCTCACTGAATTTTTTTTATTATATTGTACACTGTAGATTTTGAAATAGTTAAATCACTAGAAATTTTACGCATTGTTTACCCTTAGGGTATTGATGAATAATAATTTCACGTAATTTCTGGTTCGTAGCCTTTCCACGACCCATTATTTTAATTAAATTAACAAAAAAGTATGTTAACAATTACTAACGTCACTACTTGACGTTTTACATTAATGGCCAACTGTCAATGGACAAATAAAATAATTTTGGCGTTTATAACAACGCCGCCTATAACTAATTTAAACATTTTAAGTACAAAATTTGTACTTGTCCCAACTTTTAGTTGTCAGCAAGTTTGACCTTCCAATGACAAATTACGCTATTATTAATAGAGATTACTTTACCAGGGCATGAAAAGGTTTTTTAATAATATAGAATTTACTGTCATGTTTGTATTTAAAAGTATTTTTATTTTATTTAATATTATTGGCTGCGGCATCTCAGGCCATTAGCACATTCTTTCCCATTATTCTATATTTTTTTAAAAATTTTCCAGACAGAGTCAACTTGGCTCTCCCGGGAATCGAACCCGGGACCTCTCGCTTAGCAGGCTGGTACCTAGCCACCTGCGCCACGAGGGCGTCTGTATTTAAAAGTAAAAACTAAATAATTCAGTCGTTTGGAAAAGCCGTTGTATTATTTCCGAAATGTTAGCTTGTCCCAACATATAGTTGTTAGGGCTCGTAGTAGCGAATTTATATAAATATTTCACACCCGCCTCTAGGAGAATTAAGTTTATGAACTCTGTTACTTCTATGGTCACAGGCACCTTGTAAAGTGTGTTGGTAACAGCGATCACTCTGGAATTATATTTCTAGAAGGAACCAGAAGTGACAGGTATGGAATAATGTGGAAAGGTCTAGAAGCTCTATGGACAGTATAAATAGGCGAGACGCAGATACAGTGAGTCAGTAAGCCTTCGATAGGGTTTGGCATCCGGGCCTCCTAAATAAACTTTTATCATTTAATTATCATCTCCCCCTGATTCTGATAATCAGGTCATACCTGCAACAGAGGAAGTTCCAGGTCAAACATCTGAGAGCCAGATCTAGAACGTACTCAGCCACGCCTGGTCTCCCGCAGGGTTCTGCTATCTCCCCTCTGCTGTACAATATATTTGTCGCAGACATTCCGACAGCTCCCCTAAACGTGACATACGCACTGTACGCAGACGACACTACCATTTTCAGCAGCTCCACTCAGCCGAGGATAATAACCGAACGACTTCAGACCGCAGTAGTAGAGCTGCAAGGCTGGTATAGGAAATCTTGTCCAGCCATAAACCTTGATAAATGTTCAGCAGTCCTATTTTCCAAGAGAAGACACACACCCCACGAACACGTATCATTAGACAACCGTCTAATTCCCTGGCAAAACTCCGCCAAATACTTCGGGGTTTTCCTTGACAAACACATAACATGGTGCCCCCATGTCCAATACGCCCGACGAAAAGCCTCGATGTTCACCTCGAAGCTGTTCCCACTTCTAAATAGAAATTCCAATTTATCCATGAACAATAAATTGCTCATGTACAAAGTCATAATCCGGCCAGCCATGACCTATGCATCCACTGCATGGGCCACCGCGGCCGCAACACACATCAAGACCCTTCAAATCATCCAGAATAAAATTCTGAGAATGGTTACCGGAGCGCCATGGTTTGTCAGAAACAGTCAGATTAACTCTGATCTGGAAATGCCTTCGATACTTGAGTTTATAACTCAACTATCCACAACTCAGTGCGCAAAAGCCGCTTCTCACCCAAATGCTCTTCTCCGTAGTGCCACCGATTACGATGAGCAACTTCCACATAGGCATAAGCGTACAAAGATTATACTTACCCGCTAACGCCCCCGCGGCAAAAACATAATGAACACATTCAAACCCAAACGTCATTGTGTGAAATCTTTCCGACGGAGGTATGGACTAAGGTTCAGTACTCCATGGGAGGGAGTTTTAGTGAGTAGGAGTCTCACAGTGCCTCAAAACTCCCACGCACTTCCGTGCTGTGAATGAGGTTTGTATGCAGCATTTCGCCCTCCTCCTGTATCCAAAAAAATACCAGTGAGTCAGTCAGTAGTGAGTTTGTATTGGTGCAGAATAAGTGATCATAGAAAGCAAATAGTCAAATATAGTTCTATGGACATTTGTAACCGAGGAATGTTTTCGTTGGTGTTTTTATGGTCGGAAAATAGTTGGTTATAATAAATTAGTAGTTTGAAAAGTTGTGTTTTGTTAAGTCAACAAATCCAGAACCCCCAAGAACGAACAATATGGCTTTCAAAAAATTAAAATACTCAGGAAGAGTTGATCAATTTCAATAAAATTTATACATAATATCTGTTTAATCAAACTTGAAAAATAATTTTTATATTTAACCAGCTAACCAACTTACCTTATCTTAAATTGTAAAACTAAATGCAACTACACATGGTTTTATATTAATTAGTTGTAGTAATCACAGAAATTGTTTCACGTAATAATATCCTGACTTTCAAAACAATCCGAACACTCAGAGTTGATAAATTTTAATAAAATTTATACCGAATGTCTATGTAGAAAAAAATAAACGACCAGATTTTCCCACTAAAATATTAAAAAACAAACTTATTTAATAATGAGTGGTTTCGCCGCGGCTTCTTATGCATTCGATAATTCTTCGAGGCATGCTTATTTATGGTAACCTGAGGAATGTCTTCCCAGGCTTCTTGAATTCGGTGTGGAAGTTCAACTAAGTTATTTGGTGGTTGGGGTAAATTACCCAGTCGATTCATAATCATATCCCACACATGTTCGATTGGTAACAAGTCTGGGGAGCGAGAGGGACATCGAAACAGGGTCACGTTATTTTCTTGTAAGAACCTGGCTCTATGAGGTGGTGCGTTGTCTTGTTGAAAAAGAGGTTGAATTAACCCATGTAAGTATGGCAGTGCAACAGACTGCAGTACGTTTTGTATGCAATCATTTGAATTCACATTTCTGTCAATAAAAACTAGAGCTGACCTACTACCGTATGTTATCGCACCCCATATCATCACTTACCGTGTAAAGGTCGTATTCTGTTCCACAGTAAATTCTAAATTTCTGCGTTTTCTACGTAATCGTTTTCCTCTTCTGCGAGCACCGTGGACCCAAAGACATAATTGAGGCTCGTCAGAGAACAGAACACGGTCCGATTCACCATACCAATCTGAATTGCCGTTACACCACTTAAGCCGAGCAGCACGATGTGGAGGTGTCAGTGACATAAAATGGTCTATACGAACGAATTCCAAAAGCTAGTTATCGGCGACATATCGTCGCCACAGAAACTCTTTGTTGTAAAACTCTCAACCAAGCATTTCCAATCGACCGTATTGTGGAAACTCTGTCTTGTAAAACCTCAGTCCTCAAATGACGATCTTCCCGTACTGAAGTTGCTCGAGGTCGTCTGGATCCATGACGACGGTTATGGATTCGTTCTTCAGACCACCTGCACCAGCACTGTAACATTGTTGATACATTGCGTCCGATGGGAACACTGTAACATTGTTGATATATTGCGTCCTATGGGGTCGGAAATTTGTATGATTGAAAAACCGGCCTTCCGCATACCAACAATGTGTCCCCTTTTGAATTCACTTAAATGCTTGTAGGCATAATAATTAAATGACTTAATAAATAGAGCACAAACCGCTACGAAATATTGCTACAAAACCAAAGGAAACGCAAATTTAAAGAGATAATTTAAAGAGATAATTTGTACTTAATAGCATAGAACAAGTTAATCAATCTCATCCTATTCTACAGCAAATAAAACACGAACTACATTGGCTATAAAATAACAGCAAACATGTCAAATTCCTATTGGTACCATCGTATGTAGGAATATCCGGTAACGATAAAGTCGAGAGATTAGCAGCAAACGCGACAGCAGACAAAAATGTCCCAAAAATAGAAAAAATACCTCACACTAATATCCAATTAAACATAAAAGTACATTGCACCAAAACATGGCAGGAAGCTTGGGAGAAAACTACATTCTAACTAATTTTTTATATATATATTGTGGGTGTCCACAAGGAGGAAAGAGGCAACTTGTTACTTCTGGACTTGAAGGTTTTGAGGTTCGGAGGAGAAGGAAAAACATGTGCCGGCAAGGAATTCCACAACTTGGAAGTCCTTGGGACAAAAGAGCAGGCATAACAAGATTTTCTATGTCTGGTGGCCTGGACAGTAAAATGGTGCATTCGCGATGTTCCCCTGGTGGATGTGTTGGGGGCGACAGGTGCAGGAACTATGGTAGAACGCTCCTATGAGCAGTGCCCGTACAGATATATATATATATATATATATATATATATATATATATATATATATATATATATATATATATAAAACAGAGAGGTCACCAACGGCACGTCGGTGCCGACCGATGCCCAAGGGATGGCAACCTTTGGGTGAGGGTAGGGTCACCGCTGAGACACATAGCTCTCTTCTGAATGGAGTCCAGGATAGCGAGTGGAGAAGCGGCAGCGGCACCCTAGATGTGGGAGCAGTCTTCGAGGTTTGGCCTTATTTGTGAAGTATATAAGGTATAGAGATTAGCTGGTGAAAAGTATTTGCGAGCCCGGAAGAGGAAACCTAATTTCTTAGCAGCCGCTTCTGCAATTGATGTGACATGTTGGTGCCAATTTCGATCCACAGAAATGCCAACAAGTGAAAATGACTTTTTATTTAGTATTACTTTGAATAACTTGGTTGATCATTGTGATGGGTTTAGGGCTTGTGTATCTCTTATGAGATAGAAAGCAAGACTGAGATTTGGTGGAGCTGAATTGTACAAGATTTCTATTTCCCCAGTGTAATATATTTTGGACATCCAGAGAGACAGAACCCTCCATGAGTCTGCGATCCTCATCTAATTGGGCTAAAGAGACAGGATTACAATATTGTATATTTGAGTGGAGGGTGATGTCGTCGGCGTAACTGTGAACTGGGTTGGATGGGCTAGAGGGGAGATCATTGGTGTGGAGAAGAAACAAAGTAGGGACTAAAGCTGAACCTTGAGGGACTCCTGCATTAATTGAATACAATTTAGAGGAATGGTCATCCACGACAAGAAAAATGTTCCGGTTGGAGAGGAAATTTGACGTCCAGGTACAGAGTTTTGATGGTAGGCCATAGGCCGGAAGTTTATTAAGCAGCGCTGCTTGCCAGACATGGTCGAATGCTTTGGATATGTCAACCTGGGATTCACCGTGTAGTACCATAGACTTGTTCCGAGAATGGGCGACAAAGGAAAATAGGTCGGCAATTGATCTGCGCTGACGGAATCCATACTGCCTGTCGTGGATTAGACTGTGTTTTTCAAGGAATTTTAGTAAGTCGGTGTTTATATACTTTTCCATCCCGGTAGAGACGACTGAACGGAGAGAAATAGGCCTGTAGTTGCTAGGAAGCGTTTTGGATCCTTTCTTGGGGACGGGTTGTACTCGAGCAGTGTTCCAGTTACTAGGAAATATGACCCCAGATCCGTGAGAATAAGACTTTCGAGCTAGCCGTGTTTTTACAAAACCAGGTAAAAAGGTGATAGGTAAATGATTATGTGTATTTCATTTCAGAAATAATATTTTCACCAAACTTTCTATTATATGCAATTCTCTATGGTAAAATATTGAATATTTAATTTGTATACATTGACAACCAGAACACCTAATATTCAAAGAAACATACATTGAAAGCTACGATATACACATAGCAGCAACACACCATACACATTATAAGTAATACTCTTAAGATAACCATCTCCATACAATATTATTATACAAAAATAAGGGTATATATATATATATATATATATATATATATATATATATATATATATATATATATATATATATATATATATATATATATATATATATATATATGAATTCTTCTACAAAAACTTACCATAACCGAGAGAAATAAAAAAGCTCTGGACGCAGCAAGTGCGTTATGGTAGTGAATTTTCATTAAAATGTTTTTAATAACAAATATGTATGTTTTTTTAAGAAAGCAGGCATCAAATTTGGTTACCAGTATAACCTATATACTAAAAACAATGTGCCATGTTTCATCAAAATAACTTTATTGTGTGAAAATGTACAAAAATTTCCAAAAGTAAACTTAAAGTGTTCCCGAAAAAACACGTTTCTTGATCAACCTTATAGGTTAATAGCAAATTGAGCTGTTCAAATATGAAACATTTGATCAAAATTCGCTACCATAACGCACTTGGTGCGTCCAGAATTTCTTTTCTTACAAACATGCATTATATTTCGATGGAAAATGCAAAAATGCAATAACATAAGGCGTGTTTGATTAAAAAAAGGAAATTTGTATCACCAATGACTTATGGGCCACCTGTGATTGCAGAAATATTATTTTAAGATGTAGCTCAAGACACCCTATAATTAATATATACAAATTTTTTTCATATCTTATATAATAACGGATATATTGAGCTTTATTGATTTTTTACGAAAATTCGACAAAAATTATATACCATTAAACGATAAACTCTATAGCTAAGGCTACTGCCAATCATCAGAGAAAGGGTCTATTTTAAATGAATTTTCTGGAAATATTTTAGTAAAATGAAGGACAATCACGGTTGAAACTAAGACTTTAGGGCTTGTAAAACATCCTTCTTGAGACATTTTATTTCTAGAGCCCGTATTAGATTCAAGTTATTTGCCTAAATGTTGCCAATTTTGACATTTTAAATCGCCACTTTGACGTTTTGAGGAAAACCCCAATTTATTTTTCTTTAAATGCCTATAACTTTTTTGTTTTTTGACCTACATAGCTAAATTTTGGTAGGTAACTTACATATAAGGATATAAGCCTGCGTGCCAAATTTGGTTGCCCTTACTTTGTTAATTCCGGAGATATTAATTTTTTTCGAAAGAAAACACAAAATTTTCCGGGAAAACCTGGGCAGATTTTCTTGACTAACGAACTTATCCAAGCCATTTGCAAAAGGAATTTTTTTACCAAATTTAATCAAAATCGGCCCATTATTTTTTGAGTTATCGGTGTGATACATATATATATATATATATATATATATATATATATATATATATATATATATATATATATATATATATATATATATATATATATATATATATATATATATATATATATATATATATATATAAACATATAAAAATTGAAACTGACCCCGGATATGTTTTCTGGGGGGCCTAATTAGCGCTCATTTGAAGAAATTTTTTCAAAATTCAAAAGTCGGGATCTCCTCATTAGTGAATTTTTTTTAAGAAAATTCACTAAAATACGTATCTTGTATGCAGATTCGAACCAACAACGTATAATTCAATCCAATTTAAGGCATTTATACACGAACTGTGCTAAAAGAAGCGTAGTCTAATATATTATGTCCCAGACTGATTATCTCCTTTAGTTTATCTTTAATCGGATGATAAACTTTTTCTATCAGTCGCACAAACAGCAAGATCAACAGACTTTCTGAGTTTGTAGATTTTCTTATCAGAGCCTTTGTTTTCAGCCTAACTTTATTACTAAATACTCCCTCTTCTGTTTTACCTTACAAATTTATTCTAATTTGACAGTTTATTATTAGTATATTTTCATTGGGAAAATTCACTAATGTAGTGGTCACAATGGATATATATATATATATATATATATATATATATATATATATATATATATATATATATATATACAGGGCTTTCATTAATTCCCGAACCCCACGTGACCGGATTCTATCTCTCTCTTAGTGGAATATGATTTTATGGGTTGGCAGTCAAAAAGTAACCAAAAAAAACCACTAGACTAGGGACCCTAAAGTTACTAAATCAATTGACAATTGACAGTTCAGTCCATTGGCGATCATTTCCCTTTTGACGGTTATTTTGTATGTATATTGTGCATTTTCCAAGTTCGACCAGTGTTTACCTTCTTCAAATAATTTTCTATCTGTTGGACAATAAAAATAAACAGTTTTTATCAAAACTTAGCATTTTCATTGAGTTTTAACGTAAGTTAAAAGTATGTTAAGGTTATGTTGTTGACGATATTCGACATCGCGTGGAATGAAGCCCTACCAAATCTGTTCGTCGGTAATCTGCCCAAACAGGTACATATTTGTTACATGTTACACAATACATATTCCTAAAACCGTAAATTAGAAGTTTAAATAATCGGACCTCAATTTGTTTACGTACATTACAAAATTTTGATATCTATATAAAATAAAAGTAATATTTTATTATGTTTTTAATTTGTTTTTTTAACAATCAATAACAGTAAACCATACATGAACAGACTTGCTGTTAAAAATACAAAAGAATAAATAAATTTAAGACATTTACTGTTTCAACTTATTGTAATTTTTATATTTTTTATAAAACCCCAAAGGAAATATGAGACAATACTGGCATCTTAGGGATTTCATTATTTCAGGTTGTACAACCGTGTATGCCGGGTTGCCTAACTTAAGCGGTCACGTTGGGTTCGGGAATTAATTAAAGCCCTGTATATAGTTAGTGAGTTTCTTCCCCCGCGTCGGTGACTTATGGTTACATCTCTCAATTAAAAAAAAAAAAAAACTGCAGGCACATTTATTTTCATCTCTAGCCAGCATTATCAGAAAATACTGCCATCTATACAGGCTGTCCCGTTTTTGCCTGCCAGCATTTCACTTTCTTATGTTAAATGGAACAGCCTAGATATTATTGAACTTTTAGATTCATTGCCTAATTTTGATGGGACTTTATGTACTTCTCCCATGTCTTATCTTAAGCTGTCATGTGTCTCTAATTATACATCTTACCGCATGTCCCCGAAGGACTGAAGTGGTGATGACTAGCGAGTGATGTGATTCAACGACCGTCGTGGCATTAGCCGGAGAATTAGTTAGCTCTCCGCGGTATTCTCAACTGCATTAGGTGGCAGTGCCTGCCTTAAGGTCGACTTGTTGGAGCACAGGTATGGCATACTGAAGAATCCAGACAGGGACTAAATCGGTCTATGTCTGCTGCTATACATCTTACCGCAAGTCAAGTGGTGGTGGCCAGTAATATGAAGTAATTCAACGCCCGTTGCGCTATTAGCCAGAGAAGTAGTTGTTCTCGCTGTGTAGTTTTCTTTTCACAGATTCCTTTTTTTTTCTGTAGAGTCTGCGCAAATTGTCTACATATAGCGTTATATTACATGCAAAAATCAGATTTCTAGGTTGAAAAAAAGTTATAATAATTTAAAGGAAAAACATTTTTCGCACTGAAGGTCAAAGGAGGGTAGCAGACCAAAATATTATATGTGGTTAACAAAATATATTAAATAATATAGACGAAGATTAAGTTTTTTTGGTACAAAATGTCTAGAAGTAAGTGCCAAAAAAATATCTTGAAAAGGTTATGGTTTCTTTAAAAAATGTCAAAATTGGTGATTTTTAAATGGACAAAAATATTGTGAGAAGTGTGTTTAGTAAGATCTTCAATTTGTATATAAACTGCTTTGTAATTTATTTTAATAAAATTGTTGCACACGTTTTGGTAGTAGCTCAAATATAGTTTGTGTGTGATTTAAAACTGGAAAATGTGTTTATTTAACAAGATAAATTTAAAAATCTCTCTCTCTCTCTCTCTCTGATCAGCAAATTGATAAACGGACAAACCATGCATACCCAGATGTGAAAGTCAAACGCGTTATGATAGCGAATTCTCATAAACATCTTTCAGAACATGGAAAAACTCAAAAAGGTGCATGAAAATGCGCTACCGTAATGCACTTGTTGCGTTTGAACTATTTTCGTTTTTGATTCAATTTTCATAAAATATTATAATTTTCAATTTCTGTATTTTATCAGCGAATTTTCGTGGGAATTTTTTTAACGTTTTCGTAGAACATTTTTTTAGCAAATTTTTTAAAGGCTTCAAATTAATCCGTAAAAAAAGTGTGCGAATTTACGTGCAATCGTTTTAATTAAATTTCCGTGTTAAAAACATTATACAATTTCGTAGAACCTTTTTTTAGCTATTCTTCTTTAAAATAAAGTTTCGCAGTTCGTGAAAAATAACATTTTAAAATTAATTTTCCTTAAAAAAATGTTTACAGAGTTTTTGTGAATTAAATTGAATCCCATGTTTTTTTAACTTTTTTTGCCAAATTTTTGCAGAAATGTTTTCAGAAAATTTTCTTAAAAAATCCATCAAGTTTTCTTAGAAGTTTCTTAGCGATTTTCAACGAAAAGAAAATTGAACATGAAAATTGTTCAGGGAACTTTGTAGTAAGGTTTTTTAGCGTATTTTCGTAAAAAATGCGAAACTAACTTCTATGAAAATTTTATATCATCGCGCACTTGCTGCGTCCAGACTTTTCCCAATAGTTTATGATAGTGTACTACAAAGCTTATTCTAGGGTTGCTTAAATAAGAACATAAAATTTCCGCATCCATAAGATTTTACTCATTAGGTGCGTGCTTTGTGAAAACTTTCTTGAGTTATGTTTATGAAGTTTATATCGACAGAATCGTTTTGAAGCGCCACTGGTTTTAAAAGCCTGGCTGAAAATTAATCAATGAAAATCGTTTACTTTTAGTGAATTTTCTTAAAAAAAATTCACTAATGAGGAGATCCCGACTTTTGAATTTTGAAAAAATTTTTTCAAATGAGCGCTAATTAGACCCCCAGAACACATATCCGGGGCCAGTTTAAATTTTTATATATATATATATATATATATATATATATATATATATATATATATATATATATATATATATATATATATCTATATATATATATATATATATATATATATATATATATATATATTTATATATATTATATATATTTATATATATATATATATATATATATATATATATATATATATATATATATATATATATATATATATATATATATATATATATATATATATATATGTATCACACCGATAACTCAAAAAATAACGGGCCGATTTTGATTAAATTTGGTGAATCAATTCCTTTTGTTAATGGCTTGGATAAGTTCGTTAGCCAGGAAAATCGGTCCTGGTTTTCCCGGAAAATTTTGTGTTTTCTTTCGAAAAAAATTTATATCTCCGGAATTAACAAAGTAAGAGCAACCAAATTTCATATGCGGATTTATATCATCATAGGCAAGTTATCTACCAAAATTTAGCTCTGTAGGTTAAAGGATAAAAAAGTTACAGGCATTCAAAGAAAAATAAATTTGGATTTTCCTCAAAACGTCAAAATTGCGATTTTAAACGTCAAAATTGGTAAGTACATTCCTTTCGCAAGTCGCTTGGATAATTTTGTTAGCCAGGAAAATCCGCCGAGATTTTCCCGGAAAAATTTGTGTTTTCTTTCGAAAAAAATTTATATCTCCAAAATTAACAAAGTAAGGGCAACCAAATTTGGTAAGCTGGTTTATATCTTTATAGGTGTGCCACCTACCAAAATTTAGCTCTGTGGGGCAAAAGACAAAAAAGTTATGGGCATTTAAAGAAAAATAAATTGGGGGTTTCCTCAAAACGTCAAAGTGACAATTGAAAACGTCAAAATTCGCAACATTTAGGCAAATAACTTGAATTTAATACGATCTATGGAAAGAAAATGTCTCAAGAAGAATGTTTTACATACACCGAACTCTTAGTTTCAACCGTCATTGTCCTTCATTTTACTAAAATATTTCCAGAAAATTCATTTCTAATAGAGCCTTTCTCTGATGCTTGGCAGTAAGTAGCCTTAGCTATAGAGTTTATTGTTTAATGGTATATAATTTTTGTCGAATTTTCGTAAAAAAATCAATAAAGCTCAATATATTCGTTATTATACAAGATATGAAAAAATATTGTATACATTATTTATACGGTGTTTTGAGCTACATCTTAAAAAATTATTGCGACAATCACAGGGTGGCCCATAAGTCGTTGGTGATACAAATAAATTTTTTTTTGTCGAAAACGCCTTATGTTTTTGCATTTTCCATCGACATATAATGCATGTTTGTAAGTTAAGAAATTCTGGAGGCAGCAAGTGCGTTGTGGTTGCGAATTTTGATTAAATGCTTCATATTTGAAAAGCTCAATTTGCTATTAACCTATAAGGTTGACCAAGAAATGGATTTTTTCGGTAACACTTTTGGTTTACTTTTGGAAATTTCTGTACGTTTTCAAACAATCAAGTTATTTTGATGAAACATGGCACATTGTTTTTACTATATATGTTATACTGGTAATCAAATTTGATGCTTGCTTTTTCTATATAGGTTATACTGGTAACCAAAATTGATGTCTGCTTTCTTAAAAAGAAAACACACATATTTGCAATAAAAACATTTTAATGAAAATTCACTACCATAACGCACTTGCTGCGTCCCGAGATTTTTTATATCTCCAGTAATCCGTAACGGCTGGTTAGATAATCAAGGCTTTAGGTGACCAATCACAGCTTCAAAATATTTGGTTGTCATGACAAAAACCTGAATTATAGTTTGTGATTGGTCATCTGAAGCCTTGATTAGCTAACCGGCCGTTAAATATTTAATCAAGCTTTGTGAAACCGGCCATTAGTGTTTTAATTTTTAAAATGTATTTGCTAACATACGAAGTAATGCGCCAACATTTCCGGGCCTGACATAGATCCAGGGTATGGCGGCGTGTCAAAATTTGGTAAGATATTGGTTCAAGGTAAGTACCCTTGGAGAACCCAAATCACCACAACACATATTTTTTTAAAACCTTACGATCGTTTCACTAACCACGTTAGCATCATCAGAGGATGAAAATTTCTAAACTAAATTAACCGTTACAAATGTATTTATATCATACCTAGATAGTCGAAGGTAAAAATTGTAGTCGGAGACCCATCGTTTGTCTATTTACCTTCGGCTTAGTTCGTGTATCTAGGTATGATATAAATATATTTATAGCTGTTAATCTAGTTTAGAATTTTTCATCCTCTGATGATGCTAACTTGGTTAGTGAAACGATCGTGAGGTCTTTAAAATATGTGTTGTGGTGATTTGAGTTCTCCAAGTGTACTTATTAGTGCTCATTACAGGTTCCAGTTTTCATATAGTAATACTCGTTCAAGTCTTATTAGTCGGATCTCCAGGAGAGGGGTGTGCAGGGGGAGCCGGCATCAAGATTTTAACATATCTTTCTCGAATATATGTGGCCTAAATTCTAACCTGAATTCCGTCCACCATTTCCTCCAGGCTAATAGGCCCCAACTCCTCTTCCTCACCGAAATCCAAATCAGTCCCAAAACAGCCACTAATCACCTTATTTTCCCGGGGTATGAGCTCCTTACTTCCTTTAGATTGCAACGAGGTGTGTGCGCATACGTCCGTAGTAATTTACCCTGCACCAGACTCCCCAATCTGGAAGCTGGAAGAAAAGACATACTCTGGATGAAACTCTCTCACAGGGCTGCAACTAAATTCATCTGTTGCATTTACCGGTCACATTCTGACAACAACTTTGTCCAGCTCTTCGACTACCTTTCCGAAAAAACCGACCATCTGATTTCTAAATATTCTTCCTCCGAAGTCACTATTCTTGGTGACTTCAATGTCCATAATAAGGAATGGCTAGGATCTTCAAAAACCGATCCACAAGGGAGAGCAGCGGAGGCCTTCGCAGTCAGCAATTCTTTAGCCAATGTGGTTCAGCAACCTACTCACTTCGCATCTCAACACACAGCTCAAATCCCTTGTATCTCCTTCATACTACAAAACCTGAATGCTATAAGACATCAGTCACCGCCCCCTTGCTCGCTCAGACCACAGCATGGCCACTGCTTCCTGCGCAATGCAACCCGAGGTCACATAGTCATCACACCCACGTGTCGTTTGGCACTACAACTCTGAGAACTGGGACGAAATGCGAGATTACTTTACCTCATTTCCATGTCCGCATTCTTTCTTAGGCAAAAAACTCGTTTAATAACCACATCAAAAACAAAGTCATCTTAAGCTCCAACGGGGGCAAACCCGTCTGGACTCTTGCTAAATCTATTGGCAATAATTTATGCAAAAGCACGTTCCCACCTCTTGTCTCAGGGGATGAAATTGTTTATACCGCCCTGGGCAAGGCTGAACTTTTTGCTTCGTTGTTCGTCGGCCATTCTACTCTCAACCCACCTCCAAATGTTCAACCACCAACAGTCCCCAATGTCGCGCATAAAATGACGGATATCATTTTCAAAACTAAAAAGGTACGAAAGATGCTCTCTTCTCTTACTACCATGAAAGCCTCTGGCCTTGACGAGATCCCAGCAATTGTTCTCAAAAAATGCGCACCAGAACTTGCTCCTGTTCCGACTCGTCTGTTTCAGACATCTTACAATAGAGGCATATTCCCTAGTAACTGCAAAACTGCTCGAGTACAACCCGTCCCCAAGAAATGATCCAAAGCGCTTCCTAGCAACTACAGGCCTATTTCTCTCCTTTCAGTCGTCTCTAAAGTGATGGAAAAGTATATAAATACCGAATTACTAAAATTTATTGAAAACACAGTCTAATCCACGACAGGCAGTATGGATTCCGTCAACGCAGATCAACTGCCGACCTCCTTTCCTTTAGTCATTCATTCTTGGACCAATTCTATGAAACTACACGGTGAATCCCAGATTGTCGCTCTAGACATATCCAAAGCATTCGACAGGTTTAGCACGGAGCGCTGCCCAATAAACTTCCGGCCTATGGCCTACCACCAAAACTCTGTATCTGGACAGCAAATTTCCTCTCCAACCGGAGCATTTCTGCTGTGAATGGCAAATCCTCTAAACTGTATTCAATTAATGCAGGAGTCCCTCAAGGTTTAGCTTTAGCCCCTATTTTGTTTCTCCTCTCTACCACATCCAACCCAGTTCACAGTTACGCGGATGACAGCACCCTCCATTCAAATATACAATATTCTAAGCCTGTCTCTTTAGCCCAATTAGATGAGGATCGCAGACTCATGGAGGGTTCTGTCTCTGTGGATCTCCAAAAAATATTAGACTGGGGAAGTAGAAATCTTGTACAATTCAACTCCACCAAACCTCAGTTTTTCTTCCTATCTCATAGGAGGTACACCAGCCCTAGATCCCTCACAATGAACAACCAAGTTATTCAAAGTAATGAGTCCTTTTCACTTGTTGGCATTTTTGTGGATCGAAATCTCAATTGGCAGCAACATGTTACATCATATGCAGAAGCGGCTTCTAAGACATTAGGTTTCCTCTTCCGGGCTCACAAATACTTTTTACCAGATAATCTCTACAGCTTATATACTTCACAAATAAGGCCAAACCTCGAATACTGCTCCCACATCTGGGGTGCCGCTGCCGCTTCTACACTCGCTATCCTGGACTCCATTCAGAAGAGAGCTATACGTCTCATCGCTAACCCTACCCTCGCCCAAAGAATGCCATCCCTTGCCCACCGACGTGACGTTGGTGACCTCTCTCTCTTTTATAGATATCTGCACGGGCACTGCTTAGAGGAGCTTTCTTCCATAGTTCATCCACCTACTGCCCCCAACAGATCTACCAGGGTTAAAGAGCGAATGCACCCTTTTACTGTCCAGGTCACTAGACATAGAACATCTTGTTATGCCCGATCTTTTGTCCCGAGGACTTCCGAGTTGTGGAATTCCTTGCCGGCACATGTTTTTCCTTATCCTCCGAACCTCCAAACCTTCAAGTCCAGAATTAACAAGTTGTCTCTTTCCCCCTTGTCGACACCCATGGTACGATAGTATTTAGGCTGTGAGCCCTCGGGGTGTGTTGTTGAAATAAAAAAATAAATAAAAAAAGGGGTGACAAACAACAAGATTGCCCTTGACTGATGCTTGCAAGTGAAATAATTATCAAAAACGCCTGGACTTTCAGAGACAAGCGTTCGATGGATCCTCCGCGAACATTTAGGCATCAATAAAGTTAGTGCAATGTGGGTCCCCGAACATCTTTCAGCAGTTCAACGGCAGCGTCGTGTTAAATGTGCCCGACCCATTTTGGACCTCTGTAGAGAAGACCTGTGGACGTGCTGTAGACAATTATAATTTTGGGGTTGTGACGGTATTCTTCTCATAGACTTTCAAGGACGCAACACTACAATCAACGGGGCATATTATGCAACAGTCCTGCATAAAATACGACAACATATTCGGGAGAAAAGACGAGGTAAACTGACCAGAGGCGTGTGTTTGCTCCATGACAATGCACCTATGCACGCTGCTGATTGCGCAAGCCGTAATTCGCGACTGCGGTTTCGAACAAACTGACAACCCTCCGTATAGACCAGATATGGCCCCCAGTGACTACTACTTATTTGGAAATTTAAAAAATGACGCGGGCGCCATATCAGTGAGGAGGAAGAGGTGAAAACTGCAGTTTGTTCACATTTTGAGGAAAAACCGAAAGAATATTTGTTTAGGGGTGTCGAACTGTTGCTGAAACGAGGTCATAAGTGCATTGATGTTAGGGGGGTTATATGAAAAATAAAATTTAATTGTGAGCACGCCGTTTCTTTCATAGTCAGGCCAGGAAGCTTTGGCGCTTACCTCGTATCATGAAAGTTTACGAGAAATCAAAGCAACAATTTTAGTTTGAGTAAATTTATCTAGGATCATTGTTAAGCAATATACTCTATTGCAGATGCATTATGCACCCAATTAGGTGCCCTTATGCAGTTTTATTACCCACACAATGCACTCCCACATACACGCACTCATACATGCATATCCACGAACGATTATTGCTCACTCTTTCTGTCATTCTATTTTTCTATTGCTCTCTGTCAGTGTATGTATGTAAGTTAGAAAACAATCTAGAGCACTCAATGCCCAGATAAAAACATCTCTTGGCAATGTATAATTTTGGCAACCGTCACAGATTTTACAACATACATTGTAGATAGTTCACTTAGCCATCCTCTCACTGTATCCATCGGCCCTTCTCTATCGCGCTAATAGCTCCATCTCTCTCGGCATTTCTCAATGGCGACAAACTATTCTAACTTCTTTATATGAAAGATTTGTATATAGTTCCAATAATTTATTCTCTGCTGTCTGCCCGACCGAATTTGGCAACGGTTCAACGCTGCGATATGGAAAAAAATGATGCGAAAATTTTTATACGTCCACTCCGTCTACCATCTTTCTCTCCTTTTCTGCACAAGGAGGATCGGTAATAGTGGAGAGCTCTTCCACACAGAAACCACTTCATTTCGTCCTCTCTAATATAACTAATATTATGTTATGTGGCCTTTTCTTAGCTTTATTAATAGTCGTTCTTTCCGCGAGGCGTGAAATATTAAAAGTATTATTCATTTAGTGGTTTTCTTTTGCTTTCTCGGGAAACGAAAGACACCTATTCAATTGGAAAAATACTCGTAATTTGTCCACTATATATAAAACGGGACTGGTTATGGTCAACTGGAGAATTATTGCCGAGTCGAGACGGAGAGAAAAGAAATAATTTTCTTGTAAATACGGCCTACAAAAGAAGACTTATTTGTAAGATACTGTGCTGTTATAGTTTTTTTATCTATCTTATTATCTAAAGGATTGATTTTTTTCTTTGTAGTTGTCCTTACATACTTTGAAAATGTAGATAGCCATAATACACAGGATGATCCAACAGTGCGTTCAAGTTCAAAATCCCTTTATAAATCAATAATGAAAAAAAATTTCGGAACAAAAGTTGCAGGTACTAACGTTAGCTACAAACTAAAATTATTTTTCTAAATAGAGGGTGTTGCATAAGTTAGATACAACCCTAACTTTATTTTTTTTAAATTCTACACCCTGTATATTGTTTCATTTTTGAATTACACTTGTTTTGTCGATTCATCTAATGTAAGTTATTGTGTGTGATATTCCTCAAGATTATTCACTACTGAATTTCCATAAAATGCCAAAGAGGGGTACGGTCCACACAATTTGGATTTAGAAGGGGACTAGGTACGAGAGAGGCTATAGTTGCAACCCAAGTATTGATCCAGAACTGCAACGACCAGAGGGAGGATGTGATGCTATGCTTTATCGACTACGAGAAAGCGTTTGACAGGGTCCAATACCACAAACTCATTCAAATTTTGAAGAGGATAGATATAGACCAGAAGGATATCCGCTGCATAGAAAGCCTTTATTGGAACCAAAGAGCCGTAGTCAAGGTTGGCAATGAACACACAGAACCGACAAAGATCCTTAGAGGGGTCAGGCAGGGATGCGTTCTCTCTCTACTCCTCTTCAACCTGTATTCTGAAAGCATCTTTCAGAAGGCGCTCGAAAAACGCGACCTAGGTATTAAGGTGAATGGGGTGTGGATCAACAACATACGGTACGCAGACGACACAGTCCTAATTGCAGACAACATAAAAGACTTGCAGGATCTTCTTAATGCTATAGGCGACAGTAGCAAAAACTTGGGCTATAATATCAACACCAAGAAGACAAAATTCATGATAGTTTCTCGCAAGCCGGAAGAACATCAAAATGAAAACCTAACACACAACAGATGCCCAGTAGAACAGGTATATAAATTTAAATATTTAGGCACGTGGCTGTGTGAAAACTGGAAGTCTGAAACGGAGGCGAATAGAAATGGCCCGAAACACATTTATGAAATTCATGAAAGTTCTTACCAACCCTGATTTTGACCTCAACCTGAGAATTAGGTTTGTAAAATGTTACGTGTGGTCAGTGTTACTATGTGGTGTGGAGGGTTGGACGCTGAAGGTGAATATCATGAATAGACTTGAAGCCTTCGAAATGTGGACATACAGACGTATACTAAAAGTCCCATGGACGGCCAGAAAAATAAACGAGGAGATCCTAAGAACGGTTAAAAGAGAACGTGAACTGTTGAACACCATCAAGCGCAGAAAAACAGCATATCGGGGCCACGTTATACGAAATTGAAGATACCAATTCCTACAATTAGTAATCGAAGGAAAGATCGAGGGGAAGAGCGGAGTCGGCAGGAAGAGGATGTCATGGCTCAGAAACGTGAGACAATGGACAGGACTAAAAACTGTAGGAGACCTATTCAGCGCCATCAGAAATATGTGGGCGCATGTGATCGCGAATATCCATTAATTGATAAGCAATAGAAGAAGACGTTAGTGAGTATACATATTAGACTTGATTTAAGTTAGTTAGTAAATTGTGTTTAAGTAGTCAATCGTACTCATCATTTTGTGTAAATTAGTAGCATTTTTGCTAAATAAACTTCATTATTATTACTATAACCCGTCCACCCCTATCCAGAGAACATACTGGGTAAAGGAACATGTCTAAAAATATATGTATATGTATATATATATATATATATATATATATATATATATATATATATATATATATATATATATATATATATATATATATATATATATATATATTGTATATAAATAAGTTAGTGAGCTGAAGGTGAATACCATGAATAGACTTGAAGCCTTCGACATGTGGACATACAGACGTATACCAAAAGTCCCATGGAAGGCCAGAAAAACAAACGAGGAAATCCTAAGAACGGTTAAAAGAGAACGTGAACTGTTGAACACCATCAAGCGCAGAAAAACAGCATATCTGGGCCACGTAATACGGAATGAAAGATAGCAATTCCTACAATTAGTAATCGATGAAAAAATCAAGGGTAAGAGAGGAGTCGGCAGGAAGAGCATATCATGGCTCAGAAACGTGAGACAATGGACAGGACTAAAAACTGTAGGAGACCTATTCAACGCCATCAGAAATAGGGAAGAATGGGCTCTTGTGATCGCGAATATCCATTAATGGATAAGCAATAGAAGAAGAAGAAGTTATTGTGGTCTATACAGAGTCGTTCAAAAGTTATGGCCACTTTTCAAAAACACCAGAGGCACATTTGACGGTCTGTATCTTCATTAATATGCCAGCATGCAACACTCTACCATGCCAAAAATATGAAAAAAGTGTTGTTCTTTCAACTTCAATCAATACAGAAAGAAGTAATTGAAAACAGTGTACAGTGTGAGTAAAAACACTGGAGTTAAGTTTCTTCGATAAATTCAAATGGAACAGCCTGTATATTATAATCACTTTCGATACACCAACAAATGTTCTTTCAGTTTTATGAAGTATTCCCTGTAGCTGAAACCAGTATTTACTGAGATATTGGGTATTTTTTAAGAAAAGTACATTTATATTTATTTATTTATTTATTTAACATTACACTACCCAACAGGACAAGCCCAATTATTGGGTAGGAAATACAGAAATGACCTATAAAAATAGGATTAAAAATTAAAATTAAAACTAAAAATAGGCATTTGAAACCATAATTTACAATTTCATAACAGAATGTAACTAAAACAGAAATATATAAAAAATCACAACAATCAACAATGATTAAAAAACAACACACATAACTGTGAAATACAGTCCTTCACAACCGTGAGACTGCCAACCCTTTGAGCAACCTTGGATCCGACACAAAGATATCAATGGAAGACGCGTGCCTGTTGGCAACAGAACACAATCTATAAAGCGGCGAGAATTTCACAAGATTAGTTCGCAGCGTAGGTAACCGGATTTCGTGAAGACATTCTCGGTACATTAAAGTTAAGTTGCTCAAGTATACGAGAGCAGTCACAGGATCCCTTAACTAAAGCATTTAAAAAATTAGTGCAGATTGTTCCCTTCTAGATTCTAGACTTGGTAGCAAGAAGTCCCGCTGCATATACTCCGAAGGGTAACCCACAGAGGGATATATACCATTGAGGCGGAAGTAAATATATTTTAGAAAGCGTCTTTGGATCTTTTCCAACCGGAGAATGTGGTTCTGGTAACCCGGAGACCATACAACTGGGGCATACTCAAGTCTATTACGGATAAAAGTACAGAAAATCATTTTAAATGTGTCAATATTACCAAACTCGGGGCAATTCCTATTAATAAAGTCAATTAGTTTAAATGCGTTGGATACAACATTCTCAATATGAGATAAGAAAGACAATTTTCTATCAAATATTACGCCCAGATCACGGATAGATACCGGTCTAGCCAGAGACACATTATTAAGACAATAATCAAATTGTATGGGCACCAACTTAAGAGTAAAGGAAAGACAGTTACATTTGGCAATATTTAAATAAAGATTATTGATATTGCACCACTCCACATCCTTTAATGCTAATTGAAGTCGAATACAATCATCCACCGACTTCACCTCACAGAAAATTTTGATGTCATCGGCATACAGGAGACATTCAACCCTAAAACCACCAACGAGATCGTTAATGAAAATATTAAAAAACAAAGGACCCAAAATCGACCCCTGAGGATGTGGGTGAAATATATTTTGATCTGCAGCCATCCACAACTACATATTGCTTCCTGTCTATAAGGTAATTCGCAATCAGTTTTCGGAGTGATTCAGATAAGCCAAATGCTTCTAATGTACGTAGCAGAATAGCATGATCAACGCGGTCAAATGCATTTGACATATCAAGGTAGATGACATCGACCTGACTACGATTATCTAAAGCTTCCGCAATGTATTGCGTAGCGCAAACTAAGTTTGTAATTGCTGATCAGCCTGGCATGAAGCCATGCTGAGAAGGAGTGATGAAGCTCTTTATATAGAAGAATATATGCCTGTATAATAACATTTCCAAAGCTTTAAGGAAGTTACAGGATAACGATATCTGCCTATAATTATCTATAAGTCTTTTATCACCAGCCTTATAAACTGGACAGGATTTCGATATCTTCCACACTATTGGAATCTTACAGGTTTTTAAACATAAATTAAACATAACATGTAAGGGGAAAGCTGCACAATCCTTTAAAATAAATGATGGGATTAGGTCAGGACCTGACGTCATATGAGGCTTAAACGCCCGAAGAACCTCCTCAACTTCTGAAAGAAGAAAACTCACTGTTTGTAATGAAGTACAATCATTGTCGTTCAAGGTGGTATTTACCACAGATTGCGGTGCAGGTGTGGAGTGTCGAGATACATATGTAGACTGGAAAAAATCAACAAAACTATTAGCAATCTTATCAGACTGATGCAAGTTGAGAGCATTATACTCCATTGTTTTGGGGAGAGAATTATGTTGCTTCTTAGAGTTCAGAAATGACCAGAACTTCTTTGGGTTATTAGAGACTGAAACTTCACAGCTCATGGGGTAATTATTATATTCAGTGTTCAATAAATCCTCAAGTTCAGGTCTTAACCTCCTAAACTCATCATAGTCAGCTGACTCCCCAGAACGTCTATATATCGACCGAGTCTTAGTTTTTAGCTTACACAGCTTCACCACCACTCTAGTAAACCAAGAAGGGTACTTAGAAGATCTAGGAGTGGACTTTGGGACACAAGAATCAAAAGTATCATAGAGAATAGAATATAATTGTGAGGAAATACCCTGTATATTTTTGCATTTTTGATGGGAATCATAAGTGTGAATCTTTTTATTTAGACTATACAATTTCCATCTTTTACGGTTTTTGAGAAAAATAGTGCTGGAAATGGAATCATAACGTCCACCTAGCTGTGATAGTCGACTCTCCTCACAAAGACATTCTCATTAAGTGAATAATGGAACCTGTGATGAGCACTGATACGTACACTTGGAGAACCCAAATCACCACAACACATTAAAGAAAACCTGATGATCGTTTCACCAAATTAGCGTCATAAGAGGATGACTACCGGCGCAAGAATATAAGTAGATATTGAATTATTCATCCTCTGATGACGCTATGACGCTAACTTGGTTAGTAAAACGATCGTCAGGTTTCTTAAAATGGTTTGTAGTGTTTTGGGTTCTCCAAGTGTACTTATAAAACATTCTCAAGAAATGAATTTAGGGTCCTTGACTTGACCACAAAGAAAATATTCGTATTCATGTATCCATAAACATCTGAAACGTTATATTACTCGAGTTTAAACTCACCAGTCACCACCCCTCATTTATCCCCTACTCCCTAAAGCGAGCTTACCCACAAACAATTCGCAGCGTTCCTTTGCGGGGCGATAACTGTATACCAAATTGGAAGATGATATCTTAATTCGTGCGAATGTTATTGCACCTACTAACAGACAGACGAACGTACCGACAGACAAGAAAACTTTCGTTCCAGAATCAAGTTTTCTATTTGTATTGACAGTTTTTACGCCGTTTTAGTAAAAAAA
This sequence comes from Tillus elongatus, assembly GCA_964006375.1. Lineage (NCBI taxonomy): Eukaryota > Metazoa > Arthropoda > Insecta > Coleoptera > Cleridae > Tillus > Tillus elongatus. Next base: position 80,078,402 of record OZ023270.1, on the reverse strand, counting down.
AATGTCAAAATTTCTGCCATTATTCCACCCCCACACATTCAACCCATGATACAAATAACGAGAGATATAATGAGACTACCCATTTTTAGAACTGTCACGCGCATGGCGTCATGTGGTGATATATATATATATATATATATATATATATATATATATATATATATATATATATATATATATATATATATATATATATATATATGTATATATATATATATATATATATATATATATATATATATATATATATACATACATACATACATACATACATACATACATACATACATACATACATGGTGGCGCATTGAAAACGAAACAGACCGATTTGCGTCCAGATAATTTTTTTTAAGAAACGCTGAAACACGTCAATTTTAATATTCAGGGGGACATGTTTTGACATAAAACTCAACTTTGTCACAACCCCTTAAGGGTGATAATAACAACCCTTATATTTTAAATAGGGAACATGGGTGGAGTGTTACATCATTTCAAAGCTCTTTCTTTTCTGAATTCAGCACACTAACATTGTTGGAAGTTTTATCAACTCGTTTAAAAATTATTCACAGTTGGAGTTGCAAGAACGTATTTCATTCATTCATTGTGATAAGAAATGCACTAATTGGTCAATTTTTCGTTAAAAAATAAAATAAAAAACAAAACCAAACGTTCAAAAATGTTTATTCAGTTAAGTAAGTGTTCAAATTGTTGACCACCAGTTTCCATACAAAAGTACAAATTTTGTTCAAAACGAGCTCTGACATTCTGGAGCATTTGTGGAGTTATTAGACTGCATTCTTCAACAATGCGTCGTCGTAATTCTTCCAGAGACTCCGGTTCTGTTGCGTAAATTCTACTCTTAAATGGCCCCATAGAAATAAGTCTAAAGGAGTTAAATCCGGTGATCTAGGGGGCCACTCAATAGCACCTCTACGCCCAATCCATTGTACTGGAAACTCTCTGTTCAAAAACTCCCTAACACGTTGTGGAAAATGCGGAGGAGCTTCATCTTGTTGAAACACTAATTGATTTTCTTGATACCGATCATCATTTTCAACAATATCAATTAGTAGAGGGTAAACGATATCTTCTAGTAACTCCAAATACGTTTCGCCACTCAAATTGCCATCAAGAAAAATTGGTCCGATTATACGGTCTCCAAAAATGCCAGTCCAGACATTTAATTTCTGTGGAGTTTGAGTGTGGACTTCGTGAAAATTTCTTGGATTATTATCTGCCCAATAACGACAATTATGACGATTGACTGTAGAGTTTAATAAAAACGTACACTCGTCTAAAAAACAGATATTGAACAGAAAGTTCCCGTTATCAGCTATTCGTGCAGTCATAACTTCACAAAACTCCAGCCGCCGATCAAAATCATCTTCATTCAGTTGTTGTACAAGATGAATTTTATACGGGTGAAATTTATGATGCTTCAATATTCGCTGAATAATTCTTCTTTTAATGTTTGAAACGGTGGCCAATTTTCTCGTGCTCAAAGTTGGGTCTGCAGTAATTTGTCCTAAAACTTCAATCTCAGTAGTCTCATTTCTATCCGGAAATCCACGTTCAGGATTCCGTTTTTTTGTTGGCTACAGAACCACTTTGTCGAAACTTTGCAACTAACTCCAAAATGTATTTTCTGTTAACATGTCTGTACGGATGTCGCTTATTAAACAAATTTCCGGTACGGTTGGCACAGTCATCGTTTTTGAAAAAAGAGTAATTATTTCCACTCTTTCTTCTACAGAATACACCATCATGAAATTAATTTTCGGTAGTACTATTAGGTATCAAACCGACCGATAATGTTCTGATAGTCAATTTTTTTGTTTACAAACCAACAAAACATTGACTATCAGCACATTTTTTATCGGAATGTGTGAAATGCGTTTTTGCATCTTCAACTGTGAATAATTTTTAAACGAGTTGATAAAACTTCCAAAAAGATTAGTGTGCTAAAATCAGAAAAGAGCTTTCAAATGATGTAACACTCGACCCATATTCCCTATTTAAAATATAAGGGTTGTTATCACCACCCTTAAGGGGCTGATGTCACAAAGTTGACTTTTATGTCAAAACATGTCCCCCTCAATATTAAAATAGACGTGTTTCAGCGTTTCTTAAAATATTTCTCTGGACGCAAATCGGTCTGTTTCGTTTTCAATGCGCCACCCTATATAGTAACAACGCCATTAAACATGACAGCCCCAACAGACATTAGAAGGCTGATTGTCTTAACTTATTAATAAAACTATATCCTTTTTATCTAGGTACCTACCTTTGCTTTTTTAGAAAGCTATTGTAGAACTGCTAACTTCAAACGTTTGACATATTAAATGTATATGGCAAAGCTCATCTTGTAGTACGATAATTAGGTCTTGCTATCTCAGTGGCTCCTTAACTCCCCCATCTCTTTTTCTAGGTAGAACGTAAGATGATATTACTTAAAGCGAACAAGATTTGAGATATTTATATCATTAAAAGTATTAAAGATTTAAGTGGTTGCGGTTCTTAAATATCTTCAGCTAGAATTACTTAATAGGTAGGCTTGGCTTTGTTGCTTTTAAGTGAATTTTCATTAAGAAAACTCACTAACAGAGGTAAGACTTTAAAACTTCTTCAAGTGAGCGCGAATTTGGGCATCTAGAACCCATATCCAAGGTTCGTTTTTCAATATATATATATATATATATATATATATATATATATATATATATATATATATATATATTGGAATGTTGCACTACACTCTAATCGCTTTTAAATAAACACTTTATTTGTTTGCTGTACTTTCAGTGATCTGTTATTTGGTTACGTGGACTGCAGTTTCGAACCGTCCTGGTTACTGGCTGTAGCGTGCTGAGGATGAACCAGGACGGTTCGAAACTGCAGTCCACGTAACCAAATAACAAATCACTGAAAGTACAGCAAACAAATAAAGTATATATATATATATATATATATATATATATATATATATATATATATATATATATATATATATATATATATATATATATATATCTGTATTGGAGATTACCTTGATTGTGTTAATGGCCTGGATGACTTCGTAGATGAACACTATGTAGGCCTAATTTTTCTTAAAAAAATGTCATGAAAATTTTCTAAACGCAACATTTTTTGAAGTATTTAAGTGCTTCGAATGCACATGCATAGAAGAAGTCCCATTATGGCTGTTGACCATATTTCAAAGTGAATGGTCCACGAGAAAATAAGTAATTCGAAAATAAAAATTTGTAAAAAATAAACATTTTACGGCATCAGTTCAAATTCCATAAGGCATTTGGCACATTCAAATTGTCAGATGGAATAACATAACATTTGAATCTTATAATATAACATCGGACATAACACATATTCATAATTATTATTGATGACAATTGAAAGTTCGTTGAAAAATTAAATCGATACAATAATTTGGTTAATACCCATAAATTTTGAATTACCAATTCCTCATGATACTTTAAAATAATATATTAAATTCTATTTAATACCATCTGCCACATCTGTACCGCTGTCATTTGCGTTTCTAGTAATTGTGTCAATCTGTCAATGTTTGTCGCCAATCGTCAAATGCCAACTATTTATTATGAATAATAGTAGAATATCGTCTTCTTGTGCTAATTTGTGATATAAACATGGTAATTAATTAATACTTGAATGAATTTTCTATATATAACATATATTTCTAGGGTATAATACATGCTGATAATATTTATTGATAATTATACATGACATTATGACAAATATGTTTTAAGCTTGTGCTTGTCCAAGGTACAATTTTGACAGGATCTCTAAATATCTAAAAAAGTCTGGACGCAGCAAGTGCGTTATGGTAGTGAATTTTCATAGAAATGATCTGACACAAAATATTTTATTATAACTTTTTTTTCTTGTAACATAGAAACCTAGATTTTGGTGTATAGTTTACTTTTTATATCGTAAACCTACCTACCAAATTTGGTTATCATAGCTTTTATATTTTTTAAGATAAAAAAATTTTTCAAATGAAAACGCAAAATTTTCCCGGAAAACCTTGTCCAATTTTTCTAAATAACGAACTTGTAAAATCCATTTACAAAAGAAAGGTACATGCCAAATTTTATTAAAATCGGCTTATTACTTTTTGAGATATGAATTTTTTTCAAATGAAAAGTCAAAATTTTCTCGGAAAACCTCGTCCGATTTTCTTGACTAACAAACATGTCAAAGCCATTTACAAAAGTAAGGTATGTGCCAAATTTTATTAAAATCGGCTAATTGCTTTTTGAGATATGAATTTTTTTCGAATGAAAACTCAAAATTTTTCCGGAAAACCTCGTCCGATTTTCCTGACTAACAAACATGTCAAAGCTATTTACAAAAGGAAGGTATGTGCCAAATTTTATTAAAATCGGCTTATTACTTTTTGAGATATAAATTTTTTTCGAATGAAAACTCAAAATTTTCCCGGAAAACCTCGTCCGATTTTCCTTACTAACGAACTTATCCAAGCTATTAACAAAAGAAAGGTACATGCCAAATTTTATCAAAATCGGCTTATTATTTTTTGAGTTATCGGTGTGATACATATACATATATATATATATATATATATATATATATATATATATATATATATATATATATATATATATATATATATATATATATATATATATATAAACATATAAAAATTGAAACTGACCCCGGATATGGGTTCTAGGGGTCCTAGTTCGCGCTCATTTGCAAAAATTTTTTCAAAACTCAAAAGTCGGGATCTCCCCATTAGTGAATTTTTTCTACGAAAATTCACTAATATTATGACCAAGATTTTCAGAATGACATTTGAATTTTGACATACCAAAGATAAAAGGTTCACTTGCAGTTTACCACACGGACAGCGTTAGATAAACTGACTGCTGATAGATAGAGTCTGGCATCTTACATGCACGTTGACACTATATTTTTACCTTTCTGCTTTCTTATCTTTGCTAAGCTATTTACTTTTAAACTTCTTCACTGGCCTGGTGCGGCAAGTTAGAAATTAATTTTTTTCACAATTTCTCAATTTCTCATTTTTTCAAATTGCTAGTAGGGGTTGCTGCGCTACTTCGTCGTGAGGGTTTTTCTTCGCCTCCTTCGCCCTCAATGGATAAACCACAGAAAACATTCCTTGGGAACAGTCTCCAAGAAAGTTACGGGACCTGGTGCGAATTCGGGGTTTACAGCGTTTAAATCAGGTATGGTTGCAAAATATGAAAAAGGCTGCTTTTAGAGATCCGACTAAGCTGTTTTTTCGCATTTTCCACTTGTATATCTATTCTATTTTCCCCGTCCAGCACCACTATTCACTCTTGTTTTTTGCATCCAGTACCCCCCCCCCCCCCAACCAGTGCAAAAACAAACTGCAAATTTACTAGACTAATTTTATATCTACTCGATTTAGTGCTGTATTAGTAAAGAAATGAGTTCTTGTATTTTATTTGTCCTTTTTGTAGTACTTTTTTTACTGAAACAAAAATCTTAATCTTATGCAAATTCACTACCATAACGAACTTGCGTCTCGAAACTTTTTATAATTATTAGAACTTATTATTACATAAAATGTTCATAACTTGTGACAAATGATGATATCAATGGTGAGATAATATGTGATATGTGGTATGCTGCTCCGTTTCTTTTTTCCATTTGAATTTGTTTAGTAACGACATCAAAGTATTATTTAACTGCAATCGATATCTGCTTCAACGCCTTGTCGTCCCAACAAGGACATTGTTTACAGCAGCTCTTTAATTTCCAAATACAGACGTAGAGACTTTTCTCTGACTTTTAGTTATTTTGTTCTCTGTAACCGGTTCCGCCGCTTTGCGCGGCATCATCAGATATGATGCGGTAGCACTGTGCAGTTTCGTTGCATAGCAGTCGCATCCATGAGTGCTGGCATCATAACAATGAGGTAAAGTAGTACATGACTATTAAAAAAAAAGTAGCACAGGCATTAACTCCGTCCGAGAGCGTAGACAGGAAATCCCCAATGTAGCTTAAAGTTGCGGTCATTCCGATGAGAGGTTGACATATTGCCAGAAACTGGAAGGATCAGACTGTATATTACCTTCTACGGATTTCGAATACAGCTTTTGCTTGGCCCCAAATAAGCCCTTAACTACCTGTTTCAAGCGCTATATAAAATTTGGGATGGTGTGTTGCTTTGAAGCGTTTTTAGGTATTGAAGCTTGATGTTATTTATCAGCTTCGATTTAAATAATGGTGGATATTTACGATGAGGACGAGAGTAAGTTATACGTACATATTGATCAAGAATTGAAAACAGCCGATAATAAAATATGTCACAAGCTAGATCAGTATCTGAAAATCGGCTCAAAAAACTCCAATCTATCGCATAAAGATGGAAATAGAGACCGTAAAATTAAGTATTTCGAAAACAGTGGTAAAATGTAGTTTCAGTTTTATCATCATCAGAAGGTTCAGATATTAAGTCTATTTGAAGCGCAATTTTGAGTGCTGGATGGTAATCATCCTTCTCCAGCAATGTACCCTTAACATCAGTCGAGACAAGGTCCCGCAGTTTTTTCTAGAATTTCTAATATTGTTAACGTGTTTTAAGTTAACAAGGTTCACAATAGAAAGAAAAATGCGCAGCCGCCGGTTTGTTAAAGTCATCAATGAGTAGTAAGTATGTTAGAAGGTACGAAAGATGCTCTCTTCTCTTAATACCAGGAAAGCGTCTGGCCTTGACGAGATCCCAGCAATTGTTCTCAAAAAATGCGCACCAGAACTTGCTCCTGTCCTGACTCACTCCTGTCTGTTTCAGACATCTTATAATAGAGGCATATTCCCTAGTAACTGGAAAACTGCTCGAGTACAACCTGTCCCCAAGAAAGGATCCAAAGCGCTTCTTAGCAACTACAGGCCTATTTCTATCCCTTCAGTCGCCTCTAAAGTGATGGAAAAGTATATAAACACCGAATTACTAAAATTTCTTGAAAAACACAGTCTAATCCACGACAGGCAGTATGGATTCCGTCAGCGCAGATCAACTGCCGGCCTCCTTTCCTTTGTCACCCATTCTTGGAACAAGTCTATGGAACTACATGGTGAATCCCAGATTGTCGCTTTAGATATATCCAAAGCATTCGACCAGGTCTGGCACGCAGCACTGCTTAATCGACTTATGGCCTATGGCCTACCACCAAAACTCTGAACCTGGACAGCAAACTTACTCTCCAACCGGAGCATTTCTGTTGTCGTGGATGGCCATTCCTCTAAACTATATCCAATTAATGCAGGAGTTCCTCAAGGTTCAGCTTTAGCCCCTACTTTGTTTCTTCTCCACATCAACAACCTCCTCTCTAGCACATCCAACCCAGTTCACAGTTACGCGGACGACAGCACCCTCCACTCAAATATACAATATTTTAAGCCTGTCTCTTTGGCCCAATTAGATGAGGATGGCAAACTCATGGAGGGTTCTGTCTTCGAGGATCTCCAAAAATATTAGACTGGGGAAGTAGAAATCTTGTACAATTCAACCCCACCAAATCTCAGTCTTGCTTTCTTTCTCATAAAAGATACACCAGCCCTCGATCCATCACAATGAACAACCAAGTTATTCAAAGTAATGAGTCCTTTTTACTTGTTAGCATTTATGTGGACCGAAATCTCAATTGGCACCAACATGTCACATCAATTGCAGAAGCGGCTGTTAAGAAATTAGGTTTCCTCTTCCGGGCTCGCAAATACTTTTCACCAGGTAATCTCTATACCTTATATACTTCACAAATAAGACCAAACTTCGAATACTGCTCCCACATCTGGGATGCTGCTGCCGCTTCTACACTCGCTATCGTGGACTCCATTCAGAAGAGAGCTATTCGTCTCATTGGTGATCCTATCCTCACTCAAAGGCTGCCATCGCTTGCCCACCGATGTGCCGTTGGTGACCTCTCTCTTTTATAGATATCTGCACGGGCACTGGTCAGAGGAGCTTTCTTCCATAGTTCCTCCACCTGCTGCCCCCAACAGATCTACCAGGGGAACAGAGCGAATGCACCCTTTTGCTGTCCCAGTCACCAGACATAGAACATCTTGTTATGGCCGCTCTTTCGTCCCGAGGACTTCCAAGTTGTGGAATTCCTTGCCGGCGCATGTTTTTCCTTCTTCTCCGAACCTCCAAACCTTCAAATCCAGAATTAACAAGTTACCTCTTTTCTTCTTGTAGACACCCACGGTACGATAGTATTTAGGCTGTGAGCCCTCGTGGTGTGTTGATGAAAAAAAAAGATGTAAATGCTATAAACTGACAGATACACAACGTATCAAATAAAATGTTAACTGTTTGGACAGACTTACTAGGTACTAAAATTATGTATACTGAGGAATCCTTTACAGGCATCTTTACCAAACAAATTTTTTTGCAGTGGTTGCATTAAACACAAAAGACTGATCCCAGTTTAATATAGAAAGACACCTACTTATACAAATCCGCGAATGGTCTGCCGACCGCATCCATGTAACACGACAACGTACATACATTCTCAGAGCTTTGCCACAGCATATCTATGCTGTGGCTTTGCTTGCTCGGCTCGGCTCTGCGAGGCAGACTCATTCTCTGATTGTTATATTCGTTAGTAGACAAACTCCACACCCATAAGTCTTATGCCGGGTCCAGACCAAGCAGACAAAACAACGACAGGACAAAGACATTCATGTTTCGCGACAAAGTGGCGACAAATCCGATACATTTTTGCAACATCTTTGTCTTATTTTTGGTTTGTTTCCAAATTCGGAGACAAGTTGCAAGTCCCGTCTCGAGTCGGTAAAGATCACAGGGTCTCTGTTTTGTCTGCATATTTTACGACAAGTTGTCGGCGCAGTGTGGACGGTGTGCGCTGAGAAAAGTAGGGAACCAATAAATCAGTGGAAAATCACACATATTTAGTTCTGTTGTGTTGTTGTGTAGTGGAGTGCTAGTGTCTTTGCGAAAAATGTCGGGAAAAAAAAATGGAACACAGAAAATACCTGCAAATAAATAGAATTGTACAGAGAGCATTCTGTTACACTTATATCATTTCTGTAGTAGTATGTCTTTTGGCAACTGCAGGACCAACAAGGCATATTAGATTCTCGAAATCTTCGGTGGACATTTTTAGAAAATTCTTAAAGCTTGAACGAATCTCACCACTTAGACCAATATCATCCTCACGTAACTGAACTAACGATTTATTTATGGAATAACTTTCTCGCTTTTTTAAGCTTGGTCTCATCCAAAAACATTTGCGAGGAGAGAAAGATATAACAATTGGCGGCTAGCAATAAATCTTCATTTTTAAAATTTTCTTCCTGGTGGAAACGCCACATGGTTAAACAACTGATTCGCAACAACTGAATTTTGTTGCACATTTGTCCTTGTGGTGTGGACAGTTTGTCTCAATTTTGTGTTGCCTGAATACCTAAAATTTTGTGTCAATTTTGTCGTGTTTTTGTCTCAAAATCGTGTTCACTTTTTGTCTGCTTGGTCTGGACCCGGCATTAGACTTGTGCGGGGGAAGCTTATATACACACATAATATAAAAACATAAACACACACATACCTTTTTATAAGAGGCGTTGCTCTGCGAGGCAGACTCAAGGGATTCGCTAATTGTTATGTTTGTTAATTTTAGTTATTTAATTGTCGAGTACATTTTTCATTAACTACTGGTTAGCTACTAGCGTGACATTTAGCTTTGCATTTCTTATTGTATTATGGAATTGTATTTAGTTTTCAATAAAACGGTTTCTGTATGTATTGGCTCTTCTCACCCTTCGCTCCCACCTCCTTTCATTATTTGTGGCTGACTTCAGAGGTCACGAATCGCTGATATAAGAAGATAAGAGCTCTTTTCCGGTTTTTTTTCACACTTCAGTGCTTACATAAATTTTCAGTTATGCTGAAATCCACAATTAAAGCCAAGGAAACATCACAATTTTTCAAAAAAGATACCGAAACGACAAAGCAAATAATCAGATTATGTGGGCTATGTGTAACGCCTCCTTTTAATAATTCTTCTTGAACTGTTATTAAAGCGGTTATTAATGTTGACCATCTATATATTTTTGGTGCATTCTGGAGAATTGTAATGGTCATATCGACCTCAATTATTATTGCATGGCAACTTGCCCTGAAAGCATATAAGATGCTCTTCTCATAAGACAATTTATAACGTTAGATTTATGCTGCAAGAGGAATCCATTGTGGATATGACTTTCTAGTAATCTATAGATGTGAAATAGTGAAAATTGGAAGTGTGAAGAAATACTTTCCTTTGTGCTGGTGATGACGTGGCTGACCGACAGATTCGTAAATTCGTGTTGTGTTTAGCAACATTTTGTCAAGGAAATTTCGTATCTGGAAGCTAAGGATTGTAAGAAAATTTCCTTAAATAAGTACAAATACCCACTTTACACATAGATATATAATAATAATAATAATAATAATAATAATAATAATAATAATAATAGTAATAGTAATAGTAATAGTAATAGTAATAGTAATAGTAATAGTAATAGTAATAGTAATAGTAATAGTAATAGTAATAGTAATAGTAATAGTAATAGTAATAGTAATAGTAATAGTAATAGTAATAGTAATAGTAATAGTAATAGTAATAGTAATAGTAATAGTAATAGTAATAGTAATAGTAATAGTAATAGTAATAGTAATAGTAATAGTAATAGTAATAATAATAATAATAATAATAATAATAATAATAATAATAATAATAATAAAATTCCGCCATCGCCGGTCCCAAGCCCGGGATAGAAAGGAGGAGGGGGTGTAGTAACAACCACGTTAAAAAACCAGTGTCTGTCTGACCCGGACGGTAGCACGCTGTAAGGGCCTCTGCCTAGGGTTACAGGTTTATCTGGCCGGTGGGAAGCAGTACTTCCAGCAGTGTGCTCACCGCTACTCGTAACGACGTAGACGGTACAGCCAGCGACGCCAGCTGTCCGCTGTCCAATTTACCCTCTTTTCCCTTAACCATATTACCACAGCATATTGATTATGCTGTGATATTACCTTATTCCTTTCTTCATCCCTACCTGGGCCAGCAGGGTTAATTGGTGGCACACCCATGGAAATGGAGCAAAACCAAAGCCTCGGAAGAATGCCGCTGCCTGAGGTTTGCCAGGGCATGTCTGGAGCCCGCGCTGGACATGACAGCATGCGGGACGTCGGTGGCGGGGTGCTGATGAGGCGGGACTCTGTCATGCAAGAAATTACAGCCCAAAATCAACAGCAGGGAAGCCTAGTAACACCAAGAGCTCCACCCGCTGAGGATGTTGCGCAGGAAAATCAGCCAGCGCTCACCCAGGTGGGATTACCAAGAGGGCGCATGAAATGGACTATAGATATGATTGAAACAATTATGCGCATTTACTACAGAGCAACACAACTCGGACGACATACCATGCCATGCCTCCCGCCATGCTTCTCTGTCGGGGATTTCCACTGTAAAGTTGTTTACCCTTCAGATTCGCGGGCTCGCGAAGTCTGACCTCATTTCAAGCATGGGCTCCTTCACGATCTCCTGAATTTAGCTGTGCCCCCTGAAGCCTGGGTTGATCTTTAGTCTACATGGACATGCCCGTTTCATTTAGCTAACATTGGCCTGCTTTATTGTTAATATATACATTATACATTATTATACAATAAGGAGAGCTGGATAATTTGTCAGATCAATCACACAAATCATATGTACAGTGTGATGATTAAGTTTGGAACATAATTCATAAATGCGTTATTCATTTTTTTCAAGGAAAAACGCTCGAACATTTCATTTTTATCTTTTCAATTGCCAACTTATGACGTAAAAATTACATTTATGACGTCATCTATTTCTTAATGATGACATCATCGTAAGTGTTTTTAAATGATAACCATATGTTTTGCTGTTTCTCCATAGACTTGCTTACCACTTAAATGATGATGACAAAAATGGATAGTTTACATAACAATTTTTTTGAAAAAATAGTATTTTTTTAATTTCAACAACACACCACGAGGGCTTACAGCCTAAATACTATCGTAGCGTGGGTGTTGACAAGCAGGAAAGAGGAAGATTGTTAATTCTGGACTTGAAGGTTTGGAGGTTCGGAGGAGAAGGAAAAACATGTGCCGGCAAGGAATTCCACAACTTGGAAGTCCTCGGGACAAAAGAGCGGGCACAACAAGATGTTCTAAGTCTGGTGACCTGGACAGTAAAAGGGTGCATTCGCTCTGTTCCCCTGGTAGATCTGTTGTGGGCAGCAGGTGGGGGAACTATGGAGGAAAGCTCCCCTGAGCAGTGCCCGTGCAGATATCTATAAAAGAGAGAGAGGTCACCAACTGCACGTCGGTGGGCAAGGGATGGCAGCCTTTGGGTGGGAGTAGGGTCACCGATGAGACGTATAGCTCTCTTTTGAATGGAGTCCAGGATAGCGAGTGTAGAAGCGTCAGCGGCACCGCAGATGTTGGAGCAGTATTCGAGATTTGGCTCTATTTGTGAAGTATATAAGGTATAGAGATTAGCTGGTGAAAAGTATTTGCGAGCCCGAAAGAGGAAACCTAATTTCTTAGCAGCCGCTTCTGCAATTGATGTGACATGTTGGTGCCAATTAAGATTTCAATCCACAGAAATGCCAACAAGTGAAAAGGACTCATTACTTTGAATAACTTGGTTGTTCATTGTGATGGGTCTAGGGCTGGTGTATCTCTTATGAGAAAGAAAGCAAGGCTTAGTTTTGGTATTACAGTAGAATCCGGATTTAACGAGTAGTCAAGGGAGCAGCAATAATATATCGTAAAAACCGGATCTAGTTATATCAGAACTAAGAAGTATCTACAAAAAAGTGTAAGTATGTGCACACAATTATCCACCACAAGCAAACTTTTTCTATTTTTTATTTCCAGTTCTCTATCCCATTCTTCTACTTCAGTTTTAAAAATATCGCCAGTCACCCATCCTTTTTCTTAGGAACATATTTCACCGACAAACTCTTTACATTTTTAAAACATCTTAGTTTTTGCGCTTTGCCAGTAACCAAAAGTCTTCAAAACTCAGAACCATCGTAATTTACACAAACTAGTACCGTCAGTCGTTCTTTGGATAACTTCGCACCAACACATTTTTCGTGTTTTAATTTTAGAGTTTTGCCAACAACATTTTCTTAAAAAATCCTGTCTAGTATGCATTGAATACATCACATGCCTGATATTCCTCGGATGTTTCGGATGTTACTTTGAAGGCAATCAGATGTGACTTGCTTATTTACACATTTCGCTTCCCCAGAAACTTTTCCTAGATTAATTAAATGTCTTAGTTTAAAACGAGACATACAACTTGTAGAACACTGGAAGTTCTCTCCATATCCATTTTTTCTACCAAGAGAAACAGCTTTCTCCTGGAGAAATAGACAACCTATAGCAATGTTTGCGTACCTCTGATATTTGAACCAATCAAACAATCCTTTGTCCAAGTTCTCGATGTCGGTTGCTTTTACACTTTTTCTCTTGTTAGCAATAGTGTTGAAACCACTAGGCTGGACAATAGCATTCTCACATTTTAAAATTATTGATAATGTAGACAATGCAATACCGTACTGCCCACAAACATCACTTTTTTTGTCCCGTTTTCACTTGTTTTAATATCGCCATTTCCTCTTCAATGGTAAGGCGTTTTCTTTTAATGCCGGACGCGAACATTGTGTGAACAAGAATCTATTCACCTGCCTCAAACGTGCGGTGATCGAAAACTGATCGGAATAAAGCGCAAGTTTCAATATTTAAACCGAAAATCAAAAATCCACACAAATCTCCAGTTGTAGCGAACTAACGAACGTTGATTTCAAGTGCTAAGAGGGGCTATATCATTGTCTGAGCGGAAGAACCCATAAATATTTTCTCTTGTGTTGTGTACAGTTAATATCGACATTTTGTCTTCAATGGTAAGGCGTTTTCTGTTCATGCCGGACGCGAACATTGCGTAAACAAGAATCTATTCAGCTGCCTCAAACGTGCGGTGATCGAAAACTGATCGGAATAAGGCGAAGTTTCAAGATTTAAACCGAAAAACAAAAAGCCACACAAATGTCCTGTTGTAGCGAACTAATGAACGCTGATTTCAAGTGCTAAGAGGGACTCTATCATTGTCTGAGCGGAAGAACCCATAAATATTTTCTCTTGTGTTGTGTACAGGTAATATCGCCATTTCCTCTTCAATGGTAAGGCGTTTTCTTTTAATGCCGGACGCGAACACTGTGTAAACAAGAATATATTCACCTGCCTCAAACGCGCGGTGATCGAAAACTGAATGGAATAAGGCGCAAGTTTCAAGATTTAAACCGAAAAACAAAAAGCCACGCAAATGTCCAGTTGTAGCGAACTAACGAACGTTGATTTCAAGTGCTAAGAGGGACTTGGAAGAACCCATAAATATCTTCTCTTGTGTTGTGTACAGTCAAATGTATTACCCATTAGTGTCATGTCCCAGTCAAGAAACATGTGCATCTAGTCCTAGTGGGTCTGAATGGTCCTAATTTTAGATAGAGAGGCAACGAACCTCGCAGAAAGACGAAGCCCTCTTGTTTACTTTCGCACATCTATGTGTCCCAATAAAAATGTGAGCGGTTCAGCGCAATAATTACCTCGCTAAAACCGAAATCGCCTGAAAAGCGGTCTCGTTAAGTCAGAAACATTTTAGCATTGTCTCATGCACAGTCCATTCATATCACTAAAATTTGCTTGTTAAATGAGAAATTCGTTAAATCTGCTACTCGTAACATTCGGACCCTACTGTATTAACTTAAAAAATGGAAACGTAAGTTTAATGGAAAAGTTATTGAACAAAGCAAAGCATTCAAAATTTAGCGCAAATGTTAAAATTGTTCGCCACCCACCTGTTTAGGGAGCGGTGGATAATTAGGGAATAACTTTTAGAACTAGGATAATTTTGACATGGTAACGATGTAACAAGATTTAATAAATAAAATAAAATTCAACAATTCTTACAACTAATTTAACTAAATGAATTTAAAACCGACAAAATCTCTACTTATCTCTACATAATTAAAATCAAAAAATCTCGCGTCTTTACATCTTAAGAATCTAATAAAAAATCTCTCTTAATGTTTACCAACAACATTACTTATAACCTTGCTTGGTCTACATAATTCATAAATTGCAGACCTCATCAGTCAGCATTCCTTATACTGTACGCTGCAATTCCAACTTGTTTATTATTTAGATAAATATGTAATATTATTTCAATGCCAATGTTTATGATATCTATGTGACCTACTTCTACATGAAATATTACATTAATTGTTGTAGCGACTTTTCCTATAACTAATTTTTAATTATAAATTGAATGATATAAAAAAAATATATTTTCCTGATTAGGAGCGGCCGCCTGGATAGTTTTCTGTTCTATGAACCACCACCATGTGACATTGATCCAAGTGTAAACACTTTGTACACTGCGCTCAAATTGGCAATTGGAAAGATAAAGTTGACCTGTCCGAGCGTTTTTCTTCTTAAAGTTAAATAACGCATTTTTGAATTATGTTCCAAACTTTATCATCACACTGTATTTGATATGCATAACAAACACACCGTGAAAATTGTCATTATTTAAAATCATGTTATTATTTAAAATCGGTACTTACCTTTTGAGGCCATCCTAAAGAAACGTCGCTTTTTTTGTGGAAAAACTAAGCAAAGGTAACTGAGATTGTCAGAAAATCAAACACAATATGTTTTTTGAGGTTTCTTTATTATTCGAATAATTTTTTTACATTTGTATAATCAGGAACATTTTGTTGATTTTTTTAATAAAAATTGCGCAATTTTCTATCCCTAAATGAGCTATTATTATCAAATTATTCTTATATTCAAATTTGCAAAAGCTAATTGTCTTATCAAAGCGTCATTTTAACAGACACCAACGTAAGGCCTCTGCAAAAACAACCACCACAATCTCACTTTGAATAGTATTATCAAATTTTCAGCTGCCATTTAGAAAATGAAAAAAAAATCTTGTACTATTTCGGTAAACACCGCTTAGAGATAGGAATGTAAAGGTGGAAAAAACTTGACAATACGTTAGGAGTTTTTCAAATATATCACTATATATGGTTAATTTTCATTATTTTTTTTCTCTCAGAATATATATTTACAAAATCCTACGATAAACTTTTCACTAACTAATTTTATTTGTCAGTCGAAGTGATTGTTCCAAACCACGCAAGAATTAACCATATACAGAACTCGTGTATATTTAATCAGATTTCTCTGCTTAATTTGGTTATTTATGACAATATCATTACAATTTATAGTAAGGCATATATTTTGGGTATATTGCGTAGATATAGTGCTAGAGAGATTAGTCAAACTATAGTAAATAAATATAATTAATAGCTTCCTTAAAATTTCATCCTCGCTATTAGATGATTGCGAAAATTAATAATAAACTTTTCAAAAAGCTACTAAAAATAAAAGCTTTATGTTGTGGAAAAATCAAGAATCGGTTTTATTTATTTAACGATTTGGTTCGCCTAAGAGATTTATGCAGTGCGTTTCAAAAGGAAAGGTCTAAATTAATATTCACTGTTTTTTTTAGGATTTTACAAAAAGAGTAGAAATGGCTCAACTTATATTTTTAGATGTCACCTTTTTAAGTAAAAATATTTCTACCAACCTCAACCCCATTGAAATAGAAAGTGGGGTCGTGTAATACATCTTTTTAACGGAAAAGTATATAGCATGACTTTAATAATTAACCATATCATACATAAGTCATTACAAAATGAAGGATTTCACGTTGGCGAAGTCTATCAAATGTCTACTCTACTGAACCAACCGGAGTATTACAAATAAAGTTGTCACCAATAAGATCGGCAAAAACAATTTTTACCACAATTTTCAATTAGCTGTTAATTTTTTAAAAGTTGACTTTTCTGATGTGGTTTGCACTCCGCAAAACCTGCTTGGTCTAGATTATGCAGAACACCACAACTTTTTGGAAAGTTAAAAATTTCATATTATACTAGGTGTAAAATATAGCCGTGTAAAAGATGCACAAGTTTTGCTGTCCGCTATTATGTTAAAAACAAATGATCGCCTCCCATTATAGATCATAAGTGAGCTGATATTAATATCTCCAGATATTTTCGCCAGTTTTTTTATTAATACCTTTTGGTATTTTACACGTGGCGAAACAAGGAAATTGTGAACATCTTGGGAGCGATATTTTAAAATCATTGTAATTTGGAAACGCGCGTTTTATAGAATGGAAACACAAAATTTTCCGGGAGAACCGGGGTCGATTTTCCTGGATAAAGAACTTATCTAAGCCACTTGCAAAAGGAAGGTACTCATCAAATTTGATCAGGATCGGCCGATTATTTTTTGAGTTATCGGTGTGATATATATATATATATATATATATATATATATATATATATATATATATATATATATATATATATATATATATATATATATATATATATATATTGGAAGAAAAAAATTTAAATTCAAAAGTCGGGATCTTTTTATTAGTGAATTTTTTTAAAGAAAATTCACTAAAAAGTAACAGGTAATTGAAAACTGTGCTAAAAATTGCTTTTGCTGATCTTTTTGTTGACCATTTAAGTTAAAAAATCATTACCTAAAGTCAACCATTGCAACTTCAAGAATAAAAAAAAGTATAGACGCAGCAAGTGCGTTATGGTAGTGAATTTTTATTAAAATGTTTTTAATAGCAAAAATGTGTATTTTTTTATAAGAAAGCAGGCATCAGATTTGGTTACCAGTATAACCTATATAGTAAAAACAATGTGCCATGTTTCATCAAAATAATTTTATTGTTTGAAAATGTACAAAAATTTCCGAAAGTAAACTTAAAGTGTTCCCGGAAAAACTCGTTTATACGTTAACTTTATAGGTTAATAGCAAATTGAGCTATTCAAATATGAAGCATTTGATCAACATGCATTATATTTCGATAGAAAATGCAAAAATGGAATATTAAACTTTTAAACCCAAAAACGACTTTCTTATTAATGTGACGACATGTTCACTAAAACGAATATGCAAATCAATCGACAAACCAAGACTTTAAACAGATTCCACAAAACCCAGTCTTGTGCCGTCTATAGACATATTGAGGTGTGAACTAAAAAAATGACAGGAAATTGTAGTAGAAAACACTAAGATTTGTGACTTGGATTTAATTTTAGGTTATGGTAACTAGATACATCTTTAGTTAACTACAATTCATCGTTGAGTCTATTGTTTACACTTAAATAATCACTACTATTAAACTAAAATAGATCTGTGTATCATCAGCACAAATCTGTGATTTCCAGTGTTGTAGCAATGACAGCAAGTCTGAGGTGTATATAAGAATGAAAAGGGGGCCCAAAACCGAGCCCTGTGGAATGCCAGAAAGAATCAGCAGGTCTCCAGAAAACTTATTGGCAGAAGATATGGACTGACTTCTGTCAGTAAAATAGGATCTTATTTCATTAACTGAACTGCAATCAAATTAGTTCTCTTTACATAATGTTCCGTACCGCTAAACGTGACAACCCTGTCAACCACCACGTGCTAAATATTTAAGATTCATTCATATTATGTAAAAAGAGTCTTGACGCAGCAAGTGCGTTATAGTAACGAATTTTCATAAAAATCTTTCGACTACGAGAAATCCTCGAAAAGTAAAAAAAATGTATCTCCGAAACAAATAAATTTGGTTTGGAGAAATTGCCTTTATAAAGTTTTTGTTACATACCAATGTTGGACCCCACTTTTCGTTTAAAAATGTTGTGAGGGTGGCTTCAAATGGGACAGAGGTTGGTAGGATAATTTTCATTGAAAAAAGTGAGATTTAAAAAAAATAAGTTGATTTCTTTTAGTATTTCTATTGAAAATGATTAATAACAGAAAATTAATTCATTCTTTTCTTTTGAAACGCACTACAGAAACTAATATACAGGAGTCCCGTAATTAAAAGAATACACAGCGACAGTAGACTTCTGGCGTCAGGATATTACAATTTAGGCCAATCTACTCCAGTCCAATTGTTAAGAATACAAAAAAATACAAAGCATTAAAAATTAGATTGCTTTTTACTTATTTTAAAAATATGTTTTATAAACTCAAAAATTAGTAAATTGTGGTTTCCTTCAACGGTAAACCAAAATCCGTTCTCTAGCTGCTATCTAAAATCTGTTTAAGTTACAGAAATAAATCCATTTTAAAATTTTAACTTTAACAGCCTGTATCTGTTTTATTATACACACTTAGTCTATGACAAATTCGCTTAAAATTTGGTCGCTTGATATCGGCTGCTGCTGTGTCTGTAATTAATTACTGAAACACTCTGTATATGGTAATGACATACATATTTTATACATGGATTCATTGCCTTGTTTTAAAGCACACATTTCGTTGCGTGTAATTCTGGATTTTAAAAGCAAATTGAAAAAAAAAAGGGAGCAAAATCAAGAGAAGAGGGGGATCTGAAATAAGTTTTCAACCACACAAAATGTTTACTTAAAACGATAATAGTATTCATTAAAATTTTATTTATGTCTAACACTTTTAACGTTTTACAAAAATCATTATTGCATAAGAGATTATCAAAGAAGCAATGTAAAAAAAGTTTATCTCTGTATATTCTTTCTCTGTTTTACCTGTGATTATTTAAAGCATGATTTGAACATTTACCTTAAATAATTAGTGAATTTTCGTAGAAAAAATTCCCTAATGGGGAGATCCCGACTTTTGAATTTTGAAAATTTTTTTGCAATGAGCTCGAACTAGAACCCCTAGAACCCATATCCGGGGTCAGTTTAAATTTTTATATGTTTATATATATATAAATATATATATATATATATATATAAATATATATATATATATATATATATATATATATATATATATATATATATATATATATATATATATTTGTGTGTGTGTGTGTGTGTGTGTGTGTGTGTGTGTGTGTGTGTGTGTGTGTGTGTGTGTGTGTGTGTGTGTGTGTGTGTGTGTGTGTGTGTGTGTGTGTGTGTGTGTGTGTGTGTGTGTGTGTGTGTGTGTGTGTGTGTGTGTGTGTGTGTGTGTGTGTGTGTGTGTGTGTGTGTGTGTGTGTGTGTGTGTGTGTGTGTGTGTGTGTGTGTCTCACACCGATAGCTCAAAAAATAATAGGCCGATTTTGATAAAATTTGGCATGTACCTTTCTTTTGTAAATGGCTTGGATAAGTTCGTTAGTCAGGACGTTCGTTAGTCGGATGAGGTTTTCCGGGAAAATTTTGAGTTTTCATTGAAAAAAAATTCTTATCTTAAAAAATAATAGGCCGATTTAAATAAAATTTGGCATGTACCTTCCGTTTGTAAATGACTTTGACAGGTTTGTTAGTCAGAAAAATCTGACGAGGTTTTTCGAAAAAATTTTGAGTTTTCATTCGAAAAAATGTTTTATCTCAAAGAATAATGGGCCGATTTTGATAAAATTTGGCATGTACCTTCCTTTTGTTAGTGGATTGGATAAGTTCGTTAGTCAGAAAAATCGGACCAGGTTTTCCGAGAAAATTTTGAGTTTTCATTTGAAACAAATTTTTATCTTATAAAAAATCTATGATAACCAAATTTGGTAGGTAGGTTTACGATATAAAAAGTAAACTATACACCAAAATTTAGATTTCTATGTTACAAGAAAAAAAAGTTATAATAAAATATTTTGTGCCAGATCATTTCTATGAAAATTCACTACCATAACGCACATGCCGCGTCCAGGCTTTTTTGTAGATTGTCTAATTTGTGTTTATAAAAGTAGGTGAATTTGTTCTGTGTAGATAGTAGATAAGGTGTTTTTATAGATTATGTATGTATATATATATATATATATATATATATATATATATATATATATATATATATATATATATATATATATATACATATATTTATAGATTATGTATGTATATATATATATATATATATATATATATATATATATATATATATATATATATATATCACACCGAAAACTTCAAAAATAATAGGCCGATTTAAATGAAATTTCGCAGGTACCATTCTTCTCTAAGTGGCTTGGATAAGTTAGTTAGCCAGGAAAATCGGACCAAGTTTTCCGGAAGAATTTGGGTTTTCTTTAGAAAAAAAAATATCTCCGAAAATACCCAAGCTATGGTAAGCAGATTTGGTACGCAGTGTCATATTATAAAAGTTCGGGACGCAGCAAGTGCGTTATAGTAGTGAATTTTCATAAGAATTCTAAACTTTTAGTAAGATATTTTATTAAAACTAATTCTTTAAAATTTAAATGGACCTTGGAGATTGGTTTTAGAGTCCCAGTTAGCGATTATTTGAAAAAAAATATTTTCTATGGAGTTAGAAAATTTAAATTTGGTAGATATAATATGTAATTCTCTTTAAAAAAAATGTGTTACAAATTTTATTAAAGTTACAAAAGTTTTTCAGAAAAAAATATTTACAAAGGAACTGTACCTGCAAAATTATAAATATGGCAGGTATTTTTCCTTATTAATTACTTAGGTGGTTTCGTCCACCCAATCGAACTAGTCTTTGCAAACAATAAACAACAAATGGGTTTTTTAAAACAAATTTCTAGTTATCCGCGAAGCTCATTATGTTATTTTTCTTTAATTTAGTACCCACGCTGCGTTTACATAGGTTTTACTATGGTTCAAGATTGAAGATTCTAGCTTAATGGAAAATTTATCGAGTTATCGGATTTGAAAATTTTTTACGAAAATTCTCTACCATAACATACTTGCTGCATCCAGACCCTTTTTAACACTTATTTACTGTTGCTGTAGCCATACTTTTTTAAAATGATAACATACTGCATCTTACTATGTAAGACTGACAAACAGGGCAACCTCAAAATCATTTGTGGAAAAATATTTAAAAAAACGAAATGAGATAAGAATTTAAACACAAATTGAAAATCATCATCCTTCCCCTTCTACATGCCTTTCCTGGCATGTTTCTGAAAAAATTTTCCTCAACACTCCCCATGTGCTAATCTGCGAATTTACCAAAAATTTTAATTATATTTACAAAAAGAATGCACCTGTGAAATTAAAGGTGGCAGGTAAGTATTTTTTCCATATTAATCGCTTGGATGAACCGTTTTATTCAACTCAATCGTACCAGTTTCTGCAAACAAAATAACAAAAGGTTTTTAAAACAAATTTGTAATTATCTGTAAAGCTCATTGTGTTATTTTTAAAACTTAGTACACCCGCTGCTTGTATATAGGTTTTACTATGTATCAAAACTGAAGATTCTAGTTTAATGGGAAATTACGTTATCACCATTGAAATATTTTAATGAAAATTCGCTACCATAACGCACTTAAACTCTTTTCAACACTTATTTACTATTGCTATATCCATACGTTTTGAAGATGAAATAAATATGAGCAATACAAAATTTTGAAATTAAAATTTTAATAATTTAACCTGAATATCTGTTTATATAATTTAAACCATGTACGCAGTTTCATTACTTCAAATTTTCCATACACCACATGTAGAGTTAAAACTAAAAGTAAACAATAAGTACCTAGATATTATAATTACTTACTGTATTAGTTTGAGGTAGGTATATTTCTTTTTGAAATAATTTTGTTTCACTTTGGTTATACCTACCAGTGAATTCTGTGTAGAGTTCACTAGGTAACACATTCAGTTTACCTTTATTATTTGTTTCATTGGATGATATAATTATAATATACTGCTACAGTCCACGGCCGAGGACATTTGTTAACGTTAAGTTAAAATTAAAAGTTGGGTTATTATTTACCTACTATTTGTATTAACCTTAAAGTATAGGTAATTGTTTTATATTATAGGATTCTAAGGTGTTGGCAATTAGCATTAGCGGAGTGTATTTTGAGGTTATGCGATGAGCAGAGCCTACAATGTTCTCTCATGACAATATATATATATATATATATATATATATATATATATATATATATATATATATATATATATATATATATATATATATATATATATATAATAAAACGTATGTCTAGATTGCTTTTAAACAAATTGAATCACTCAATAAATTTTTTATAGTTTATAGAGAGGTATCGATGGTGAGACTTTGCAAAAAAATTTTCGAATTAGGACCCCTAAAACCCATATCCGGGGTCAGTTTCAATTTTTATATGTGTATATATATATATATATATATATATATATATATATATATATATATATATATATATATATATATATATATATATTTATACTTTATTGGCTGAAATTACACAATACGTCTATACAGTAAGTACATTTTGACTTGTGTAGTATATAGTGACATAATTTAAACAGTTTATTCTAAAAATACTTGACAGTGCATTATCCAAATATGACATAGGTACTTCGAATTTTGACAAACCATTTTAAAAAAACTTTTTGTACCATTTTTTCTTCCATCTTAAATATTTGCAAACAATCCATTTGAAATAGAACCTAGTTATTATACTCAAGCATAAATTTACATAAGAGCTTATAAGTTTTTCATTATAACAATTTTGTAATGTTTTCGATAGTCCAGTTCGTTAAGGCCCGTGTACGTTACGTAAACATGCTGGTTCAAATCCATGTCTGTGAAGTTTCTTTTTTTAAATTTTGAAAATTCTTTATACTTTTTTTTTACATTATATGATCATACTCTTTTATTCTTTATAAAGTTTATATGCTGCTTCCATTCATCCCGTTGAAAGTTAAATACACTTCAGATGACTAACTTGAGAAAAGTGTATTCAATCAGTGTTTCGAAGTTTCGTGTTCTGAAGTTTCGCCTGGACCTTAAAAAAATTAAGTAATGAAATAAGAACTCCTAAGACTCTTGATTCAAATCTTAATAGCAGATCAGGTTGCTTTTGTGGCTCTAACTTGGTTAAACCATTCCATACTTAATACAACTTTTTCTGTGGCTCCACAAGTGATTGTTTTCTTTACGGCAGCCGGTTTTGCTTTTGGCGGCATCGTCAATCAAAAGAAATTTCTCTTTGTGGACCCACAAAAGAAGTCTACGTCTGTATTTAGGTCAGGATGTATAAATTTATTAATTTATTTCATTAGCAAATTTTGATGTACAAAATGTGCTTATAATAGCAAACTTTTTAGCGAATTTTCTTGAAAGAAAATTTTGTTTCAAATTTTGATGGAACATATTTTTACTAAATTCGTATAAAGTAATTGAAATGAACTTTCTTACAAAAAATGTTTAAGGAATTTTTTGTGAAAATTATTTATCTAATTTATTACGTAAAAGTTTGCAACCAATTTTTGTTGAAGTACTTTCTAGCAAATTTTCATTGTAAACATTTTTTAGCGGAATTTTTATCCAATTAGCCTAGAAAAAATCCGCTTATGGTGAGATTACAACTTTAAGACATTTGAAAATTTTCTTCAAGTATTAACCATATTTCAATTTTAATTATCTATTAGGTATATAATTTGAATGTTATGAATTTTTTAGCTAATTTTCGTGGAAAAATATTAAGTAAAATTGATTTAGTGTTTTTGAAGAAATCATTTTTTTTTGTAAGATTTTTGTTGGTAATTAATAATAAATGTTTAACAAGTTATTGTAATAAAAATATTTCACATTTTCGGGAAAAATAATTGTTTAGCAAATTTGCATAAAAACATTACATTACCAATTTTTGTAAAGAAAATGGCGAATTTTTGTTAAAGAAATTGTTGCAAATTTTCATGCAAACATATTTTTTGAAGTTTGGTCAAACATCTTTTTGTGGATAATTACATCTTAACAGGTGTGTAAATAACTCGAAGAGGTTCGTTGCCCAGGAAATCCCGAGCAGTTTAAGTTTATTTACGGAAAATTATTGTAGTTTTTCAAACGATAAAATTATTTGGATCAAATATAGTACATTGGTTCTTCTATATAGGTTGTGCCAAATTATATCTCAATTGGGGCTCCTGCCTAGTCTTCCTTGACACCACAGATGCTATGAAAGCCGTGTTACTAAATTATAACCCCACTATTAAATTCACTATGTGAAAACTCCTACATATAATCTAGCAAAGTGGTTGTCAAATGAGTTTAAAAACCTACCTATTAAACAAAAAAGCTGCTCGGTGCTAAATTCACTTGAATTTATTAATAAAGTTAAAGATGTAAAATTACTGGAAGGTGAGATTTTGATATCATTTGACGTGGCGTCATTATTTCCTAGTGTACCCACAATACAAACGCTGGAGTATTTGGAACAATTGTTAAAATTGAACAATATAAGTGAAGACGTTTGCAAAGAATATTTAACTCTAACTAGCCTTTGTATAAAACAAAATATTTTCCAATTTGACAATGAGTTTTTTGAACAAACTGAAGTGACGGCAATGGGCAATCCATTATCTCCTTTTATTACAGACCTCTTTATGAGTAGATTTGAGACGGATTTAAAAAAATGGCATTTCCCTGTTCGGTTTCGTTATGTGGACGATATTTTTGCAGTTTTTGACACAAATATAAGCAAGTTGAAGAATTTACTGAAAAACTAAATAGTCAATATGATTCAATAAAACCTACCCACGAAATAGAAATCAACAATAACTTCATTTTCTCGATGCACTAGTTATTTAAAATAATGACTCGCTTCAATTCGATGTCTACAGGAAGGAAACTGCCACTATTAGTTACATTTCAAATGACTCACATCATACGTTTCCACAAAACACGTCTAGTTTAAAATTTTGGTAAATATATTGACAAATTTTTCGTTAAGTAAAAGTAGATTTAATATAGAATTAAAGTACATAAAAAACGTAGCGAGATATAACGGTTATTCGAATTGTTTAGTGGAAAATTTGGTTAACAAACACAGAACCAAGAAAATGATATCTGAATGCACGACATTTAAGAAAGATAAAATAGAGAAAAAAAATTGTGTGCCTACCTTAGGAACCACGTATCACAAAGGGTTTGGAAAGTATTTTTAAGAAAGCCGATTTACATTTGACTTTTTCGACGAAAAGTAATTTAAAAAATTTGTTGGGTAATACGAAAGACAAAAACAAAGCCACTGAAATGGCGGGTATTTATGAGATAGGTTGCAAAGATTGTAATCTTAAATACGTGGGTCAAATCAAGAGAAACATAGCCACCAAATTTCGTGTACATCTCGCACATTTACGATATGGTAAGGAAGACAAATCATGTGTGGCACGACATATATGGGATAATAATCACCACATTGACAAGAAAAATTTGAAACTGGTCAAGAATGTTAGACATCAAACTATGCTTGACGCTTATGAAAGCGTATATATATATATATATATATATATATATATATATATATATATATATATATATATATATATATATATATATATATATATATATATATCTCAATTAAGAACAAAACGTAATTGAATCGCACCGGCATCTTTGATTTTAAGCCCTTTATTCTCAATTTGTATTTGATCAGCTAAACACTCCTAATCTGTCGGGCACAATAATAAAGTATTGTCCATAACTCGGCTGGTCTATACAGACACTCGGCTCTACGTTGAGTTCTCAACCTAAAAATCCCCTATCGTTTTCTTTGTATCTAAGAAATCGATATAAATACTTGTTTTTATGTAGAATTTTAGTTGGAATATTCATCCTCTGTTAAAGTTAACATTGTATGCGAAACAGTCGTTTTTGCTTTAAAAAAGATGTGCGGCAATAATTGGTTTGTTCGCCAGATGTGCTTGTCGGTGCGCATCACGGGCTCCAATATTCACATAGTGAATTTATAGATCAAAAAAGAACGTGATCTTTCTTAAATAAAGCGGCACCTTTCATTTTAAGCCCATTATCCTTTAAATTAAATAAAAGCCCATAAATTTGTCAACTAGAAGATTAAAGTGGTTCGTCATCCTCGTCCGTGCAATATAGACACATTAGACAAACGATGGGTCTCCGACTACAATTTGTGCCTTCGACTTAGTTCGTCTATCTAGGTATGATATAAATACATTTATAGCTGTCAATTTAGTTTAGAATTGTTCATACTCTGATGATGCTAACGTGGTTAGTGAAACGATTGTAAGGTTTTAAAAAAATATGTGTTGTGGTGATATGGGCTCTCCAATTGTACTTACCCACTACAAAAATTATTGATTTTTCCATCCAAATACTCTTAAAATTTCTATTAATTTAACAAAAAAATTGTGACATTTCATTTGAATTTGACAAACAACTTATTGAAATGTGGAAAGAAGCGTATCAAAAATTGATGATATCATTTTTTTGGAATAATATTTTTAAATCGTGTTGCAATTTTTCTATTTTCGACTTTTCGTACTGTTATTATTAGTAAAATACATATAACTAGTTGCCAGCTGCCAGCTTGTAGACTTTTAAAATTATACTTTATCTAGTGACGTTTTCTCTTAGATTCAGCAGGAAGTATCAAACCCCCAAAATTTTCTTCTGAGATTTTTTCGTCCACTGTTTGGAAAAAAAATGACTTCAAATGATACTGTGTGAACTAAAGCATCTCCATCAAAAGTCGTATAAAGATTTTCTTACAGAAGCTCATATGGAACATGAAATTGTCGAGGAAATATAACCAGAATAGACGGCGGGCGTCTCCTTCATTTCTGTGAAAGGACCAAATAGACCAATACATAACTCAATCTGCGTGCCAGAAACTTTTAGAATAAATAGCTTTTGATATCGCATGACTCGCTCTCTTATCTAATACACAACAATTCAGAACTTGAGGCAATGCAGACGATATTACTTCATTCCTATATTTTGTGTGTGTGTGTGTGTGTGTGTATGTGTGTGCACGACTTGCATTTACAAATGGAACTCGTCTCCCACTTGCCTTTACGTGCATTATAGGTATACGTACAGAAGAAGTAAAGAAATTGCAGCGAAAAGTTTTTCACGAACTTCGGTACTCTAGACGTGCTAGATTCCTTGATATCTTATCCAGTATTAGTTTTATACTGGCAGTAGCAGTCCAGGCGAAACTTCAGTTAAGATTAAAGTTTAAGCGAAAGTACTGATTGAATTCACTTTTCTTAAGTTAGTTATCTGAGGTGTATTGAACTTTCACCGGGATGAATAGAAGCAACATATAAACTTTATAAATAATAAGAATGTCTGGACGCAGAAAGTGCGTTATAGTAGAGAATTTTCATAAAAATATTTTTAATGGCAGATATGTTTTTTTTAATGAAAACAGACATCAAATTTGGCTAAATATTTGTTACACAAAATTCTGCTAACAGCGTACATAAATTCAAATTATATACCTAATCTGTAATTAAAATTGAAAATAAAATAATTTGCACAAAAATCCATTAAAACCTTATTTTCGACAAATTTCATTTAAAAAATGTTCCATCAATTGAATAATTTTTCATACAAAAATTCTCAAATGTTTCTTCAAAGAAAATCACTAAATTCATTTATAAGAAAATTCGCTATTAAAATAAGATTTTGTACAAGAAAATTCGCTAATATAAATAAATAAAATAACCTATATAGTAGGAACAACGTACCATATTTTATCAAAATAAGTTGTTTGAAAATGTACAAAATTTTTTCGCAAATAAACTTAAAACGTTTCCGAGAAAACTTGTTTCCTAGCTGACGAATCTTAGGTTAATAGTAAATTGCGTTATTGAATCTTGAAGCATTTAATGAAAATTCGTTACCAAAACGCACTTACCGCATTTCGATGAAAAATGCAAAACTGCAATTAGGAATGTTCAAAAAAAATTGTAGGTATCACCAACGACTTATGGGCCACCCTGTGATTGTCAAAACAATTTTATAAGATGCAGCACAAGATACCCTATAATTAACGTATACAATTTCTTCTCATATCTTGCATAATAACAATTATATTGAGCTTTATCGTAGAAATGCGTCACACTGCAATTTTGTCGTTTAAAATCGCGACTTTTTACGTTTTGAGGAAATCCCCGATTTTTTTTAGATGTCCTGAAACTTACAGACTTAAAGTTTGGTAAATGGTTCACCCTTTATATATATATATATATATATATATATATATATATATATATATATATATATATATATATATATATATATTCGAAACTGACCCTGGATGTGGGTTCTAGGGGGGCCTAGTTCGCGCTCATTTCAAGAAATTTTTTCTAAATTGAAAACTCGGGATCTATTCATTAGTGACTTTTTTTTCAGAAAATTCACTAAAACATGCACTTGAGGCCACGGGAAAAGTCTACGACTGAATTTTGGTACATAGGACACTCTTTATGACAGAAACCGTACCAAGTTTGGTTACTTTGTTATTTTCGGAGATATAATTTTTTTCGAAAGAAAACACAAAATATTCCGGGAAAACCTAGGCCGATTTTCCTGACTAACGAACTTATCCAAGCCATTTGCAAAAGGAAGGTACTCACCAAATTTAATCAAAATCGGCCCTTTATTTTTTGAGTTATCGGTGTGCTACATTATATATATATATATATATATATATATATATATATATATATATATATATATATAATATATATATATATATATATAAAATTGAAATTGACTCTGGGTATAGGTTCTAGAGGGCCTAGTTCGCGCTCATTTGAAGAAATTTTGTCAAACTTCAAAAGTCGGGGACTTCTCATTAGTGATTTTGTAAAAAGAAAATTCACCAAAAGAAAGTGTCTGCCAAATTATAAGTGTGGCAGGTATTTTTCCTTATTAATCGACTGAATGATTTCGTTTTAGCCAATCTAATCGAACCGACTTTGTCAACAACAAATAAATTTTTAAAAACATTTTTTTTCTTTTTTATCAACAATAAAAAATGTTTGCTAACAGTTATAATTTTAGACTCAAAGGCGACAAAGTTATCCAGGAATTTTAAAGACAAATAAGAAAGTTAGTGAAAAATGAGAAAGTTTGTGAAACCAAACAAAACGTTACATGTGCATCGCGCGAAAATAGAACACGGGCCGCCCGCGTGTAAGGCGAACACTGCACCTCGACCACGGAAGCTAGCAACGAAATGGTTCGTTTGCGCTACTTATAAACACGACAACTTGCCCCAGGAAATTTTATATTATATTCTAAGAGTAAATTATGTAAACAGCTAATTACAGGATTAACAAACTATTATAAAATCATTTTTATAGAGACGTGAGCCTAATTTCTTTACAATATTTAGTTCACGTTTTCTTTCTTTTATGATAGTTGCGTAAAAATTGCTTTATTGCCTTCCCTAACCCTTGATATTTCCCTTATATGCTACATTTTCAGTCTTAAATTTCAACAGTGTCTTTTAAAAATGTATTGAATCCGCCCACTTTTACAATTACATTTATTTTAATTTCATATCATCTGTCATTCTGACGTCGTAATTGTTGACAAGGATTTTAGGGGTCGAGATTTCTCGACCGCTAGTTCGGGTAGTATGTTTTACCCGTGTTATTTGTATTGTTTGGTCCTGTAATATGTATCAAGCTACGAATGGCAACTAACTACTATGTTTTTGTCAAATATTGGACTTTAAGCACTCAAAGACAGGAGATGAGGCTGCAAAGCAGCGAAACCGGCTACAGGAAAGTAAACGAACATTTTCGAAGCCAGAGAAACAATCTCTAGGTCTGTATTTAGTATAGAACGGTTCTGCCAAGTAAGGACCAAAACAATTAATGAATTGGGACACTTAATATTAATAAAAAACCTATTTTCAGTTTTATTGTTTTTTATTACTTATATTTTATTGTGACCTCATCTATGGGCTATGCTGTAAATTAGTTTGCGTAAAATTTAATGATATATAACACCAACTTTTGAGAGAAGGAAAATAAATAGCAAAAGAATGTATGTTGCCTGGCTATTCTAGACATCCTGTGTAAATTATTACGTTTATAAAAATTAATTTGGTTTCAATGCATTTATAGGTTTAATAAAAAGGTCAGTAATTTTTTATAGAAAGTGAAGTTTTAAGGAAGATAATTATGAACGACGTTATATATATATATATATATATATATATATATATATATATATATATATATATATATATATATATATACATATATATATATATATATATATATATATATATATATATATATATATATATATATATATATATATATATATATATATATATATATATGTTTGTGTGTGTGTGTGTGTGTGTGTGTGTGTGTGTATATTCAGGGTGATTCTCTATTATTGCGAAAAATTTCAAGGAACGATTTCTTGTAAAAAACTAAAGGGGGTTTTTCATATAATTTTTTTCCAAAAACGTCCTTTTGGAGTTACACCCCTTCATAAGTGTAGCATAAAATGAGGTTTTTATTTGATTTCTCAGATTTGAAGAAACATGAAGGAATATCATTTTCCATATAATTTTACTTTATGAAAGCCTTTTTACTTCAATATTGTTATTCCTCTCTCACTCCCAGAAGGGTTGAAAATTGCAAGCCTTAATGTACATTTTTGTGGAGTTCCAAAATTGCAATTTTAAAAATGCCCTTTTACAGCATGACTCGATCCAAACCATTTTAGTCTCGCATTTTTTTCGTTAAATGTACCGTTTTTGAGCAAAAAATAAATAAGATACACGTCGTACAATAAAAAAAAAAATAGTAAGTGTAACATTTAGTTTTAGTGAATTTTCTTAGGAAAAATTCACTAACGGGGAGATCCTGACTTTTGAATTATGAAAATATTTCTTCAAATGAGCGCGATCTAGGGCTCCAAGAACCCATATCCAGGGTCAGTTTCAATTTTATATGTTTATATAAATGTGTGTGTGTATCACACCGATAACTCATAAAATAATGGACCGATTTTGATAAAATTTTGCGTGTACCTGCGTTTTGTAATTGGCTTGGATAAGTTGGTTAGTCAGGGAAATCGAACCAGGCTTTCCGGGAAAACCTCGGGTTTTCTTAAAAAATAGAAAAGCTATAGTAACCAAATTTGGCACGTAGGTTTACGATATTAAAAGGAAACTATATACCAAAATTTACATTTAAATGTTACAAGAAAAAAGTTATAAAAAAATTTGGTGCCAGATCATTTCTATGAAAATTCATCACCATAACGCACTTGCTGTGTCCAGATTTTTTTATTTTATTGAGAATTATTTCGTGTAAAAAAATCAAAACAAAACTACAAGAACTGTGCGAAACGACCACTTTTAACTTCAATACAAGCTTCTGTCCCGCAACGCATTCATTCGTGAACACGCTCAAAAATGCCCAGAGTCTGTCCAATCTTCTCACAATATGCGATAATGCGATATTGCAATTCCTCCACATTCCCAATTGGAGTCGTGTAAACCAATTGTTTAAGATGTCCCCAGAGGAAGAACTCGAGAGATTTTAGCTCTGGGGACCTTGGAGGCCAAGGTTGTGCCTCTCCTCGACCTATCCATTGGCTTGGATATAAACATTCACAAACTGCCGATCAACCAAACTGAAATGTGCTGGAGCACCGCCGTGCATAAACCACATTTGTTGTCTTACCCGAATAGGAACTTCTTCAAGCATTGTTGGTTAATCTTCTTCAAGAAATCGGCAAAAAATTTCTCCATTCAGTCTCATAGCTAGAAATAATGGTCCAATCAGAAGTCTTCAACAATTCCCACCCATCCATTAACAGACAACTGGTGTGTTTTGTTTCTTTAACGTCGGCCCATTTCCGCGACTATGGCCAATCACCGAGGCCAGAGAGCAGTTTCACCTCACTATCCTGGAAATTTTGCGAACTCCTGCCTTTCTGTGAGGAGGGTAGGGATCTTTAACGTGCCCAATATCGCATGGACATGGGACCGACGGCTTTACGCCCCCTCCGAAGGGCGGAACGTGCATACATTCAACTTGCTCAAATACAATGCCTCGGTTGATTTTAATATTGAAGTTTGTACTGAAAAAGTGAAAGGAGAACCCTGGGATCGAACCTAGTACCCTTCGGTTCAGAGGTACACGTTCTTGCCCCTGAACCACCGAGGCTCTCAGAAAACTGGTGTTAATGACGTGTTTCTGTCAACGCATGTGGGTTCTCATTAGTCCATATGTGGTTGTTATGAAAATTAGTTAGTGGATCCTTAGAAAAGTCAGCCTCGTCGGTAAAGAGAATTTTCGTTAAAAATTAAGGACTTTGCTGTATATTTTCTTGCATCCATCGATAAAAAGCCGCTCTTTTCGGAAAATTATCGGACAAGAGTGCCTGCACGCGCTAAATATAACAAGGGTACAAAAGCTGCTTCTTTAAAATTCCCGAAACTGTTGACTTGCTAAAATTAATGTATTAGCAATCTTTCTCGTGCTTGTTGTAGGGTTATCTTCGATTTCATTAAGCGCCTGTTCTTCAATTTGAAGAGTAACTGTTTAAGGGTGCCCATTTCCAGCAGTATTTTTTTTAAACTAGCACTTTCACTCAAACTGATGTAAACGACTAAACAGGTACGATGCGGAATAACGCGATCAGTATAACGTTTTTCATAAAGGCGCCTGGCTGCTAATGCGTTACCGATAGAAAGGCCATAAACGAAGTGTGTGTGTATTGTCGTGTTTTATGGCTGCGGTCGTCAGACCATTCGCACATTTTTATAAACGAAGTGCATATTGCACATTTCACTATTTGTGCAGTTGTACATTTTAAAGACCATGTAACACAAAACTCGTGTCAATTGGCTTTACCGATACACGGTGAATATTAATGCAATGATTATCAGCTAAAATTCTTGATAATTTATTACCTTTTAAAAAAATTAATGTTGCAAAGAACACAGTGAAAACTAATTTGACGCTGACATTTCTTATCACTTTGTTTATTCTATGACATGTATTTTATTATTTTACACAAAAACTGTACGTTTCACTGAAAAAAAGGAAGAGACTAAAATGGTTCGAAGTGAGTCAGGCTGTAAATAGGCATTTTTCAAATTGCAATTTTGAAACTCCACAAAATGTACAATGAAAAACTTCTTAAGGGTTGCGATTTTTAACCCCTTCTTAGGGTAGGAGACGAATAAGGAAAAAATTTATTCTTTCATGTTTCTTCAAATCTGAGAAATTACATAAAAACCTCATTTTATCCTACACTTTTGGAAATAATTTTGCATGAAAACCCCCTTGAGTTTTTGACAAGGAATCTCCCATTGAAAGTTTTTTCAATATTAAAGAATTACCCTGTATATGTGGTCTTTATCAGTACGTTACAAATTTATAGGACATGTAGGAAATCCATAAATGGACTGAAAATGTTCCATGTACATGTGTCGTTGGAGCTTTAGTTTTCGAGATACATGGTGTTAAATTCGTTCGAAAAATTTAATAGTTTTTGAATGTCTAAAAATTGGCAGATCTAAATAATTAGAAATTTCTTACAGTAGCTGTGCTAATTGAAGTACATGATTTGATACTCCTTATGAAAAATTATTCAATCTAGTAGCGGAGATCTGGGTATGTTGTTAACTTTTTTAGTGAATTTTCCTTAAAAAATTAACTAATGAGGAGATCGCGACTCTTGAATTTTGAACAACATTTTTCAAATGAGTGCGAGCCAGGACCCCTAGAACCCATATCCGGGGGCCAAGTTCAATTTATATATATATATATATATATATATATATATATATATATATATATATATATATATATATATATATATATATATATATATATATATATATATATATATATATATATATATATATACCACACAGATAACTCAAAAAATAATGAGCTGATTTTGGTAAAATTAGGTGAGTCCCTTCATCTTATAAGTCGCTTGGATAAGTTCGTTAGCTAGGGAAATCAAGCCAGTTTTCTTTCGGAATATTTTTAGTGAATTTTCATTAAGAAAATTCACTATTATATCTCCGGAAATACTAAAGTAAGAGCAACCAAATTTGGTCCGTCGATTTATATAATTAAAAGAAAATTTCACACCAAGATATAAATCTGCAAGACAAAAAGTTATAGCTGGTCATGGTTAATTTCTGACAAAACGAAAACGTAAGATGACTTTTCTTCCCAAAACGAAAGGAGGTATTTATAAAAATGTCACATTTGCATTAAAGTCACATAGAAATTACTAAAAAAAGTCTGGACGCAGCAAGTGCGTTATGGTAGCGAATTTTCTTAAAAATGTTTTTAATAGCACATGACTTTCAGGTAAGGTCTCTTCTTGCAACATTTTATTTTCACAATCCGTATTTGTTTTACGTTCGTTGTCTAAATATTGACAGTTTTGACGTTTCAAATTGCGAGTTTGACGTTTTGAGGAAAACTCTAAAATTTGTTTTTTTAGCTGCCCATAAAGCCTTTAAAGCTAGAGACGTAAATTTTGGTACAGCGTTTATTCTTAATAATACAAACACGAGTACCAAATTTGGTTGCACTTACTGTGTTATTTCCAGAGCTATACATTTTTTTTAGATAGAAAACACAAAAAATTCCGGGAAAACCTGGTCAGATTTTCCTGGCTAACGAACCTGTCCAAGCCACTTGAAAAGAAAGGTACTCACCAAATTTGATCAAGATCGGTTCATTACTTTTTGAGTTATATATATATATATATATATATATATATATATATATATATATATATATATATATATATATATATATATATATATATATATATATATATATATATATATATATATATATATATATATATATATATATATATATATATATAAAAACACACGTCTCCTCATTAGCGAATTAAAAAAAAATTGCTAAAAGGTAACAACAGACCCACATCTCCGCCACTAGATTAAATGATTTTTCATGAAGAGTATGTACTTCAATTAGCATAACTACTGTAAAATATTTCTAGTTATTCCGATTAGCCAATTTTTAGATATTAAAAAAATATTAAATTTTTTGAACGATTTCAATTAGTATGCCGTACTGAAGAGCTCTAATGAGAGCGAAACCGGTCTACGGTTCTAATTGTTGCGAGAATGCATCTAGCCTTACATAATTTGTCCCTATATTGGGGTAGAAATGGGCCAGCGCTGACAATTTTCTAAATTGTTAGTTAGTTGTATACAGTCTCTATTTTTATTAAGACTGTGTTATTTGGAGCTGGCGTGACAACATACTACTTGATTCCGCAACTAGGTGGCGGCACGTCCACCACTCACATAGTGTTTCAACACTTTGTATCTCAAAAACTAAAGCTCCAACGACACAAGTCTATAGATAATTTTCCGTCTATTTTGCAATTCCTACATGCCCAATAGATTTGTAAAACGCATTCATTAATACCCTGTATATAACGGCGAACAAATAAAATAACAAAGATTCTACTTAAGTCGTCACTATTGCCTGTAAAAAACGTTATGTAAACTGTCGACCACATTGCATTGCAAGAAACTTATTTAGATACAAAAAAATGCTGCAAAAATATAGGTTAACTAATCTCTCTTCAATTTAAAGTGAAGCTATTTGTCTATGAGTATTATTTAATATACGGACTAGCATATTCCTTTCTTTATATATTTCACACTGAGACTTGTTATTGCATAGTTTGACGAAATTTGTATGTATATTATTGTGATTCCTTTGCTTATTGTCACAATGTTTGTATTTTACACTTGAAAAAACATGAAATTCAACAATTCGAAAAAACAAACAATATGTATATAAAAACAATATACACACGTACATAACAACACATAAAACGAAGAAGACACAAAGACATATTAAAATTAAAATTACCATTATCCTAACTAAAAAAATAATCACAGTTATAAGAATGGTAAAATAAATCACATATTTTAGGAAATATTCCACGTTTGGCAACAACGCTTTACTGTTTGCTCTGAAAATTCTAGGAATGATTATTATACACTTATTGTTAATGCACTGATTGAAAAATAATTATAAAGTGTCGTTGCCACCTTGTCGAATTTTTCCCTTAAAACGAAGTAAAACAATTAGTTATAATGTTCGCTATCCTAATGGAATGTTTGCGTTTTTATACAAGGCTCCATTGTGTTTATTTAAAATTAGCTTCTATATTTTATTGGAAAGTTCACAATTCCAACTCAATAAGTTTTTACCTGCCAGCTTGTGAACACACTAATTACACCATTATATAGATCGAAGTGACAATATGCCACAGAATGTTGACTCTCTGAGAGTATTTCTATATTTTAATTACATCATTTGTGAGTTATTATATTATTAAAGTATTACAAACTCACAAAATATTACAATAAACAGACAGCAGATAGAAATGGTTTAACAAAATTTCAGACCAATATATCTTGTTTTTTTCGACTACTGTAATTTCTGTGCAGTTATTTGTTGAAAATGATACTTTGCTTCTAATTTCAATTTTAAATATATATCCTCGCTTTTCTCTGCTAACTGAACAGCTGTGCTCTTTAATAGATTTTTTTGCTGGTTGGGTATGTTGTTAATGTCAAACTGGAAACGCTCAATTTCAACCGACAGACTTCAGATGTACAGGGTGAGTATTATAAATGATAACCTTCTTTTATTTTCGTTATTTCTGGGCGAATTGATCCGTTCAAAAACTTTGTTAGAACAATTTTTAACGTAGTTTCTGAATCTGCTAACGCTTTTCAAGCATTTTGAAAAATGTACGAGGTGGAAAGAAAAATATAGCATTTTTAAATGGAATGCCCTGTATTTTTTTACATATTATAATTTGCCGTTTTTTTCTGATTACAAAAATATATAGTTATAGCACAATTGGATACGCAGTTTTAAAATTATGATGATATATGTAAAACGACAAATCTGTTTACGTATTACTCAATAATATACAAAGTAGCCTTTGGAAATAAACTATGTTAAAACTAAAACCTGGGATGAGCACTGATAAGTACACTTAGAGAACCCAAATCACCACAACACTTATTTCAAAGACCTTACGATCGTTTCATTGACCATGTCAACGTCATCAGAGGATGAAAAATTCTGATTTTTTTAAAATTATTTTTCATTCCTCTGATTACGTCGACATGGTCAACGAAACGATCGTAAGGTCTTTGAAATATGTGTTGTGGTGATTTTGGTTCTCCAAGTGTACTTATTTGGAAATAAAATTTTAACTTTGTATAAACGTCAAAAAGGTTAAGATTTATTAGTGCTTTTTCTATTAGGAATCTTTATTGTGTGCAAAAAAGCGATCATGCCTTATCATAGTTTAGAGAATAGGCGTAGAATTTTAGAAATATTCTTATATTGTAATAAAAACATGACAGCTTCACAAAGGGAGTTTAGAAGGCTGTATCCGAATGAGACTCTGCCTGGTAAAGGAACATTCAAGACAATTTTACAATAAATTTGTGACACAAATTCATTAAAGTGATGCAAATAGAAGAAAAAACGAGGAATACTATTGGTGAGGAAATACAAATGAATATTCTATTATCGGTTATAGAAGAGCCAAGTCGGTCTATTTATTTTGTAGCTAAAGATTTAAATGTAAGCCAAAGCAGCGTTATGCAACTTTTAAAAAGAAATAAGTATAAACCTTTTCACGTTCTCCCTGTTCAACACTTAACCGAAAATGATCGTCGACAGGGAATACTGTTTTGCCAACAAATTATTGAATAATATAATGAAAACAATGATTATTTGCGAAATGTGTTTTGGACTGATGAGTCGTCCTTTTCTATAGCTGGTTTGTTTAATAGACATAACAAATATCATTGGGCTACAGAAAATCCACATATGGTAAAGCAAATAAAAAACAAGGACGTAAAACTGTCAATGTGTGGTGTGGGATACACCAAAACAAACTAATTGGTCCATTTTTTTACATACAAATCTCACAGGTGTAGTTTATCTCCAATTGCTACAAGAGCAAGTTGAGGAATATTCGGATGACTTGCCAGTTATTCTAAATTTAAGAGCAATCTGGCAGCAAGACGGAGTTCCCCCACATAACGTTAGACCTGTGACGAACTACTTAAACCAAAAATATGACCTCTGGATAGGAAAAAATGGTCCCATCCATTAGTCGGCTAAAAGCCCCGATTTAAATCCGTTAGATTTTTTCCTTTGGGGTGCTCTCAAGAACAATATTTATAGTGAAGAACTGTCGGGGGACACTGTGCAATTAAAACAGCTTATACGACGAGAAATAAATTCTTTTAACGTAAATGCAGTGGTATTTGAAGATGTGCAATCAAATTTTTTACGGAGATGTTTCAAATGCTTAGAAAACAACGGAAGTTATGTAGAAGATACAATGTAAATCTTTATATTATTTTCTAATTTTTGTAAGTTTGATACTTTTATTTTATTTGTTTCCTTGTGTATGGTTTCGTTATATATTTTGTTGTGACAATCATTAAATACATATCTTAGCTAGTTTTGTATAATAATTAACTAATCATTGACAAATCATATTTTTAGGATAAACTAATAGTTTTACGTTCGTATACAAAATTAAAATTTTGTTTCCAAAGGCTACTTGGTATATTATTGAGTGATACGTAAACATATTTGTCGTTTTACATATTTCATCATAACTTAAAAACTGCTTATCCAAATATGCAATAACTATATATTTTTGTAATCATATGTAAGAAAATACAGGGTGTTCCATTTAAAAAAACTATATTTTTTGTTTCACCTCGTACACTTTCAAAATTCTTGAAAAGCGATAGCAGTTTCAGGAACTACGTTAAAAATTGTTCAAAATAAGTTTTTGAACGTATCAATTCGCCCAGAAATAACGAAAATAAAAGAGGGTTATCATTTATAATACTCACTCTGTATGTAGTTTTTCTTACTTAAATTTAAATTTAAAAAATTTCTCCAACAG
The DNA here is from genome assembly GCA_964006375.1 of Tillus elongatus. Taxonomy (NCBI): domain Eukaryota; kingdom Metazoa; phylum Arthropoda; class Insecta; order Coleoptera; family Cleridae; genus Tillus; species Tillus elongatus. The sequence goes on along the minus strand of OZ023270.1, from coordinate 80,038,477 downwards.
GAAACAATGCAACAAAGGACACCAAAAAATACAACGAACACTAAATTAAAAATCAAGCTTAAACAACTAATCATCAAGCAACTCAACAATTTTCGATTTGACTAAACTTATATTTCTGAATTTTTATACCGAAAGTATCAGCATTTTTTAAAATTCTATCACATAACCGACACATATTACACAGTGGAGTTCTTAAATCAGTGTTAGTTACAGCAGGTGGCAAATAAAATAATTCATTTGCGTTGTAGATATAATTGAAATTCGGAATTGTAGTCAGCACAATTTATAAAATTATTGATGATATTTGCCAGGAAAGTCAGACTCAAAACCTGACGTCGATGTTCAATACAAACGTAAGGGAATGTCTCAAGCAATAGGGCGTATTCCATACCCTAAGATGGAAATTCACCATCTAGTCACAATATATATATATATATATATATATATATATATATATATATATATATATATATATATATATATATATATATATATATATATATATATATATATATATATATACGTCAGACACCTCTTTTTGAAGACTTATAATGGGAAAAGTATAACCTATACAGGGCCATTCACGGTGAGTGGGCTGTTAGATTACTTCTCAAACTATATGAAATTCAGCACCAAAAATCTGCACTATTCGGTTTTCGAAGATACTCTATCAGATGGTGATAGTTTCCAAACCGACTTCTGGGTATCCTCGAGGGAGACGGATATCTCTGGGGAGTGATGTACATCCGGATTTTGAGGCCTCCACTCTGGGCTTAGAAATGGATGGTTGCCCGCGCTTGGTTGTTACTCGGGAGCGGGGTTCCGGATGGGTGCCGCCTTGAGTTGAGTGCTGGCGGGTGTCGTGTGTCTAGACGACCCGGAGGGGGTTGACAACTCTGATGAGTGGTAAACACCCGGAGTTTGGGTCCCCCACTGTGTGCTTCGGAACGGACGGACGGCCTCGCTTATGCGATGCTCGGGAGCGGGGCTCGATGGGATGTCGCCTTGAGTCTAGCACTGGTGGGTGTCGGGTCTAGACGAACCCGGAGGAGAGCTGAGATGTTTAGGGGTGGAATAAAACTAAGGGTTGAGGCCTCTTCTGTGAGCTTCGAAACGGACAAACGACCCCACTTGGATGCTGCTCGGATGCAGGACTTCATGATACTGCACCGAGTCAAACACTGACGGATGTCTGGTCCAGACGAACTCTGAGAGAGGTTATCTGTCTTTGAGCTTTGAGACGGGCAAGCGACTTCGCTCAGATGGCAGTACATCTGTCAAACAAAGTTTCACCTCGCAGATGTCGTCTCCTGTCGGAATCTCGATTTGTTGGGTGAAATTTAAGCTAATGCTGGCAGGTGTTGGACCTGGACAAACCCGGAGGTGGCTGGGGTCTCTAGGGGTGGATTACACCTGGAGACTTGGGCCTACTCTGTGAGCATCGATACAGGCTAACGACCCCTCCTGGATGCTGCTCGAGGGCGGGACTTCATGATACCGCCTCGAGTCAATGAAGCACTGGCGGGGGTCTGGTGCAGGTGAGGCGCGGGGGGGGGGGTGGCGGGTAGGCAGACATCTCTAGGGAGTGATATGCACCCGTAGTTTGGCGCCTCCACTGTGGCCTCAGAGACTGACAATTGGCCTCGCTTGGTTGTTATTCAGGAGCGGGGTTCCAGATGATACCGCCCTGGATTGAGCCCCGGCGTGTGTCGTGTGTCGTGTGTCCAGACGTCCCGGGGGGCTCTGATCTCTGATGAGTGGTAAACACCTGGAGTTTGGAGCCCATACTGTGTGCTACGAAACGGACGGACGGCCTCGCTGTGGTGATGCTCGGGAGCGGGACTCGATGGGATGTTGCCTTAAGTCTTAACACTGTTAGGAGTCAGGTTTGGAAGAGCCTGAGGGGAGCTGAGATCTCTAGGGGTGGATTACAACTGGAGATTAGATGCTGCTCGAGAGCGGGACTTCATGATACCGCCTCGAGGCAAACACTGATCTCTCTTTGAGTTTCGAAACGGGCAAGCGACTTCACTCAGATGGCAGTACACCTGCCAAACAAACTTTCATCCTCAAGAAAAGATCGACTACCTTAGGGAGCTGGAATTGATGGGTGAAATGTAAATAATTAGACGTGAGCCACAATAGACCTAAGGTCGCGGTGTAGGGACTGGAATAGCCCACTCACAATAAAATCTAGTCTAATCTAATCTAATCCCGGAAACTGCTACAAACTTTGTTATTTCCAATAGAACACCCTGTATATTATTGCATTTTGGAATTTGTCGTTGATTTCGAAGTTAACTTTGATCAATATTTGAAATACCTAAATTCAATATTTTCAGAGATATTTCAATTTTTTTGAAATTTTTCGAAAGAAATCATAACTGTTTTGAAGGTACTAACTCGCCGTGTAGATAATCTTGAATAAAAGTTTTCACACTATACGTCAGAGAAAAATCAAGTTTGTACAGCATATATGCAAAAGTGAGTATCATCTACTGTGTGTTCTAAAAATTGCTTCCTTACTTCGACAAGCTCAGAATGTGATATCTCGCTTGTTTCAAATAGAACATCCGGTATATCATGCCTTCAATGAATGCAGTTTATAATTGCTCTTTGACTATATTAACATTCCCTATACCTAAAATTGATCAGTTTCGAGCTAATGGTGATTTTTACATAAAACACATAATTACGGCATATTTAAACGGCAGAGGTATATTAGTTAGACATTATAATATATTTACCCATTTCACTTGTATGTTAGACTATTTTGTATGCCCGAAAAGTTCTGGTTTTGAGTTACTCAATATTTTTCTAGATATTTGATGCACTTTTTTATTGACTTAACTTAAAGGTATCTCAAGATTCTGTTCATTACACCACCAGTAGTTGCTGTCTGAATTCCTTCTGCATTTAACTCTTGGAATCCTGGATTAACCCCTTTCCAGTTCTTGTTTTGTCGCTACATTTACTCCATAGACTCTGCTATTAACTCTTCCCCATAGATAGAAATCCAATGGAGATAAATCCGGTGATCGAGGTGGCCAAATGGTTGTGCCACAACGTCCTATCAATCTATCTGCGAACATATTTTCAAGTATTCTGCCCACTTCTTCACTGATATGAGGTGGAACACCATCCTGTTCAAACCAACAGCTCATCATTTCTTGCAGGGACAAATCGTCTAGAAAATCGCTTACTATTGTCCTGAATATTTCGATACACCGTTGGCCAATTAAAGCTTTATCATAGATGTGATAGCACAACTTGTCGTCTTTTAGCATACAGAACACATTGAAGCTGAACTGATTTTGGAAGGTCATTTTTCTTTTGATGTGAGGATTTTTATTTGCCCAAATCTGTTCATTTTGTCTGTTGAATATACCTTTTCGGGAGAACCTTTATTCATCTACACAAACAATTATTTTCAAAAAACTGGGGTCATCTTGTGAACGAATAATAATTTCTTCGCAAAAGTGTATTCTGTAGTCAGCAACTCCAGAATGTAACGCCTCAACTCGCGCATACTTATGACCATGATATTTGTGCTTTACCAGAATTTTTTTAATTTATGAGAACGGCAGTCAGAAATCAACAATGACACCGTTTATTGACGTGTGTTTATGAGCCTCAAAGTAAGCTAAAACTGTTATTTGATTGTGTTTCATTCCCAGTAATTGGACGATTATGCAAGGTATTTCTTTTGTAGATACCAAATTGAAACATTAATGAAACTATTAAATTTAGGTATAGCAAATATTGATCAAAGTTAACTTAAAAATCAACGATAAATTCAAAAATGCAATAATATACAGGGTGTTATATTTGGAATAACAAAGTTCATAGCAGTTTCCGGTATAACCGGAGGTCGGTCATTTCATCACCATCTAATAGAGAATCTTCAAAAACCGAGGTGTGAAAATTTTCAGTGCTCAATTTCATATAATTTGAGAAATAATATAATAGGCCACTCACCGTAAATGAGCCTGTATAATATGGACACCAAACGAGACTAGCATACTCCAGTCGAGATCTGACCAAGCAACGAACTAATTTTATGGTTTTAATCTAACAAAATGCTTTAGCTCCAAAGGATAAAGCCAAAATTTGTTATTGCTACACATATAGTGTCGTGGACATTATCATTGAAAGAACGATGATTTACGAATGTTACTCTAACCTCTTCGATTTTAACAACACGATGTAGCTGCTGACCATTAACAAAATAATCGTAGCTCGTGATAAACTGTTTCCTGTAAAGTGAAAGTTCTTTTCACTTCGCTACATCAAGAGGCAACATATCCTCTTTGCACCACAAGGAAATGCATTCAAGCTCAAACTGAAGTCAGGTACAATCCTACAAACTTTGAATGATCGAGAATAATTTTATATCAGCGTAAAACAGCGATTCACAGAAAATCTAGAAGGAATATGATCGATAAAAATATAAAACAGAGGGGGTCCCAAAACAGACCCCCGAGGAACACCTGAAGAGGCAACATATGAAGCAGATCTATGACCACTATATAAAACAATATGAAATCTCCCATGTAAATAAGATTTTAGTAAGTCGATGAGGTTGTAAGAAAAAGAAAACTTTTTCACCCTATCTAACAGATTGATTAATTCTGTCAGAAGCTCCCGAAAAATTAGTATAAATCACATCACACTGTCGCTGAGAGTCAATAACGTTTGTTTAATACATACTATAGAGTTTCGAATGTGATTTTACAAGCGATACATGTAGCTTAGTCTATCATCGAGGTAATAAGTTTTTTGGTGAAATAACGTGTTTATAATTGAAGCGCTTTTAACATCAGATATCATAAAGTAAACAACATACTGTGGTAAGAGCAAATTAGTATTAACACAAGTTTTTAATAAGGAATAGCATACAAACCATAATAACTAACATCTTATCAATCAGTATAAACATTAATAAAAACCCTTCACAAGGGAGGCGGATCTTTGTACCTTTAGGTAGACAACCAGCAAATCAATAATATGAGTTGCATTAAAATAATACCCTAATATTGATACAATGAGTGAGATCGCGATGCTGGATATATCCAGTGGGAGCCAGCGAAACCAGATGTATGAAAACCTCACATTAGAAGAAACCACACAAAGTAAAACCACACGCCCCACGTACACATCAGTAATAAAGTCAAAGACTGATATTTTTGCCAAGAAAAACTAAGCGATTATTCTTAATGCACTAGAAAACCTTAATCTAGAGAACTCTCTCACAGCAGTAGGAAAAATAATAGGGCCCAAAAACATAACATTTGCGTCAAAGATGTCAAATAGTAAAATATGCATGTACCTTAGCAGCGTAGATCCCCTGTGGGTCCGGGGACTAACTAGATAGGCCCAAGGTAACTCCTGCCTGTCGTAAAAGGCGATTAATTGGAATCAAACACTGGCGGGGGTCTTGTCCATGTGGGCCTGGAGGGAGACGGATATCTCTGGGGAGTGATGTACACCCGGATTTTGAGGCCTCCACTCTGGGCTTATAAATGGATGGTTGCCCTCGCTTGGTTGTTACTCGGGAGCGGGGTTCCGGATGGGTGCTGCCTTGGGTTGAGTGCTGGCGGGTATCGTGTGTCTAGACGACCCGTAGGGGGTTGACAACTCTGATGAGTGGTAAATACCCGGAGTTTGGGGCCCCCACTGTGTGCTTCGGAACGGACGAACGGCCTCGCTTGTTCGATGCTCGGGAGCGGGGCTCGATGGGATGTCGCCTTGAGTCTAGCACTGGTGGGTGTCGGGTCTAGACGAACCCGGAGGAGAGCTGAGATCTTTAGGGGTGGAATAAAACTAAGGGTTGAGGCCTCTTCTGTGAGCTTCGAAACGGACAAAGGACCTCACTTGGATGCTGCTCGGATACAGGACTTCATGATACTGCACAGAGTCAAACACTGACGGATGTCTGGTCCAGACAAACTCGGAGAGAGGGGTATCTCTCTTTGAGCTTTGAGACGGGAAGCGACTTCGCTTAGATGGCAGTACACCTGTCAAACAAAGTTTCACCTCGCAGGTGTCGTCTCCTGTCGGAAGCTCGATTTGTTGGGTGAAATTTAAGCTAACGCTGGCAGGTGTTGGACCTGGACGAACCCGGAGGTGGCTGGGGTCTCTAGGGGTGGATTATACCTGGAGACTTGGGCCTACTCTGTGAGCATCGATACAGGCTAACGACCCTGCCTGGATGCTGCTCGAGGGCGGGACTTTATGATACCGCCTCGAATGAAAATGAAACACTGGCGGGGGTCTGGTGCAGGTGAGGCTGGGGAGGAGGCAGACATCTTTGGGGAGTGATATGCACCCGGAGTTTGGCGCCTCCACTGTGGCATCAGAGACTGACAATTGGCCACGCTTGGTTGTTACTCAGGAGCGGGGTTCCAGATGATACCGCACTGGATTGAGCCCTGGCGTGTGTCGTGTGTCCAGACGTCCTGGGGGGCTCTGATCTCTGATGAGTGGTAAACACCCGGAGTTTGGAGCCCATACTGTGTGCTACGAAACGGACGGACGGCCTCGCTGGGGGTGATGCTCGGGAGCGGGACTCGATGGGATGTTGCCTTGAGTCTTAACACTGTTAGGTGTCAGGTTTGGAAGAGCCTGAGGGGAGCTAATATCTCTAGGGGTGGATTACAACTGGAGATTAGATGCTGCTCGAGAACGGGACTTCATGATACCGCCTCGAGGCAAACACTGACGGATGTCGGGTCCAGACGAACTCGGAGAGAGGTTATCTCTCTTTGAGCTTCGAAACGGGCAAGCGACTTTACTCAGATGGCAGTACACCTGCCAAACAAACTCAAGAAAAAATCGACTCTCTCAGGAAGCTGGAATTGATGGGTGAAATCTAAATAATTAGACGTGAGCCACAATAGATCTAAGGTCGCGGTGGAGGGACTGAAATAGCCCACTCACAATAAAATCTAATCCAGCAGCGTAGAATTAGTCGATAAATTGTTAAAATAAAGTACACAGTTAGAAATAGTTGATACCCAAATAGGAATCAGAAGACTTATTACACCATCCAAAAGAATAATAATATCTAATGTCAGCCCGTCAATACCACGTGATGCTATTAGAAATTTACTTGTCAACCTCAGTCTCAAACTAGTATCACCAATACATTTTTAAGAACTGGAGTGCAAAATGGTATATTTAGTCAGGTTTATAGTTTTACTCGACAAGTAGACGTTTCTTCACCTCAAAATGATTTGTTTCATCTACCTTCTCTACTGTATTACATTTCGAAGACACAGTTTATAGAATATTTCTAACCTTTAAAGAAACGATTGTCTTTGCATGCAAAAGAAGCGAACATATTGCTAAAACGTGTCCAAACACTGACAATGAAACACACACTTCACAATTAGCAAAAAGCGAAGATAACGAAGAGCAAAGAATTGAAAATCCGCAACAAACACACGTAATAGAGTCCTCAAAGCGACCACCATCATCTAGTCTCCTGTCATCAGACCTCGAAAAAGAAGACCCCACCCTCACCAGGAATTGATCAGCCATCAAAATTTGAAGTTCAAGATGATAAGTTTACGTCACCGAAACTAGCACATCCGAAACGCAAGAAATTTAAGAAAGCAACATCTATGGATGAAAAAAAAGAAAGCGAATTATTGGAACTAGCAAAAGCATTAATAGAAAAACATGCCACCAACTACGTAATTACTTACGCCATGCTAGTCAATTTTAAAGAAAGCTCCAAAGGCAACACTGACTTATTGAGCGAAGCAAAAAAATATACCACAGAAATAGAGAGGCTGATAAAGATGATATATGATATTTATCCGAGTCTTAAGGAACCTGCCATTGCACATGCGTAATCAAAAAACTTAAACGTCTAATGAAAATTGAATTTTTAGGAACAGACAGTCTAGCCAATGAATCCTCTGTAGATAATTACGACATATATCCTACCGTAATATCGGGCACTGATGCTTCATAATGGTAAATATAAATCAATTTAACTGCTAGGGCCAGTGGCGGCGTAGCTCTAATAGTTGATTCTTACCACTCCGAAATTGTTTTAATAAATACTGACCTTGAAGTGGTTGCTTGCAAAATCTATGCACCAGAGCTTACAATTTGTAACGTATCACCGGATCACAACACACAATATTTTGACATATGCAATGCAGTAAAACAATTTAAAGCCCCGTATGTCTTGGTTGGTGGCATCAACGCCCACAGCAAAGTTTGGAGTCAAGAGAAACCGAACGAAAGAGGAACAACTCTTGAGAATCTTCTTTTGGGTCAAATGTAACGCTACTTGATACTTTCGGCACTCCTACTTACTTTCTTTCATTCGGCTACTGGTAAATTTACTACTATAGACTTGACTTTCGGTGACGCCAGCACTGCCAGTCAACTTACATGGGAAACGTTAGACAGTCTTTATGCTAGTGACCACTTTCCTATTCTTATTAAATCATTAGACAAAAACCCGAATGCTCATGCTACAACTGGAACATACAAGAAAATACCTCATACCATGAATACACCAACTATATAGAAAATAAAATCAGCTCTAGTAAAAGGAAGCGATGTAGACCAAACTATTGAAGAATTTAACAGCATTATTTCAGAGAAACAAGTATAGGTAGAAAGAAAATTTAACAACAACGGAACTTAGTTCCTTGGTGGAACTAACAAGGTAAAGATGCTGCAAAACAAGCAAAAAGGCACTGAATCATTACAAAAACACAGAACAGTAGAAAACTTAATTGAATTTAGAAAAAAAAACAAGCCATTTCAAGAAGAATCATTAAAAGTAGTAAGAAAGACTCTTGACAACAATATGTGTCAACATTATCCAAGGACACTTTTACTAGTCAAGTCTGGAACAAAATTAGAAGTATACAGGGTGTAAACAGTAACTTTAGAATAGTACCAATAAAAAAAGTCGATGGATCGATACCTAGAAACAGATAGAAACGCCATCGTTAAAATGATAGCTGACACATTTTACAAAAAATCTAGCACAGAAAACTATGATACTCCATTCCTTGGAACAAAACATACAATTTTAACTCCATATTTGGATAAAATAGAAAATTTAAGTTTTGGAAAGAGTAACGGTGTAATAGAGTGTGCTGGAAATGGATTGGTTTTAGTTGAAGACAGAAAGGAGGAATGTTTTAAAGTAAATTATTGCCTATTGATCAAAATTTGAAGTCTGCCAAATTAGAAAAGTGTCATTGTCAAGAAATTTGGAATATCAACCTTTGGATGAAAACTGAATAAATTGCGCTGTTTGAAAGCACAAGTAGAATACTTATTTGTAAGGCGCTTTGTACTATTATTGTCACAATAAACTATTACTATTACTATAAGATGAGCGAAGAAAACAAACACCCCATTCTTATAAAAAATAAAGATCATCCTATAAATGAGCCATTACACTAGAGGAACTAAAATATGCACTCAATAGCTGCAAAGACAGTGCAGCAGGACTCGATGAACTTTCTTCCATATTTCTTAAGAAATTACCAGAAGTTGCTCTTAAGGACCTACTTGGTAATTTTTATAACATCTGGATAGGTCAAACCTTTCCAATCATCTGGCGACAATCCATTGTTAGACTTATGCTTAGACAGAATGCAGATAAAACCCAATCAACAAGCTACCGCCCCGCCTCCTTAACTTGTACTCAATGTAATTTGTTTGAGAAAATGATAAACAAAAGGCTTATTTGGCAACTGGAACAAGATGGTAGATTAACCAAAACACAAAACGGCTTCCATGAACAACATTCCACGCTAGATAGATTACCCCAGCTACAAACCTAGGTACTTGATGCCTTTGCCAATAAGCAAGAACTACTGGCAGTGTTTTTTGACATAGACAAAGCTTTTGATACGACTTGGCGGCATTTAATACTAAGTACACGTAAAACATTAAACTTTGATGTCAACATATTTCACTTTATGAAAAACTTTCTAACAGGAAGAATAGGTCAGCTTTCAAGTTGAAAATGGCGTACCACAAGGATACGTTCTAAGCACGATCCTGTTTTTGATAGCCATTAATAACATAACAACCCTTATACAGTAACCAGTATCCATTTTTCTCTTTGCCGATGACATTGTAGTATATTGTAGAGGAAAAAACATTGATACACTGCACAAAATAATGCAAGACAGTATTGCCAGCCTAACAACTTGGCACACAATGGCTTTACATTTTCGCCCACTAAGACCAAAGTAATGAGATTGTCCAGAAAAAACAACACCGAGAACTTAACCAGAATTAAAAATAAACAATGTATCGTTAAGAACGTCTCAGTAGATACATTTTTAGGTCTGACGCTAGATTCAAAACTACCTTGGCGGAGACATATTGAAAATCTCAAAGCAGAATGCATCAAAAGGTTAGATACTACGAAGACAGTACAGAACCAACACTGGGGAGCTGACCAAACAGTACTGATGTCAATGTACAAATATCTTATCAAATCCAAAATAGATTACGGATTAATAATATACTCCTCTGCGTCTGAAAGGTTTCCCCAAACCCTGAACACCGTGCAACATAGCGCAATTCGACTGACTCTAGGAGCGAGTATCAAACGATCCACCGCTATGTATGCAAAGAGAGCAGTTAAGAATTACCTATGCTGCAACAAAATGAGTATTCCTACGAAAACAAACCAAATATGCCCAAACCCGTTCGCATCAAGCTAGAAGAATTTGATATGAATCTTCACCACATTTCTCCATCGAGTAGCTTGGAAACTAATACAACGTCACCTTGGCAAATGAAACGACCACATTTCAATACAACGCTGGCAATATTAAACGAAGCATCGACACCTCCTTCAACTACAAGGAATAGCACCGCTGAAATTTTGGAGACGTATGATCATAAAGTTGTTAGCTACACAGATGCTTCAAAATGTATAAATTGAGTAGGTAGCGCGGTCGTAGCACCAAACAAAAATAAAACATACATGTCCAGTTTCGCGAAGCTCGATTAACTATTTAACGGTCGGTTCGTTATTTAAGGGTTAATACAACCAATCACAGCTTCAAAATATTTCGTTGTCATGGCAAAAACTCGAATCATAGTCGGTGATTGGTTGTCCGAAGCCTTGATTAACTAACTGGTCGTTAAATACTTAACCAAGCTTTGTGAAACTGGGCAACAGACTTCTGCAATATCCTCACAGGTGAGCTTTATGCAATTTATCAAGCAATCCGCGAAGCAACAAAAATACCAGGAATTGTCATTATATGTACAGATTCTCTGTCCTCAATACAAGTTATCCAGCAATTATGTGTTTTTGGACCTAAAAAAGCCTTTCGATACAGTTTGTCATGAAAAGTTGCTGGCTAAACTAGAGTTGATAGGGATAAGAGGACATACGTTGTCACTTTTTGGTAGCTACCTTCACGAGAGAATCCAGCGTGTGAGAGTGGGTGACTGTGTGAGTGAAGGACGAGTGGTTACGTGTAGTGTACCACAGGGAATTGTATTGGGTCCAATATTGTTTTCTATTTACGTAAATCATATAATTGAATACTTTACTTTGGACTGTATACCTATTGCTTATGCAGATGATACCGTTCTGGTGTTTGTGGGAAATCAATGGGGAAAACTGTTTGAAAGGGCGGAGACAACAATCAATCATGTGAAAGAGGTACTAGACAGTAATCTACTAGCGTTGAACCTAACAAAAACATCATATGTGGCTTTCTCACTGACAGCAGCCGGAAGACAATCCTCCAGTCTATCAATTAGTATACGTGATGTATGCTGTAAATTAACTGAGTCTCACAGTGTAAAATATCTTGGTCTGCTGGTACACAAGAATTTAAAATGGCAAGAACATGCAGCATATATGAATGCAAAGGTGAAAAAGATTGTATACAAATTCTAATACTGTTTTACAGGTCTCTCGTGGAGTCTTTTGTGGGGTATGGTATTATTTTCTGGGGTCCGTGCTATGAAACTGCATTAGCTGCGCTTCAAGTTACTCAAAATAGTATATTGAGAGTCATTCTTCATAGGGATTCTAGGTCTAGTACGAACTTTCTTTATAATAACGACTATATTAAACTACTCGATATAAGAGGAATGTTTATATTAAATGTACTAAAACATGTGCATCATAATTTTCGGACAATAAATGTGGAGGAAAACACATATGGCACAAGTTGTAGAATAGGTGAAAACTTGACACTTCCACCGGTAAATAGGAGCGTTTATAAAGGATCGGTTTTATTTTGGGGTCCAAAGCTATATAATCAATTACCAGCAAATTTGAGGAGTTTATCTAAATCTAAATTTAGGAAAGAAATTTGTAGCTTTGTTATTTTGAAACAGGTCGAACTGAAAGCAGTGTTAAAGTAGAGAGCAGTATGATAGTTAAGTGGTATGGAGAATGTAGTCTTGTTCCATGAATCGAAAGTGGAGTGGATGTGTTGCCTGGACAAGGTGCAGGTAAAGTAAGTGTGTGCTGTGTGTGAGTGTGTTGTCGTTAGTGCGTGTCTGTGTGCTATGTGTGTGTAAATATAATACGCATGAGTGGAGAAGTGGGTGGGTGAGTACTATGATGTGTATGAACATTTTGGTTGTGGGTGATATAGAGGTGTCGGTTGTATGGATATCATATATGCAGTTGTTAAAAAAGAAAAATATGAAAAAAGGGAGACTAAGGGTTGACAAAATGGACTATATTGAGTGTAGGACATGCTGTTGATTCCCCTACTGAGGTTAACACTATGACATTGTTTTGGTTTAAAGTCGCATCTCTCATCTTTTGAGGATCAGGGCACATCTGTTTAGATTGGCGCACAAAGAAGAAGGAAAAAAAGTAAATATTGTAGATATTAAGCGGTTTAATTAATGTACTGATGATTATATAGAGTTAGCTTTAAAGGATACAAACAAGTCATGTTGACTTAGGTATCCAAGGAAATATATTTTAGTTGCATTAAGACATTTCTGGTATTTGGAAGTGTTTAGAATCTTAAGTTCTGTGTATGATCTCGTGTATCGTTGGATTGAATAAATTGAATTGAATTGAATTATACACAAAAAATTGGATCGGCAAAAAATACAATCAGCCATAAACTCTGCACAGATATAATTATTATGTGGGTACCTTCACATTGTGGGATAAAGGAAACGAAGAAGCTGATAATCTACTATAATAAACATTCAGCAACAAATCGAGTAAATTGTGTTAATAAAATTGGCTTACCCGAAGACTTAGTGACAAAATATACAGCAATGTGCAAACAAAAATGGCAGGTTCAGTGGAGTAGCTGCGAAACAAAACTTCACGAAGTGGAAACGTTCCTAACTTTAAGCAGGGTGGATCATCTTCAAAGCAGGCAAGTACACTTGGAGAACACAAATCACCGCAACATATTTTAAAAGACCTGACGATCGTTTCACTAACCAAGTTAGCGGTCATCAGAGGATGAAAAATTCCAGTTCGAGTTTTTCATCCTCTGACGACGCTAACTTGGTTGGTGAAACGGTCGTCAGGTCTTTTAAAATGTGTTGTGGTGATTTGGGTTCTCCAAGTGTACTCATCACAGGTTCCAATCTTCACTTAGTTCAAAGGAGGTCACAGGTTGTTGCTAGAAGATTCAGGATTGGCCACACCTTGTTAACCCACAAACACATACTTGAGAAACAAGAAACACCACAATGTGAAATCTGTGAAGTTAATTTAAGTCTAAAACACATACTACTGCAGTGTCCCAGATATCACCACACGAGATCAGTTCATAATTTTCCCGATAGCCTATCTAGAATTCTGAAGACGGACGGTACATGGTTGAACAAAGTGTTTAGTTTCCTACATACCGAAAGTTTATTCAAACTGATCTAAAGTCAAACCTTTGTTATTGTTGGGTCCATATGGACCTGTGTGTATATGTTTGTAACATGTTGTGCGGTGTCAATGACCCTGGTATTCGAGGCACCTTAATTATTAAATAAAAAAATACATACTATGTAAAACAAGCCAGATTAGTTATTGTTAATTTGGCCTTGTAATTAAAAAACCTTATAAATAAAGACAGTACAAACGGTAAAAGTCATTCTAAGGGAATTTAATAAAATAGTATTAAGTCATCGAAAAGAAAGCAAAATGAGTGATCAAAATAGAGCGTCAGGAGCATTTGCTTTTTAAGGTGACGTAGCAAAACTGAAAGCATGTTTGGTTTGATGTAAAATATATCTTTTTTCTGTTGCTATAAAAATTCCAAACACAGCCTATAGTTTAAGACATTTCTGGAATTCGCAATATTAATATTTTAGTGAACTTCATAACCCGTTTTGTAACAATTGCAATAAAGATCCAACTGTTATAAAGCCACAATCTGACAAAAAACATAAAGCAGATACAACATTGTTAGGTATTTTATTTGAAATATGTATTATCACATTTTTTTTTTGTTTGTTTGCCTTTTTTTCGATAATGACCACACTACGCCTTTTAAAAATATACATTCTCAATAGTAATTTTGCCTTATAATAACATGATTTGATTTTATAGAAACTTTTTAAACCTATTCATAAAACTAAAAGAAGCAAACCTAAAAAATGTGCTTAATCTTACTTTAAATTTGTAAGTGGGGTAATTGAGTACCGGAGGAATAAAAAATAAGGATCATAATTTAGATCGCTGAAATAGGATAGTTTTATCATCGGGTTATATGTTAAAGATTTTAAAAGCATCTAAAGCATTTTAAAAGGCTACGGGTCAATTTTGTTGAATTAAAAAAAAATTGTAGTCAAAATAAATCATTTTGCACTTTTATTTTCATTCATAATTTTGATTTACTTTAAGATCTTAATCCTAATACACCATTAATTTAATGGGCACAAATGTACATAATATTCAACTTTTTTAGAAAATATTTTCGAAAATATCAATAGAACAAGTTTACAAACTGGCAGGTAAAACATTTTGAAAAATAGTAACAAAATTTGTTATAAAAACACTGTTATGTATTAATATGGAGAATTCAGAATTACGATCTTATTATACATATAAACGAATAAAAACTAGTAATCACATGTGAAACGGAACGACATTTAAAAGATAATTCTAAATTCTCACTTTCATTATATTGTACTAATAATATTAAAATATATAACAGTCTTCATCAATAATTTATTTTTTACTCGTTCAGAAGTAATAAAAGAAATAAGAACGGAAACTTCAGTCCATGAGTCATACATACCTGTGGTACGCCATACCTGGTAACCAATACAAGACGATAGGTGATACGGATTAGGGATAACGAAGCATCCTCACATCAATGCGATCGAAAAAAAATTACAGTGATAAAACAGGAAACGAAAATATTTCACAGTAACTTTAAAGTTAAAATTTAAATATTCAATTATTTAAATTGTCTATAATAAAAATTCGTTTATCTTTTTTTTTAAATCTTTTAACTAGATACTTATTAAGGAAGTGGTGGAAGGTTCTTACGGACACCCGCACTCGTCCACTACCATTTTGGGCAGGTCTCTTTTGATAATGTTCAGGTCAGGTCCGTAATATATTAAGCTCATACTAGAGAACTTTAGAGGCGCACAACAGGGCTGCATGCCGCTCAGGTGGTGAGTCTTCCTCACCTCCTCGATCACGTGCGTGTGGTAGGTGACGTACGTGTCGGGAGTCCTGTGCTGGCCGCAGTCACCCCTGCAGTAGTTAGCGTAGTAACCCTGTGGCGCTATCACCCAGTCGTCCCAGCCCAAGGACTTGAAGCTGACGTAGAAGCGCTGCTTGCAGCACTGGTTACCAGAATCTGGCGAGCAATCCAACGCCCTTCGTCTCACCCTGCGCGCCATGTTGGGATCCGTGTGGATCACCAGGAAGGGACGGTTCACGCTGCTCCTCTTGTCCGCTCTCGTGTTGAACAGGTGGATATGCCAGCGGGCGCAACAGCTGCAGTCGACGAACAGTCGTAGCTTCTCGTTGGAGGAGCCTGTCAGCCAGTCGCGGACGGTGTCGGTGATGTCCACTTTCTGCCAGCCGGAAGTGGTACCGTTTAGGTGGATGCTGAGGGGATCTGAGGTGGCACGAAACAGTTGCTGAAATGTGAAACAGAATGCCTTTAAGTTTCAGCGGTTTATAACACAGGTTGTATGTACAGTTTATAAAAGTTGCGTACACTTTATAATCAAAACATTTCCTATGAACATATGTCCAAACACTGTATGTTTTTTAGTCCGAATTAGATTATCACATGTAAGACTCGATGCATTTTCGCAACAATTAGAACCGTAGACCGGTTTCGCTCTCATTAGAGCTCTTCAGCACGGCATACTAATTGTAGCAAAAATGCACTAAAAATAATACGGCTATCGTATAGCCAGTTTAAAAATACTCAGTAAGTGGTGGACGTGCCGCCACCTAGTTGCGACACCAAGTAGTATGCTGTCACGCCAGCTCCAAATAACACAACGTGTTAAAAAATAGAGACTGGATACAGCTAACTAACAATTTAGAAAATTGTCAGCCCTGGCCCATTTCTACCCCAATATAGGGACAAAGTATGTAAGACTCGATGCATTTTCGCAACAATTAGAACCGTAGACCGGTTTCGCTCTCATTAGAGGTGGCGGCACGTCCACCACTTACTGAGTATTTTAAGACTGGCTATACGATAGCCGTATTATTTTTGGTGCATTTTTGCTACAATTGCTCTAATGCTCTAATGAGAGCTCTTCAGCACGGCATACTAATTGTAGCAAAAATGCACCAAAAATAATACGGCTATCGTATAGCCAGTCTTAAAATGCTCAGTAAGTGGTGGACGTGCCGCCACCTAGTTGCGGAACCAAGTAGTATGCTGTCACTCCAGCTCCAAATAACACAACGTGTTAAAAAATAGAGACTGGATACAGCTAACTAACAATTTAGAAAATTGTCAGCCCTGGCCCTGGCGTGACAGCATACTACTTGGTTCCGCAACTAGGTGGCGGCACGTCCACCACTTACTGAATATTTTAAGACTGGCTATACGATAGCCGTATTATTTTTGGTGCATTTTTGCTACAATTAGTATGCCGTGCTGAAGAGCTCTAATGAGAGCCAAACCGGTCTACGGTTCTAATTGTTGCAAAAATGCATCGAGTCTTACATACTTTGTCCCTATATTAGGGTAGAAATGGGCCAGGGCTGACAATTTTCTAAATTGTTAGTTAGCTGTATCCAGTCTCTATTTTTCAACACGTTGTGTTATTTGGAGCTGGCGTGATAGCATACTACTTGGTTCCGCAACTAGGTGGCGGCACGTCCACCACTTACTGAGTAAATTATCACAGCTATCTTTAAGTTATGGAAATATGGAATAGTTTTATACACGATTTTGACGGACACATAATGTATGTATAAATATCAGTGAGAAGACCAGAGGTGTTTTTCAATAGCTAGACTTGGGCAAAATTAAAAGTGACAATTAATTTGATACTAAAAGCGTGTGTTTTTTCGACTAAAACGTTGCCAATTAAAGGTAGCAAGCAGAGGTACTAGCAAAGCAATCTCTAAGGAGCAACGTCGATAGTAATATCGATAGAATAAGCAGAGATCTCCAATATTTCTCGTGTGGCAGAAAGGAGTGAGGTTGACCCTGATAGATGAATCTTCTATAAGACAAACAGCACGTTTCTGAAATAAATCTGGAGCGAAAAGGTTGTCATTTGGGACAGCACCCCAGCACGTGCATAATATTTTAACTGTGGCCATATCTGTGCTTTATGCAGCGCCAACAGCTGCTGTGGTGAAAACAAAATTTTAACCCGAAATAGAAAATCAACGCTTCATTGCTGTAGTAGCAATATTGAAAACATGTGTCAGCAAAGATCCTCCGCAACAGTTATGCAGAATATAGAGATTGTGGATTTCTGGGGCTGTATTTTGCCAATCATCAACACTTGGGCTATGCAGGCAATTCTTTCCGGAGAACAGGCTAATCTGTGCTTTTGAGGCATTAAACACAACTAGATTTGCAGACCACCAGCTGAGAATATTAGACAGGTCATCATTTAAGGAGCTGGTTACATTGACTCTCATTGATGAGGAGCTAGAAGCAGATAGTGGGTGAGTCGATAAAAACGTGCTAAGAAGGGTACCATTATCAGCAAAGCTGTGGATCTGAGGTCATGCAAAATAAAAAGTGTGGGGGGCCAAGACGGAACACATTGGAACACTCGCGTTTTTCATTCATCTGACACAACACCATCGACAACCACCTGCAAGGAGCGTTTCTTCAGAAAACTAGATATGCGTAGGCATAGTTTCAAAGGCAATCCATATGGCGAAAGTTTATTTAGGAGTGTCGCACGCCAGACCCGATCGAACTCTTTAGAAATATTCAATAAAATTGCACGACCTTCTACAAATTTTTCGATATACTCCAAAGAAGAGCGACGTTTGTCAGAATATCACCAGTAGGTAGGTTTTGACGAAAGCCGTGGTGATCACATAGGATGTTTGATTTTTCAAGGTATTTTGTAAGCTCTGATAAATTTTTTCATCATTTTACACAGAGCTGATAGAATGGTTCCCCACATCGGATTTGTCTCCTTTTTTAGGGACAATCTGAACTTGAGCTTGTTTCCAGGAAGATGAAAATATCTTCATCTTATAGGACATCAAAAAGAGGCGACATAAAATTGAAGTCAGTTTAGGGGCACACACTTAATGAACTACTGACGGGATTTCATCAGGTCCTGATGCCTTTCCAATATGTGTTTAAAAGTACGAAGCTTGAAAAAACTTTCTCCCATTTTTGACTTTACAGCTGAAATAATTAGTGGGTCTGCGGATTAAGCGTGGCATTGGAATCAAATACACGAGCGAATAGATTGGGCTTTTCTTTTGATGATACAGCGAATACTTAATCATTTTAAGCCACGTGAGGAAAGGAGCTGGTGGTGAAATTTCTACTTATAATTTTTTTACCATAGACCAGAAACGTCGGGTATTGTTTGGACAAGAGACGAGTTTGCCCGTTATTGATTGGTGGAAGTTATTTTTGGCTTGACCGATTGTCTGTTTGCATCTGCTCCTTGCTGATACAAACCGACGTGCGGCGGTAGTTTCGCAGCTCTGGTTTTTGCGCCAAAGATTGTAGGTATAATTTTTAGTAACTACTGCCTTTCGACAAACTTTATTGAACCAGAGTTTTGAAATGGAACTGCCATGTTTTGATGAATGAGGAATATAGGTTTCCGTGCCTAATAAGATAATTTCCGTAATGAATTGGCGTAAAAGAAAATGAAAGGATTTGCCGAAAAATATAAATTTAGACCATTTGATCAAAATCAGAAACTGACTTTTTTTAATACAAACTTAACCCCTTCCGTTTGCAGACAACTTGAAAAATGTAGCTTTCGTCAAGAAAACCCAACTTTACCAGCGGGTTATCAAAAGCGGACAATTTGTTTGTCAATATGATAATCTGTTATCCAAGTTTTATAAGGTATTGATGACAATATCATTTCTAAACGTCAGTACGTCTGGGTTTGTGATAATTGGAAGACATTTATTTTATATGCTTATTGAGTCGGATGTATCCTGCAGGTAGACCTACTATTAACCGAATGGAACTTCTCCTTCTGGCTAGATCGGTTCTGAGTTTAGGGCAATGTTTTTTTATAAATTATTTAGCGTGTCTCTTTCGTGCGAATTTTTTTCCCATCTCAATGTGTTTCCGTAGGAACTTTGTTGGATGCATCTTCTTATCCTCGGCCTGGCTAACCCTCAATTGTTTCTAAACCTACCAGGGCTTAGATGTGCCCTCCTTGGGTAGATAGTCGGACTTATTGTTCCCTTTATGATCTTCATGTGCTAAAACCCACTTTGTTTTGACTTTTTAGCTCTATCAGGGTTGTTAGACTGTCCCATACTATATTTCAATTGATCTCCATTGAACCCAGTGCCTTAAGCTCCGCTTGGCTATTCTAGTATATGGTAATTGATTGGTTCGTCATCTTTTGCTCAATACTCTGTTTTGCGAAACATTGTATTCCGGCCATCCCGACCTGGAACATTGTTGGGCTATATTTTTTAGGGTCATTGAAATGTTGTGTTTTGGACTTAATCTAAAGAGCCTTGATCCAATAACTGCTTCTGTCGGTGCACTAGACTATTCGTGCTGCCATATTGGTAATGGATATTTACAAAATTGGTTAAGCCTTTAATTCCTTAACCTTCGTCGTACCCAGCGGGGTACAGACGTATCTCATGTTCACAATTTTCAGGATATTTTTGTAAAATTGAAATATTCTGCTTTATCCATTTAAGTTATCCTCCACTAACGCCCGGCTTATGTATTTCTTTTGATTTTACAAAATTGTTCACATAATTTTCACAAAAAAATGCGACGTTTGTACCCCACTTTTCTTTTTTTAATTTTTTTAAAAATTTTAACAACACACCACGAGGGCTTACAGCCTAAATACTATCGTACCGTGGGTGTCGACAAGAAGGAAAGAGGCAACTTGTTAATTCTGGAGTTAAAGGTTTGGAAGTTCGGGGGAGAAGGAAAAACATGTGCCGACAAGGAATTCCACAACTTGGAAGTCCTCTGGACAAAAGAGCGGGCATAACAAGATGTTCTATGTCTGGTGACCTGGACAAGGGATGGCAGCCTTTGGGCGAGGGTTGGATTACCGAGTTACCGATGAGATGTATAGCTCTCTTCTGAATGGGTCCAGGATAGCGAGTGTAGAAGCAGCAGCGGCACCCCAGATGTGGGAGCAGTATTCGAGGTCTGGCCTTATTTGTGAAGTATATAAGGTATAGAGATTAGCTGGTGAAAAGTATTTGCGAGCCCGGAAGGGGAAACCTAGTTTCTTAGCAGTCGCTTCTGCAATTGATGTCACATGTTGGTGCGAATTGAGATTTCGATCCACAGATATGCCAACAAGTGAAAAGGACTCATTACTTTGAATAACTTGGTTGTTCATTGTAATTGGTCTAGGGCTGGTGTATCTCTTATAAGAAACAAAGCGAGACTGAGATTTGGTGGGAGTGACTTGTACAGGGTGGCTCAAATTCTAGCCTCATCATTGGTATCTCGGAAACTGAGAGATACAACGTCAGTTAAATTATGGCAAAGTTGCGTTATTTGATGCTCAGCAAGATGCAGTTTAGAAAATCAGAAAATTCCGAATACTTCCGCTGTTAATCGGAAAAAACCGAAAACTCATAAAATCTGTTTTATTTTTTCTGGCGTTATTTGAAAAGATAATAAAAGTCTGGACGCAGCAAGTGCGTTATGGTAGTGAATTTTCATAGAAATGATCTGGCACAAAATATTTTATTATAACTTTTTTTTCTTGTAACATAGAAATCTAAATTTTGGTGTATAGTTTACTTTTTATATCGTAAACCTTCCTACCAAATTTGGTTATCATACATCTTTATTTTTTAAGATAAAAAAAATTTTCAAATGAAAACTCAAAATTTTCCCGGAAAACCTCGTCAAATTTTTCTAAATAACGAACTTGTAAAAGCCATTTACAAAAGGAAGGTACGTACCAAATTTTATTAAAATCGGCTTATTACTTTTTGAGATATGAATTTTTTTCAAATGAAAACTCAAAATTTTCCCGGAAAACCTCGTCCGATTTTCTTGACTAACAAACATGTCAAAGCTATTTACAAAAGTAAGGTATGTGCCAAATTTTATTAAAATCGGCTTATTACTTTTTGAGATATGAATTTTTTTCGAATGAAAACTCAAAATTTTCCCGGAAAACCTCGTCCGATTTTCCTGACTAACAAACATGTCAAAGCCATTTACAAAAGGAAGGTATGTGCCAAATTTTATTAAAATCGGCTTATTACTTTTTGAGATATGAATTTTTTTCGAATGAAAACTTAAAATTTTCCCGGAAAACCTCGTCAGATTTTCCTGACTAACGAACTTATCCAAGCTATTAACAAAAGAAAGGTACATGCCAAATTTTATCAAAATCGGCCCATTATTTTTTGAGTTTTTGGTGTTTTGGTGTGATACATATATATATATATATATATATATATATATATATATATATATATATATATATATATATATATATATATATATATATATATATATATATAAACATATAAAAATTGAAACTGACCCCGGATATGGGTTCTAGGGGTCCTAGTTCGCGCTCATTTGCAAAAATTTTTTCAAAATTCAAAAGTCGGGATCCCCCCATTAGTGAATTTTTTCTACGAAAATTCACTCAAATGAATCACATTTTATCAAAATCACTTTTCCTCTCCTACAAGATGGCATTTTGAAATTTGAAATCCGATGTTTCGTCTTTCAGAAACCATCATCAACTCCATTTTTTCAAATACGGCCCTGGATTTTTTATTTCATATTTGTTACCTTTGGACTACCTAAAAACGATGCCTCATCACAACTTTTGAATTTCCAACGTTTTGATAACAAATAATGACATTTTCCGTCTTTCATGAAAATATTTAAAACGACTCTGCTTTTGAAACAAAATATTTCTTCAATAATATAATTTGATTAGGTAGGTAAAGATGAACCCGAATTTATGATTATGAGTAAAATATTTTAAGTTCAATCCAATCCAATGCAATGACATTTCTGTTCGTTCATCTCGGCGGCTTTGATATTCAGAAATATCAAGCTTGCTTGTCATAATATGACAATATAACTTTTGACAATTTAATTTTCAATAAACATTACAAGAGAAAAAATGGTATTTCCCAATTTCGAGAAACGTGATATGCTTCGGATTTATTATATATATAATAACAGAAACTCGCACATTTTATGTGAACGGTATTTAGAGCAATACCCTGAGCGTCCACAACCCCATTATTCATATTTTAACAATTTGTCAGAAATTTAGGCCTCTTTGGTAGTTTTGGTAAACCTAGAAATTCGTACGGCCAACGAGTGGAAGCTGAATATGAAAAAGCTGCTTTAAATGTTGTAAGTATCCTTATAAAACGATGATATGCAATCTTTTATTACTATAATATTTTGCGATAACATGTCAAAGATATTTCACCAAAACGGTTTGTTAAAGGTTACGGAAAATCCTCGTGGTTCAACACGGCAATTTGCTTCAGAACTGAATATGACTAGAAGCCGAATTCAGAGAGTTTTCAAAAAACATAAGTATCATCCCTATAAACTTCATGTTTGCCAAGAACTAAGACCAGGAGACAGGGACAGAAGGCTTGAATTCTGCAATTGGCTTGATAGAAAAATGCAACAAGATGATGATTTCTTAAATAAAATCACCTGGACAGATGAATGTAATTTTTCCACAAGCGGCCTTTTTAACAGAAACAATGAGCATTATTATGCAGTAGAAAATCCGTACCAAAATCGGCAAGTTCAAAGACAGTGACGCAAATCATTCAATGTTTGGGTTGGAATGTATCGAACCAAAATCTTAGGGCCAATTATTTATGATGAAAAATTAAATACTGAACGGTATCTTAATTTAATCCATAATTATATATTCGATGCGCTTGAAGATGAACCATAACCACCCCATAATGGAAGGGCAGTAACCGAGTTTCTTAATGAAACATTTCCCAATCAATGGATTGGAAACCAAGGAGTGGTGCGCTGGCCTGCCAGAAGTCCTGATTTATCCCCGCTGGATTATTTTTTATGGGATTCTTGAAAACTCGCTTATTCAAATATACTTTTCCGCATGATATAAACATTTTGCGCCAAAAATTAGTGTTAGAATTCACAACTCTACGAGCAAGAGGAAGAATAATCCACCGGACTGTTACGAACAATCTGCGAAGACGTATGCGAAAATGCATAGAAGTCCAAGGGGGCTTATTTGAGCATTTACTTTAGGTTTTTTAATTTGTCCATTTTAAAAGTTTAGTAAGCATTAAATATTTTCAAAAAATATTGAAAATGTCATTTTTTGTTATCAAAACGTTTGAAATTCAAAAGTTGTAATGAGGCGATATTTTGAGGTAGCCCAAGTAGTACTTAGTACTTGTCCTGATGAACCTGCTTGACAATTTAAATGTAGTGTTTTAGCTTGGAAGGAAGACGGGCCTATCGGTCTACATAACTTTATTGTTAGGATTAGCATCCTACCTGTTTTCTGTAGATAGTAAACCTTCATCTTGCGCTATATTAGCTAATAAGTTCTTGGAAAAAGGAATAACATTTTGTGGTACATTACATAAGAACAAGCCATATATTCCTCAAGAATTATTGCTGAAATCCGACAAACCAGCTTTTTCTAGCATCTTTGCCTTCAAAAAATGACATACAATGGTGTCTTATGTTCCGAGTAAATCAAAGGCTGTCCTACTGTTGTCTACATAACTTCAAGACGATGCAGTTTCAGGAGAGAGTACAAAATTGATTTTACGGCATCGTCGAACGTAAAAGGCGAAACCGGTTGCAGAGAAAAAAACAAGCACTTGTGAAGCCAGAGAAGACGCCTGCATCTGCATTCAGCAAGGAAAGGTTTTACCAAGTGAGAGCAACAACAATTAAATAATTTTTGATACTTGTGAAAAAACGAATGTAATTGAAAAGCGAAATACAGACCCGCGTTTTTAAAAACCAACTTCGCAAAACAGGGTAAAGGCTATAATAATAACTTTAAGTTGCTTATTTTCATGTAGTTGAGGCTAAATATATTTTAATCAAATGGACATGTGATCCTTATATTTCTACGATAACCATAACGTAAAGTAAAAACCTACATATTTCTATTTATAGCTCCTTTTGTCAAAGTTAATATGAATAGCAAAAATCTAATGAAAATTCGTTTTGTTACAGATTTGCAGACCAGTCAAACATGGTAAGTCACTTCTTATAAACTTTTTAGGTTTTGGTATAGCTATTATTGTTTTGTTCGTATTATACCATTGCAAGAAAAAACAACGCATCGTCGATTGCAGGAGAGCACGCAAAACCGATAACGTCTTGAGCACAATGTGAAAAAAATGAAACGTTTTAAAAGCACAGTAAGCGGGCAAAGCAAGGGAAAAATGACAATCGTTTGCAAAAATGTTGTTGGCGCTCTGTCCAAGGCAAACGAAAAAGGGTACGCGAAAAATGTCGCTGCTAATGGAATTTGAGGAATTCTATCGAGGTAAAATAACTTTCGGGCGGCTCAGAGGCGTTTAAATGTCGAAAAACGGAGAACATAATTTTTAGGCTGAAAAGTGGCCAAACCGGGGCGGCTATCTCATTTGAAACCACAACCTACTGTTCAATTTGAACATTTGAGCAGAAAATTGTGTTTATTTCTTAGGCCGAATAGATTTGACCACTGACGGAATCGCAGAATGCAGAACAGGAAAAATTCAGGTTAGTGTGTTAAATGGAACGCCTTTGGATATTTTAATCTCTAAAGAAAGACACCCTGCTCAACAGATCAGTTAACAATTAGGGTAAATTTGAAGGCTAACTGTAGACTTTTTATAGAAACAATCGGCACTTTATTAGTTCCCGCCGACTTCGTGTTTTTTAAACTGTTCATAATGTTATATACTTTTCAGCACACGGTAAAAAAACATGATCAGAAGATTTTGTACACGAGGTGGCATCTTAATTATAAGTCACTAACTGAACTTTAATAGCGTTGACAAAAAATTTTCCAAATACGCGAGTGACATCACGACGTTCGCAAATTTTCTGAACGTTAATTTTAAGCACGACATTTTTCAAACTGTGAACGGTCATCTATCTATTGAGACTCCCATTAAAAATTTTCCAAATGTCCTAGTGTGATTGCCAGTTTTGTTTATAAGATCTTTAAATAACTTGTTTCGCCCATTAATTATTTTTTGATTGAAGTATTATTATTATTGAACCGTATTAAATAATGAATATCGTTTTTAGTTATTTCTGTTATGAAAACCTTAGCACCCTGTATTTAAAAAATTAGGTAATTTTAAGCATATGCTTATATAAAGTTTTTTTAGCAATGTGGTGAATATAGTGCGGTGGTGAAGTTCTCTGAAATAAAACTGCATTGTGTGTGTGTGTGTGTGTGTGTGTGTGTGTGTGTGTCCTGAGAGAGGGATGACATTGGAGGGTTATCCATCAGCCACAGGCTATTATACTAAAACTGAATTACGCTGTATATCCCATTTGGAATTGAAAATTTTGTCAAGGTTTGGTTTTGCGCACTATCAAGAAATGTTAGAATTTTGCATTACCTAAAGTTCCAAGCCTTAATGAACTTAAATGTTTAAGAGCGTAAATATTACTAACCTCTTCAGTAAAGGTGACCTGTTCGGGCAGACTAGATATGATTTTGAAGATATAGATGATGGACCTGCAGGTGTGCGGTATGTGATGTCTGACGTCAGCTTTCAACCAAAGCGTCGCTGTCCTCACCCGAAACTCCTGACCTGCCCTACCGCCCGATTCCGTTGACACCTGGAACTCCAACAGCCGGTTTTGGTTTACGCTGGAACCTGCAACAAAAAGAAAACAGGATAAACGATACGCCGATTAAAAAAAATACATGTAACTACTATAAACATCTAGTAGTGTATGTGTGTATGCTTGTTTTAATTGTGTTCAAGAACCACCGGCCCATTTGGTTGAAATATTTTTCAACCTGATATTAAGAAATCATAGAAATATGACAAATTATGCAGGGTAGCTGAAAAATATGGACACAGAGCGCTGTTGCCCGAATGGTTTAAGATATCGGTCTCGAAATTTTGTGAGTTTAAATGCGACATCTTTTAAAACCATTGACAACAAAAATAATTGTACAAGTAATTTGTTGACATTGCCGCCGTTTTGATTTTTTTAACATAGCTTTTACAGCATAACATGAGAAAGCTTTTTTTAGTTGTTTTACAACTAGCTTAAAATAATAAGGATTGAATAAAAAACATTCAGAACGCTAACAAATAATTTGTTCTTTTGATAACTCTAGTAATCTTAGATTATGCCTTTTAAAGTAGCCCATGCTTTTAACATTTATGCTAGGGCTAATTGTAGATTCCTTGATTGTTGTTGCCCTTACTTGGTGAAACTGGTCCATACTACATACAGACTTGGAGACTACTCCTCTGGCTTCACTGTTGGGTTTCGTTTCTGTAAGTGAAGGGCGTAGCCAGCGTGTAAGCTAACTGGAGCAAGAGGCCTTTACGAATTCTAGTGAAGCCAGAGAAGTAGTCTACAAGTCTGTATCTAATTGTAGATTTCAGTTTATATTAGTTACTGTACGATGTCCATGTTGTTTCTTTACAAACTTTGCGACAATAAACTAATTAATTGAAGCAGAAAGGTTTTAGCGAATTTGCATAAAAAATTTGCTTATCGATAGGAAACGATTTTCGAATTCGTATCAAAAAGTATTGGTCGAATTTGGATGAAATTTCGTAGGGATCGCCCTTATATATATATATATATCAAAAAGTATTGGTCGAATTTGGTAGGGATCGTCCTTTGATTAGCTGTTTGGAAAAGCCCATCCGTACCAGTTTTTCGAGTTTTCCATGGAAATTTTTTAAATAAAATTTGGTACACAAGTTACTTTTGTAGGGGATATAGTACACACCAAATTTAAAGTTTATACCCAAAAAAGGGGCGAGATTCTAAGGCGTAATATAGTGGATAGACTTTTTTCTCCCTCAGGGCTCGTCCGCGGCTTTTACGCCCCGACAGCACTGCAACCTTTGGCTTATTGTGCATGCCCTTAGTATTTTTACTCCACCCATTCCAAAATCAGTGTGCCTTGAACTGGTCTGCACAGCGATTGGTAGGGTGAAGTTTTATAATGCGCTGTCTCCGGTCTAGACTGACCATAGATCAGTTGTCTTTTGCGGTCCGGTGCTTTACACTCGCACAAGATGTGCTGGGCTGATTCCTCCCCCTCGCCGCAGAGTCTACATGCGAGGTCTCCCTCGAACCGCCCCATTTTATGCAGGAGTTTCTTGACGGCCATGTGTCCCGTCAAGAGACATGTTATGTTTCTGAGCTGTCATCTGCTAAGATTTAGCAGCTCCACAGCTCTCTTTGAACTGGGTTCGTCAATTATTGACTTCCCATGTCTGAGCCCTGGACAGTCTGCCCACTACACCTTGTGTTGGTTTCTGACCCAGGACTTAATGCTCCCCTGGTAGTGCTCTTTGTCACGCCCAGAGCCGGGACGGTCCGAAACTGCATGGATGGTTACCTGCAGTCCACGTAAACCAATAAAAAAGCACAAAAAGTACAGCAAACAAATAAAGTATATATATATATATATATATATATATATATATATATATATATATATATATATATATATATATATATGTGTGTCTTTATTTGCACTACAACCGGAAGAAAATAAGAAATCCGACTGCACATCCGGCAAGATATTATGTTCGTCGCCTCTTGGAGCGACTCTCTGAGAATGGCTTCTACGCCCAGGCGTACGCTGACGATGGGCTGGTCTTAGTCACCGCCAAATTCCTCGGCGTCGTCTGTGAGTGAATGTAAGCTGCCTGTAGCCTAATCGAAAGGTGGTGTGGTGAGCAGGGACTCTCCGTAAACCCGGCGAAGACGGAGATGATCCTATTTACCAAGAAGAGTAAGGTAGAGGGGTTCAGGGCGCCGTGATGTTTGGAAAACCTTTAGTTTTAGTGCGGGATGTCAAATATCTGGGGGTGATCCTGGACCCCAAAGTAACATGGGGGTCGCAAATAGAACGAGTAGTGAGGAATGGAGTAGCGACCCTCTGGCAGCTGCGTCGTCTGATAGGGAGGACCTGGGGACTTAATCCTCGGATCCTTCATTGGATATACACTGCGATCGTAAGGACGAGAATACTCTATGGGGCGTTGGTCTGGTGTGAACCAAACTACCAGCAGGAAGCTGGTCAAACTCCAAAGGCTAGCAATCCTGGGTATCACAGGCGCTATGAAGACGACACACTCAGCCGCGCTAGAGGTCCTGTTGATGCTGCTACCGCTTCCCATCTGTATCAGAAGGGAGTCTATGGCGTCGCATCTTAGAATGCGAGACTCAGGAAACTGGTGCGGAAAGAGAGCAGTAATAGGGCATGCAAGAGTCGCCAAGGAGGTGGAAAAGGAAATTCCGATTTCCGTCATAAAGGTGCGGGATGCCGAGGACGATGTTAGGTTGACTAGGCCATACACCCTCAGGATCCCCAGCAGGGATCAGTGGAGGGAAAATGAGGTTGCATTCCACCCCGCAAGCCTGGTCTGTTTCACCGACGGATCGCGGCTGGAGGACCAACAATCCTCCGGGGCAGGACTATACATCGAGGGCCTGAGGGTATGCGAAAGCTATGCTCTTGGCGCATATACCACGGCATTTGAAACAGAGGTGTATGCTATCCTGTCTGTGGCCAATAGACAGGACGTGAAGAGGAGTCCCGAGAAATGTGTGTACATCTGTTCGGATAGCCAGGCGGTCCTCCGGGCGGTCTGCGCGGCCAAAATCAGATCAACACTGGTTCAGGAGTGCGCTGACGCCCTCAGGGGACTAGCCAGGACGAAGGAGGTGCAACTGGTGTGGGTTCCGGGGCACTGTGGCGTAGCGGGGAATGAGGTGGCGAATAATCTCGCAAGACTCGGTTCCCGGCGGCCGTTCTGTGGCCCGGAGCCTGCGACAGGCATAAGTAGGAAGACAGTCTCTGTCGCCTTAGACAGGTGGACCGAGGAAGCAATGGAGAGGCACTGGGGGTCGGTTGGTGGCTGCAGGCAGGCGAGGGACTTCGTGGAGGGGCCGGACAGAGATAAAGCTGTCTGGCTACTCGGAAGGAGTCGGCCTACGCTTCGCCGCATTCTTGTGGTGCTGACAGGCCACTGCGCCCTTAGAAGACACCTCACATTGATAGGCGTAGAGAGGGATCCCATTTGCCAGGAATGCGGCGAGGATGAGGAAACGTCCTACCACTACCTGTGTGAATGCGAGACTTTTGGGAGTCTTCGAGCATAATTGTTCGGATCGAGGACTCTGCAGAGGAATCAGGTAAGTACCGTCCAATTAAAGACCGTCACGGCCTTCATCTCGAGGTCGAGGCGGTTTGGCGACGGAACCGAGGAGGAGTAGAGCATGGTTGCTGTGTTGCTGGGGTTGGCAAAAAGGGCCCATTGTGGCCTACTTGCTTGGCGTCGGCCACCCCACCACTGCTACTACATGTTCGTCAAGATATTCTCTCAGCTCCATGCAAAGAACCTTTTCATAAATCTTTGATAAGATTGGCAACAGTCTAATTGACCTCAAATCCTTAAACTACTTAAGTGTCACAACGATAACTCAAAAAATGTTGGGCCGATTTTAATAAAATATGGCATGTACCTTCCTTTTGTAAGTGGCTTGTAGAAGTTCGTTATCCAGGAAAATCGCACTAGGTTTTCCGGGAAAATTTTGATTTTTTTTCCAATTTTTTTTAATCCCTAAAACTAAAAAAGCTAAGGTAACCAAATTTGGTGGGTAAGTTTATGATATAATAATTATTTATACACCAAAATCTCGATTTATATGATACAAGAGAAAAAGTTATAAACATATTTGGTGCCAGATCATTTTTATGAAAATTCACTGCGATAGCGCACTTGCAGTGTCCAAACTTTTTACTTTCTGATTGATATCTGAATTGTTACATATATTGCAATTATTGTCGAATTTATTTATTGGAACTGTTATAGGTTCTGTTCGATTTCCCTTGTTATAAATAAATCAGTACATAAATTATAAAACATTTTAGATAATAATATGCGTCTTGTATTATTGTAAAACAATAAGGTTTATTTTATTTAATTAAAATTATCTTAATCGAGCATTTAGCATATCTATATTACTTTCCCCGCCATCGTTGCGACACTACTATATGTAAGTGTATTAATTAAGTAAATTACTTTAAAATATTATTTACAGTACAACGGATCCGTGGCGGAATAAACAGTTTGATAATATGTTTTGTGTTGTGTTATTAGCAATATCTCTAACGTCATGGTAAGTATAATACTGTATTGTATAGCTGGCAATAAAAGTAATTGGTTAGGTAACTCACAGCACTATATAATTGATTTTTCTAGCGTGAAAGGCGACTACCTGAATGAAAACAAATTTCCTGATGATTTTCTGTTTGGCGTGGCGACTTCAGCTTATCAGATAGAAGGAGGCTACAATGTCAATGGTAAGTAATGACATTTAAGTCTAGTTCATTGTCAGATTATGTTTGACGGATTAGGTGTAAATATAAGCGTTTAGAATATTGGTATCGATATTTACGATATTAAATTAGTAAACTTGGCCACATATTACTCTGTCCAAAGCAGCGATTCTCAACCTATCGGGCGCGCTCCTTTAGCGGTGTGATAAAACTAAATAGGCGCCGCGAGCATATTGATAACAAAATGAGAAAAATATATTATAAATGGTAAAGGTTTACTTTCGGGGCGCGTGTTCGATTTTTATGAAATTTTGTATATAGACGTGTTTTAGGGTGTAGATGAAGAAAATCACAACAAAAATGAGGACAGAAGCAAACTTTTAGAGTTCGTTGGAAATTATTGTAGGAAACACGTAAGTTGTACTCACTTTTGCGACATGTTTTTGTCATATTTTACACATTTTCGGGGGTCGTTCGTTTTATATCAAGCTATTATAATTCATTTTCACATAGTTGATGCACCCCCTATTCAGTTTATGGGTCTCTGTAAATTTCCCTTCCTTTCATCGTACATAAGTTGACATTGACATTTGACATATAAAGCCAACTTATCAATGTCATACATTTTGAAGTTTAACATTATTGTAAAAAGGAAAATGCTATATTATATTATAGGGGGTGAATTGGTGTATTAACTATGTAAGAATGAATTATAATAGTGGAATACACCCTTCTTTAGCCAAAGTTTGCTCCTTTTCTTCAATGTGTCCATCAAACATATTGTCGAAAAGTTATAACGTCTCAAAATATGTCCCACAAATTTTTTTCTCCCTCAACGCTCGTCCGCGGCTTTGCCGCTCCGATAGCACTGCAGCCCTTGGCCTATTGTGCATGCCCTTAGTCTCTTCACTCCACCCACTTCAAAATCACTGTGCCTTGAACCAGTCTGCACAGCGATTGGTAGGGTGAAGTTTTATAATGCTCTGTCTCCGGTCTAGACTGACCGTAGATCAGTTGTCTTTTGCAGTCCAGAGCTATACACTCGCACAAGATGTGCAGGGTTGATTCCTCCCCTCGCCGCAGAGTCTGCATGCGAGGTGCCCCTCGAACCGCCCCATTTTATGCAGGTGTTTCTTGACGGCCATGTGTCCCGTCAAGAGACCTGTTATATTTCTGAGCTTTCCTCTACTAAGATTTAGCAGCGGCACAGCTCTCTTTGAACTGGGTTCGTCATTAATAACTTCCCATGTCTGAGCCCTGGACAGTCTGCCCACTACACCTTGTGTTGGTTTCTGACCCAGGACTTAATGCTCCCCTGGCAGTGCTCTTTGTCACGCCCAGAGCCGATTCTGGTCCCATAAATGGTTCTGCTGACCCTCCCTTCGCGAGACTGCCAGCTTCTTCATTGCCTTTGACCCCCAAGGGACCCCGGCATCCAGATGAGGGTGACCTCATTCTGCCCAGACAGCTCGCTCGTCTCGTCTCGGCACTCACTCACCAGCCAGGAATTTACCCGCAAGCTACTTAGGGCCTTAAGGGCTGCCTGGCTGTCTGTGGCTATGAGGATCCGCTTGTTGGTGTATCCCTTCCTCTTGTTCTCCCGCACACAGTGCAGGATGGCGTATATTTTGGCCTGAAAGACCGTGACATGGGTTCCGAGGGAAATACTATAACTTACCCTCGGTCCTTCCGAATAAACACGTGCTCATGTCCAACGTTTCCCGCCGGATCCGTCCGTGAACCAGAAGTGCGCGCCCCGTGGTATGCCCGGCGTCCCCTCCCGCCATGCCTCGCGCTCGGGGATTTCCACTGTAAAGTTGTTTTCCCTGCAGATTTTCGGGCTCGCGAAGTGTGACCTCATTTCAAGCATGGGCTCCTTCACGATCTCCTGAATTTTGCAGTGGCGCCTGAGGCCTGGGTTGATCTTCATTCTACCATTGCAGGCTGGCCTCTATAGTCCTAGCCTGGCCTCCGCCATAATAACTAAATATAGGGGGGGGGGGGCAGATCCAGCAACACCTGCATGGCGGCTGTTGGGGTTGAAGACATGGCCTCTGTGATGCCTAGGCAGCCATCCTTTGGATCTTGCCTAGTTTTTGTTTGGCACTGGATTGTGTCACCTTAAGCCACCAGACCAGTGCCGCGTATGTTAACGATGGTCTGGCCACCCTTGTGTACAGCCAGTGGGCCATACTAGGTCTTAGCCCACACGTTTTTCCATATAGCCGCCTAGTGACGGCTAAGCTCATGACTGCCTTACGCACTATTTTTTCAACGTGACCATTACAGGTTAGCTTAGAGTCCAATACGACCCCAAGGTATTTTACCTCCCCTGGCCATTGGAATATCCCTACCGTATAGAGTGAGAGAATCATTACGGAAAATAATGTTAAAAGTAGAAGTCTATTGTTAGACTCCATGGCCCACTGCCTTTTGAATTTTTGAACACCCTTTTTTCTTGTTTATTTTCTGGTATTGGATTTTATAGCCTACTATCCTCAAAACGGTTTTTCTCAAAATTGTCAGTGCAATTACAAAATTTCTCAAGCATGTTGTACATCACTAAAAAATCTCTTTTCACAGGCTATCACATGAGCAAAAAATCCAATATGGTTGCCATAATAAAAACAAACGTTGATACCTGTAGCTCAAAAACAAATGACAATCCAAAGTTGAGCACAAAAAGACTACTCTGTAAAAAATATTAATGTGCAAGTCTTAGACATGTCAGATCAACGCCTACTTAGATATTGAAGAAAAAAGAAGTTTGTAAATTTTGTTTTTTTCAAAATAACTCGAAAACAAAAAGAGACAGGGCAAAATACGAGTCATATTTGGAACGAGCATGACATTCTATAAAGCATTGGTAATTTAACCCTCTCCCTATCTCTAATAATAACGGAGATAGCAATACATTCCCATCCAGTTTGGGACACATTGTATAATTTATAGATTGAGTTAATTTAGTGTTATATGTTGAATCTTTATATCTTATAAAGTATATCTAGTGAGCAATAAGGATATTATATCATTGCTAATAAAGTTAGGTACATCTCATTACAAACCAAAAATTTTTGTTTAAAAATTGAGGATGAATGGGCCGAAAAAATTAAGAGCATTCTAAATGTATTACTATAATATAATACAAACACATACAGACTAGAGCTTCATTATTCTTATACTTTTATCATGTCTAATTTAGTATTATAAAACCTTATATGATTAGATATGCATGCTTATCCACAAATATATGTTTTTTTATCAGCTCATCTTAATCAATCTAATTTTTATACTATGTCAAAAATAATTCTAGGGAAAGGTCCTAGCGTTTGGGACCATAATCTACACCAAAAGCCAGAATTGATCCACGACAGAAGCAATGGCGACATTGCGTGTGACTCATATACCAATTATAAAGAAGATGTAAGACTTCTAAAGGACCTCGGGGTTCAGTTCTATAGATTCTCAATCTCTTGGTCCAGAATTCTCCCCAAAGGTTATCCATATATGATTAATCCAGACGGTGTCAAATATTATAACAATCTAATAGACGAGCTTCTATCCAACGGAATTCAGCCAATGGTAACCATGCACCACTGGGATTTACCGCAGCCTTTGCAAGAAATTGGAGGATGGACTAACCCCTTTATGGCATACTATTTTGAAGATTATTCTAAAATATTATTTGAAAACTTCGGCGACCGTGTAAAGTACTGGATAACGATGAATTCTTATTGTGATATTTATGGGAGAGGAGACTGGCCACCGCTTTTTAACCAATCTGGAATAGCTGAATATCTTTGTAATCATGTCAGTTTATTGGCTCATGCGAAGGCGTATCATCTCTATGATAGTGAATACAGACCCAAACAGCAAGGTAAGATAAAACCATGTTATTTGTAGGTAAATAATTGTAAGGTGGAATATTTTGAAAACAAACAGACGCATGGCTAGATGCATTCTCACCACGATTAGAACCGTATACCGCTTTCGCTCTAATTAGAGCTCGTCATTACGGCACACAGTGGGTCAGAATGCGCATTTTTCGGAAAAAATCCTGTATCACAAAATGCTCGAATATTTATATGCTATTGATTTTTGCAAATGGTAATGGTAATACGTATATTTTAGCATAATATATATTTTGAATCTACCATCTTAAAATGTTATATAAAAAAAAACAAATACCGAGTACTAGACATCCTCAATTCAGATCTTCTTATAAAAGCTCTAAATTGACATCTAAAAACTTTATCAATTGTTTTTTCCCACAGAACAATTACTTGATCATTCTAAGGTTATATATATATATATATATATATATATATATATATATATATATATATATATATATATATATATATAGGATAAGTCAAATTTCCATGCTTATTGTTATACAGGGTGAAATACCAAGTCAATTATGGTCTTGTTATAACGCATGCTGCCACAGCAACAAAAAGCACTGCCAACTATGTATTTATCCGCAAATATTCGCAGTTGATTTCTGCCTTATCATTTAGGTCAAAGTACAGAGAAAATAATTTAACTGGTGAGAACATGTAGGTACATGTAGCTATTAGTTAAAATTCTAAGACTTTATGAGACCTAAATAAAGTTTCATAGTAGAACCATGGAAAATTTGGCATGACTTTTTTAATATAACTTTTTATAATTAGTGAATTTTCGTAGAAAAAAATCACTAATGTGGAGAGCCCGACTTTTGAATCTTGAAAATTTTTTTGCAAATGAGCGCGAACTAGGACCCCTCGAACCTATATCCGGGGTCAGTTTCAATTTATATATATATATATATATATATATATATATATATATATATATATATATATATATATATATATATATATATATATATCATACTGATAACTCAAAAAAGAATAGTCTGATTTTGATAAAATTTGGCATGTGCCTTCCGTTTGTAAATGGCTTGAATAAGTTCGTTAATCAGCTAAATCGGACAAGGTTTTCCGGGAAAATTTTGAGTTTTCATTAGAAAAAATAAATTATCTCAAAAAATAATAGGCAGATTTTGATAAAATTTGGCATGTACCTTCCTTTTGTAAATAGCTTGGATAAGTTTGTTATTCAGGGAAATCGGACAAGTTTTATGGGAAAATTTTGAGTTTTAATTATAAAAATTATTCTATCTTAAAAAATAAAAAAGCTATGATAACCAAATTTGGTAGGTAGGTTTACGATATAAAAAGTAAACTATATACTGAAATTTAGATTTCTATGTTACAAGAAAAAAAAGTTCTAATAAAATATTTTGTGCCAGATAATTTCTATGAAAATTCACTACCATAACGCACTTGCTACGTCCAGGCTTTTAAGTGAATTTTCTTAAAAAAAATTCACTAATGAGGAGATCCCGACTTTTGAATTTTGAAAAAATTTCTTCAAATGAGCGCTAATTAGGCCCCCCAGAACACATTTCCGGGGTCAGTTAAAATTTTTATATGTTTATATATATAAATATATATATATATATATATATATATATATATATATATATATATATATATATATATATATATATATATATATATATATATATATATATATGTATGTATCACACCGATAATTCAAAAAATAATGGGCCGATTTTGATTAAATTTGGTGAATACCTTCCTTTTGCAAATGGCTTGGATAACTTTGTTAGCCAGGAAAATCGGTACAGGTTTTCCCGGAAAATTTTGTGTTTTCTTTCAAAAAACATTATATCTCCGGAATTGACAAATTAAGGGCAACCAAATTTGGTACGCGGGTTTACATCATCATGGGTAAAATACCTACGAAAATTTAGCTCTGTAGGTTACAGGACAAATGAGTTACAGGTATTTAAAGAACAATAAATTTGGGTTTTCCTCAAAACGTCAAAATCGCGATTTTAAACGTCAAAATTGGTGAGTACCTTCCTTTTGCAAGTGGATTAAATAAGTTCGTTAGCCAGGAAAATCCGCCGTGGTTTTCCCGGAAAATTTTATGTTTTCTTTCGAAAAAAAATTATATCTCCAAAATGAATGAATGAATTAACAAATTAAGGGCAACCAAATTTGGTACGCGGGTTTACATCCTTATAGGTAAGCTACGTACCAAAATTTAGCTCTGTAGGTCAAAAGACAAAAAAGTTATAGGCATTTAAAGAAAAATAAATTAAGGTTTTTCACAAAACGTCAAAGTTGCGATTTAAACGTCAAAATTGGAAACATTTAGGAAAAGAACTTGAATCTAATACGGCCTATGGAAATAAAGTGTCTCAAGAAGAATGTTTTACAAACCCTGAAGTCTAAGTTTCAACCGTCATTGTCCTTCATTTTAATAAAATGTTTCCAGAAAATTTCAAATAGACCCTTTCTCTGACGCTTGGCAGTAGTCTTAGCTATAGAGTTTATCGTTTAATAGTATATAAATGTTGTAGAATTTTCGTAAAAAAATCAATAAAGCTCAATATATCTGTTATTATACAAGATATGAAAAAAAATTGTATATATTAATTATAGGGTGTCTTGAGCTACATCTTAAAAAATTATTTCTACAATCACAGGGTGGCCCATAAGTCGTTGGTGATACAAATTTTCTTTTTTTTTAATCAAACACGCCTTATGTTTCTGCATTTTTGCATTTTCCATCGAAATATAATGCATGTTTGTAAGAAAAAAAATTCTGGACGCAGTAAGTGCGTTATGGTAGCGAATTTTGATCAAATGCTTCATATTTGGATAGCTCAATTTGCTATTAACCTATAAGGTTGAGCAAGAAACGAGTTTTTTCGGGAACACTTCAAGTATACTTTCGGAAATTTTTGTACATTTTCAAACAGTAAAATTATTTTGATGAAACATGGCACATTGTTTTTACTATATAGGTTATACTGGTACCCAAAATTGATGCCTGCTTTCTTAAAAAAACACACATTATTTCCATTAAAAAATATTTTTATGAAAATTCACTACCATAACACACTTACTCCGTCCAGAGTTTTTATTATATATATGAAGTAAAGTCCCTACTTGCTCAGTAAAAATACTGAAACCCATTAAGCCATTTCTTATAAAAAATTAAAACGTTGAACTTGAAAGCACTTTTCCAGATTTTTTAAGTACGATTTTTAGGTAATTTTGAAAACATAAAGTTATGTCAACTGAAAGTGAATTCGGATATAATAGCTAAAATAAATCACATTCACTCTCTAAGAACACAAAAATAAAATAATATGGCTTATATGACATATAATAAATATATATTTTTCCGCTTCTAACCCACTGTGCGGCATACTAATTACACTGAAAATACACATATAAAGTAATACGGCAATGGTAGCCAGCCTTCCAACACTAAGTGATATATAAGACAAGAAGCATGTGCGGCCACCTCGTTGCGAACCAAGTAGGGCCAGGATTGACAATTTACTAATTTTTAGTTGGTTGTATACAGCCTCTATTTTTAACACTTCGTGTTATTTGGAGCTGCCGTGACAACATACTACTTAGATCCGCAACGATGTGGCGGCACGTGCTTCGTGTCTTATATCTCACTTAGTGTTGGAAGGCTGGCTACCATAGCCGTATTACTTTATAGGTGTATTTTCGTTGCAATTAGTATGCCGTACTGACGAGCTCTAATTAGAGCGCAACCCGTCTACGGTTCTAATTGTGGGGAGAATGCATCTAGCCTTACATACTTTGTCCCTATATTAGGATAGAAATGGGCCAGTGCTGATAATTTACTAAATTGTTAGTTGGTTGTATACAGTCTCTATTTGTAACACTTTGTGTTATTTGGAGCTGCCGTGACAACATACTACATGGTTCCGCAACGAGATGGCGGCACGTGCTTTGTATCTTATATCTCACTTAGAACTAATGCAGACGTAGAGACGTTTTATCTGGCTTTACAAATGCTCGTTCTGACAACTGAAACCTGTTTCGCCTTTAACATCATCGTCAGCTAGGGGAAATAATTATCGTGCTCATTCTGCGGATAAAAAGTCTAAGTCTGTATTTATCATGGAATGGATTTACCAAGTATGTCCCGCAGCAATCAATGAATTCATACGATTTTCACTATCAATGCAGACTTTAAAAAAATTATACTGATAATTAGGAGTCGTCATTATAGTCTAAAGGCAATGGCGATGTCGCCTTTCCGGCGTAATCATGCCTGACTGTCTCCAGCAGCTCTTTTCGTTTCATTGTAGCTCCCGCACTTCATAAATTGGGGTTTTCAGAAGTTTTTCCTCTTGGACGGCCTCTTTCCATTTTCCAAGTATGTATTCTTTAAATAGTCTCGGAATATTATTATGTTTTAGAACATGATCAACAAATTTGCCTTCATCCCTTCATTTTTCTTATCTCTCATCTCTTCTAGTGCACTTTTATTCGTCTTTCTATTAGTCTACCGTGCCTTTATTATTATATTTTACTGGCTTCTATTTTCTTCATTCCCTGCTTATGGAAAGTCCAGCCTTCTCTTCCGTAGTTTATAGATTCTACTTTTATTGTTGTATATTTGAAGATAATTGTAGCAGTCTCTGTGAACTAGAACTAAGAACGTGTGGCTCTGGATCAAGAGTTCAATTCACAGTAGAAACATCAAATAATTTTTCAATACATACTGTAAATTAACATAAACCGAGGTTGTGGAATTGTGTTTCAGCAAGTTGAATGTCTGAACGTCCCACCCTTCGAAGAGCCCTTAAGCCGTCGGTTCTGTGTACCATGCGATGCTGGGAACATTAAAGATCCCTTTCCTTACATAAACGAAGACATCCGACCAAATTTCCAGCACAGTAAGGTAAAACCGCGTCGGTGATTGGTCATTGGTGCCGTGATTGGCCATGGGCCGACGTTAAAGGCACCAAAATACAAGATAATTGTATCGAAATAAGCTTATGTTGCCTATAGTCGCAGAAAATATAATTTGATATTGTATGTATACGTATGATTGGATGAAAAAAGCATTTTGTCTTAGTGAATGCTTGCTTTGCCATCACGATGCTCCTTAGTTCTTCCAAATTTACCATCAACCATAATAATATTTTCAAGATACGCAAATACTTGCTCAAGTTAGCTTTATATCCATTTTCACAGTCCTATCCTTCCTTTGAGTGAATTTTCGTAGAAAAAATTCACTGATGGGGAGATCCCGACTTTTGAATTTGGAAATTTTTTTGCAAATGAGCGCGAACTAGGACTCCTAGAACCCATATCCGGGGTCAGCTTCAATTTTTATATGTATATATATATATATATATATATATATATATATATATATATATATATATATATATATATATATATATATCACATCGATAACTCAAAAAATAATGGGCCGATTTTGGTAACATTTGGCACATACCTTCCTTTTGTAAATGGCTTAGACAAGTTCGTTAGTCAGGAAAATCGGACGAGGTTTTCCGGGAAAATTTTGAGTTTTCATTCGAAAAAAAAAATATTTCTCCGTAATTAACAAAGTAAGGGCAACGAAATTTGGTTCGCGGGTTCATATCATCATAGGTAGGCTACCTACCTAGCCCTGTAGGTTAAAAGTGACAGGCATTTAAAGAAAATAAATTTGTGTTTTTCTCAAAACGTCAAAGTCGCGATTTAAAATGTCAAAATTGGTAATATTTAGGCAATGAACCTGAAATTAATATGAGCTAAGGAAAGAAAATGTCTCAAGAAGAATGCTTTACAAAGCCTGAACTCTTAGTTTCAATCGTCATTGTCTTTCATTTTACTCAAATATTCCCAGAAAATTCATGTAAAATATACCTTTTCTCTGATGCTTTGGCAGTAGTGTTGGCTATGGAATTTATCGTTTAATGGTATATCATTTTTGTCAAATTTTCGTAAAAAATCTTTAAAGCTCAATATATCCGTTATTATGCAAGTTACGAAAACAAATCGTATACATTTATTATAGGGTGTCTTGAGCTACATCTTAAAAAATATTTCCACAATTCCAGCTGGCCCATAAGTCGTTGGTGATTCAAGTTTTCTTTTTTTTAATCGAACACGCCCTATGTTATTCCATTTTTGCATTTTCCATCGAAATATAATACACCTTTGTAAGAAAAAAAATCTAGACGAGGCAAGTGCGTTATGGTAGCAAATTTTCATTAAATGCTTCAAATTTGAATAGCTCAATTTGCTATTAACCTATAAGGTTGACTAGGAAACCAGTTTTTTTTGGAACAATTTAAGTTTACTCTCGGAAACTTTTGTACATTTTCTAACAATAAAGTTATTTTGATGAAACATGGTACATTGTTTCTACTATATAGATTGATGCCTGCTTGCTTTAAAAAACATGTTTGCTACTAAAAACATTTTTATGAAAATTCACTACCATAACGTACTTGCTGCGTCCCGAAATTTTTTATAATAGAGGGATATCGATTGTAACACTTTCGAAAAAAATTCTTTCTTCTGTACAGTTTTGTAAGTAACCTTGGAGAACCCAAATTACCACAACACATCTTTTCAAGACCTGACGATCGTTTCACTAACAGGGTTAGCATCATTAGATAAGGAAAATTAATAAACTATTTAACTATTACATATTTTATTTATATAACGTGATAGGTAAAAGATCGACACGATCCTAGTTAGGGAGGAATCACAAGCCTACTTTCTACGTTTATATTTTAATGTCCGGAAGTAGTTTTGAAATCCCGTCGTAACTGTTCCTACGGTAATGCCGTTAAAGGCGCAACTGGTCGCGGAGAAGGAATACGTACTTGTAAAGCCAGAGAAAAATCTCTAGATCTGTATTTATACGTTGTGTCAGTTTGTCCGATTAAGAACTTACAAGAAAATCAGTATATCTATCTTTTAAAGCTTTATTTTTTTTTACTGTGATAATACATGTATTTTAATTGTAAAATTAATTTATGTGTATGTGCACATGAAGAAATAATGTGCATTTTCTGTCCTGCACCTAGTGTTAAGTACTGGACGTATAAAGCCTATTGACGTGGGTGCGTATACATGAGTGGATATGCGCTCGCGTATGTGTGTGGGTGGATATGCATGTAAGTTTTAATTTTAATATATATATATATATATATATATATATATATATATATATATATATATATATATATATATATATATATATATATAAGCCAAAAGCCAAAGTCAAAACTCTAATCAAAAAATATATATATATATATATATACATAATTAATTTATGAAGTTAACGCATATTGCATCGTTTAAGAATCGAACGTGGAGTCTCTCGCTGTCGCCTATCAGCCTACGAAACATTGACGGCAGGAAAATTGGCTTGCCATATAACCTTGCAAAACGTTTGATATCGAATTTTTGGTTGATTTATGCTACCTATTAAAAAATTGAAAAAATATTTTTA
The DNA here is from genome assembly GCA_964006375.1 of Tillus elongatus. Lineage (NCBI taxonomy): Eukaryota > Metazoa > Arthropoda > Insecta > Coleoptera > Cleridae > Tillus > Tillus elongatus. Next base: position 79,995,940 of record OZ023270.1, on the reverse strand, counting down.
TCTGCCACCGATCGATTTCTAATATTCTATAAAACCTAAGAGTTCCTGTTAGTAGACGTCGGACATATAAAAGTTTGCAGACTTACTTAAATGTTGTCTGTCTTACTTTGGGATATATGAATCAAAAACAAATATTCTCCTTTAAATTCTTGACCTCGATATTTTAGAGGCATATATTTCTTAACGTCTTCAGTGAGGGAATAAAAAAATAAAACGGGATGTAATAATCTCGGCTATTTGAATAAAACCCATGTTTGGAACTGATTTATGAATTGTTTTATATGTGATTTTTATTAGATCACATTTTTTGCATATCGCTGTCTTCTCCGGTCTAACCTAATCATTTATTACCGTGCTTCCCATATTGATGTGTTTCAAACGAGTTTGTAAAGTAAAAAATTAATAAAACAAATAAAAAGTCATTTAAACTATATTATCTTTATCATCACTAAGCGTGTTTTAATACAACTAATTTAGTTTCGAATGCTACAGCTTTAGACTTGGAAATCGTCTGGTGAATCCAACTTGGTTGGAGAAACGATTGTACAGTTGAAAATACTGGAGTGTGGTTATAACAATAAATACCTTATGTTTGAATAGTACCTCGAACTAAGGAGGCTTTGTCGTAAAAAACACGTCTTTTTCCAGGATTGTTTGGCCACGAACTGCAACCCGGTTCATTACTGTCCTTCTGTAGCATTAAATTACTTATTATATTCTAAGACAATATGGGCATAGTTGTAAATTAATGATTAAATCATACCGCTGCACATGCAAGTAAATACAGCTCTTAAGTAATATTATAATTCTAAAAGTGTGACAAAACATTTCGATATAAATAAAGCAAGTTCTAAAGCTGGTCAGCTCTTAAATAGTTGGCTGGCGTGGTATACTTGCAATATGATAGGTGGTAGTGGAATTTTCCTTTACGTGATAGTAAAGGATTTTTTTCACGCCCCAGTAGGTACCACCCCTTACATCAAGGGCCGGTGAAGTCCCAACGGACGTTTCCGGTTCTGGTGTATGAGTCGGTTTCCCTTATAAGCAAAAATGATGATGCCTCCTCCTTGTACAAAAGATTCCGGAGATAAAACACCCCTCCATTGGGATCTCTGGGAGAGGGGTGTACAGAGGGCGCCAGCATCGAGACTTACAATATCCTTCTCGAATATATGTGGCCTAAATTCTAACCTGAACTCCGTCCACCATTTCCTCCAGGCTAATAGGCCCCAACTCCTCTTTCTCACCGAAACTCAAATCAGTGCCAAAACAGCCACTAATCACCTTAATTTCCCGGGGTATGAGCTCCTTACTTCTTTTAGATTGCATGGAGGCGTGTGCGCGTACGTCCGTAGCAATCTACCCTGCACCAGACTCCCCAATTTAGAAGCTGAAAGAAAAGACACACTTTGGATGAAACTCTCTCTCAGGGCTGCAACTAAATTCATCTGTTGCATTTACCGGTCACCTTCTGACAACTTTGTCCAGCTCTTTGACTCTCTTACTAAAAAAAACCGACCATCTGATTTCTGAATATCCTTCCTCCGAGGACATTATTCTTGGTGACTTCAATGTCCATAATTAGGAATGGCTAGGATCTTCAAAAACCGATCCACAAGGAAGAGCAGCGGAGGCCTTTGCAGTCTTTAGCCAATATGGTTCAGCAACCTACTCACTTTCCTCGCATCCCAACACACAGCTCAAATCCCTTGGATCTCCTTCTTACTACAAACCCTGACTGCTGTAAGATATCAGTCACCGCCCTCCTAGGCCGCTCTGACCCCGGCAAGGTCACTGCTTCCTGCGCAATGCAACTTGAGGTCACACAGTCATCACACCCACGTATCGGTTGGCACTATAACTCCGCGAACTGGGACAACATGTGAGATTACTTTTCCTCATTTCCATGGGCGTCTGTCTGCTTCTCTCATCCTGACCCCTCTGATATCTCACAAAACGTCACCGAAATTATCCAAGCTGGCATGGAATTATTTATTCCACGTACACAGAAAACCTCTGCAGCCACTCAAAAGCCCTGGTTTTCTAAATCTTGTGACAAGGCCAGACTTGAAAAGGTCAAAGCACACAAAAAGCTTCTACACAATCCCAGTCAAGAAAACCGTCAAGCATTTAACGACGCAAGAAACCGCTATGTCCGCATTCTTTCTGAGGCAAAAAACTCGTTTAATAACCACATCAAAAACAAAGTCCTCTTAAGCTCCAGCGGCAGCAAACCCTTCTGGACTCTTGCTAAATCTATTGGGAATAATTTCTGCAAGAGCATGTTCCCACCTCTTGTCTCAGGGGATGAAATTGTTTCTACCGCCCTGGCCAAGGCTGAACTCTTTGCCTAGTTGTTCGCCGGCAATTCTACTCTCAACCCACCTCCAAATGTTCAACCACCAACAGTCCCCAATGTCGCGCATAAAATGACAGATATTATTTTCAAAAATAAAAAGGTACGAAAGATGCTCTCTTCTCTTAATACCAGGAAAGCCTCTGGCCTTGACGAGATCCCAGCAATTGTTCTCAAAAAATGCGCACCAGAACTTGCTCCTGTCCTGACTCGTCTGTTTCATACATCCTACAATAGAGGCATATTCCCTAGTAACTGGAAAACTGCTCGAGTACAACCCGTCCCCAAGAAAGGATCCAAAGCGCTTGCTAGAAACTACAGGCCTATTTCTTTCCTTTCAGTCGTCTCTAAAGTGACGGAAATGTATATAAACACCGAATTACTAAAATTTCTTGAAAAACACAGTCTAATCCACGACAGGCAGTATGGATTCCGTCAGCGCAGATCAACTGCCGACCTCCTTTCCTTTGTCACCCCTTCTTGGAACAAGTCTATGGAACTACACAGTGAATCCCAGATTGTCGCTCTAGACATACCCAAAGCATTCGACCAGGTCTGGCACGCAGCGCTGCTTAATAAACTACCGGCCTGTGGCCTACCACCAAAACTCTGTACCTGGACAGCAAATTTCCTCTCCAACCGGAGCATTTCTGTTGTCGTGGATGGCCATTCCTCTAAATTGTATCCAATTAATGCAGGCGTTCCTCAAGGTTCAGCTTTAGCCTCTACTTTGTTTCTTCTCCACATCAGTGACCTCCTCTCTAGCACATCCAACCCAGTTCACAGTTACGCGGACGACAGCACCCTCCACTCAAATATACAATATTCTAAGCCTGTCTCTTTAGCCCTATTAGATGAGGATCGCAGACTCATGGAGGGTTCTGTCTCCGTGGATCTCCAAAAAATATTAGACGGGGAAAGTAGAAATCTTGTACAATTCAACCCCAACAAATCACAGTCTTGCTTTCTTTCTCATAAGAGATACACCAGCCCTAGACCCATCACAATAAACAACCAAGTTATTTAAAGTAATGAGTCCTTTTCACTTGTTGCATTTCTGTGGATCGAAATCTCATTTGGCACCAACATGTCACATGAATTGCAGAAGCGGCTGCTAAGAAATTAGGTTTCCTCTTCTGAGCTCGCAAATACTTTTCACCAGCTAATCTCTATACCTTATATACTTCACAAATAAAACCAAACCTCGAATACTGCTCCCACATCTGCGGTGCCGCTGCCGCTTCTACAGTCGCTATCCTGCACTCCATTCAGAAGAGAGCTATACGTCTCATCAGTGACCCTACCCTCACCTAAAGGCTGCCATCCCTTGCCCACCGACGTGCCGTTGATGACCTCTCTCTCTCTCTCTCTCTCTCTTTAATGAATATCTGCACGGGCACTGCTCAGAGGAGCTTTCTTCCATAGTTACTCCACCTGCTGCCCCCAACAGATCTACCAGGGAACAGAGCGAATGCACCCTTTTACTGCCCAGGTCACCAGACATAGAACATCTTGTTATGCCCGCTCGTTTGTCCCGAGGACTTCCAAGTTGTGGAATTCCTTGCCGGCACATGTTTTTCCCTCTCGCCCGAACCTCCAAACCTTCAAGTCCAGAATTAACAAGTTGCCTCTTTCCTCCTTGTCGACACCTACGGTACGATAGTAGTTAGGCTGTAAACCCTCGTGGTATGTTGTTGAAAAAAAAATCCACCTAACAAATTGAACTGTCATTTAATTTATATCTTGCTTTTTGAAACTCATGTATTTATTGGGCATGATGCAATAGAATTGAAGGTTTTTAGTGGTGAATGGATAATTAATTTCAGTTTCAAAAGAGGGACCAAACAACCCCACCTTCCATTGATAAATGTGAGAAATGAGAAATACTAAACTCCTTCCAGAATTTGTTGAAATTGGACGTTTCAGGTCCTGCTTTGGAAACATTTTAAAAAGATTAAGAAAATATCAAAGAAAATGAACTCTTAGGCCTAAATCTGCCTACTCCATAGATCTTACTGGAAATCGTCTCCAAGATCTGAGTGTGTTCAACCCTACACCTGAGAGAGATCTGACTACCTTTTGATCGTATGGTGTTGTTTATAGTGGAGCTTCTACCCGAGTCGTTATCAGAGTTATTAGTTCGTTTGGAAGGGTTATGTTATCAGGTACTGCAATAACGGTATTAAACGGATTAAAAGTATTTGTTGCCTCCGGAAATAGGATCCTGAAACTCTCTACTATTTTATTGACCACCTCTCGTGTTTGCATTGAGAAGATAATAGATTTCTAGGCTACCTAGAGCCGAAAACCATCATCTTTTGTTTTGTTTAAACAATCGAGACTTTATATACAGGGTGATTGACGGTCGATGTAGGTTAGACGTTTACGGAGAATGGGACGTAGGATTATTTTGAAAATTTGGGTTCTTGGGTAATTAGTTCTGTTCTATCGATCTAAAATATTTTCAGCGCTGCGGCGCGGCGTTGCGGCTTGTATTGAAAAGTAGAAACAACTTTAATATTTTAAATGAGGCACCCCGTATATAATTGCATTTCTCGCTTCGCTATTAAACTTTTATTTTCACTTGTTATTAGTGATCTGAGAAAATATGAGTATATGGGAAAGTCTTATCTAACTTCTGAAGACAGATTGTAGGTGTTTCCTTGTCCTGTTTTGAATAATTGTCACCAACGAAAACTTTTTTTTTGGTAAATAATACCATCTTATTTAATTAAAAAAGCAAACTGAACAAACTAAAAAGTAAACCATGTAAATTGCTCTTGAATGATGTAAAAATTCGCCTGTATATGAGTTAAAGGTAGTAGTAATAAGTATATTTGTATATTTTAATATTAAATATTAGGTTAAGGTGGTGGTGCTGTCCATTCGACCCTTACCATCGCAAACTTTAAGATATATAGGCTCGCGTATTAAATATTATACGTATTTGCAATTTGTGTTTTTTAGGCAAAGTTGGAATAACAATCGACGGTAGATGGTTTTCAACAGGTGGTGACTCAGAAGAGGACTACGAAGCTACTGACCGAGTGAGAGAGTTCAAAGTAAGTTTCCGGTGGTGGGTCTTTAATTGTGGTATTTAATTATTTTATTGGGAAACTTGGCCAATATTTTTAAGCTTTAAGCGTTGATAGCTTTCCATGTATACGACCTAAATACACATCTTTTAAATACGTCTTACGTTCTGTTAGTAACTTAAGAATATACGTACTGCTAATACAAAATATTTGACTTGCTTTAGTTATATTTTAGTAATAACGAACAAAGATCAGAGATAATTTGTTTATTAAATAAAAAATCTTCTTTATTCAGACACTTTTTTAGAATATAAATAAGCAAATTTTGACCTTTATTCTATATTTTGGTTTTTGGTTTCACAAAGCTCGATTAAATATTTAACGGCCGGTTAGTTCATCAAGGCTTCAGACGACCAATCACAGACTATGATTTGGGTTTTTGCCATGACATCCAAATATTTTGAAGTTGTGATTGGACGAAGGCTTTATTAATTAACTGGCCGTTAAATGTTTAATCGAGCTTTGTGAAACTGGGCATATGAGTTGTTCCAAAATTATAGTAACAGAGTATTTCCGATTAAATTAAACCATTTTCTTCTGACCCTTCTCTTACGTTACTTCTTCAGTTACCATCTACTAATTCAACATATTTTTTCTAAAAGAAAGCGTATACCAAATATATTTGCACTTACGGCGTTTATTTATGGTTGTTAATTTTAGATTGGGCTCTTAGCTGATCCAATATTTCATCCCGAAGGGGGCTATCCAAAACGAGTAAAAGAACGAGTTCTCGAAGAAAGTAAAAAGGAAGGATTTTTAAGATCAAGACTGCCTGAATTATCAGAAGAAGAACGAGATTATATATCTGGCACCTTCGACTTCTTGGGTCTTAATATATATACAACTTATTTGATCAAAAATGTTCCTGAAAGCAATTCAAAAAATCCTTCATTTCAGAAAGATATGAAGGCTCACGAATTTCAAGAAAATACATGGAAATCGTCTTCGGTTCCTTGGCTAAAAGTAAGTAAAAACGAATTAATCTTCTTATTGATTATATACAAAGTAACCAATATTTAGTGAAAAATCTTGGCTTTCATAACTTTATAAACAACATTGTAATGAGGAGATCTGTGATATATATATATATATATATATATATATATATATATATATATATATATATATATATATATATATATATATATATATATATATATATATATATATATATATATATATATATATTCGACCGATAACTCAAAAAATAATGGACCGATCTTGATCAAATTTGGTGAGTCCTTTCCTTTTGCAAGTGGCTTGCATAAGTTCGTTATCCAGAAAAATCTGAGCAGGTTTTCCCGGAAAATGTGGTGTTTTCTTTCTAAAAAAATTTATATCTTCGGAAATAACAAAGTAAGGGCAACCAATTTGGTACGCTTGTTTATATTACAAAGAGTGAACCATGTACCAAAATTTAGGTCTCTAGCTTTAAAGACAAAGAAGTTATGGGCAGTTAAAGAAACAAATTTTGGAGTTTTCCTCAAAACGTCAAGCTCGCAATTTGACACGTCAAAATTCGCAATGTTTAGGCAAATAACGTGAAACGAATACGGACTGTAAAAAGAAAATGTCACAAGAAGAGTGTTCTGCGAACCCTAAACTTTCAGATTCAACCGTCATTGACCTTCATTTTACTAAAATATTTACAGAGAATGATGCTTTGGCTGTCGGCATAGTTAAGTTGATGCTTTTGCTGTAGGTTTAGTGAAGTTTGTGGTTTAACGGTCTATAATTTTTAGCTAATTTTCGTATAACAAATTCGTTAATTCATTTTTGCATTTTTATCGAAATATGATGCGTTTTTAAGAAAAAAATCTTTCTAGTAAGCCGGTTACCCCCAATGAAACAAATGGTTAGTGCTTCGAGTACTTCATTTAGTGCTTAGTGATCCCGAAGAGAGCTCCCGAACACTTTTAGTATTCACGAGCACTGTAAATAAATAAATGCCTCCTAAAGCAATCCTTATATAACAAATATTATCGTTATTATTCTTAATATTATAGTGCGTTATTTCATTATTTAGCAGTCACCTTAAAGAACTAAGAAAAGCTCGGGGTGCAGCAAGTGCGTTATGGTAGTGAATTTTTATTAAATGCTTCAAACTTGGATAACTGAATTTTTGATAAACTTAGAAAGTTGAATTTTGGTATGTAGTAAGGCCTTTCCCAAAGAAACATGTCCGCCAAATGACATTAAAATATCTTTGTAATTTTCGGAGAAAAAATTATTTTTCGAAATAAAATTCAAAAATTGAAAAACTCAATTTGCTATAAACTTAGGAAGTTGAATTTTGGTATATAGTAAGGCCTTTCTCAAAGCAACGTATCCACCAAATTTCATTAAAATAGCTTTGTAATTTTCGGAGAAAAATTTTTTTTCGAATGAAAACTCAAAATTTTCCCGGAATCTTGTTCGATTTTCCTGGCTAACGAACTCGTCCAAGCCATTAATAAAAAAGGCACTTGCCGAGCTTAATCGAAATCGGTTAATTATTTTTTGAGTTGTCGGTTGGATACATATACATATATATATATATATATATATATATATATATATATATATATATATATATATATATATATATATATATATATATATATATATATATATATATATATAGGGTCCTAGTTCGCGCTCATTTAAAAAAATTTTTGCAAAGTCTCACCGTCGATACCTCTTTATTAGTCAATTTTTTAAAATAAAAATTCACTAAAAATACACAGTTTATAAGGAGATACAGAAAATATGTTGATTATACATTTAAGAAACGTGTATTTAACTCTTCTGGTGTGTTATTTTGTTTAAAGAAGCTGCCTCACGGAAGGTATTGCTTTAGTTCTTTGTACGGGGTGTTACAACTTATAAAAGTTTGGCTGATATGTACAAGCTAATTCTTGCGTTCCAGCTTTTGTCAAGAAACGCGATCTTTTTCCACATTGAATAGTAAATCGCATCTTACAGAACGACGCGTGACCAGTGAAAATAGCGGCGCACCTTTAATGAATAATGTGCCGGTGCTCCGTCACGCCCGAACCACATGTTCCGTTATGTATGCAGAGGCACATTTTCAAAAATGTTGCTTATGTCGTTCTTTAAAAAGAACACGTATTCGTTCCCTCGGAAACGATATGGAATTATGTGAAGCTATACAAGGTTATTGCCCTTATTGGTCATCCAGACATTCAAACTGAATGTATGCTGTTGGTGGTAATGCCCACAAATGTGGGATTTTTAAGGCTCCAGTAATGCTGATTGTGAATACTTTGTATTTCAGTGGTCAGCTCACTTACTAGTTAATCTAAAATGCATATTTGTAAGCTAATTATAATCTTGGCAATTTGTTACAGTCAGTTCCATGGGGTCTAACACATATACTGGTATGGTGTAAACACAGATATGATAACCCTGAAATCTTTATAACAGAAAATGGTTATGCCGACGACGGAAGTTTAGAAGATCATGAGAGAATAGAATATCACAAGGTGTGTATAGTATTGAATTTAAATAATTTCTTCTTGAGATATAGTTAAATTTACGATAAAAAAATTCATACTTGATTCATTCTTTAAAAAAAAGGTCTTCGCTTTTTTTTAAAGAATGAATCAAGCCATTCAAAATGTATTTTAGAATGGCGATATTGCTGTAAAAAAGTTACGTGTGAAATAAGTTCTTTCGGCGGCTTTTTCTACCCCTTAAGGGAAAACTTACAAACCTTTCAGTGAGGGTCTGGTCGATAGCAGACAACATTTGCTTAATCTTAATGAAATTTCTGTCACATTTTTCATATTTAGGGAAAAATAATAACTACTTTTTTGGCACTCCCTTCAAGTGATCGTATCTTCGAGGTGTGTATGAGTTGTTTTTATATTAAAAAACCCCTTTACTTTTCAACAAAGAGTATCCCCCTGAAGTTTTTCGCACTTACTTTTTTACACCCCGTATACATTATTTGTATGCACATTCACTTTTGTTTCATATTGATTTTGGTTGAAATTTTAGAACCACTTAAGTGCCGTACTTGATGCCATTTATAGATATACCGTTAACGTAAAAGGTTATGCAGCTTGGAGTTTCTTAGACAACTTCGAATGGACAGATGGGTACAGGTAATTGAATTTGTAAACATTAATTTTGTAACTACCACTGACATTAAACAAAAACTGATATTGCTATTATTTTTAGTGTAAAGTTTGGACTTTATCAAGTAGATTTTAAAGATCCTAGTCGAAGAAGGACCCCGAAAGCATCTGCAAATTGGTACAAAAACTTCCTCAAGAGACGAAAACTTGAGACAAGAACAAATAGAACGAATAAAGGAGAATTGTGATAATAATTTCTCGCATATCACTATTTTAACTGTGTTACAGGTTTTATATATTTTTCAATGTTAGGTAAATAGCTTTGTTCTTAAGATTTTAAAAAAAATAAAAGATGCAAAAATAGTATGCTTACTCCTTACCATTACTTATTGGGTATTGGCTCGCTTTTGTTTTTTAATGTAAAAAATAAGTAATTAAATATTTGAATATTTTAATAGTTATGCCCTTCGCCGTTTTTAACCCTTTAATTTCATTGTACATTACCTTCTTTGGGATACCATAAATGTTTTTCGCTTTTCTGTACGTTATATTTTTATCGGCCACATCACGAACAGCATTTTGGACATCTTGTAAAGAATATGATGGGGGATAATTTTTTTATTGTAGTTTTGAGGCCGGTCTGTAATAATATTGATTAATAATTAGTTAATTAGCGAATATTCGTAAGAGCAAATTTGCTACTGAGAAGATTAAGACATTAAGATTAAAAAAAAATGTCTTTAAATTAGCGTGAATTTTGAAACGGATAAAAGACTGTAGCTTTCCATGTGAGGCTGCTCTAATAGATATACTTTATATAGTGTGTCCCAAACTGGATGGGAATGTATTGCTATCTCCGTTATTATTAGAGATAGGGACGGTTAAATTAGCAATGTTTTATAGAATTTCATGCTCGTTCCAAATATCACTTGTATTTTGCCCTGCCTCTTTTCGTTTTCGAGTTATTTTGAAAAAAAAAGTTGTCGATTTCTTTTTTCTTCAATATCTAAGTAGGCGTCGATCTAACATGTCTAAGACTTGCACATTATCAGGACAATTATTACAGAGTAATATTTTTGTGCTATTCTAAACTTTGGATTGTCATTTGTTTTTGAGCTACAAGTATCAACGTTTTTTTTTAAATTATGGCAGCCCTATTGGATTTTTTGCTTATGTGGTAGCCTGTAAAAAGAGCTTTCCAATGATGTACAACATGCTTGAGAAATCTTGTAATTGCACTGACAATTTTGAGAAAAACCGTTTTGAGGATAGTAGGCTATGAAATCCAACGCTTTTTAACCGACTTCAAAAAAAGGAGGAGGTTCTCCATTCGACTGTATGTTTTTTTATGTGTGTTACCTCAGAACTTTTTTCTAGGTGAACCGATTTTGATGATTCTTTTTTATTTGAAAGCTGGTGCTTCTCATGTGGTCCCATATAAATGTGATCAGGATCTAACCAGTAGTTTTTGAGTTATCCTTAATAATGCGTATTTAATTAACTTCGACTACATTGATGATGTTCTTGTGTGTTACCTCAGAACTTTTTTCTAGGTGAACCAATTTTGAAGATTCTTTTTTTATTTGAAAGCTGGTGCTTATTGTGTGGTCTAATATAAATGTGATCAGGATCCAACCAGTAGTTTTTGAGTTATCCTTAATAATGCGTATACTTCGACTACATTGATGATAATTGTGGATCACACCGTTGTGCTTCCGTCTAATTAAATCAGATATAAAGCTTCAGATTCACTAAAAATAAAGAAATAAACAAAAATTTTAACAAAATGGAAAACCGACTTTACAAAAATATATTCTAAAACATAAAATGCACTAAAAAGTCAAAAATAATTGCGTATTCTTCTGTCTACAACTTACAATCAACTTATTTTTTCCACTCAATGTACAATCAATGCATTTACCACGCAAGAATGTAACCAAGATGGGTTTGTAACTACTTAACCTGAAATGTCTTACTATATAACAATTGGCATACACACTTTACACACATAGACGCAGCACACAGCGCGGGCAGGTCGATTGCGCGCGCGCCCGGAAGAATGGTTGGAGGGGTATAGCCGAGTGAACGAGGCAAACGCGTACGCAAATTCATTTGTAGAAAGGTTTAATCAGGTATTGGTATATTGTCGTTTCAAGGTCCCAGGATATTGTCACAGTATATTGTATAAAATTTCATTTGTAAAATAGATTTCATAAGGTATTCTGGTATTATTAATGTAAGGTATATTGTCGTATTTCCTTGGCTGACACCGACTCCAAAAATAACAATAATTTTACATTATATGATCCTAATAATTTGCTTGTCTGTTAAGCAGTCTACATATATATTTAAAACTTTTTGCTTAGGTGAACTCTAAATAAATATTTTGATAATTGTCTGTTAGTCATATGTATGTGTTGAGTTAGAGATTAAGTTTAAGTGGGTACCTGCATTCTTGCGTGTTAAATGTATTGATCGTACATTGAGTGGAAAAAATAAAATATAATTGTAAGTTGTAGACAGAAGAATACACAATTTTTTTTTACTTTTTAGTGCATTTTATCTTTTAGAATAATTTTTTGTGAAGTCGGTTTTCCATTTTGTTAAAATTTTTGTTTATTGAACACTTTTTTGGTCATTTGTTTTCTGGTATAGTTTTCACGTTTTTGTCACATATTTCAAACTCATATCAAATTTTGAAACGGCATTTTTATCAACAGATAGCGGAGCCTCATGGAAATGACGCATTCCGAGAGCTTTTTGTTTGTATTACTCGTCGAAAAAATCGAGCTGCCGTATAGAGGCACGCTAAAATAGTGACTGAATTTTAAAAGTTTTCGAAGAAATGTTTTTAGTGTTTCTGTGGAACTTATTTTTGGAAGATTTTTGTGATATGTTGGTGTTTAGTCATAAATGTTTAGTAAGTTATTGTAAAAAAAGTTGTCGAATTTTTGTGAAAAATATAATTTAGTGTAACATTACTGAAGGCAATTTCTGTAAAAAAGGTTATTTTCTGTAAAAGAAATTTTTGCAAATTTTAATATATTTTTTCAATTTTGGTGCTAAAGCTGTTTGTGAATAATTATATCCTGGCAGGTGTGTAAAGAGCCTAAAGAAGTTCGTTGGCCAGGAAAATCGGACCAGTTTTTTCTGGAACTTTTATAGTTTATTTTCGGAAAATGTTTGTACTTTCTGAAACAATAAAGCTATTTTAATGAAATACGGTAGATTGTTACTAATATATAGGTTATACTGCCAACCAATTGTCCTTCTTTTAAAAACAAGACATATTTGCCATTAAAAGCATTTTTACGAAAATTCGCTACTATACGCACTTAATGCGTCCAGACTTTTTTCCCTCCTTGTTAATTGTGACAATAATAATAATAACACGCACACACAGACACACATGACTATTAGCCCTTGTTTTCCATGTAAATTTTGATCATCTTTGCCGTTGCTATACTAGATTACATTCTCTTTTAAAATGTTTCATTATTACAAACCATCTAATGTAACCTGACAGTTATCTAGAAAATTAATTACTACGCATCAAATTATCGTACATAATCTTACTTAAAATACATCTTAAGTGAGCAGCAGCGTATTGTTTTGCACTTAAACTTTATTAATCCACGCCGCTGCTGTAAGACATTACGTTCCTATTTTAGAACGCCCCATTATTGCATTCAAAACTTCTCAGATGAGGCTATATAGTATACAACAATGTTGTTAATATGGCAAAGTTGCTAGATGATCCAGACAACCATCAGATTGTACATCAAGCGGAAAATCTTAGTGCAGGACTTTTCCAAAGCTTTCAGCTTGTTATATATATTTTCATCTTGGTGAACAACTATATTTAGTTAAAAATCCAGTGAATTATTTACAAGTTTGTGTGTAGAGTTTAGCGGCACTGTTTCCAGCAGTTAAGTTTTACGATGTCAAAGGATCCTATACCCTCCCTTTTAACCCCTTCCACCCTCTTATCATCTAGCTCCGTCCCGAATTGTAACAATTTCTCTTGGCGGTTGTTGTTGATGCAATTGATTCTGCAGTTTATGCGCTGGCTCTTGCGCTCAGATGCATTTTATTATTTAGAGACTGCATCTTCAGAGTCGATGCGCTCTCCAGGACGGAAGGAAGTTTTGTCAGACGATTACTCTAAATTAATCAACTTCACTTGAATGAATATCATCCAGTATTGTCGAGCTGCTATATTGGTCTACGATGTAGTTGCAATATTTTGATTTATAACAATAATAATAATCTGTTTTATTGGAATTTTATCAATAATAATAGGGGAAAGGCGTGTAATATGGACTAGTGTGTAATATGGTCTTTTGTAGTTACAGATTTCCTGATTGTAGAAGCGACATCTGTTGTATTAGATGAAACATATCTCATTTTAACAACGTAGGAGACTGTTAGGTTTAGAAGCCGACCAGGCTGACATGCAAAAATTGTATTTTATTCTTGCGACGTCATTTCTTATAATTATTATTCTTCTTTGAGACCGCTGTGTTAACAAGTAACTACTAATATTTTAAGGCTATTCGAATTATTATGATGATTACATTTTCGTGTTAAACTGGCATTATAATAAGGCGTTTTTTGGTGAGTTTATAACTAGAAAATAGAATTTTGTTTAATCGCTACGATATATATATATATATATATATATATATATATATATATATATATATATATATATATATATATATATATATATATATATATATATATATATATAATTTCAACAACACACCACGAGGGCTTACAGCCTAAATACTATCGTACCGTGGGTGTTGACAAGGAGGAAAGAGGCAACTTGTTAATTCTGGACTTGAAGGTTTGGAGGTTCGAAGGAGAAGGAAAAACATGTGCCGGCAAGGAATTCCACAACTTGGAAGTCCTCGGGACAAAAGAGCGGGCATAATAAGATGCCCATGTCTGGTGACCTGGACAGTAAAAGGGTGCATTCGCTCTGTTCCCCTGGTAGATCTGTTGGGGGCAGCAGGTGGGGGAACTATGGAAGAAAGCTTCTCTGAGCAGTGCCCGTGCAGGTATCTATAAAAGAGAGAGAGAGGTCACCAACGGCACGTCGGTGGGCAAGGGATGGCAGCCTTTGGGTGAGGGTAGGGTCACCGATGAAACGTATAGCTCTCTTCTGAATGGAGTCCAGGATAGCGAGTGTAGAAGCGGCAGCGGCACCCCAGATGTGGGAGCAGTATTCGAGGTTTGTCCTTATTTGTGAAGTATATAAGGTATAGAGATTAGCTGGTGAAAGGTATTTGCGAGCCCGGAAGAGGAAACCTAATTTCTTAGCAGCCGCTTCTGCAATTGATGTGACATGTTGGTGCCAATTAAGATTTCGATCCACAGAAATGCCAACAAGAGAAAAGGACTTATTACTTTGAATAACTTGGTTGTTCATTGTGATGGGTCTAGGGCTGGTGTATCTCTTATGAGAAAGAAAGCAAAACTGTAATTTGGTGGGGTTAAATTGTACAAGATTTCTACTTCCCCAGATAATATTTTTTGGGCGATCCTCATCTAATTGGGCTAAAGAGACAGGCTTAGAATATTGTATATTTGAGTGGAGGGTCCAGGTACAAAGTTTTGATGGTAGGCTATATAACGGAAGTTTATTAAGCAGCGCTGCGTGCCAGACCTGGTCGAATGCTTTGGATATGTCTAGAGCGACAATCTGGGATTCACCGTGTAGTTGCATAGACTTGTTTCAAGAATGGGTGACAAAGGAAAGGAGGTCTGCAGTCGATCTGCGCTGACGGAAATAATACTTCCTGTCGTGGATTAGACTGTGTTTTTCAAGAAATTTTAGTAAATCGGTGTTTATATACGTTTCCATCACTTTAGAGACGACTGAAAGGAGAAAAATAGGCCCATAGTTGGTAGGAAGCGCTTTGGATCCTTTCTTGGGGATGAGTTGTACTCGGGCAGTTTTCCAGTTACTAGGGAATATGTCTTTATTGTAAGATATCTGAAACAGACGAGTCAGGACAGGAGCAAGTTCTAGTGCGTATTTTTTGAGAACAATTGCTGGGATCTCGTCAAGGCCAGAGGCTTTCCTGGTATTAAGAGAAGAGATCTTTCGTATCTTTTTAGTTTTGAAAATGATATCCGTCATTTTATGCGCGACATTGGTAACTGTTGGTGGTTGAACATTTGGAGGTGGGTTGAGAGTAGAATTGCGCGGCGAACAACGAATCAAAAAGTTCAGCCTTGCCCAGGGCGGTAGAAACAATTTCAACTCCTGAGACAAGAGGTGGGAACGTGCTTTTGCAGAAATTATTCCCAATAGATTTAGCAAGAGTCCGGAAGGGTTTGCCGCCGTTGGAGCTTAAGAGGACTTTGTTTTTGATGTGGTTATTAAACGAGTTTTTTGCCTCAGAAAGAATGCGGACACAGCGGTTTCTTGCGTCGTTAAATGCTTGACGGTTTTCTTAACTGGGATTGTGCAGAAGCGTTTTGTGCGCTGTGACCTTTTCTGGTATATTATAGCATTCAGGTTTTGTAGTAAGAACGAGATGCAAGGGATTTGAGCTGTGTGTTGGGATACGAGGAAAGTAAGTAGGTTGCTGAACCATATTGGCTAAAGAATTGCAAAGGCCTCCGCTGCTCTCCCTTGTGGATCGGTTTCTGAAGATCCTAGCCATTCCTTATTATGGACATTGAAGTCACCAAGAATAGTGACCTCGGGGGAAGGATATTCAGAAATCAGATGGTCGGTTTTTTCAGAAAGGTTGTCAAAGAGCTGGAGAAAGTTGTTGTCAGAAGGTGACCGGTAAATGCAACAGATGAATTTAGTTGCAGCCCTGAGAGTGAGTTTTATCCATAGTATGTATTTTCTTCCAGTTTCTAAATAGGGGAGTCTGGTGCAGGGTAGATTGCTACAAACGTATGCGCATACGCCTCCGTGCAATCTAAAGGAAGTAAGGAGCTCATACCCCGGGAAATTAAAGTAATTAGTGGCTGTTTTGGCACTGATCTGGGTTTCGGTGAGGAAGAGGAGTTGGGGCCTGTTAGCCTGGAGGAAATGGTGGACGGAGTTCAGGTTAGAATTTAGGCCACATATATTCAAAAAGGATATGTTAAATCTTGATGTTGGCGCCCCCTGTACACCCCTCTCGCGGAGATCTGAATGGAGGGGTATTTTACCTCCGGAATCTTTTATAGAAGGATGAGCCATCATCATTTTGCTTATAAGGGAAACCGACTCATACACCAGAACCGGAAACGTCCGTTGGGACTTCACCGGCCCCTTGATGTAAGGGGTGGTACCTCCTCGGGCGTGAAAAAAATCATTTACTATCACGTAAAGGAAAATTCCACTACCACCTGCTAATATGTGTAATATGGACCGTAAACAAACGTGTAATGTAGACCGCGTGGTCCATATTACACATATTATTTTATATGCTACCACTAATCCAGATTTGTTTTTACCAGAATGCCATCTCGCGCGGAAACAAAAACCAAAGACTTACGGAGTCATTGGGATGCAAACAGCATGAAAACTGCCATGGAAGCTGTCAAAACTCATTAGATGGGTGTAAATAAAGCGGCTAGGTCGTACAATATTCCAAAAATCACTCTTAGGGGAAACTAAAATGCTATCGGGAAGTTCCTCCTATCGAAAAACTTAAACCACCGCTAGGAAGACGTGCAGATTTACCACAGGAATTGGAGGACGATCTGGTGCAACACTGTCTTCTTTTGGAGAGCAAGTTTCACGGTCTTACAAGAAAAGGGCTAAAGAAACTGGCATACGAAATTGCAGAAAAAAAAAGTACAATATTTAACTTACAAAGACGATTAGCCGGTGCGGAGTGGTACAGGGGGTTTATGAATCGTTATCCTGAGTTAAGTTTAAGGTCGCCAGGAGCTACTTCTTTGGCTAGCGCAGCAGGCTTCAATAGAGTTGTAGTGAAATTTACTATATATGTTTCCTTGGGAGAGATCTTACTACGTACTAAAATTCAACTTTCTAAGTTCAATTTGAGTTATTAAAATTTTCAATTTTCTTTCAAAAAATTTTTTTTTCCGAAAATTACAAATCTATTTTAATGAAATTTGGTGGATATCTTGCGTTAGGAACATTACCAACATTAAAATCTCTAAGTTTATAGAAAATTGAGTTAATCAAATTTGAAGCATTTAAAAAAAAATCTCTACCGTAACGCACTTGCTGCTTCCCGAGATTTTTTTTACTTTCTTGTGGTTTACTGTTTGTATACATATTATTGTTTCTGAACGGTGAATAAATATTATGATGGTTACTATTATTATCATTATTAAAATCGATAAGAAGACTAGGCTACCATGCTAAGTTTTTCTCTTCGTAATTTAATTTCTACCATAATATTTGAGGTAACAACCCATTTATTTTTTTCTTTCACAAGTTATCTTATGAAGTATTAAAATTAGACACTTGATTGACAGAACTACGACTCGCGATGTTATAAATATTTAACTGTTGAAAATTAGATAGATTCAAGTACAATGTCAAGGTTTTCTGACATTCGATCGGAAATCTAATTCATTTTAACCTTCGGCTTTGGACTTTTTAATTGAAATTAGTTTTTCTCATGGATCAAGAAAAGTTGCACGACACTAGAAAAATGGGTGCTAAATACTAACACATTTTTGATTACTTACTTACCCTCTGATTTACACCTAGATACGAGTGATACTTACTTTTTAGTTTTTATTAAAAAAATCACAAATAGAGAGCTATCGATGTGAGACTTTGCAAAAATTTTTCCAATGAGCGCGAATTTGGGCTCCTAGATCCCATATCCGGGGTCAGTTTAGATTTATATATATATATATATATATATATATATATATATATATATATATATATATATATATATATATATATATATATATATCCAACCGATAACTCAAAAAATAATTAATCGATTTTGATGAAACTCGGCAAGTGTCTTTCTTTTATTAATAGCTTGGACGAGTTCGTTAGCCAGAAAAATCGGACAAGGTTTTCCGGGAAAATTTTGAGTTTTCTTTTACTATGTACCAAAATTCAGCTTTCTAGGTTTACAGAAAATTGAGCTATTCAAATTTGAAACATTTATTTTTAATATCACCGCTTTTCATTGACAATAGTAAAAACTGGTTTATAGGTATATGAGATCTAGTATGTCTGAGTCGTTACCTAGCAACGGAACATTTGATATCATTGCGCAGGTCAGTTAGACGCTGTAACTGACGTTTATCGTAAATTATTACATCGTTTATCTGTTTTCAATTTCAGTTGACAAATTATTTGTGTTATTTGGGAATTTTAATATACAAGTGCAAATTATTTCTTTACGATTTTAATAATGTTAGTGGGTGGACTAAACAGTGTTTGTTATGTTTTGTCAACAGATATTCGAACAGATATCGAAGTTTTACAAAAAGGGCTGATATGCAACAGGTTAGTCATTTTCGCTCTGATGCTTTGGCAGTAGTTTTAGTTAAGTTTATGGTTTAACGGTTCATATTTTTTAGCTAATTTTCGTACAAAAATTTGTCAATGAGGAGACCGTGACATCAGAATTTTAAAAAGATTTCTTCAAATGAGCGCAAACTAGCCACCCTAGAAATCATATCCGGGTTTACGTTCAGTTTTTATCTGTTTACATATATACAGGGTGACGCATTTCTAGGGTAAAGTTCAATATTATAGAAAAGACGGAAAAAAATTGGATAAGTTAATTATAGGGTGTCTCGAGATGCATCTTATAAAATTATTTTGACAATCACAGGCTGGCCCATAAGCCGTTGGTGATCCCTACTTTTTTTTTTCGAACACCCTTATTTTATTGCATTTTTTATAGAAATATGTTTGTAAGAAAAAAAATCGAGACGAAGTAAGTGCGTTTTGGTAGCAAACTCTCATTAAATGCTTCAAATTTTAATAACGCAATTTGCTATTAACCTAAGGTTTGTTGGATAGGAAACCAACATCTAAAGTTTATTGTCGGAGAATTTTTATACATTTTCAAGCATTAAGTTATTTTGATAAAATATGGCACATTGTTTCTACTATATAGGTTTTATCGGTAACCAAATTGATGACTGCTTGCATTAAAAAGACATATTTGCTATTCAAAGCATTATTATAAAAATTCACTTTCATAACGCACTGGCTGCGTCCAGACTTTTTTGTCATATCAATTAAATCTATTTATGATTTTTCTCTCTGTTTATGATGGTGGCTATTTTTGTAGATATCCTGGGAGGAAGAATTCACTTCGTTCACCGTATATTAAGACATTTTCAGGTTATATCGATCGTTTGCAGGAGTGTACTTCCGTGCAGTAAGTTGACCAGGTTTCTTGGTAGCTTGAGTTTCGCGAGTGATTTTGAAAACCTCTGAATTACAATCCTTGTTAGAGAGATTACTGTTGGAAGTACGCGTACTTCCCGCGTCTGAGTCATATCCATAGCGAGGTTCTATATTCTGCCCTTTTCGGCTTCTGTCTTCTCGATGTTGGTACTCAGCGGGAAGCGATATCAATGTTAAAAGCAACTCTCTGTCTTTTCTTCACCAGGACAATATCCGGCTTGTTGAAGTCTACCGTTCAGTCAGTGATAATTTGTTTGTCCCAGTATAGGAGGAAATCGCTCGATTCCAACACCGCCTGGGGAGAGTATTTATAAAAAACGCCGAGGATTCTGGTTATATTTGATGGTAAGTCCTTTATGAATAATTTTTTCCACTTGATTGTGGCTGGTCAAGTATTCAGTCTGGTTCATAGTGAGACATCCGGAGGTGACAGGTTCTATAGTTTCGCCGCTCTGACTGCATCTCATGCATATGTTGCAAAATTGATTCTCCATTACAAAGCGTTCACGACTCCTTGTTGGTATCATCCTATCTTAGATGGCTATGATGAAGCCTTCTGCATCTGGATGGATTTACCGTCTGTCAGCCATGTTAAAGAGATTTCTGTATTTATGGTTTCTTTGTAAACAATACTAGAATACTTCACATGGATTCCCTTCTCAAGCCAAGTAAGTTGCTAGTTCAACGGTTGCTGATCCTTGCACGTATATTGCCCTGCCATGTTCAAGAGTGTATAGTTTTTCTCATTGGCACAGGCATTTTCTTCTCAAAGAGCTCCTTGGATGTGGTAGATTATTAAAAACTTTGTGTTTCGACCGTGTGCAGAGACTGTTTATATTGACTAGGCCCCTGTCTCAATTCTTCCTAGATAGATACACCCTTACACAGCGTTTTTGGGGCGGTGAATGTGGAACTTTGTTGGAAAGTTTGTGTGAGAGGGTTTATTCGTTTGAGGTCTGTATCTAAATAGCTGAGGATGCCAAAGGAGTACTCGAGTACTGGTGCAGCGTATGCGTTTATCGTGGTAACAAGATTTCGAGAGTTCAGCTTTATGTTCAAGAGTTTGTCTAATCTTCTCTTAAAGATCTTTCTCCAATTTAGCGTTGCGTTGTTTCGTAGTCTATTTTCCCGTTCTGTTGGTGGCCTAGATGTTCATAAACCAGTGTGTCATTCTGTGGGTAGTTTTACCCCTACTTACATGAACTTCTGCACATTTGTTGAGATCAAAGGACATTCGGATATTTTGCATTAATCTCAGTTGGTATGAGTTTTGAGCGTATATATCAAGATCGTCCATGAAAAGGAGGCGACTTATTGTTGACTCTTGGTTTTTTGCGTCTAATATGAAGTCTTGGCTTGACTGACGGAGAAAATAGGAGAGTGGGTTCAATGCCAAACAGAAGAGTAGTGGACTTAAGGAATCTTCCTGGTGGTTAGTTTTAATATGATTATCGAGCCACAATCTTATATTATATTTTTGCATCATGTAAGCGACTAGTTTTTTTATATCGGTGTGAATTTTATGAACCTCTAGGGATTTAACAAGCCAGTCGTGAGGTATACTATCAAATGCCTTCCTGTAATCGACATAAGGTATACTCAGGTTCCCGCATTTTATTTGGTTACGCTTCATGTATGCTTTACATCCAAAGCATTCCCCTTTTCCTCCGTACATATGAGGTCGTTTTTCTTTCAGTGTTCATTCTTAATGAAAATTTGCTAAAAATGGAATTTTGGTTAGTTTTAAAACAAAAATGTGCTTCATGTAGGCCGCAAACGTTTGGTATAGTTCGTAATATGAAAGCACCTATGTAAGTTAACTAGTTCAAATAAAAATTCAGATAACTTGTAGAACATAAACTTTTATCCATAAAAAAGTCTGCACGTAGCAAGTGCGTTATGGAGGTGAATTTTCATTAAAATGTTTTTTATAGCAAATATGTCTCATGGAAGCAGACATCAATTTGGTTACCGGTATAACCTATATAGTAGAAATGTACCATATCAAAATAACTTATTGTTTGAAAATGTACGGAAATTTTCCGAAAATAAACTTTAAATGTTTCCGAGAAAACTGGTTTCCTAGCCAACAAACCTTCGGTTAATAGCAAATTGAGCTATTGAAATTTGAAGCATTTAATGAAAATTCGCTACCAAAACGCACTGGCTGTGTCTTGATTTTTTTCTTGCAAGCATATTTGGATGAAAAATGCAAAAATGCAATAATATAAGGGAAATTCGAAAAAAAATTGTAGGTATCACCAACGACTTATTGGCCACCCTGTGGTTGTCAAAATAATTGTGTAAAATGCAGCTCAAAATACCCTATAATTAATGTATACAATTTTTTATCGTATCTTGTATAATGACATTTATATTGAGGTTTACCGTAGAAATGCATCACCCTGTATATATGTAAACACATAAAAACTGAAACTAAATCCGGATATGGATTCTAGAGGGCCTAGTTTGTACTCATTTGAAGAAATCTTTTCAACATTCCGAAGTCGCAGTCTCCTCACTAACGATTTTTTTGTTCGAAAATTACCCAAACATTAGAGACCGTTAAACCATAAACTTAACTAAAACTACTGCCAAATCATCAGAGAAAGGGTCTATTTGAAATGAATTTTCTGGACATATTTTAGAAAAATGAAGGACATTTGAAGCGGAAACTTCATAGTTCGTAGAACACTCTCCTTGGGACATATAAAAATTGAAACTGACCCCGGATGTGGGTTCTAGGGGGCCTAGTTCGAGCACATTTGAAGAATTTTTTTCAAAATTCAAAAGTCGCGATCTCCTCATTAGTGAATTTAAAAAGAAATTTCACTAAAAGAAAGTTTATAACAGTGTAAGTCATAAACCATTTTACGGACTATATTAACCAGGTAGTAAGTACTGACCTTACGTTAGAGAGTCCTTCGACGTCAACCTTCAACGGCTAAACTTACGATATAACGTAAAAAGGACAGCCGGGGCGGATAATATATTCCACGTTGCATAACAAGAAGAACATGACTGTATTACACTCCATAAAGTCGGCGTCAGTACAAAATAAAAGTAAAAATAAAAAGCTGTAATCGTGAAATTTTCCACGTTTTAGTTTCGATTTATCATCGAGATACAGAGTGTAGTACATCCAATTCGTCCTGTATAAACGAGTTGAAGACGCCGATTTTTTTCACTAGCTTGTTAGTTCGTGATAAGACAAAAAACGACGTTTGAAATATGGTTAGTATATAACATAACGACACTAACTTTATATGGGAGAATATCAGAGTTTCACCCTCTCCACCCTTCGCGATAAATTAAGTTTCGGTGTACAGCGGCGGGTGTTCCGCTCCTTATGGCTGGAGTGTAGCATAAAAAAGAATGCGCTATAAATGAATTTTGTAATGATGTACCTACACGATCGTGTAGGGTGATAGAACGGTGTCCCTGCAGTTAAATAATAATAATAATAACTTCTTTATTTACATACACCTCGCATCCATCAGCATTGTGTAATGTCGTATACATAATTATGACATACATATGGAAAATAAATACATAACAAATAACAAAAGAATAAAAGAAAGATTATGTGTCATAGACGCAAACACATCACAAATACACAAAACAAACCTTAGAAAATAAAACAACAGGAAGGACCATTACCATATATGTATTATAGAACAAAGTGCGATGTGTAAGCCATCTTGAACCTCCTATTTGGTGATCCATTATTGGTGGTTTGTGCAGTGAATAAATTTGCGTTTGTTGGGAAATTAGTGTGAAATAGTGCTATTTATGAATTTGTCTGTTTGTTTGTATTTACATAGAATATAGTTCATGTTTAGAGTACGAAAATTACTTCTAATTTACGTTATGATTGTGTAAATAACTTCATTTTAATTGGTAACAGCTAACAAACGGTAGTGGTAATTTTTGCTGCTTCTGTATGTACATCCAGTAGAAAAACTAAAGATAACGAAGTCACGTTTATTTTTCTGCATATTATTCGCTTTAATATGTATGTAACTGGATAGGTAATTATTTTGTGAATTTCATTTTCGACAACGAACACGTCATGTAGTATATGGCGTCGTGTCGCCATTTACAACTTCCTTTTATGTTCCAACTATGTGTGATAATGCTCATTCCTGTGGTTTTAGGTTCTAAGCAACAAACAAATAAGAAAAGATAGATTGGAAGAGCCTCAGTGCTTCAGTGGCATGAACGTGTGCCTCTGAACTGAAGGGTAATGGGTTCGATTCCCAGGGTTCTCCTTTCATTTTTTCAGTACATACTGTAAAATTAACATCGACGTAAGTTGTGGCATTGTGTTTGAGCAAGTTGAATGTCTACACGTTCCGCCCGTCGGAGGGGGCGTAAAGCCGTTGGTCCCGTGTCCATGCGATGCTGGACACGTTGAAGATCCCTACCCTCCTTACAGAAAGGCAGGTGTTCGGCAACATTTCTAGGATAATGAGGTGAAACTTGTTCCTGGCGTCAGTGATTGGCCATGGTCGCGGCAATAGACCGCGGTTAAAGAATGAAAAAGCAGACAACGAAACACAGGTCTATTGGACAATAATTGTGAAGCAAACATACAAAAACCGATAAATCCACTTTATACTTTGAGCCACGTATCTGTTGTTACTCATATTAAGTCTAGCATATCAGATTCAAGCAAAAGCCGATAAATGCCATCAAAAATGTGATCTGAAAGTGATCAATTTATCCAAATACGAATAAATTATTGTTTCGAGTAAAAACCGAAGAAAAGTAGATTAGTATTCGTAATTCACCACCACGCATTTTTAAAAATACCTGACGATCGTTTCACTAACAAAGTTAGTGTCGTGGGATGATGAAATATAACTAAAGCTTAACAACTAAAATTGTGTTTATATTAGGTACAGTTAATCGTCGAGGAAGGAGGAAACAAACTTTTTCCGCTTTCGTTTATCGGCAGTCCGTCTATTAGAATTGTGTTATCTCTTTTCCACGGGCGGCGTGTCGGCACCTTTTGTAAATTGGTCGAATAATGAACTGGACATAGGTAGAGCTGGTAAATTCATACTATTATTTTATTTATATATTTTGCGATGTATATATATATATATATATATATATATATATATATATATATATATATATATATATATATATATATATATATATATAAATATATAGGAGCAAGTAACGGTCGTCACTTGTTTGTTCCAAAAACTCAGAATCTCATTTCAAGGCATTAGACCTTACATTCTGTAGAAACTTCTTGATCATACCATGTTTTATATATTTCTTATTAACTTGACACTTTAACAGAAGCCTACGAAGAAAACAACAACTAAACAGCACCTAGTTACAAGATTTTTCATTCCCTTACCAAAAACTGAACTCAAATTAAACTTGTGGAACATTTATATAAACATATAAAAGTTTAAACTGACCCCAGATGTGGGTTCTAGGGGGCCTAGTTTGCGCACATTTGAAGAATTTTTTTCAAAATTCAAAAGTTACGACCACCTCATTAGGGAATTTTTAAAGAAATTTCACTAAAAGAAAGTTTATAACAGTGTAAGTCATAAACCATTTTACGGACTATATTAACCAGGTAGTAGGTACTGACCTTACGTTAAAGAGTCATTCGACGTCAACCTTCAACGGCTAAACTTACAATATAACGTAAAATGGACAGCCGAGGCGGATAATATATTACACGTTGCATAACAAGAAGAACATGACTATATTTCATATCAACTAGACACTCTAACAGAAGCCTACACAGAAAACAACTAAACAGCACTCAGTTACAAAATTTTTCATTCTCTTACCGACAACTGAACTAAACTAAGTGAAGATTGGAACCTGTGATGAGCACTGATAAGTACACTTGGAGAACCCAAATCACCACAACATATTTTAAAAGACCCGACGATCGTTTCACTAACCAAGTTAGCGTCATCAGAGGATGAAACATTATAAATATAATGTTTTATCCTCCGATGACGCTAACTTGGTTAGTGAAACGATTGTCGGGTCTTTTAAAATATGTTGTGGTGATTTGGGTTCTCCAAGTGTACTTAACTGAACTAAAATTAAACTTGTGGAACATTAGCAGCGATCACACTAAAATCGCAGCCAGTGCTGGAAAAATTGCTACCTTGAAGCTGCATCATATAAAATTATTTTTACAATCACAAGGTGGCACATAAGTCGCTGGTGATACAATTATTTTTTTTTAAACGAAATGCCTTATATTATTGCACTTTTTGCATATTTTTGCATTTTTAATCGAAATATAATGCAAGAAAATAATTTCTGGACTCAGCAAGTGCGTTATGGTAGCGATTTTTCGTAAAATGTTTCTTTCGATAGCTTAGTTTGCTATTAATCTAAAGTTCGTTCGCCAGGAAACCAGTTTTTCGGGAACATTTTAAGTTTATTTTCCGAAGATTTTTGTACATCTTTAAACAATACAGTTATTTTGATGAATTATGGTACATTTTTTCTTCTATATAGATCATACTGGTAAAACCAAACTTGATGCCAGCTTTCTCAAAAAAGAGATATATTTGCTACTAAACACATTTGTACGAAAATTTACTACCATTACGCACTCGATGCGTCCAGACTTTTTTTGATGACCAATACGTTTAGAAAATTTCTAAATAAAAATAAAACTTTTAATTCGTTAGTAAGTTTTATTGAGTCAAATTTACTGTCCAGTCTAGCTTTCACGAAAATTCTCCATTCTTTTGTCTGCTTAATATTTTTTTAAGAAAATTTGCACATTCGTTTCATAATCTTTGTTCAACAATTGCCAATGATGACGATCAAATCGCGATTTTGCCGTTTTAAGAAGAAGAGCTATAAAGTTTTCAAAGTAACTTTTTTGGTATTTCGTGACCTTTTTTTACGCCAAGAAAACTTAATCTTTTTAATATTCAATAGATTTTGTTAGCCACACAAAATATTTTAGTTTTCTGCCATTTACTAATCCGCAGTGGCACCCAAAACTTTTTTCTTCAAATGCCCATAACTTTTTTCCTTTTAACTTATAAGTCTAAATTTCGGCATATAGTGTATCTTTAATAACGTTAACCTTAGTACCGAATTTGGTTGCCATAGCCTTGTCATTTACGGCGGTACAAAAATGATCTCAAACAAACCCAAAATTTTCAAAGAAAAACTGGCACGGATTTCCTCGATAACGAACTCATCTAAGCCACTTAACAAAGGAAGGTTCTTGCAAAAATTGATCGAACTCATACATAATATATATATATATATATATATATATATATATATATATATATATATATATATATATATATATATATATATATATATATATATATATATATATATATATATAAACATACAAAAATCGAAACTGACCCTGAAAATATGTTCTAGGGGGCCTAGTTCGCAACCATTTGAAGAATTTTTTTCAGGTCGCAATCTGCTTATTGGTGAATTTTTTTAATGAAAATTAACTTAAACCTGTATTTGTGTAATTATTTTTATAAAAAATTGCCTTGACTTTTATGGCAACTGCGAGTTTAAATTTTTTAATTGTATACAAAATTAAACCCAAGCACAACTATTACTAACTCACCCTCTATGTTAGTTTTTGTGTTTGGGTATGGACCAATATTATTTGTACTTGCTGAAGTAATACAGTATTGTATGAAACTTAGCGGTTCTATAATTTTAATTCAATAATTTCGGTGCACAGAGAGGACGAGTCACCACTGGCAGAACGGACCAGGATTCCCGCGTTTAATAGGCGTTTCCTCTCTAGTGATCAGACAAGACCGCGATTGTCGTCGAGACAGTAGGCCATCGTTGTCCTACATTCTTTTTTCTGCCTCTAATTTACTTAGGACTGCTCCTTTCTAACACAGCGGTCCTCACACTTACATATACATTCACATATATATGTATATATCTTATAGTTCATCCATAGTTTGTCTTCTTCTGTGTGTTTCCCCCATCTTCTAAAGGGCTCGCGCTCGTCCAAGGTAACCAAACTTTCTCTGATAGACCGGGAAAAATGTAAAACGATGTAATAACATCGGCGGATGATGATAATTCAGAAGAACAAGCGAACTATAACGATAATAATAAATATGAGCTTTTTGACAAGTTGATTACGAATAGCGAAAGTCTAATATTATATTACTGTCGATAGAATCGTTGTGGTTAGAAAGTGATTTCCAGAAAAGAATTATTGTACGATCTCAGTGAAAAATAAAAAAAATCTGGAAGCAGCAAGTGCGTTATGGCAGCGAATACCGACCAAGCAAAAACCCTGGTTAAGTTACAACTTAGCTAAGTTATTTGGACTCAGGTGCTGATTAGCATGCCTTAATTTGTTACTTGTGTCAGTGTAAAAGTCAGTTATAGCCATGTTGTATGATTTTAACCAATAAATAATAGTTTTTATTTTAATATTAGTTTTAAATAATAGTTTAAAGAGAACGGTGTTTTTATTACCACCTTTTTTCACGCAGAGAACCGTATACGTGTAACGCTTACATAAAGAGTCTTATTTTTCCACGAGAACATTTTCAATTAAACATTTGAAATGCTGCTGACAAATGGTGGAGGTGTGGGAATATTTACCAGGAAAATTAAATTGGAATCGTATCCTTGGGAGTTTTTATCAGATTTGATAGTTTTTGCTCTGTCGTGAATACGGTTTTGATACTATGGGTTCTAAAAATTCTGCTGATTTTGTCGGTGACACCTTTAATGTATGGTAAAAACACTGTGTGTTGTTGTGTGGACTCTATTTGTTCTTGTTGTGGTGTAGTAGTTTGTTGTGCGTTTCTAATGATTCGTAGTATGTGATTGTTGTCGTATCCGTTTTCTAGCAATGTCTGCCTTAAAAAGTTTAATTCTGTCTGTTTGTTGTTGTTGTCCGTTAGTCTAAGGGATCGTGTTGTTGGTGTCCGAACCACGAAATTTAGTTGCGATGGGTGATGGTGAGATTGGGCGTTAAGATAACGATTAGTGTGGGTTGGTTTTCGGTAGACAGTGTAAGAAAATTTTTAGTGGTGCGTACATCTAAGAAAGGCAAAGAAAAATTATTTTCTATTTCCATGGTGAACTGGATTTTGGGGTTGATGTTATTTAGGTAAGAAAGGAATTCGTTTAGAGATTCCTTGCCATGTGGCTAGACAGCGAAAATGTCAACGTGTCTTAACCAACAGGTAGGTTTAAGTTGGGATGAATTGAGGGCTTGTGTCTCGAAGTTTTCCATGAAAATGTTAGTCAATGCAGGAGAGAGAGCTGATCCCACTGGAGCACCTCGAACTTGTTTGTAAATTTTGTTTTGAAAAAGGAAATAAGTGTTAGATGTGCAGTGTTCTACAAGAGCTAAGGTATCGTGGGAAATTTTGTGTTTATTTTTGAGAATGTCAAGGGTTTCAAATAGAGGTATATTGGTGAATAAGGAAACTATATCAAAGCTAACTAGGATGTCGTTTTGAGAAATGGTGTTGTTTTGTTATTGACCTTCTTCAATCACACCATTATCCATTGTAACTAAATTACGTGGTTTGAACTGTAGCAACACGATCTCTTAGACTAACTTGTGTCTTGAGCTGCATCTTATAACATTATTTTTATAATCACAACGTGGACCGTAAGTGATTGATGCAAATTATTTTTTTAAATCGAACACCCCGATTTTTCCGCTTTTGCATTTTCATCAAGATATACTGCATGTTGTAAGAAAAAAAACTAGACACATTTTAGTAGCAAATTTTCATTAAATGCTTCAAACTCCAATAACTCAAGTTGATATTAAACCTAAGGTTTGTTTGCCTGGAAACAAGTTTTCTCGGGAACATTTTACATTTATTTCCCGAAAATGTTTGTACATTTTCAAGCCATACAGTTATTTTTATGAAGTATGGTACATTGTCTCCACTATACAGGTTATACTGGTAACCAAATTTGAGCCTGCTTTAATTAGAAAAGGCATATTCGCTATTAAAATCATTTTTATGAAAATTCGCTTGACGCGTTTGTTGCGTCCAAACTTCTTGGTTTGATGAAATAAAATTGAAAAAGTCCGCCTCTTTAGTCAATGAATCGACAAACGGACAAACTGTATAACCAACAGTAAACGTTCGGACGCAGCAAGTGTGTTGTGGTAGAGCACCTTCATATACATATTTTTTCAAATTTTATGAATCTAATTTCACTCAACCTAGAAAATTATATTTATTATGCAACATAATCTTTATAAACGTAACATTTGTACCAAATTTCATCAACGCATCTTTATGATTAGAGTGAAAAAATGTTTTGGGAATATACGTTATTTGATAGATTTTTGTGTAAATGCGCTAACGTAACGTACGTATTGCGTCCAACTGTTTACAACGATAACTTTTTTTAACTAAAAATCATTTGATAAAAATTTGCTACCATAACGCACTTGCTGCGACCTGACTTTTAAAAATGATTTTATGCAGGCTCATATGTTGCTATCACCGGGAAAATGTTGCACTTTAAGGTCAGAAAACTCCCCAAATGATATTTATTACCGATATTATTATTTAATTTAAATACGTCCCATAAAACACATTTAGCTACAAGGCGCAGTCAGCGAGATTTTTAGCAGCGCGCATTCATAATAGTTTCTTTTCTTGCGTTTTCCTTTACTGTTACGTCTGTGTAAAATTTTATTAGGAAAACAAGATAAAACATAGTTTCTTTTATTTCATTTCTATCATTGTTATAATACTTTAGACAGGCAGACATCGTAAAATGGAAATAAAAAATTCGTGTAGAGAAATTTTATATCGGTTTTCTCGTATGTTTGTGAGACAATGTATTTGTACTGAAAACACTATATTAGGGGTGACAATGTTGCGTTGGTTTAAATCTGTTTTGGAGTAAAATTGTAATTGTTTAATTAATTGCTGTTGCCCTGACTTGGCGAAACGGTTCCATAGTAAATACTGATGTGGGTGGACAACTAAGAATGGCCGTTGGCCATATCCCAGGAACGGTTTACTGTACAGTATGAGGAAAGGTGCCATGATAAATTGCTGGAAATTATCTTAAATTTTCTAAAATCATCTCTAGAGAACGTAAGAACCGCGGCTCGTCGGAAAATTGTGGTTTTCATCACATTTTTCCCAATTAAGTAGTTACTTT
This sequence comes from Tillus elongatus, assembly GCA_964006375.1. NCBI lineage: Eukaryota > Metazoa > Arthropoda > Insecta > Coleoptera > Cleridae > Tillus > Tillus elongatus. The sequence goes on along the minus strand of OZ023270.1, from coordinate 79,964,854 downwards.
GACAAACGCAGAGTGTTTGCCGAGCAACGGATGTTATATCTTGCCTCTCAGATTTTTTGATATTTTCAAAAATAAAGTGATAGGGGGACGTTGAATGTATGTTTTTTAGTGAATTTTCTTTAAAAAAATTCACTAAGGAGGAGATCCCTGCTTTTGAATTTTGAAAAAATTTATTCAAATGAAATGAGCGCTAATTAGGCCCCCCAGAACACATATCCGGGGTCAGTTTCAATTTATATATATATATATATATATATATATATATATATATATATATATATATATATATATATATATATATATATATATATATATATATATATATATATATATATATATATATGTATGTATGTATCACACCGATAACTCAAAAAATAATAGGCCGATTTTGATTAAATTTGGTGAATAAATTCTCTTTGCAAATGGCTTGGATAAGTTCGTTAGCCAGGAAAATCTGCCCAGGTTTTCCCGTTGGTGTTTTCTTTCGAAAAAAATTATATCTCCGGAATTAACGAAGTAAGTAAAACCAAATTTGGTACGCGGGTTGATATCCTTGTAGGTAAGTTACTTACCAAAATTTAACTATGTAGGTCAAAAGCCAAAAAATTTATAGGCATTTAAAGAAAATAGATTGGGGTTTTCCTCAAAACGTCAAAGTTGCGATTTAAAACGTCAAAATCGGCAACATTTAGGCCAATAACTTGAATCTAATACAGGCTATGGAAATAAAATGTCTCAAGAAGGATGTTTTACAAACCCTGAAGTCTTAGTTTCAACCGTCATTGTCCTTCATTTTACTAAAATATTTGCAGAAAATTCATTTCAAATAGACCCTTTCTCTGATACTTGGCAGTAGCCTTAGCTATAGAGTTTATCGTTTAATGGTATATAATTTTTGTCGAATTTTCGTAAAAAATTAATAAAGCTTAATATATCCGTTATTATACAAGATAGGAAAAATTTGGTTAATATTAATTATAGGGTGTCTTGAGCTACATCGTAAAAAAATATTTCTACAATCACAGGCTGGCCCATAAGTCGTTGGTGATACAAATTTTCTTTTTTTTTAATCAAACACGCTTTATGTTATTGCATCCTCACTGCATTTTCCATCGAAATATAATGCATGTTTATAAGAAAAGAAATTCTGGATGCAGCAAGTGCGTTATGGTAGCGAATTTTGATCAAATGCTTCATATTTGAATAGCCCAATTTGCTATTAACCTATAAGGTTGACCAAGAAACGAGTTTTTCCGGGAACACTTTAAGTCTGCTTTTGGAAATTTGCGTACATTTTTACACAATAAAGTTATTTTGATGAAACATGACAAATTGTTTTTACTATATAGGTTATACTGGTAACCAAAATTGATGCCTGCTTTCTTAAAAAGAAAACACACATATTTGCAATAAAAAGATTTTTATGAAAATTCAGTACCATAACGCACTTGCTGCGTCTAGAGTTTTTCTATTTTGTATTACCACGGTTTAGCTTGATGAAAGCTGATGCGTTTGGGCTCGTTGAAAATAACTTTTCTTGGTATATCTATAGACAAGATATCCACCAAATTTCATTACACAACTTTGTAATTTCCGGATATTTTTTTTTCCAAATTCCAAATTTAAAGAACTAAATTTTCTATAAACTTACAAAGTTGAATTTAGGTGCGTAGTAAGGTCTCTCCCAAAGCAATTCAGATTCAATCGTCATTGCCCTTCATTTTACCAAAATATTTACAGAAAATTAATTTCAAATAGACCGTTTCTCTGATGCTTTGGCTGTCGGTTTAGTTAAGTTGATGCTTTCGCTGTAGGTTTAGTGAAGCTTATGGCTTGACGGTCTATAATTTTTACCTTATTTTGATAAAACAAATTCGTTAATGCATTTTTGCATTTTTTATCGAAATATGATGCGTTTGTAAGAAAAAAATCTGGACGCATTAATTGCGTTTTGTTAGCATATTTTCGGTAAATTTGCAGATTAGCTCCCGAACGCTTTTCAAAAAACTGTTTTCAGAAACCTGTATAGGGTCCACAAACCCCAAGAAAAATTACTTGTTCACACTCCCAATGAAGTTACGGGACCAGGAGTGATTAGGGTTACTGAGCGGGGTAGGTAGTAAAAAGGAAATATGAGCAGAAAATGCGAATAAAACCGGATTGAAAGCTGTCTTTTTTACATCTTGGAGCCATATCCCCTTTAAACCCTGCCTACCCCGCATAGCACCCCTATTCGCCCCAGGTCACGTAACTTCCTTGTGGGGTATAAACAAGAAGTTTTCCTTATAGTTTATGTAACGCAGGTGGTTGTATGCACGCGAGGGGGGAAGGAAAATCCTCACGACGAAGCAGCAACCCCCACCCATGCCGCAAGTCGAATCGGGGTGGGGTCTGCTTCGTCGTAGGAATTTTCCTTCCCCCTTCGTGTCCATACAACCACCCTCGTTGTATAAACTACAAGAAAAACTTCTTGTTCATACCCCCCAAGGAAGTTACGTGACCTGGGGCGAATAGGGGTGCTGTGCGGGGTAGGCAGGGTTTAATGGGGATATGGCTTCAAATAGACAGCTTTCAAGCAGTTTTCTTTGCACTTTCTGCTCATGTTTCCTTTTTACTACCTACCCCGCCCAGCACCCCTATTCACTCCCAGTCCCGTAACTTCCTTGGGGGGTGTGAACAAGAATTTGTTCTTGTGGTTTGTGCACCCAGGGCGGGGGGTCCTAGTAATGTTTCTGAAAACCATTTTTTCAAAGGGGTTCGGGAGCTAATCTGCAAATTTACCGAATTTTCATTAAATCCTTCAAATTTCAATAACACAATTTGCTATTAACGTAAGCTTTGTCGGTTAGGAAACCAACATTTAAGTTTATTTTCGGAAAATTGTTGTATATTTTCAAACCATAAGTAATTTTGATAAAATATAGTTCATTGTTTCTACTACATAGGCTATACCGGTAATCAGATTGACGCCTGCTCGCATTTGCTATTAAAAACATTTTTATGGAAATTCACTTCCATAACACACTTGCTGCATCCTGACTTTTGAAAAATGTTTATATATTTTCAACCAATAAAGTTATTTCGACGAAATATGGTACATTGTTTCTACTATATAGGCAACCAAGTTTGTTGCCTGCTTTCATCAAAGAAAGACATTTGCTATTAAAAACATTTTAACAAAAATTCGCTACCATAACGCACTTGCTGCGTCCAGACTTTTTATATTACATCATTTTGTCTTCGACGTTCGCCTTCATTATATTGTAATAATATTTTTGGCTCTGACAAAAGAGTAAATTCTAGAGGCACATTTAGCGTGATAAACATTAGACTTGTAACTTGCACAGCAGGAGATGTTTTGTCTAAAATATCTGTATAAAACGTATTCTTATATAATCAATAAATTATTAATAAATTTATAGATCCTTTAAACTAAGAGGGTTTTAGTTTTTTACCCAACTCAATACTTTCTTTATGTTATAGGTAGACATTCGTTAATAGAATAGCCAAAGTTCATAATAGATAAGCCACATAAGATATAAGTTACTATATACATTAAAAACCATTCAATATTTAAATGTTTGGTGCTGAAAGTTGTTCCTGTGACAAATATGCTCCATGTTGATAGTTGACAACTAGACAAAAAGTAAAACACGGAGCTAGAAACAGTATTGACCACGGACAACCAAACAGAAAGCAATTTCAGTGTATCACCAGTAACAACTTCCGGATATTCCTTACATTTTAAGTAAAATATTCGCCGTTATAGCTGTCGTTGCAGAAAATTTAAAGGTCCAAACGGACTCTTCTAGGCGAATTCGGTGGTTAGGTAAATCAGTTTGTTGTTTAAGCATACACTCTTTTACAATAAAACAGGTGATTCACTGTCTTACACGATCGTCTTCTCTGTGCTGTAATATCCCTTTTGGCTTTAGTAAAAGAGTAAATTTGAGAGGCAGAACCATTTAGTGGAATAACATAAGACTTTTTTGAGTTGCATAGCAGGAGATATATTGGTTACGTTATAAATAGATAATGTCAATCTTACGTTTGCTTTAGAGAACCGATTTGTTTGAAGTATGGAAAATATATGTTAAGGAAAGGCTGGAATTGTTTGTGATATAATATATGCAAAAACGGATTTAGAAGTCAAAAAAGAAACTATTAAAAAGAAACTTAGAGATTTGTAAAATCCAGCTCTCTTTGCTATATGTAGCAATATTTGGAATATTTTGCAATCCACGTTATCGAATGCTTTGTTCAGGTCTACAAATGCACTAAAATTACAAATTTTAAGAAAAGGGTAACATAAATATTTGAACTGCAATCTCACTATGGAACGAAGCCTAAAAATGACATTACAATATGTTAAATATAGACGTGGAAACTATTTCTTTGGCTTTACTATTGGTTTCCGTTTTGGTAAATGAAGAACGTAGCCAGCGCATGAGCTAGCTGAAGCAAGTGGCGCTTCTGAATTCTAGATGTTCTAGATGTTATTCAACGCGTCTGTGACCAGTTTCGCTGCTTGATAGCACCATCTGTCTGTATTTAGTATGGAACAGTTTCACCAAGTAAGGGTAACAACAATGAATTACAAATTGTGTATAAGGTTTCGTGCATCATTTATAATTCCTCGGAATACTCAGTGAAATGGGTCACAAGTAATGAGATGTACATAATTCTCTTGCATGAAATTTTAATGATGATCACTGTGAAAGGTCAAGTTGATCATTTAAAATGTGAATTTTTTATCTAAAAATTTTAGTTATGACGCCAATAATTTTAGCGCAACGACTTCGTCGCCAATTTTTTGCAATTCCAAGGCCAGTTTTATTCTCCTGTTCCATCCGGAAAGCTCGGCTGGCTTGATGGTTGTAAACTTGAAATTTTGGCTCGCGTATATTGTTAGAGATCTAAAAAACAACTGGAAACAAAATGGTGGAACTTCCGGTCTAACCGGAAGTGACAACAACTTTTGATATGTTAATGACACCCTGTCTATTTTCTCCAAAATTTGGAATTATGCCAAATTCCCTTTACAATTGTGTATCATAAGTTATATTTTAATTTTATAAGGGCTTAAGAATAGATTTTTTGAAAATGGTCACACCCTAATGGTCATCCTATTGCGGAGATCATATTTCTACCATCGTATCATCAGAAAGGGGACACAGTATTACCTTCCCGGGAAAATTAGGTATAGCACCGATATACATAATGTAAGAAAGTACCTTTTCCCTATACCAGTCTCCAGACTTGCTCTATATCGACGGTATTGCTCATATGACGTCTGCGAGACTTATAATAAAAAAAAGTTCGGGACGCAGCAAATGTGTTATGGAAGTGAATTTTTATTAAATGTGTCAAATTTGAATAACTCAATTTTCTATAAACTTAGAAAGTTGAATTTTGGTATGTCGTAGGATCTTTCCCAAGGCAACATATGCACCTAATTTAATTAAAGTAACTTTGTAATTTTCGGAGAAAAATCGGTTGGATACATACATACATACATATATATATATATATATATATATATATATATATATATATATATATATATATATATATATATATATAAAATGAATGTGACCCCGGATATGGGTTCTAGGGATCCTAGTTCGCGCTCATTTAAAAACATTTTTGCAGTCATCATCCATATTAACTTCAAAAAAAATCTAGCAAAATATTCCTAATGGGAAAGGCTGCTTAATATACCTAGTATTATTTACGAAAGTTTTGAGGAAAAAATCGGGACGCAGCAAGTGCGTTATGGTAGGGAATTTTCATTAAATGCTTCAAATCTGTATAACACAATTTTATATAAACTTAGAAAGTTAAATTTGGTATGTACTAAGGTATTTACGAGGGAAACATGTCAACGAAAATTCATCAAAATAGCTTTGTTATTTTTTGACATACACTTTTTGTTTAGGAAAAAAACTGGTCCTATAAGGCTGCCTAGCGAACTCATCCAAGCTATTAATAAAAGAAATATTCATGCCGAGTTTTTTCAAAATCAGTTAATAACTTTTTGAGTTATCGGTATATATATATATATATATATATATATATATATATATATATATATATATATATATATATATATATATATATAAACATTTAAAATTAAAACGGACCTTGGCTTCGGGTTCTAGGGACCCAATTCGCGCTCATTTGAAAACATTTTTGCAAAGTCTCACCATCGATACCTCTATTAGCGTTTTCTAAAATAAAAATTCGCCAAAAGTAATAAGGTTCTCTAAATCTAATTTCTAAAATCTAAACCACAATTCAAATGTTAAGTTTAAAAGCAGCATGGTTTTATATGAGACCACAGATTTATATTCTGGCGACAGTGCATATTTTAGAGATTTTATTCTAATTCAAAGGATCATTCCAGGATTTAGAGGCTTTAGTATCTTTATATTTTCCTTGTCATCCAACAGCGTGAATGCATGTACTCTAACACTGGGCTTTAAGTCATTCTATCTTACCACTTCCGTTTCTCACTCAGATGGTTTTATGTTTTATAGTAATTCAGATTTATATTTATTTTGATTGTGGAAGTTTTGTCTAGGCGGCATTGAGTTATGTTGTTTTTCACCCAGACATAGAGTATTCGTGTGTTTATATAAGTGAGAAACAAGCACGGAAGAGGACTTAGAGAACTGGGCCAACACAACATACCGGGCAGGGTTTTTACATCACTTAGATGACAAAATTAAGTAAAGGTCTACTTGAAACAATATATACTGACTTTTAAAAAAAATACTAACACCCAGTAGGAATTTTAATAGAGTTTATACATAATGTATGTTTAAGCACACTTAAAAAATGGTTACATTTTAAAACTAAATTACTAAAAAACAACAAAGTTCTTTAGTAATGAGTGGGTTTCTTAGGCATTCGGAAACTCTTCGAGACATGATTGAAATTAAATGATTTGTGGTATCCTGCAAACTGCCATCCTAAGCTACTTGAATTCGGCGACGAAGGTCAATCAAGCTTTTTGGTGGCTGGAGTAAATTACGCAGTCGATGACCAATCATATCCCAACCATATTCGATTGGTGACAAGTCCGGGAAGCGAGAAGGCCATGTAAGTATGGTCACGTTACTTTCTTGTAAGAACCTTGTAGTAACCCTTGCTGTATGAGGACGTGTGCTGTCTTGTTGGAAAAAGGGGTTGAATTCACCCTCGTGGGTATAACAGTGCAGCAGGCTGCAGTACGTTTCGTATGTAATCATTTGCATTCAAATTTCTGTCAATAAAACCGGAGGTGACTTACTACCGCCTCTTATCGCACCCCAGAAAATTCTAAATTTCAGCGTTCTCCACGTAAACGTCTTACTCTTATGCGACCATCGTGAACCCAAAAACAGAATCAGGATTTGTCGAAAAGATAACACAATGCATTTTCACCATTCCAATTTGATCGGCAGTTACACCACTGGAGCCGAGCAGCACGATGTCGAGGTGCCAGTGGGAGACATAAAAATGGTCTACACGAACGAAGCTCAAAAGCGCGTATGTTGCGATATATCGTTGCCATAGAAACTATTTGTTGTAAACCCAACCAAGCATTTCCAATCGACCGTGTTGTGGAAACAATGCCTTGTAAAGCCGTAATCTTTAAATTACGATCTTTGCGTGTTGAAGTTGCTGGAGGTCGTCCGGATCCATGACGACGGTTATGGATTTTTTCTTCACACCATTTGGACCAACACTATAACACTGTTTGACACACTGCGTCCTATGCGGTCGGAAATTTGTCTGATTGAAAACACCGGCTTCCCGCATACCAACAATGTGCCCCGTTTCGAATTTACTTAAATGATTGTAATCGTTCCGTCAACGACGCTTAGATATAATGACCTAACGACTTAATACATTGAGCTACGAAATCTTGATTCAAACTAAGGAAACGCACATTTAAAGAGATAAATTTTTGACAAAACAACATTTAAAAAGTGTAGTATATCTGTTAATTTTTTTGTCCATATTCTTATCATTTCTTATAAGAGACAAAAGAAAGTAGTATAGAAAATTTCATTGCAATTGGTCGACTCTTGATGAGTGTCCGGATTTTTTGAAAAGTCAGTATAGTTGCTTCATATGAATATAGACACAGGGTTCTTCAAAATTAGGAAGACTAGCATAGTGGTTATAATTGGCCGTTTATTTACTCGAGTTGGACCAGATGAATGGTTCATTATGGATGCAGATTATAATGAATACACGTGGTAAACAATAACGATTCAATACTACAAAGTTACAAATTGACATAAAAAAAATGAAGAGGTGAGTAGTGATCCAATAATGTGCGATACAAAAAAAAAAGGGTGACTTACAATTGGAGATGGGTAGGTTGGCGTAACCAACACGCTGAAAATGTCGCTGGTACCTGGGGCGTCGTCCACAGGGGAGACCACGGTGGTGCACATGTCCAGTTGACAACGCGGACCCAGAAACACGTGGTGCACTTCTTGCCTCGGGTTAGTCGCTCGCTGGAAGAATGGTTCTTCCCACAATGAGGCTCACTGACCTGCCCACGTGTCAAAGGTGACAACCGTGGGTTTTGATGACTTGACTACGTGTCGCCGGTTAGGCGATCTTCCTATGGTGCTCTCTGACCGCCGGAAGACGACAAAGTTAACTTTGGTGAGACCACAGCATAATCAACTATTATGCTGTGTCTGACTACCACTCACGGTTCAGCCGGTCTTGCCACGACCTTACTGGACGCTGCATGACGAGGAAGTGATCGAGTCTAGGATCCTCTTGTTGCTGCTTCCCTCAGTTGTTGCCGTTGCTTGATGACACCTGTCACAGGGGCACCACTGTCGGTACCTACGCCTCTGGTGGCTGTTGTAGGCATTAAGGGAAGTTTCAGGCTAATAAAGGAACCTGGTTGGATTCAGGGATGTTAGGCGTGAGGATTTGACAACACAACACATGGCTTCCCATGACTTGGAAATCAGAGAGCTTTAGGAAAAATGGATTCCGAAATGCTTGAACGTTGATCAGAAGCGCGCTCGTTTGAAATTGCGCCACCGTTTTGCAGAAGATTCCTTAAACTTTTTAGGCAGACTGGTCACTATGGACGAAACATGGGTCCATCACTATAATCGAGAAACTAAAGATCAAATGAAATGGTTTAATCATTCCGGTTCTTCACGACCCAAACAATTTCGTGCTCAAAAGTCAGCTGGCAAGGTTCCTGATTCAGTTTTCTGACACAAAATTTTGCTAATCGTGCTAAATTTCCTAGAAGAAGCTAGAACTGCCACGGTAGCGTACTATAGTGAGTCGCCGTCTGAATTGCTCTATAAAATTGTGAAAAAATCGCCGCGGAAAGTAGCCACAGGTATACTCTTTTCGCAAGACAACGCCTCTGCTCGCGTCGTTCGTTGCACCGCAAACAATTGATAAAATTGGTTTACTTCCGCGCTATTTTCAGGACTTAGCACTATTATTTGTTCCCAAACCTCGAAAAACATTTGAACAAACAACGAAATCATATCTACCGTTGAGGAGTGGTTTGAAGACCAAGTTGCATTTTTATCTAATTGTTTAGATTCGCGTTATGAACGTTTTGCTATGTTGAATAAATAGAATTTTCACTAAGTAAAGATTGGAACCTGTGATGAGCACTGATAAGCACACTTGGAGAACCCAAATCACCACAACACATATTTTAAAAAGACCTTACGATCGTTTCACTGACCACGTCAGCGTCAGCAGAGGATGAACAATTCTGAATTCAATGCCCACCCAAACATTCAATTCCCCCGGATTCTACTCATCACTTTTATGAAAAATTCTTAGATTTTTATTACTCGAGTAGCAGCAATTATGGCGGTTGACCTCTCCATCCATTTGGAACGTACATTTATCGGAAAAACAAATTGAGTACACAGGTTGGATTCCTTCTGGCACGATCACTAATTTCTTCAGAGAACTATACGCGGTGTTCAGAATCGTCTTCATTATGTTCCTGTACCAAATTAATTTTGTATAGGTGTTACTTGCTACTGACTTGAAACGTAAAAAATTGGAAAAACAATTGAAATAACTAAATTTTTTCCTCACAAAGATGCATTATAATTCGATAGAAAGTGCAAAAATTCAATAACATAGGGGGTGTTTTATGATAAAAAGAAAGTATGTATGTATGCATAAAAGCGGATATAGTGAGCTTTACCGTAGAAATGTGCCACCCTGTATATGTGTAAACAGAAAAAAACTGAGACTGACCCCGTATATGCCCGTACCAGTTCAAAGAAATCTTTTCAAAATTCATAAGTCGCGGTGTTCTCCATAACGAATTTTTTCTACGAAAATTTGCTAAAATTATAGGCTAGTAAACCATAAACTCTATAACTGAAACTACTGCCAAAGAATCAGAAAGAGGGCCTATTTGAAATGGATTTTCCGAAATTATTTTACAAAAATGAAGGACAATAATGGTTGAAGCTGAAACTTAAGACTTTGCAAAACATACTTATTTCGATATTTCTTTTACGTAATCCGTATTTGTTTTAGATTATTTGTCTGAAAATTGCACATTTTGACGTTTCAACTCGTAACTTTGACGTTTTAAGAAGAAAAACTATACAATTTTCAAAATATTTTTTCTCTTAATTCTTTTTTGCGCCAAGAAAATTGAACCTTTGTATGTAATATTCAATATATATATATATATATATATATATATATATATATATATATATATATATATATATATATATATATATATACATATATATATATATATATATATATATATATATATATATATATATATATAAACACAGATCTCATTATTAGTGAGTTCTTCGCTTTACGAAAATTCGCTAAAGGCGAAAATAACACATTAATTGAGAAATGGCTTTTGTAAGATATATCAGGATTTATGCATATTCAGAGAAAACCTGGGTGCTTACTCGTAAACATATCGTAAAAAAGCGTCCCGACGACACTATTGAATGCCCTAACGTCTCCGAATGAAAAGATATGGAACAGTTAGAGGCGATTAGCAAAATATTTCTAGTGTTTACATTAGCTAATTCGTCATGTCTCGCTTTTCAAGCGTTGATGGATTGAATTAGATCTCTGTTGCTACCACTAAGTTTTCCCAACAGTTAGGCACGTATTTCTTTTCACTTTCCCTGGCTTTTAGAGGATCGTCATAAAAAATTTGCTCATAAGATCAATAAGTGGGCCTTCCAAGGTCAGTTTTAATTTATATACACAAGTGTTCTACTTAAGTTCGCCTATTATGAGAAGCTTCGTAACTTTGGTTAGATAACGAAAAAGTTACGCTTGTTTGAAACGTTTTAGAATCTTTTTTCAAAAAAGCTGTTTCTGAAATACTCCGATAAAACTTAAAATATGATTTTTTTGGTGAAACTCCAGACAACCTTTCGAACAGTTTTAGATAAAACGACTGCTGATAGATAAAGTTTGGTATCTTACATGCACGCTGATACTATTCTTACCTTTTTTCTCTCTTGCCTTTGCTGAGTTATCTACGTTTAAAGTTTTTCACATACATTTTCAACACTTTCCCAGTACGGTTCTGTTCCGTGAGACCCTTTCCCCTTTTATATATTAATATTTAACGTAAATGTAACAATAATGGGAGTCACAGGAATATTCCAAACCCGGCAGTTGTTTTTCTTTGCGTTATTAGCTTGTACCTTTTATCACCAGATCGCTTTTAGTACGTGTATCGCTGCTATCGGGTTGTTATTTATTTATGTGTTCCGCGGCTTTCTTTCTGAAATTGTGCATTGTTCAACCTGTTTTTTTATTATGACCATTCTACCTAGTGTTGCAGTGGTTGGAGCGTGTCTGTGTCGCGTTTTAGTGTTCCGTTTGTTTACTACCTTGTTTTCGTAATGAGGAAAATGAGAGGTCGCAGGTTATCCAAGTACCGGACATACCTCATTTGCTTCAGATGAAAAAGGTAGGTGTTATGTAAATTTACTGTTCTTTTTAAATTTCGATCATTTGACCATATTTGCTATGATATGTTGTTTTCTGTAACAAGGGTTTTTCCCCCTGCCGTTCCATTGGGGAAACACGGGTGGGGGGTTCTTCGTCGTGGGGTTTGTCTTCCCCTCTCGCATGTCAACAACCACCCTCGCTGCCTAAGCCACAAGACAAATTTCCTGTGAGCAATCCTCAAGAAACCTATATAGGTAATTGGGATGCGGTGTGGGGTAGACATAGTTTAAGAGAGGTATGGTTTCAAAATATGAAAAAGACTGCTTTTCGAGATTCGATATTCATTACTGGTTCTGTCACTTTCTTGAAGGGTTGTTAGCAAGGAATTTTTTTGTGATTTGTGCATCCAGGGAGGTATTAGGGAATAAATGGTCCAGGGCTGACAATTTACAAAATTATTAGTTGGTTGTACACAGTCTCTATTTTATGACATTTCGTGTTATTTGGAGTTGTCGTGACAACATACTACCTGGTTCCGCACAGAGATGGCGACCCTGTCGTACATCTCACAATGGTTAGGAATGTTTCTGAATTTTTTTTCAAAAAGCCTGCTGTAGGTTGTCTTCAGATTTACCTTTTTTTAATCCGCCATTATAAGTACAATTTGGCGAACCCAATTCATCGAAATACAGTTTTTAGACCTGACGATTGTTTTGCTAATAGAGTTATCGTCATCAGAGGGATGAATAAACTAAGCGAAAAAAACTAGAATTACTATTTATATTTTAGCTGCCAAGTAGTTGCGAACAGCGTCCTCTAGGAAGGTATACAGATCGCCCAATGTTGAGTCTTAAATCGCTGTTATTAAAATTGAATACGTGCTTTTGTAAAACAGTGTGCCGTTATCAGTTTAGTTTTAATAATATACGTTACTAATAGTGTACAATTCTGATGAAAATTCACTACTATACTGCACTTGCTGCGTCCCCTAATTTTTTTAAATATGAGACTTGTTACAAGATAAGGGAGTTACAAGTTTTTAAAAATTTTTGTCTCAGTAAACATGAAAAGTGAGATATAAGTTGAATCAACACCCACTGCTTTTCCATTTGTTAACTTCAAGAGGTAGTTGCTTATAAAAGAAAGGGATATTAAGGCATAAATTAATAGAGATCTGTAAATACATATCTCAAATTAACTTTTCTAAGATACTTGAGACTTATTTATTCGCATCAGAGCTACCAGCTTTTCATCGATAGTTCAACGAAGTTGGGATGAACTTCGCGGTCTTATATATGAAATGCGGATGTAACTGCATGTGAAATAACTTGCTGCGACAGTCCAAAACGATGCTTATGAATTACTGCAATGATCTACAATCATAACCGCGCGACTCATGGAATACTACGATAGGAAGGTGCTACGGAGTTGTTTGGAAAATGTGTACGTCGACTTTTCTTTATTTGAAAACCAAATGTATTTAAATTGATATTATACTTGGTAATTCTAAGGTTGACGCATTAACTTTAACTACGCCCAAAATCGAGTGGACACAAATCTGAAGACTAGCTGGCCACTTAATGGGCCCTCTTCCTCCTATCCATCGGTTAGGAAATGTCACATTAAGGTATTCCTTTAGCTCGCGACTAAAATGAGGTGTGGCGCCATCTTGTTTGAAGTAGACATTGGGGGAATCATTTTGAAACAATTTTCTGATACGGGGCACAATATATTCTCGTAATAGTCTAAAATAGCGTACACCTGTTAAAGTCCTTCAAGGAAGCCACAATTCAGGCCCATACGTTCGGTTTTTGAGGATATTGGATGGATCGGATTTCTCCAGTTTTACTGTCAGACCAATATCAACATTTGTGTCTGTTTACACTAACATTAGGGCAAATGGCAACGTCACCAGAGTAAACAACGCAATTAAAAAAAAATCCGTTTCGTTGAATAATCTGAATTATTTGTTCGCAAAATTTCATCATTGTATCAAAATATCCTGCAAAGAGTTCTTGTATGTTAGGAACCTTATAGGGAAAAATATGTTTCCCGGTGCAAAATCTGCTGTACAGAACGTCTGGAGATCTTGTTCGTTCTAACAAGTTACAATGCAGAAGTGTTGGGAGTTTCTTGTAGAGCAAGCACTACATCCAGCGTCTTTTTCTCCGAAGCAGTAGTTACAGGGTAGCCTTGGGCGATATTCTACGCTGACTGCGTTAATAAATTTGTGGTGAAGTCTGCTTTCCGTAGGGCTGGTAAGGGGTAGGCGGTCAGGGTGAACCCCATTGAATAATGACAAACGTGGTCATATGTCCTTGCCATATCACAAAAACTAAATCCCCTGTGGGTCCGGGGACTAACTAAAAGAATAGGCCCAAGGTGCCTGTCGTACGAGGCAAATAATCGGAGTCAAGCAGGTGGTAGTGGACTTTTCCTTTATGTGATAGTAAAGGATTTTTTCACGCCCGAGGAGGTACCACCCCTTACATCAAGGGGCCGGGCCGGTGAAGTCCCAACGAACGTTTTCGGTTCTGGTGTATGACTCGGTTTCCCCTATAAACAAAAATGATGATGGCTCCTCCATGTGCAAAAGATTCCAGAGATAAAATACGCCTCCATTCGGATCTCCGGGAGAGGGGTGTACAGGGGACCTGACATCAATATTTAACATATCCTTCTCGAATATGTGTGGCCTAAATTCTAACCTAAACTCCGTCCACCATTTCCTTCAGGCTAATAGCCCCAACTCCTATTCCTCACCTAAACCCAAATCAGTGCCAGAACAGCCACCAATCACCTTAATTTCCCGGGGTATGAACTCATTACTTTCTTAAGATTGCATGGAAGTGTGTGCGCATACGTCCGTAGCAATCTACCCTGCACCAGACTCCCCAATCTAGAAGCTGGAAGAAAAGACATAGTTTGGATGAAACGCTCTCTCAAGGCTGCAACTAAATTCATGTGTTGCATTTACCGGTCACCTTCTGACAACAACTTTGTCCAGCTCTTTGACTACCTTTCTAAAAAACCCGACCGTCTGATTTCTGAATATCCTTCCTCCGAGGTTACTATTCTTAGCGACTTCAATGTCCATAATAAGGAATGGCTAGGATCTTCAAAAACGGATCCAGAAGGGAGAGCAGCGGACGCCTTTGCAGTCAGAAATTCTTTAGCTCATATGGTTCAGCAACCAACTTACTTTCCTCGCATCCCAACACACAGCTCAAATCCCTTGGATCTCCTTCTTACTACAAAACCTGAATGCTATAAGATATCTGTCACCGCCCCCCTTGGTCGCTCAGACCACGGCATGGTCACTGCTTCCTGCGCAATGCAACCCGAGGTCACACAGTCATCACACCCACGTATCGTTTGGTACTACAACTCTGCGAACTCGGACGAAATGCGGGATTACTTTTCCTCATTTCCATGGACGTCTGTCTGCTTCTCTTATCCTGACGCCTTTGATATCTCACAAAACGTCACCGAAACTATCCAAGCTGGCATGGAATTATTTATTCCACGTACACAGAAAACCTCTTCAGCCACTCAAAAGCCCTGGTTCTTTAAATCCTGTGAGAAGGCCAGAATTGAAAAGGTCAAAGCTCACAAAACGATTCAACACAATCCAGTCAAGAAAACCGCCAAGCATTTAACGACGCAAGAAACCGCTATGTCCGCATTCTTTCTGAGGCAAAAACTCGTTTAATAACCACATCAAAAACAAATTCCTCTCACGTTCCAACGGCAGCAAACCCTTCTAGACTCTTGCTAAATCTATTCGAAATAATTTCTGCAAGAGCATGTTCCTACCTCTTGTTTCAGCGATGAAATTGTTTCTACGGCCTCGGGCAAGGCTGAACTTTTTGCGTCGTTGTTCGCCGGCAATTCTACTCTCAACCCACCTCCAAATGTTCAACCACCAACAGTCCCCAATCTCGCGCATAAAATGACGGATATCATTTTTAAAACTAAAAAGGTACGAAAGATGCTCTCTTCTCTTAATACCAGGAAATCCTCTGGCCTTGACGAGATCCCAGCAATTGTTCTCAAAACTGCGCACCAGAACTTACTCCTGTCCTGACTCGTCTGTTTTAGACATCTTACAATAGAGACATATTTCCTAGTAACTGGAAAACTGCTCGAGTCCAACCTGTCCCTAAGAAAGGATCCAAAGCGATTCCTAGCAAGTACAGGCCTATTTCTCTCATTACAGTCGTCTCTAAAGTGATGGAAAGGTATATAAACACCTATTTACTAAAATTTCTCGAAAAACACAGTGTAATCCACGACAGGCAGTATGGATTCTGTCAGCCTAGATCAACTGCCGACCTCCTTTCCTTTGTCACCCATTCTTAAAACAAGTCTATGGAACTACACGGTGAATCCCAGATTGTCGCTCTAGACATATCCAAAGCATTCGACTAAGTCAGGGACGCAACGCTGCTTAATAAACTTCCGGCCTATGGCCTACCACCAAAACTCTGTACCTGGACAGCAAATTTCCTCTCCAACCGGAGCATTTCTGTTGTTGTGGATGGCCATTCCTCTAAACTGTATCCAATAAATGCAGGAGTTCCTCAAGGTTCAGCTGTAGCTTCTACTTTGTTTCTTCTCTACATCAATGACCTCCTCTCTAGCACATCCAACCCAGTTCACAGTGACGCGGACGATAGCACCCTACACTCAAATATACAATATTCTAAGCCTGTCTCTTTAGCCCAATTATATGAGGATCGCAGACTCATGAAGGGTTCTATCTCCGTAGATCTCCAAAAAATATTAGACTGGGGAAGTAGAAATATTGTACAATTTAACCCCACCAAATCATAGTCTTGCTTTATTTCTCATAAGAGATACACAAGCCCTAGACCCATCACAATGAACAACCAAGTTATTCAAAGTAATGAGTCCTTTTCACTTGTTGGCATTTTTGTGGATCGGAATTTGAATTGGCATCAACATGTCACATCAATTGCAGAAGCGGCTGCTAAAAAATTAGGTTTCCTCTTCCGGGCTCGCAAATACTTTTCACCAGCTAATCTCCATACCTTATATACTTCACAAATAAGACCAAACCGCGAATACTGCTCCCACATCTGGGGTGCTGCTGCTGCTTCTACACTCGCTATCCTGGACACCATTCAGAAGAGAGCTATACGTCTCATCGGTGACCCTACCCTCACCCGAAAGCTGCCATTCCTTGACCTGACCTGACCTGACCTGACCTGACCTGACCTGACCTGACCTGACCTGACCTGACCTGACCTGACCTGACCTGACCTCTCTCTCTCTTTTATAGATATCTGCACGGACAGTCCTCAGAGGAGCTTTCTTCCATAGTTCCTCCAACTGCTGCCCCCAACAGATCTACCAGGGGAACAGAGCGAATGCACCCTTTTACTGTCCAGGTCACCAGAGATAGAACATCTTGTTATGCCCGCTCTTTTGTCCCGAGGACAAAGTGGTGGAATTCCTTGCCGGCACATGTTTTTCCTTCTCCCCCGAACCTCCAAACCTTCAAGTCCATAATTAACAAGTTGCCTCTTTCCTCCTTGTCGACACCCACGGTACGAGAGTATTTAGGCTGTAAGCCCTCGTGGTGTGTTGTTGAAATAATAATAATAATAATAATAATAATAATAATAATAATAATAATAATAATAATAATAATAATAATAATAATAATAATAATAATAATAATAATAATAATAGTAATAATAATAATAATAATAATAATAATAATAATAATAATAATAATAATAATAATAATAATAATAATAATAATAAAAGCATATGCTAATGAAAATACGCTGCCCATAACATCTTTGCTTCCTCCAGACTTTTTTTGTAATCTGATATGTCCACACCGTATAACAAAATGAATATAGAAATGCACTAAAACAGTTTAAGAAGTATTTTCAATTAAAACCTTCGAAACAAATACTCTAAAGGCATTAAGATAGTAGTATATTATTCTAATTAATTTGAAGGCAAAATATGACAAATAACCAACGACACAAATTTCTTGTTTTTTTTTTACGAAACAAACTTCCGTAGTCCTACAAATGGTAAAAGATTGTTAAATTTTCAAAGCAATGTAAACTTAACGTGATTTAAGAGTTTAGTGTCAAATAGAAAGCAGCGCTGTAAAAAAACAAAATATATGAAGGGTAAGATCAAGACTAAAAGAAGCAGCATACCAGCCAGGCAAGCAGGCAGCGAGGGGTGGAAACAACATCAGCCTTGGAACTTTAATGGAATGAAGACAGTCCTCAGTCCTATTTACTAACCACTTGTCTATAATACATAAATCTCCGAAGGAAAAGTACAAGGAACTCCAAGGGGGTATAACTGGAGAAACTGTGTCGATAGTATAAACGCATAGAAACAGTGAAATAACAAAATAACTCGATACAGGAGCAGACTGGAGAGGACCGGAAGATATATTGCTGTTTGTATCGGTGTGGATTTTGTGGTTCACCAGACTTATCTATTGCTGCTGTGTCGCAGTTCATTGGTTACAGCGTGTTAAGTTCATTTATCAGAAAGCTATAACGTATTTGTTTTGACTAAATTATGTCACTTCTTTTATAACATTCTCGTTTTACGTATAGGGAGATTGACATTTAGATAACAAACAATGATCTGGTCATTAGTTTTATAGCCTCCGGGCTCCAATTTTTAATTTGTTTACACCCTGTTTTTTTTTTTCACACATGTAAGTAAATATTTTGTGAGAAATTAGAAAATTGCCAAGAAAAATGTAATAATGTAATTTATTTATTATTTTTTATTATTTATTATTTATTAATTAATAATCACAGTCTTGCTTTCTTTCTCATAAGAGATACACCAGCCCTAGATCCATCACAATGAACAACCAAGTTATTCAAAGTAATGAGTCCTTTTCACTTGTTGGCATTTCTGTGGATCGAAATCTCAATTGGCACCAACATGTTACATCAATTGCAGAAGCAGCTGCCAAGAAATTAGGTTTTCTCTTCCGGGCTCGCAAATACTTTTCACCAGCTAAACTATATATATTACTAACTTCACAAATAAGGCCAAACCTCGAAGACTGCTCCCACATCTGGGGTGCCGCTGCCGCTTCTACACTCGCTATCCTGGACTCCATTCAGAAGAGAGCTATACTTCTCATCGGTGACCCTATCCTCACCTAAAGGCTGCCGTCCCTTTCCCACCGACGTGCCGTTGGTGACCTCTCTCTCTCTCTCTCTTTTAGTGAATTTTCGTAGAAAAAATTCACTAATGGGGAGATCCCGACTTTTGAATTTTGAAAAAATTTTTGCAAATGAGCGCGATCTAGGACCCCTAGAACCCATATCCGGGGTCAGTTTCAATTTTTATATGTTTATATATATATATATATTTATATATATATATATATATATATATATATATATATATATATATATATATATATATATATATATATATATATATATATATATATATATATATATATATATATATATATATATATATATATATATATATATATATATGTATCACACCGATAACTCAAAAAATAATAAGCAGATTTTGATAAAATTTGGCATGTACCTTTCTTTTGTAAATGGCTTGGATAAGTTCGTTAGTCAGGAAAATCGGATGAGGTTTTCCGGGAAACTTTTGAGTTTTCATTCGAAAAAAATTCTTATCTCAAAAAGTAATAAGCCGATTTTAATAAGATTTGGCATGTACCTTCTTTTTGTAAATGGCTTTGACAAGTTTGTTAGTCAGGAAAATCGGATGAGGTTTTCCGGGAAAATTTTGAGTTTTCATTCGAAAAAAAAATTTTTCTCAAAAAGTAATAAGCCGATTCTAATAAAATTTGGCATGTACCTTCCTTTTGTAAATGGCTTTGACAAGTTTGTTAGTCAAGAAAATGGGACGATGTTTTCCGGAAAAATTTTGAGTTTTCATTCGAAAAAATTTTTTATCTCAAAGAATAATAGGCAGATTTTGATATAATTTGGCATGTACCTTCCTTTTGTAAATCGCTTTGACAAGTTCGTTAATCAGAAAAATCGGACGAGGTTTTCCGGAAAAATTTTGAGATTTCATTTGAAAAAAATTTTTATCTTATAAACTAAAAAATGTATGATAACCAAATTTCGTAGGTAGGTTTACGATATAAAAAGTAAACTATACACTAAAATTTAGATTTCTATGTTACAAGAAAAAAAAGTTATAATAAAATATTTTGTGCCAGATCATTTCTATGAAAATTCACTACCATAACGCACTTGCTGCGTCCAGAGTTTTTATAGATATCTGCACGGGCACTGCTCAGAGGAGCTTTCTTCCATAGTTCCTCCACCTGCTGCCCTCAACAGATCTACCAGGGGAACAGAGCGAATGCACCCTTTTACTGTCCAGGTCACCAGACATAGAACATCTTGTTATGCCCGCTCTTTTGTCCCGAGGACTTCCAAGTTGTGGAACTCCTTGCCAGCACATGTTTTTCCTTCTCCCCCGAACCTCCAAACCTTCAAGTCCAGAATTAACAAGTTGCCTCTTTCCTCCTTGTCGACACCCACGCTACGATAGTATTTATTCTGTAAGCCCTCGTGGTGTGTTGTTGAAAAAAAAATTAGACATATATAGCCCAGCAGAATATTATTCACGCCATTGATGGGGAAAATTCAATAAGAGTACTTGAAAAGAAGTCTGGACGCAGCATGTGCGTTATGGAACTGAATTTTCATAAAAATGTTTTTAATAGCAAATATGTCTTTCTAATGCAAGCACACATCAATCTGGTTACCGGTATAACCTATATAGTAGAAAAAATGTACCCTATTTTATCAAAATAGCTTGATGTTTGTAAATGTACAAAAATTTTCCTAAAATAAACTTTAAATGTTTCCGAGAAAACTGGTTTCCTAGCCAACAAACCTTAGGTTAATATCAAATTGAATTACTGAAATTTCAAGCATTTAATGACACTTCGCTATCCAAACGCAATTACTTCGTCTCGCATTTTTTTCTTACAAACATGCATAATATTTCGCTAAAAATGCAAAAATGGAAAAATATAAGGACTGTTAAAATTTTTGTAGGTATCACCAACGAATTATGGGCCACCCCGTGATTGTTTTGCATTTATGGAAAATTTGCTACCAGAACGCACTTACTGCGTCTCGATTTTTTTCTTACAAACGTGCATCATATTTCGATTAATAAAATGCAAAATGCAATAAAATAAGGGTGTTCGAAAAAAATAATTGTAGGGATCACCAACGACTTATGGGCCACCCTGTGATTGTCAAAATAATTTTATGAGATGCAGCTCAAGACAGTAGTAGAAACAATGTACCTACCATATTTTTATCAAAATAGCTTGATATTTGAAAAGGTACAAAAATTTTCCTAAAATAAACTTAAAATGTTTCCGAGAAAACTGGTTTCCTAGCCAACAAACCTTAGGTTAATAGCAAATTGAGTTATTGAAATTTGAAGCGTTTAATGAAAGTTAGCTACCAAAACGCACTTACTTCGTCTCGAGTTTTTTTCTTACAAACATGCATCATATTTCGTTAAAAAAATGCAAAAATATAAGGAGTGTTCAAAAAAAATTTTAGGTATCACCAACGACTTATGTGCCACCCTGTGAATGATACCAAGATAATTTTATAAGATGCAGCTGAAGACACCCTATAATTAACGTATACGACTGTTTCTCGTATCTTGTATAAAAGCAATTATATGGAGTTTTGCCGTAGAAATGCGCCAGCCTGTATATATGTAAACAGATAAAAACTGATACTAAACCTGGATATAGGTTCTACGGGGCCTGTTTGCGTTCATTTGAAGAAATCTTTTTAAAAACAAAAAATTGGGTTCTCCTCATTAACAAATTTTAGCAAAAAATTATAGACCATAAACTTAACTGAAACTACCGGCACAGCATAAGAGAAAGGGTCTATTTCAAATGGAATTTCTGGACATACTAAATAAGTGGTGGACGTGCCGCCACCTAGTTGCGAAACCAAGTAGTATGTTGTCACGGCAGCTCCAAATACCGCACCTTGTTAAAAATAGAGACTGTATACAACTAACTAACAATTTAGTAAATTGTTAGCCCTGGCCCATTTCTACCCTAATATAGGGACAAAGTATGTAAAGCTAGATGCATTCTCGCAACAATTAGAATCGTAGACCAGTTTCGCTCTCATTAGAGCTCTTCAGTACGGCATACTAATTGCAGCAAAAATACACCTATAAAGTAATACGGCTGTCGTAGCCAGCTTTTCAACACTAAGTGAGTGGTGAACGTGCCGCCACGTAGTTGCGGAACCAAGTAGTATGTTGTCACGTCAGCTCCAAATAACACAAAGTGTTAAAAAAATAGAGACTGTATACAACTAACTGTATACAACTAGCTACATAAATCGAAATACTTGTTAAGACATATTGTATCTCATGATGAATAGAACCTACATTTTTGTTTAGTGGCGTCTTATTTCATTTAGGTACCTAGATTGATTTTAAAACACTTTATGTGTTATCTAAACATGTGACATCACCGTAAAGTATTCGCGCTTATTTATATAGTGAATTTTTATACTTTCTTTAATCTTGCAGGGTTGAACTTATATTAATTTTCGAACCATAGAGTTCACCAGGCGCCAACATCTAAGTTTAAGCGCTCATCCGCTGACTATCCATACATTTTAGCGGTTGGAGACTAATGAATGCACGGTTGACTCCAAGCACTACTTTGTTACGTTTGTCTGTCAATCAGTTTTCACAAATTGACAACAGTTAAGTTCCAGAAAAAGCTCAGCGGGACTGGTGAACGCATACGTTTACACACATATTCAACTGTTGGCGCCTAGTGAGCTCGGGCAATGTATTCCCTGTGGGTTTAGCTGATACCTAGATACTAGCGTAAATTTTGAATACTAACAAGTATTTCTACTCTATTGGTAATGGGGACTCTGACTTGGTGAAACCTTTCATATTAGATACAAATATAGACACAGGGGCGGCCTTTTAGTTTCACAAATGTACTTATAGGTAGGTACTTCCGACTGCTATATTCAGCTACTTCTGCCGATGCCTTCCCAGCTTCTCAACAATTATCTTAGAATTAAGCTTATCGAAATTATGGCTCTTGTTACCTTTTAATTACATAAAAAAGTCTGGACGCAGAAAGTGTGTTATGGTAGAGAATTTTCATGAAAATGTTTTTAATATTAAATGTCTTTTTAGTGAAATTTCTTTTAAAAAGCTAACTAATGGGGAGATCCCGACTTTTGAATTTTGGAAAAATGTCAAAAAGTTGAATTTCGCTTTCAAGGTTTAATATATATATATATATATATATATATATATATATATATATATATATATATATATATATATATATATATATATATATATATATATATATATATAGTGTGACCCATTTTAAAGTATAGCTCTTTATAAACTGCATTTTTGGAGCAGAAAGCGCCATATATCTGCAAAATCCGAGGCCTACTTCGTCAGTTTTCAGGAATAGAATTTTAAGAATTCTTATTAGGGATTTCTTTATAAGAAATCTGTTCAGGCCATTGGATTCGCCATCCCCTGGATGGTCTTGTACAAAATTGCATCAACAAATTTCGAATAGCAATGACTTTGTGGTCAAATTAAAAATGCATAATACATCATTTTCATAAATTCATTCTGCCAAGTTATCCATGAAAAAATATTGAAATAGTTGATTGTCAAAAGTGACATTAAAGTGCGAGGAAGTTATTAAAGTTTTTCAGTTTGTCTAGTGTTAATAATCATGGATTGAATTTTGCTTTCAAGGTTATATATATATATATATATATATATATATATATATATATATATATATATATATATATATATATATATATATATATAGTGTGACCCATTTTAAAGTGTAGCTCTTTATAAACTGCATTTTTGGAGCAGAAAGCGCCATATATATCTACAAAATCCGAGGCCTACTTCGTCAGTTTTCAGGAATAAAATTTTAAGAATTCTTATTAGGGATTTCTTTATAAGAAATGTGTTTAGGCCACTGGATTCGCCATCCCGTGGACGGTCTTGTACAAAATTTCATCAACAAATTTCGAATAGCAATGACTTTGTGGTCAAATTAAAAATGCATAATACATCATTTTCATAAATTCATTCTGCCAAGTTATCCATAAAAAAATATTGAAATATTTGATTGTCAAAAGTGACATTAAAGTTCGGGAAAGTTATTAAAGTTTTTCAGTTTGTCTAGTGTTAATAATCATGGATTGAATTTTGCTTTCAAGGTTTATATATATATATATATATATATATATATATATATATATATATATATATATATATATATATATATATATATATATATATGTGTGACCCATTTTAAAGTGTGCTCTTTATAAACTGCATTTTTGGAGCAGAAAGCGCCATATATATCTACAAAATCCGAGGCCTACTTCGTCAGTTTTCAGGAATAAAATTTTAAGAATTCTTATTAGGGATTTCTTTATAAGAAATGTGTTTAGGCCACTGGATTCGCCATCCCGTGGACGGTCTTGTACAAAATTTCATCAACAAATTTCGAATAGCAATGACTTTGTGGTCAAATTAAAAATGCATAATACATCATTTTCATAAATTCATTCTGCCAAGTTATCCATAAAAAAATATTGAAATATTTGATTGTCAAAAGTGACATTAAAGTTCGGGAAAGTTATTAAAGTTTTTCAGTTTGTCTAGTGTTAATAATCATAGAAAACCTAACTTTAGCAGACAAGGTAGAAATTGTACGTCTTGTTGGCGATAATGTGCGTTCGACAAGAGAAGCTGGGAGAGAATTAAATAATAGACACCCAGTTAGACAAGTGATTTGTAATACTATACAATGCGTTAATAAAGTTTTCAATGAAACAGGGTCTGTTGCAAAAAATTTGGTTAGAGTCAGGCATAATGGACGTCGTGGAATTTGGAGAAATAATGAAGACATTTTAGAATATTTTAACAATAACCCCCAGACTAATATTAAAACAGCGAACCTAAACCGTATAATTCTCAGTGATAGTATTAGGCGATGCCCGGAAAAATAATATAAAGGCTTTTAAGCCCAAAATTTTGCACACTTTGGAGCTGGGTGATGAGGAAAGACGATTAAAGTTTTGCTATTGGTTACAAGGAAAATATCTAAATAATTATGACTTTTGCAGTCACTGGTCAGCTGAGAATCCGGAATTCATCATAAATGCAAAGAGTCTGGGAAAAAATTAACGTTTGTTGCGGAATACTGAATGACCGAATAATTGACCCTTTTTTCTTTGGGGGTAATTTGAATGGGTTCTTAAATTTTCTTGAAAACGAGTTCTGAAACGCATTAGATGATTTACTATTACAATGATCTCCCCAATTTAAAGTTTCCGTTAGATGGTAGTCCTATTGATAACGCTATTATTATAGTGAGGGAATGGCTAACTCAACATTTAGAAAATCGTTGGATGGAGCAGCCTTGTAATTAAATGGCCGCCGAGATCCCCTGACTTGACGCCACTTGATTCTTTTGTTTGGAGTTTGGAAACAGAAAGTTTACAAATCAAGGCCACCAACTGAACAAGAACTACGGGCTGGGATAATACAAGCCTACGTAGCCATTACTCTAGAACAAATTCAAAAGGTAATTGCAAACGTACGTAAAAGAGTTGACAAGTGTATTGATATAAATGTTGGATTAGTAAAAGTGACCAAAATATAATTCCTAAGAATTTATGATTTTTTTTCCATTATTTGTCAAAACTATGCCTAAGAATATTTCAACCATGTTACTATAAGTTTAATCTTATATCATATATATATATATATATATATATATATATATATATATATATATATATATATATATATATATATATTTATTTATTTATTTATTTAAACCTTGAAACCAAAATTCAACTTTTTAAGCGATTTTCAACAAAGTCACGATAAGCACCCTAAAACTCGCCCGTTTCCGCCTGTTTCGTTTTCAATTGGCCAGCCTGTATATGTATTAATATACCTTTCCAGAATATCATTTAGTATCGTCAATCATTGGCAAAAAGTTAATTTCTCTTTAATAAAAGAATGACCCTGAATAAGATGTGCAAAAAACACTGTAGTGCGCTTAAAGCTCCCGTATCACAGCAGTCTTTCAACTTTCACGACTATGCAAATAACGTTATGGAAATCTCCTTCACTAACATTGATCATCGAATCGGAGTTTTCCTTTTCTATAATACACGTCTGTCAATATTTGTCCCACCTGGCGTGCGAGATCCGGAAGGAAAACCATCGAAATTCACTCGATCAACTAACTCTCGTATCTCTCACAGAGTGGAGTGGATAAAATACGGTCGGACATCCCGAATTGTGCCCTCTATAATATCCGCACTAATATCACCAGCTATTTATCATCTTGCAGGTCTCGCCTTTGTAATTCTTCTCGTCATTGTTGGATTATACAGACTGTTGTGAACGATGAAATGTGGGTGTCAGTGAATCGGTATTGTTTATAACTCAGAAATGCCAAAGAATAATTATGTTGCGTTTTATAGTAATCTGTTACCATAATGACAGTGAGTGAAAAGTGGAACCTGTGATGAGCACTGATAAGTACAATTTGGAGAACCCAATTCACAATAACCTTTACTCATCCCCTTCATGACGCTAACTTTGTTAGCGAAACGATCGTCGGGTCAGAAAACTGTATTGTGGTGAAATGGGTAAACTTTACTGATCCCCTTGATGACACTAATTGGGTTAGCGAAACGATCGTCGGGTCATAAAACTGTATTGTGGTAAATTGGGTTCTCCAAATTATACTTATCATAATCACACTGTAAGGGCGATGTTGCGTTGTCATCGCAAGCATGACCTTGTGTCTTCAGCTGCCCTTTTCATTTTATTGCAGCTTCCGCATCGCATCAAGTGGGTCACGTTTTCTAGAAATTTTCTCTTGTCTACCTTTTCCTTTCTTTTGGTGAATTTTCGTAGAAAAAATTGTTGTATTAACCCAATGAAACCTCCGCTAGTGATCGGGGACCGATTCAACGGGGAATGAGAGTAAACTTTGTATTTGGACAAAATTTGAAAAAAATCCGGAGTTTTCCTCCTTTTTTTTTAAATATATACATTTCGTACCAGCCTGTCCTAGCAAGAACTGTTCCATAATCTTCAGCCCCTAGAAAACATGGTCCGTTTGAATTTTTATATGTTTATTTATTTATATATATATATATATATATATATATATATATACAGGGTGGGGCACCTCAACAAAATTTAGTTACATAAAAATGTACGCCACTGACTGCAATATCATTTGTATATTATTCTGAGATAGAGAAACTAAAACTACAAGTTTTTTGTCTCTTGAAATTTCTCCGTATCTTGAATCGTTTACACGATAAAAAATAAAAACCTTATGGCATGTCCATTTATTATACAGAAAATCACAAATGCGAACAATAATTTTTATTGAGGTGTCCCTCTAATGCCAATGGACTTAACAATCTTTATCTAATTATTATTTTTAAAAATCGTTATTTTACAAAAAAAAATATAATTAACACCTTGTATCTTGGAAACAATGCATTTTAGCACCTATGTTTATCGGAACTTTTTTCATAAAATGACCTGGGAAATCAACCCCTTAAATATTGCTCCGTCTTTTATAAACACCCTGTATGTATATATATATATATATATATATATATATATATATATATATATATATATATATATATATATATATATATATATATAGTGTGACCCATTTGTTTGAAAGTCCCCTGTAAATCCTTATATAGACACATATCTTCTTGTTTATAAATGTCCCTATTAAAGCTTGTAAAAATCCGACCGCTGGAGACTAATTATTTATCTGATTATCTTCAGGATAGTTTTTCTAGGTAACATGCTTGAATGGGGTGGTCCATAATCGTTACCTTTTAGTGAATTTTCGTAGAAAAAAATCACTAATGAGGTGATCCCGACTTTTGAATTTTGAATTTTTTTTTCAAATGAGCGCGAACTAGAGCTACTAGAACCCATATCCGGGATCAATTTTAATACATATCTATATATATATATATATATATATATATATATATATATATATATATATATATATATATATATATATATATATATATATATATATATATATATATAAATCTCATTTTTTAGACTTTAATTAGAATCTCTATAATCCATTTCTAGTCAAAAGTTAATTTTAGGTTTCTTAAATTATTTTTTATTTTAGTAAAGGGTCGCTTGGGTATACCATTACCCGGTCCGGGATAAGCAATTTTTTTTTCAATAAATTTTTGTTTGAAAACCATACAGCTAATTTGAGTAGATCTTTCATACAAAGTTGAGTATAAGAGTATAAGTATCAAAACTGAAACACTGCATGTTTCAAAAGAATTTTTTTTTAATAAAATTTACAAAAGTTTTGTCTATAATTAATATTATTTCTTTGCTTTCAGGTAAGCCAAACTTCCAGCTAGAATTAGTAAGTAAAAAATAACAAGACTATCTGTCGAAAATAACAATTAGTTAAACATAAAAAGTGTGGACGCAGCAAGTGCGTTATGGAAGTGAATTTTCATAATAGCAAATACGTCTCTTTAATGCAAGCAGGCATCAATTTGGTTACAGATATAACATATATAGTAGAAAGAATGTACCATATTTTATCTAACTAACTTATTGTTTGAAAATGTACAAACATTTTCCGAAAATAAACTTAAAATGTTTGCGAGAAAACTGGTTTCCTAGCCAACGAACCTTAGGTTGATAGCAAATTGAGTTATTGAACTTTGAAGCAATTAGTGAAAATTCGCTACCAAAACGTACTTACTGCGTCTCGATTTTTTTTCTTACAAACGTGCAACATATTTTGATAAATAATGCAAATATGCAATAATATAAGTGTGTTCAAAAAAATTGTAGGTTTCTTCAAAATAATTTTATAAGATGCAGTTCAAGATGCCCTATACGTATACAATTTTTTCTTGTATATCATAATTATATTCAGCTTTACCGTAGAAATACCTCACCCTGTATATATAACAGATAAAAACTTAAACTAACCCCGGATATTGATTGCACTATTTGAAAAAATCTTTTTGAAATTCAAAAGTCGCGTTCTCATTAACAATTTTTTTATATGAAAATTAGCTAAAAATTATAGACCGCTATATCATAAATTTAACTAAAACTACTGCCAAAGCATCAGAAAAAGGGTCTATTGGAAATTAATTTTCTGTAAATATTTTAGTAAAATGAATGACAATCACGGTTGAAACTGAAACTTGAGGGTTTGCAGAACATTCTTCTTGCGACATTTTCTTTACATAACACGTATTTGTTTCAGCTTATTTGCCTAAGTGTTGCCAATTTTGACGTTTCAAATCACGACTTTAACGTTTTGAAGAAAACCCCTTTTTTCTCTTTTATTCCTATAATTTTTTGTCTTTTAACTTACAGACCTAAATTCTGGTACACTCTCTTTTATTCAAACACGTGTACCAAATTTGATTGCCCTTATTTTGTTATTTCCGGATATAAAAATTTTACGAAAGGCAACACAACATTTTCCGGGAAAACCTGGGCTGATTTTCCTGGCTAACGAACTTATCCAAGCCACCGGCAAAAGGAAGGTACGTACAAAATTTGATCAAAATCGGCCAATTATTTTTTGAGTTATCGGTGTGATATATATATATATATATATATATATATATATATATATATATATATATATATATATATATATATATATATATATATATATATATATATATATAGTGTGACCCACTTGTTTGAGCGTCACCCTGTAAAATCTTTATTCATAGTTCGATTTTAACCGGATTTTCTTTAAAGTGTAGAGCTTGGTGAACTGTATTTTTAGAGCAATAAGCGCCATATTTCTACAAAATCCAAGGCCTACTTCGTCAGGTTTCAGGTGTAAAATTAGGGATCTCCATAAGAAATCTGTTTAGGCCACTGAATTCACCATCCTCCAAAACGGCTCGGTACTAAATTTCATAGAAAAATTTCGAGTGGATTTGTAGAAGTGACGAGAATATAATTTCTAAGAATTTTGTGAATTTTCTATTTTTTATTTTTGTTTTGTTGCTTTTATTTGTTAAAACTATGCATAAGAATATTTAGAGAATGTTACTATCAGTTTAATCTTATATAAATGGTTTTCATGGATAACTTGGCAGAATAAATTTATAAAAATGATGTACTATGCTTTTTAAGTTGATTACAAAATCGTTCCTACACGGAATTTTTCGATGCAATTTAGTACAGAGCCGTTTTGGAGGATGGCGAATCCAGTGGCGTGAACATATTTCTTATGAAGATCCCTAATAAGGATGCTTAAAATTTGATTCCTGAAAACTGACGAAGTAGACCTTGGATTTTGTAGAAATATGGCGTTTATTGCT
The DNA here is from genome assembly GCA_964006375.1 of Tillus elongatus. Lineage (NCBI taxonomy): Eukaryota > Metazoa > Arthropoda > Insecta > Coleoptera > Cleridae > Tillus > Tillus elongatus. The sequence continues at coordinate 79,934,384 of OZ023270.1, read as the reverse complement.
CCAAAAATACAATTCATCAAGATCTACACTTTAAAGAAAATCCAGTTAAAATCGCACTATACAGGGGGACTCTCAAACAAATGGGTCACAATATATATATATATATATATATATATATATATATATATATATATATATATATATATATATATATATATTTATATAAACATATAAAATTGAAACTGACCCTATATGGGTTCTAGGGGGCCTATTTCGCGCTCATTTGAAGTTTTTTTCAAAATTCAATCTCCTCATTAGTGATTTTTTTTAAAGAAAATTCACTGAAAGTTCGGAACGCAGCAAGTGCATTATAGTAGTGAATGTTCATAATAATTGTACACTAACAATAATTATTAAATCTAATACTTTAAATTTAAATGGACTTTGGAGATCGGTTTTAGAGGTCCTAAGTGGCGGTTATTTGAAGAAATTTGAATTTTATATGAAGTTAGAAAATTTAATTTTGGTAGGTATGTGTAACTCTCTTTAAAAAAATTCTGTTACAAATTTCATTAAAGGTACAAAAGTTTTCCAGAAGAAAATTTAATTATTTACAAAATGAATGAACGTGCCAAATTATAAAAGGTATTTTCTATTGATGATCGCTTTGATGATTGTGGTTTAGTTAATCCAATCGAACTAATTTTTGGAAACAAAACAACAAAAAGGTTTTTTAAAAACAAATTTGTAGTTGTGAACGAAGCTAGTTATGTAATTTTTATAAAATTTAGCACCCACGCTGCTTTTGTGTATGTTTTACTGTATATCAAAGTTGGATATTTTAACTTAATGGAAAATAGAGTTATTCAATTTGAAATATTTTTACGAAAATTCGCTACCATAACGCATTTGATGTACACAGAATCTTTTCAACGTTCATTTACTATTGCTGTGTCCGTAATTTTTTAAAATGATACAATAATGTAGCTCTCTATGTGAGACTGACAAACAATGCAACCTCAAAATCATGTGTGGAAAAATATTTTATATAAATAAAATGACATAAAAACTATTACATCGTTTTAGAAACCACTCGATACCCCTAAAAATATCCTTTTGATATGCCCTCAAAATGTTCCCAAACTCCAGCTTTCATCTCTCTGTCGTCGCTGAAATGCCACCTGCGAAGATTCTTTTTCAAATTTTCAAATAGGTAATAGTCACTAGGAACCATATCTGGACTACACAAAACGTGATAAATTTGTTAGAAATCGCACTCACGAATCGGTTGTGAAATTCCAACAGTGTGCACAGGTGCATTGTCATGGGGCAAATGCACACCTCTGGTCAGTTTCCCACGTCTTCAAGAGCAAGAGCAATCTTGTTCTCCGTCACCACTTCTACCATCCTTTCTGTTCTTGCGTCATCTTACAAGGATTTTTGTCTCATTTGAAACCGTTTTGGCCAATATTTCATTACAAAATAAGATGGATAATTTTCCACGTAGACCCCATCCAGCCGATCTTTGATGCTTTGAGGAGAAAGACCTTCTTGACTAACGAATTTAGTCACAACTCTATGCTCAATTTTCGTGATTTTTGACATCGTGATAAACAGGTGTCAGTTATAGGAAAGCAATTTGACATAAAATCCATTTTCTCCAACGCCAATGAGACTTGAACCAATGTCTTACCAAATTTTGAGACGCTGCGATACCCTGGATTTATGTTAGACCGGGAAATTTTGACGCTTCCTTCGTACCTTATCCTAAATGTAAGAAAGTCAGCTGCCAATTTGCGCAAATTTGAACCCCAATAACTTGTTTAACTTTAAATGAAACACCCTTATTTCTTCATACGATTTGTAGATTTTTTTTAAATTGTCCTTTAATTCAAATTAACATGTCGTATACCTAAATTCGACAGTTGTCTACATATCATAACTTTAGTGGAAGGTGGGGGAACGCGATCTCTTAGCCACGAACGATAATATAATTTTTGCTATTGATTTTACGAGTGTGAAATATATTATACGGACATTTCGATTATTTAGTTAACCAATTACAGCTTCAAAAATGTTTAATTTCCATAACTATAGAAAAAGTAGTTTAGGAATTTATAGAAAACATGGGTTATATCGATCAGTGATCGGTAATTTCTACCAATCATCAAATTTACGTTCGTAGGTAATTTGTATTTATGTTAAAAACATATATGAACTGGGAATACAATTTAACCATAGTAACTAAATGAATTGTGTTTACTGAAAAGTTTTCAGGCTAATTAGATATTATAGTATGTCCCAAACTGGATCGGAATATATTGCAATCTCCGTTATTGTTAGAGATAGGGAGACGGTTAAATTAGCAATGTTCTGTAGAATTTCATGCTCGTTCCAAATATGACTTGTATTTTGCCCTGCCTCTTTTCGTTTTCGAGTTATTTGAAAAAAAATGTCGATTTCTTTTTTCTTCAATATCTAAGTAGGCGTTAAACTGAAATGTCTAAGACTTGCACATTGTCAGGACACTTTTTACAGAGTAATCCTTTTGTGCTATTTTCAACTTTGGATTGTAATTTGTCTTTGAGCTACAGGTATCAACGTTTGTTTTTATTATGGCATCCATATTGGTTTTTTTTCTCATGTGATAGCCTGTGAAAAAGCTTTCCAATGATGTACAACATGCTTGAGAAATAGTGTAATTGCACGGACAATTTTGAGAAAAACCGTTTTGAGGATAGTAAGCTATGAAATCCAATACCAGAAAACAAATGACAAAAAAAGTGTTCAAAAAGCACTAGGCCATGGAGTCCAACAATAGACTTCTACTTCTAACGTCATTTTCCGTAATGATTCACGATAAAAAATATTGTGATTTAATTTACAATACTTAATTAGTTAATAATGCTAGGTAATATTATGTGAAACAGTTTAATAACGAAACCCGGCAATAACAAATAGAAACTTAAACTCCACAAAACAACACAATTAGAAACGGAACTCAACAAATAATGAAATAGAAACTTAAAAATACACTAAATAGAAAATTGTTCAATATGGCCACCGTTTGGTTTAATGCACTTTATACACCTTTTTAAAACATGCCTGCAAACTCTGGTGAGGGTGTTTCGGTTAATATGATTTATAACTTCCGTGATTCTGTTTCGTAATTCATTGATATATATATATATATATATATATATATATATATATATATATATATATATATATATATAGAGAGAGAGAGAGAGAGAGAGATGGAAATGAAATGGTAAATCATTATCTAATGATCAAAATTTGAAGTTTGCCAAATGAGACAAGTGTCATTGTCAAGAAATTTGAGAGTATCAACGTTTGGATGAAAACTGACAAAATTGTCCTGCTTGCAAGCACAAGTAGAATATTTATTTGTAAGGTACTTAGTACTATTATTGTCACAATAAACTATAACTAACTATAACTACGTATACATATATACCCCGCTATGTGGAAATCAAATATGGCGTATATAATATAAAAGTTTACTATTACCTGCTCGAAATTTGCAAATTTTTTACCAGACAGATATAATGAGCCAATTTGGTGTAAGTATTTTTTATGTGAAAAAAGTGTTTGCCCCGAACAGTAAAAAAGTCTGGACGCAGCAAGTGCGTTATGAAAGTGAATTTTAATTAAAATGTTTTTATAGCAAATATGTCTCTAATGCAAGTAGGCATCAATCTGGTTACCGGTATAACCTATATAGGAGAAACAATGTACCATATTTTATCAAAATTACTTATTGCTTGAAAATGTACAAAAATTTTCCGAAAATAAACTTCAAATGTCGGTTTCCTAGCCAACAAACCTTAGGTTAATAGCAAATTGAGTTTTTGGAATTTGAGCGATTCAATGAAAATTCGCTACCAAAACGCACTTACTGCGTGTCGATTTTTTCCTTACAAACATGCATCATATTTCGATAAAAAATGCAAAAATGCAATCATATAAGGGTGTTCGAAAAATTAATTGTAGGGATCACCAAAGACTTATGGACCAGCCTGTGATTATCAAAATATGATTGTAAGATGCAGCTTAAGACACCCTATAATTAATGTATACAATTTTTTCTCGTAGCTTGCATAGTAACAATTATATTGAGTTTTACCGTAGAAATGAATCACCCTGTATATATATATATATATATATATATATATATATATATATATATATATATATATATATATATAAACAGATAAAAACTGAAAGTAAACCCGGATATTGATTCTAGGGCGCCTGGTTTGCGCCCATTTAAAAATTAGCTGAAAATTTTAGACTGCTAAACCAGAGACTTACCTAAATCTACAGCCAAAGCATCAACTTAACTATGTGAAAACTGGAACCTGTGATGAGCACTAATAAGTACACTATCATTTCGGCTATATATTATCCAACATATAATTTGGCAAAGTGGTTGTCAAACGAGTTTAAAAGACTACCTATTAAACAGAAAAGTTGTTCGGTGCTAAATTTTCTTGATTTTATTGATAAAATTAAAGATGTTAAATTATTGGAAGGAGAGATTTTGATGTCATTCGACGTGGCGTCATTATTTCCTAGTGTACCCACAAAACAAACGTTGGAGTATTTGGAAGAATTAGTAAAATTGAACAATATAAGTCAAGACGTCTGCAAAGAATATTTAACTCCAGCTAGCCTTTGTATAAAACAAAATATTTTCCAATTTAACAATGAGTTTTTTGAACAAACTGAAGGCACAGCAATGGGAAATCCATTATCGCCTATTATTACAGATTTGTTTATGAGCAGATTTGAGACGGATTTAAAAAATAAAAATGGGTATTTCCCTAGAGTTTGGTTTCGTTATGTCGATGATATTTTTGCAGTGTTTGACACAAATACATGTCAGGTAGAAGAATTTACTGAAAAACTAAATAGTCAATTTGATTCAATAAAATTTACCCACGAAATAGAAATCAACAATAAACTTTCGTTTCTAGATGTACTTGTTATTAAAAATAAAAATAATGGCTCTCTTGAATACAATGTCTATAGGAAGGAAACGGCTACTATAAGTTATATTCCTAATGACTCACATCATACGTTTGCACAAAAAACGGCTAGTTTAAATTTCTTAGTAAATAGATTGATCAAATTTCCGTTGAGTAAAAATAGATTTAATACAGAAATAAAATACATAAAAAATGTGGCGAGATACAACGGTTACTCGGATGGTTTAATAGACAAATTAGTTAACAAACACAGAACAAAGAAGGTGATATCTGAATGTACGACATTTAAGGATGATAAAATCGAGAAAAAATTTGTGTGTTTACCTTATGAACCACGAATCACAAAGGGTTTGGAAAGTATTTTTAAGAAAGCCGATTTACATTTGACTTTTTCGACGAAAAGTAATTTAAAAAATTTGTTGGGTAATACGAAAGACAAAGACAAAGTCACTGAAGTGTCCGGAATTTACGAGATTAGTTGCAAAGATTGTGATCTTAAATACGTGGGCCAAACTAGGAGAAACATAGCCACCAGATTTCGTGAACATCTCGCACAGTTACGATATGGGACGGTGAATAAATCATGTGTGGCACAACATATATGGGATAATAACCACCACATTGACAAAGAAAATTTGAAACTTGTCAAAAATGTTAGACATCAAACTATGCTTGATTCATTAGAAAGTATTTTTATATTAAGGTCTATTAAGAACAAAACTTCATTAAATCGTGCGGCACCTGTAATTTCAAGCCCTTTATTTTCTCTTTGCATTTGACCGCTTAAATACTCCTAATTTGTCTGGTAGAATAATAGATTATTGTCAATAACTCGACCGGTTTATACATATATTAATCTCTATGTTTCTCTTGACTTAAAGACCTGTTTGGTTTTAGTGAATTTTTATTAAAAAAATTCACTAATAGAGAGGTATCGATGGTGAGACTTTGCAAAAATTCTTTCAAATGAGCGCGAATTAGGACCCCTAGAACCCATATCCGGGGTCAGTTTGAATTTTTATATGCTTATATATATATATATATATATATATATATATATATATATATATATATATATATATATATATATATGTATCCGTCTGATAACTCAAAAAATAATTAACCGATTTAGATGAAACTCGGCAAGTGCCTTTCTTTTATTAATGGCTTGGATGAGTTCGTTGGCCAGGAAAATCGGACGGGGTTTTCCGGGAAAATTTTGAGTTTTCTTTCAAAAAAAATTTTTTTTTCCGAAAATTTTGATAAAATTTGGTCTACATATTGCTTTGGGAACTACCTAACTATGTGCCAAAATTCAGCTTTCTAGGGTTACAGAAAATTGAGCTATTCAAATTTGAAACATGTTTAAATCATAAGTATCTGGTTGCTGTTGGTTAGTCAATGCTTTTCTTATTGACTCATGAGATTCATTTGTAAGTTTCCGAGAAATGTCAATAATACTGAATTCACTGATTGTTAATCATTGGAAGCATTTACGATTATATATAACCCTATTGTAATGTATTATCATTTATAACCTTTGTAGTATAATTATTTTTGCCTTACAACTCGCAGCGTTTTTAGTCAATTGTTGTTATTAATAGTGAATAGTTTCCCGAATACACAAACCTTCCATTGACTTCTGCTTCTGCCGCTGTTACAGTCCTTTTATTTAGAGCTAGAGTTGTAACCATTGACTATCTATATACGAATAGACTGGGCACACAGCCGAATTGTTTGAAGCCAACATTCAAGGGACTCTATGTTTACATCGGTCCTCTGCTCTGATTGGGTGGTGGCTAACGCGTTGCCGCTATGTAATAATTCACCTTAAATCGCCGAATATGATGACAAGGAAGTCATTGAGGATGACAAATTTATTAGTTTTCTGTCACTTAAGACATTACACTTTCATTAGGGCTTATTTATGAATGTAAAGATGTACTAACATATATTTTCCTTGGTTTCTCCCTTCTTTATGTAAATATAACCAGAAAACTCAGCCCATTATTTTAAATCGTTTTCCTGCTGCATGTGAAGTATCTAGATTTTTATTAATCCTCAGTTGTGGCTTGTATTTGTCTGTGAATAGTATGCAAGTATACTGAGAGTTTATTTTTATGTGTTACCTTGATTGGCAATAAAGATTTTGAGTTTTGTTTTGGCAAAATGGTGAAAAGGTGTATTGTTTGTAGAAGATTACCTGGGGATGTGGCAACGGTGTCTCTGCATACGTAAGTACCTTGCTATTTGCTATTTTCAGCGATATATATATATATATATATTTATATATATATATATATATATATATATATATATATGATAACTCAAAAAATAATTAACCGATTTCGATGAAACTTGGAAAGTGCCTGTCTTTTATTAATGGCTTGGATGAGTTCGTTATCCAGAAAAATCAGATGGGGTTTTCCGGAAAAATTTTGAGTTTTCCTTCGAAAAAAATTTTTTTCTCCGAAAGTAACAAAGCTGTTTCAATGAAATTTACTATATATGTTGCCTCAACCTTACTACGTACCAAAATTCAACTTTCTAAGTTAGGAGAAAATTGAGTTACTCAAATTTTAAATTTTCTTTCGAAAAAAATTTTTTTCTCCGAAAATTACAAAGTTATTTTAATGAAATTTTGTGGATATCTTGCCTTAGGAAAAACCTTACTACGTATTGAAATTAAACTCTCTAAGTTTATAGAAAATTGAGTTATTTAAATTTGAAGCATTTAATAAAAATTCACTACCATAACGCACTTGCTGCGTCCCGAGTTTTTTTGTATCTATGTAGTCAATATAAATACATTCAAGTAGAATTAAAATCAATATAAATAGTTTTTATGTAGTATTTTAGTTGAACTATTCATCCTTTGTTAGAGTTAACATGGTAAGACGGACATCTGGGTTTTTAGTTTTCTATTTTTAAACAAGATCAGTTGAGTTGATGTTGTTTATCTCACCAGATGTCTTTATCGGCATGAACCAATATCCACATAGTAAATTTCTAGATCGAAAGGAAACGTGCTGATTCTTTAAATAACTCTGGTCCTTTTTAAACCTATATTAGATAAGGGTCATAAATTTGTCGACCAGAAGATGAAAGCAGGTCTCCGACCTGTTTTACTGCGCAATAAACAAATGATTGTTCTTGGACGACAACTTTACTTCGGACTAGTTCGTTTACCTTGACGCGATATAAATATACGGGATCTAGTTTTTTATGTTAGAATTTTCTTCCTCTGAAGATGTTGACATTGTCAACGAAACGATCGTAAGGTCTCTGAAATATGTGCTGTGGTGATTTGGGTGTTCTCCAAGTGTACGCATCAACTTAACTAAACCTACAGCGAAAGCATCAGAGAAAGGGTCTATTTGAAATGCATTTTCTGTAAATATTTTTGTAAAATGGAGGACAATCACGGTTGAAGCTGAAACTTAAGGGTTTGCAGAACACTCTTCTTGTGACATTTTCTTTACATAATCAGCATTTGTTTCAGGTTTTATGCCTAAATGTTGCGAATTTTGACGTTTCAAATCGCGACTTTGACGTTTTGAAGAAAACTTAAATTTTTTTCGTTAACGACCCATTACTTTTTTGTCTTTAATCCTACAAACAATTTTGGTATATGGTTCACTCTTTGTAATACAAACATGCTTACCAAATTTTTTTGCCCTTACTTTGTGATTTCCGGAGATATAAATGTTTTCCGAAAAACAAAACATAAAATTTTCCGGGAAAAACTGCGCCGATTTTGCTGGCTAACGAACCTACTCGAGCCACTTTCAAAAGAGAGGTACTCCCCATTATTTTTTGAGTAATCGGTGTGACACACACACTCACAAACAGACATATATATATATATATATATATATATATATATATATATATATATATATATATATATATATATATATATATATATATATATATACAAAAGCATATAAAAATTCAAACTGACCCCGGATATGTGTTCTAGGGGGCCTAATTAACGTTACTCTTGAAGACATTTCTCCTCATTAGTGAATCTTCTTAAGAAAATTCACAAAAAATCGGAAGTTATAGGGTATAATGTGAAATCGTAAAATTCGATTTCTTACAATAACTTTGGAATAATTTGGTATTTTACAGATTTACGTGGAATGTGACCCGCAGTCCTTACCTCTCCGTTCACAAAAAATGTCAAAAATGAACTCGATTTAATAAGCATTAAATCTCTTTCTGTGCCAAACGAAATATCTATGGAGTACAATATGTAAGTGCCGTATGGCTCGTAAACGACAAAGTAAGTTGAATATTTAATTGCTAAGGTTTTCATCCTCCAACACTACATTACGGCTCCTACTTCCTTAAGGCAAAATTAAATTTAAATGAGATTTATCACTCTTGTCACCATTCATATGAAGACCTAAATTAATATTCGTTAATTATTGTTCACATAAACCATATTATTTTGGGTGTGGTAGACAATGTAGCCAATAAGTTATCAGGATGAAGCTGAAATCAGAGTCTACTATATTACTTGTCTATAGAAGGTTTTTTGTGAATTTTGTCGAATGAATTTTCACGCATTAATTGCAAATCTATAAACTTCTTTTCTGGTTTCACAAGTGCTTGTTTTCTTATCTGCAACCAGTTTTTCATTTTACGGCATCGTAAGAAAGCTAGCACTGGTGAAGCTAGAGCAGAAGTCTACAAATCTGTATTTCGTAAGTAACTGTGTCACAAAGTAAGGACAAGAACGGTTAATTATTTTTTTGGTGAACTCCTTAGCCTCGGTCGTTGGAAGTTTTAGCACCATTTCAATGTTTTGCTTCGAGTCCATTTATTTTTAAAGGGCGCCAACATCATAACCTGTGAGTGTACCAAGAGAATTAGTGATGCTGGAGAAAAATGGTTTACTTATACAAGTATACTATAGAATTATGCTACAAGCATGCCCTCACTTATCACTCGCCATGAGAGTGTCAATAAAGCAAAACCAAGGAACCATGGTACCCACATAAAATAACACAACAGAAAATAAAATGGGCATTTAAAAAAATACTTGAAGGTTAAATTAAAGGCTAAAACTTCCAGAGAGATCTTCAATTTTTAAAACGCACAACAATGGCTCCAGCAACAATGTCCTCAATGTTTCTAGCACCAATGTCATGAACTTTTCTTCTATATGCGGACAATTTATAGAGTACTCTTATTTGCTCAATGGAGAATAAATCTGACCATGAAGTTAAGCTTACTTGATTCAGTGGCTCTTTGCTTCTCTTCCTTGCCATTGATATGCCGTCTTTTTAGGTGTCATTTATCACTTCTGTCACCTGTCTATTCTGCTTTCATTCATCCTTCCAATTCTGCAAATTTGCTAATTAGATGTGCTCTAGCCTCTATTTTGGGTGTTTCAAATAAGCGTCGTTTTATATCGATCCTTTTACTGCTTCAAGTATGAAAATTGTGATATTTTGTCCCCTGATGTTACCTTAGAGGCGGTTCAGCGGTAAGAACGTGTACCTCTGAACCGAAGTGTAGTGGGTTCGAGCCCATGGTTCTCCTTTAACTTTTCAGCAACCTACTTACTTTCCTCGCATCCCAATACACAGCTCAAATCCCTTGGATCTCCTTCTTACTACAAATCCTGAATGCTATAAGATATCAGTCACCGCCCCCCTTGGTCGCTCAGACCATGGCATGGTCACTGCTTCCTGCGCAATACAACCCGAGGTCACACAGTCATCACACCCACGTATCGTTTGGCACTACAACTCCGCGAACTGGGACGAAATGCGAGATTACTTTTCCTCATTTTCATGGGCGTCTGTCTGCTTCTCTCATCCTGACCCCTCTGATATCTCACAAAACGTCACCGAAATTATCCAAGCTGGCATGGAATTATTTATTCCACGTACACAGAAAACCTCTTCAGCCACTCAAAAGCCATGGTTCTCTAAATCCAGTGACAAGGCCAGACTTGAAAAGGTCAAAGCTCACAAAACGCTTCTACATAATCCCAGTCAAGCATTTAACGACGCAAGAAACCGCTATGTCCGCATTCTTTCTGAGGCAAAAAACTCGTTTAATAACCACATCAAAAAAAAGTCCTCTTAAGCTCCAGCGGCAGCAAACTCTTCTGGACTCTTGCTAAATCTATTGGGAATAATTTCTGCAAGAGCACGTTCCCACCTCTTGTCTCAGGGGATGAAATTGTTTCTACCGTCCTGGGCAAGGCTGAAATTTTTGCCTCGTTGTTCGCCGGCAATTCTACTCTCAACCCACCTCCAAATGTTCAACCACCAACAGTCCCCAATGTCGCGCATAAAATGACGGATATCATTTTCAAAACTAGAAAGATACGAAATATGCTCTCTTCTCTTAATACCAGGAAAGCCTCTGGCCTTGACGGGATCCCAGCAATTGTTCTAACTTCCTCCTGTCCTGACTCGTCTGTTTCAGACATATTAAAATAGAGGCGTATTCCCTAGTAACTGGAAAATGGCTCGAGTACAACCCGTTCCTAAGAAAGGATCCCAAGCCCTTCCTAGCAACTACAGGCCTATTTCTCTCCTTTCGGTCGTCTCTAAAGTGATGGAAAATTATATAAACACCGAATTACTAAAATTTCTTTGAAAACACAGTCTAATCCACGACAGGCAGTATGGATTCCATCAGCGCAGATCTACTGCCGACTTCCTTTCCTTTGTCACCCATTCTTGGAAGAAGTCTATGGAACTACACGGTGAATCCCAGATTGTCGCTCTAGACATATCCAAAGCATTCGACCAGGTCTGGCACACAGCGCTGCTTAATAAACTACCGGCCTATGGACTACCACCTAAACTTTGTACGTGGACAGCAAATTTCCTCTCTAACCGGAGCATTTCTGTTGTCGTGGATGGCAATTCCTCTAAACTGTATCCAATTAATGCAGAGTTCCTCAAGGTTCAGCTTTAGCCCCTACCTCCACCTGCTGCCCCCAACAGATCTACCAGGGGAACAGAGCGAATGCACCCTTTAACGGTCCAGGTCACCAGACATAGAACATCTTGTTATGTCCGCTCTTTTGTCCCGAGGACTTCCAAGTTGTGGAAATCCTTTCCGGCACATGTTTTTTCTTCTCCGAACCTCCAAACCTCCAACAAGTTGCCTCTTTCCTCCTTGTCGACACCCACGGTACGAGAGTATTTAGGTTGTAACCTCTCGTGGTATGCTGTTGAAATATATATATATATATATATATATATATATATATATATATATATATATATATATATATATATATATATATTGTCGTAAAAAAAATGAATAAAATATTTTTCTTCTCAGGCCTATGATTTCTTAGGGAAGCGTACTGAAGTAAGTTGACTCAAATCAATCGATTTTTGTCCAAGGTAACTAAAACTGAAGTTTAGCCCATTCTTTACTGAACACATGCAAAAAAGTATAGGTAGCACAAATACTGTGATGTTTTATTCACAAAGTTATTACGAATTAATGATGTTCTTCTAAATAATAACTCCATTCATCAAGGAATTTACATAAAATACAATCAATAAACTTTTACAGTTACTATTCTCATTAATATTTACAAAAAGTAATGACAGGCTTCTAACCACCGCGCTCTTGTCTTGTGTATACAAAATCATTCTGACATACTTCCGGTTTTAAAAATGCTTCATTTGATGAATACATAATCTAATAACAGCAAATAACGACTCTATAAATGTATTACCATCCTCCAAGAAAACAACATTATTACACCATGCTTATCCTCAAGTCTCTAGAAATTCTTTTCAACTAAAATTTCTTAATGCAGTCATTACTCTTGCTTAACCCACTCTCCTCCCTGTAAAATACCCTCACCCAATAATCGATTAGAACACAACCCATCCCCCCAAATATTTATCGTTTAGTTTTCGTAAGTGACAGACAGTGACCTAATTCCAGTTGGAAATTACGCAGATATCCGTCTTACAAATGTGTAGTGTTATGTAAGGCGCACAGATTGTGAAACGCTGTCTACCGCAGAAACAACCACAAACTATCCCCGTTTGTTCCCCCCTTTAGCCTCATAGTTTCCAGAGAGATTTACGTTTCTTATTGTTGTTTTCCAGCCCTCACATACGTGCATGTATGTCTGCGTTAAAAGCGCGTGCCGCATCATTTCCGGTCGTGCAATCAACAGGAACACGTTGCGATGTTCCAGGTGTTGACCTCCAAGATCAGGTGATGATCTACACTACAACATTCCTGCTCTCACATGGTGTAGGGATGCCGGGGAAGTTTAGCAGACGCAGCGGCGTCTCACGCCGGGCCGCGCTAAATGAGGGGGAAAATTTGTGCATGGTATCTTGTTATACAGGTTGTTTTAAAATAACGTCAAATTAATGGCATTAGTTTTGGAATTAAAATTCTTTACACGTTTCAGTGTTATTTTGTGCAAATGTTCTATAAAAAGTCTCCTATAAGCCTGGAGTAGGACCCCAGAACTTATATATCTTTCAATTTCTGTATCGGCGACGATATTCTCAATCCTCGTAAATCCTTTTTTTAAATATGAGTTTTTGGTGTCAAACCAAACCTGGTATTACTTTTTACTATATGACATAAACAATGACGTAAATACAAGCACACTATTAGGTCCCAAATATACGTTGAAATCAAAGCACGCACAGGGTGATTTTTGTAAGTGTCTCACCCCTGTAATTTCAAACATTGGGACAGAAAGACAATTGCACATCGCCTTCATAGAAATTCATGGCCAACGTTGATTTTCTTAAATGAAACGATAGGCCTCAGACGCATACAGTCCATGCATAATCGAAAGCTGCGTACAACGATGCCACGCTCGCATTTCTGAGTCCAGCCGTTTCGGAAACATGACGTCACAAAATTTCAAAACGTTTGTGATTTCTTTAAGTGTCTCACCTTTGTAATTTCTTTATTATCAGAGATATCACAAAAATCCAACGCCACCTGACAAACTACCATGCGATGCGTTCAAACATTGCGACAGAAAGACAATTGCACATCGCCTTCATAGAAATCCATGGCCAACGTTGATTTTCTTAAATGGAATGATATGCCTCACAACGATGCCACGCTCGCTTTTCTGAGTCGAACCGTTTCGGAGACATGACGTCACAAAATGTCAAAATCTTTGTGATTTTTTTCAAGTATCTCACCCCTGTATTTTTTTTTGAAACAGGTCGTCTACCAAACGGGAGGCAACACCGTAGACAACATAAAAATCAAGAAAGGCTAAACAACAATCCGAACATGAAAGCTTCTGTGATTGGTAATTTCGCCAGACGTTTGAGATTATGGTTGGATCACAACTGTGTACATTTTGAACAATTTTGATAAGTGATAATCGATGTTTTTCAACCAGAAAATAATTTATATTTATAAAACTGTGAATGAAGTAAAGAGATTTGAATAAGTATTGATTATTGTTGATCTCATTGTCCACATAATACATTTTTATTCGCTTGCACTTATCAATTCCTGGAAATTAAAAGGTGAAAGCAACCTTGAGATATGCAGCAGTGATTCACAACACTTTCTTAAAAATGTTGTAACGTGATAAATTTAACCATTTACCGCAAAAAAAGGAAACTAGGTGTGACCAAAATCAATTAACTTCGTAATACAACATAAGATGCTTTGCAAAACCTTCGTTACATCATATCTCCGAAACGGCTCGACTCAGAAATGCAAGCGTGGTATCGTACGCAGCCTTCGATTCTGCATAGACTGTGTGTGTCGTTTCATTTAAGAAAATCAACGTTGGCCATGAATTTCTATGAAGGCGATGTGCAATAATTTTTCTGTCGTAATGTTTGAACTCATCGGATGGTACTTTGTTAGATGGCGTTGGATTTTTTTGGATATCTCTGATAATAAAGAAATTACAGAGGTGAGATACTTAAAAAATCACCCTGTACATGAACTTATTAAAATACGACAATCCTAACTCCGTATGTCAGTGTACGTATTACGCGTGTATCCACTACTTTGCAGCTATTTCTAAAATCGTTATTCGCAAAACTTGTAAGAGCGTTTGTTTACATTCTCGTTGTTGGTGCTTTTACTGTTTTATACGAGTAAATGAGAAATTTTCCTGTGAATATGTGTCCAAGAGGTCAGAAAATGTGTTTGAGTTGTCGTTTGTATTGTTCTAATGACACCATGAGTCGATTTTCCGGCACATTTGGGTATGTTGTTGTTGGACCGCTGATGGAATAGATGAAGGCTCCAGCCTTGGCAACCTGTGTATAGTTTGAATCTAATTTTTTGAAGAATTAGAAAGTAAGTATTGAAGCCATTTTGTTTTCTCGTATCACCTCTTTATGGAGTTTTCAATCTCCTTATGAGTTCTCATGGGGTTTCTGCTTGACTGTGTAGCCTCCTGTTGTGTTTTGCTCTGTCAGTTCACTCCACTGCCTTTTTCGCTTTGTAGATTCAATTTTGACCTTTTGGCTTTTGCACTAAATTAACTAGCTTTTTTAACTCGTTTAACTTACGCTCTGTTTTGATAATTATGGCCTTTAGCCCGTTTTGACTGCATGTTTTTGACTTTAGTGTTAATTAGGTAACCTTTTGATTGACTTGTAGTTTTTACTTTATGTTTGGCATGTAACATTGCTTTTTTAACCTATTTTAGACATGTTCTGCTATGTGACTGTAGATTTTAGTCTTGATGATATATGTAGAGTTTAACTTGAGATCATTGTGCTTAAACCAGCACAATTGCCTACCAGAAGACAATGTTTTCTGACAGACCTTTTATTACAATTTTTAGATTTGCCCCTGATGATGGCTATTGTATAGCCGAAACGCGTAGGGCACCCCATCAATAAATTTTGCTGTCTGGATGAAGCTTCTCATTAAGTACCTTAATTATGTCTATCCCAGACCTTGTGACGTTTAGGAATGAAATCAGAAAAATGGGTTAGTTAATATTGGATCAAACAGTGAACAATAATACATGGGATCAAAATAATGAAACATTAGAACAGCATCCACTGAGAGATCGTAACCTCCAAAAAGTAAGAAGTTCTAGATATAGTTATTTCACTTGGTGTATGTAACAACTGATATTAATTATTGAGTAACTGTAAACAATTATTGAATACATGTCCCGAGAGATAATCATTATTGGTTATTATCTATTAAGGGTTGAAAAGGCCAAAGTGACCAGTCACTCTAGCAGAAAAATGCTAATAATAACAAAAGAAAAAAGGAGAGGAATATCAAGGTCGTAAATTGATTCAAGGAAAAACATCTCACATTAGCATTAAGAGCAGAGAGCTTGCATTAGATCTCACAAAGGGTATTGTAGTAAATTTACAGAAACAGATCGCTTAGGGATATTTGACAATTTTTGGAAGAATTTGGATTGCAATCAGAGAAAAGTTTACATTTCGGGATTAATAGATGTAGTTTCGCCAAATTCTAGAAAGAGGTTCAATGCTGAAAATTTAGAGAAATCCTACACACTGAAGTATCACTTCAAGAAGAGCTCCGGCAGGCTGAGTGTGTGCAATACAATGTTCTTGCATACACTAGCTGGTGAGTGGAGATTGGGCACTGAAAAATAATCGTAATAATATTTCATTACACGTAGCAAAACGAAAGGTGCCTCTGAAGCCTGAGATGTATAAATATTTGGAATCATTTTTGATTTAAGAGGGGGGTTCAATAAAATGCTTAAAATACACTATATTTGTAGCTTGTTGAACTGTCCCAATTAAAGCCTTAGACTGAAAATATAGTATATAATAGCTAGATTTAGGTTTGAGGAAGGCAATAAAGATTTTTGTAAGCAAATATCCCGTTTATAACGAAAATACAACGTTTTTGCCAAACCATGATTTGACAATTTTTTGTCACAGAATTAACTCAAAATCACTCTTTGCCTAGATTAGGTATCCAAGAATAAGTTTCTTAAATTTCAGGTCTTTTGGATTCCAAATAAAAACGTAATGCAAAGTGAAATGTAAAATATGAGATACCATAATTATTTAGTCAATATGTGTTGTCAAACTAGCGCGTTTCGGCACCATCCGTAGACCAGCTATTTTCTAAAAGATGGCGCACTAAAAATGTGATTCCACGAACGCATTTCATATTCCTTCATTAATATGTCAAATCATCTTTAAGGTTACATGCCATTAGTGACATTTGAATGTTATCTAAGACCGAAACAGTCTACACTCGAATATGTTTCAGCGATCGGCGAAATAAATCAATCAATTCTGCAATTTGCTATTTAGCTAGCCACTTACATTTAATTTCCGATACCAATTTCCTGACGGTAAGGTGCCGTATCTGTAAATACAATGTAAATAATTCGTTTATTAGGAAGCGTCGGTAGCTCATTGGAAGAGTACTTTGTCTGTCAAGCGGACGATGCTGGTTCAAATCCGGCCCGGTCCGTTTTTCCTTTTAGTGAATTTTTATTAGGAAAAATTAACTAAATTCAAATGGAGAGGTATCTATGGTAAGATTTGACAAACATTTTTTCAAATGACCGCGAAATAGGACCCATAGGACAAATATCCTGGGTCAGTTTCAATTTTTATATGTTTATATAAATATAATATAAATAAAAATTTTAAGTTTTCTTTCGAAAAAAATGTTTATCTCCCAAAATTACAAAGCTATTTTGATGAAATTTATGTGAATATGTTGTCTTGGTAAAGGCCTTACCACGAGCCAAAATTCAACCTTCTAGGTTTATAGAAAATTGAGTTATTCAAATTTGAAGCATTTAATGAAAATTGATTACCATAACGCACTTGCTGCATCCAGACTTTTTTTGTTTCCGCGACTTAAGCGGTTTGACCTTTGCTCTTTTTAGATTTAAAAATGGTTAATCTTGCTGGTGTGTATGGATGCTGTAATGAATATAATTCACAAAAACTAATTTCTTTCCTTTGTGCAAGTAAAAGATATTTAACGGTAATTATGCAGATGATCGGCATACGTGATTTTTGAAAAATCTTTCACTAAACATGCTTAAAAGACTCAATGTGTGCATAAGCAACAAGACATATGCTGTGGAATCAACCCCTCCAAAAGTTACGGGACCTGGAGTGAATAGGGATGCTCGGTGGAGAATGAAATATAAAGGAAAAATCAGTAAAAACAACTTAGTTCGACCTCTATAAGCAGCCTTTTCACTTTTTGTATCAATACTTTCTCCTAAACATGTTTTTCCCCTGCACCACGTATATTTGCTCCTAGTCCCCTGCAGCTTTTTGGGGATTGAAGAGACACCATTTTTCATGTTTATGCACTAAACACTCTACGAAGCAGACCTGAACGACCTAACCTGACCTAACCTGACCTGACCTGATCCGGATCCTGACCTGACCCGAATCCTTACCTAACCCATACCTAACCCTGGACTGACAAAAAAAAACGTAGAAGAAAACCGAAAAGCAGAAAAACATGCATTTTAAAAAATTCTTATGATTTAAAATATTTTTGATACTGCTAGCTATTCCTCGAGACAGTATCAATGGGCTCTATCCTGAACTATATAAGCTACACAAACAAATTTTGTTAAAAAATAAAAAACTATTGTGAAAAAGCAAAAGCGACTACTTAAAAACTCAAAGACGCAGCAAGTGCGTTATGGTAGTGAATTTTCATAGAAATGATCTGGCACCAAATATTTTATTATAACTTTTTTTTCTTGCAACATAGAAATCTAAATTTTTGTGTATAGTTTACTTTTTATATCATAAACCTACCTACCAAATTTGGTTATCATAGCTTTTTTATTTCTTGAGATAAAAATTTTTTTAGAATGAAAACTCAAAATTTTCCCGGAAAACCTCGTCCGATTTTCCTGACTAACGAACTTATCCAAGCCACTTACAAAAGGAAGGTACATGCCAAATTTTATTAAAATCGGGCCATTATTTTTTGAGTTATCGGTGTGATATATATATATATATATATATATATATATATATATATATATATATATATATATATATATATATATATATATATATATATATATATATATATATGTGTATATATATATATATATATATATATATATATATATATATATATATATATATATATAATAAATGCGTTTAAAAAATAAATGAAACAAGAGTATATATACAGAATTGTCTATAAATAATTGCAAAAAACTAATAACGAATGTATTTTCGTGTCAAAAATTAAAAACAAACAGCTAACAATAATGTTAGAATAGTTATCCCAATCATGTTGGTTTTATAATCATCTGACTCTAAAGTATCGACTGCATACGCGCCAAAACGTTAACACGTTTTGGAACAAGTATCATTGGAAAACGTTTAAAATTCTAGATGCAATAAAAAGAAATAAAATAAAAAAGGTGCCTGTTACAATATATATTAATTATGTCTTCGACAAATATAAAATGAAACGCATATTCTATCAAAAACTAGAGTACAACCTCGTTTAAAACTGATGTCTACATACTAAATAAGGGTATAAGGGTATTGCTTACATTTAATCCATCTGATTATGAACTAGAGTAGGGAAATGTAATGTTTATAACGTTGTTTTAGTTTTTTCTAATTTATTAATTTTACGCCTTAATAATAACAGAATACCTACTTATTAGTTACAGGATACTAAACATTATGGAATCGCTCAGAGTTATAAACAGTAAATCTGCTTTCTCTCTTCGAACTTTATTATGAGAAGGTTGAAACTCGCGCCACATGTTTCGTCGTATTTGATTGGTTCCGCTTACTGTCAGATTTGAAGGAAGGGATGTCAAATTTCTTCTTCGCGGTGTAGAATTAAAATGAGTTTATCCAGTGATAATATTATAATATGCATCTTTGTAAATTGACAAAGGAATGTAGGTTACTAAGTTACGGCTCACGTTGCTAAGTAATTTATGCGTCTCCTAGCAACCTAGGATACACACAATGTAAATTGCTGTTTCATTCATAAATCTTAGTTACTAGGCGATTGGAGTTAATACCTATTGAATAAACACGTTATTTCTCATGGTTCTGAGCAATGCTAATAATTTAAAAATATTCAAGTATTGATACAGTAGCCCCCCACACGGATATTTCTACAACTACCACTTTGAATCCTGCTCTTAACAAAGTTACTTTGATGAAATTTGGTAAATTTGCCCCGATAAAGGCGTTACTATATACCAAAATTCAATTTTCTAGGTTTATACCGAATTGAATTAGTCAAATATGGAACATTTAATAAAAATTCGCTACCATTACGCACCTGCCGCGTCCCGAAATTTTTGTACATGAAAGGGTACAACTGATTTTCGCACGGTTGGCCAGACAATCCGAGACACTTACTTGGCGAGATATTTCTCGGGTACTACTAGAATAATATCTTTCAACAAGGGTTTATATTTGATCTTCGGCATCCAAAATTTGTTGGTGTTTGCCCGGAACACCGCGGGGTCAGGAAAAAAGCTGGAGTATATAAATTAGCTTGTATACATTGTAGCGTAATCTACATTGGTCAGACTTCTAGCAACTTTAATACCAGGTGCAAGAACAAATTTCTGCATTTATAAATAACCACGCTGACAAAGTTAGATTTGCAAAACATATTATTGATACTTAAGATAGACCCACAGTAAATAACCGCATAAATGTTTTTGATTAGAAGCGTAAGCTGTTTTGAAGCTTTGATTTATTCGTGATTTTTCGTCAGTCACAAATGTAAGAAAATGTATCTACTTTTGAATTTATTCGTAATTTTTTCTCTTATATCCTAAGTTGTTGTACATAAAGTTTATTTTGTATGTAGCTCAATAAAATAGTGCTGCAAATTGAATCATGACTTACACATAGCTGTGACAATTTATTATCTTCAGAAAGACATTCTCATCGAATGAATTTTGGGCCCATGACTTGACCACAAAGAAAATATTTGTGTTCCTGTACCCATAAACTTTTGAAACGTTATATTACTCCAGTTTTATTGGCAAAATGTCAATTTTCACCAAGTCACCCTTTATTTATCCCCTACCTCCTTAAGCGGCCCTACCCAAAAACAATTCGAAGGGTGCCTTTGTCGGGTTCCAACTGGATACCAAATTTGTAGGTAATATCTCAATTCGTTCTAAAGTTATTGCGCCTATTAACAGACAGACGTACATGCCTACAGACCGACAAACAAAAAAATTCGTTCCAGAATCAAGTTTTCTATATGTTTTGAGACTTTTTACGCCGTTTTAGCAAAAAAATTCGCAATTTTTATCAACAATATTCCAGCCCCACACATTCAACCCCCAATTTAATTTCAGCATATAATACTAGATTTTTAATAAAATTAATAGTTTTCTAACCCTAAAATATTATATTACTCGGGTTTTAACGTCAATTTTCAGCAAATCACCCCCTATTCATCCCCTACCCCTAGAACGATTTTTCCCAAAAACAATCTTAATCGTTCGTTTGTCGAGTGCTAATTATATACCAAATTTGAAGACGATATCTCAATGCGTTCTAAAGTTATCGTGGTTACAAACATACACACCGACAGAGAAAAAAAATCGTTCCCAAATCATATTTTATGTATGTTTTGATACTTTTTACGATGTTTTAGCGAACAAAAACCATGAAATTTTTGCCACCGATGCGATACTTCCACACGTTGTGACGATGTGGAGGTAAAATAGTTTATTTTATTCAAATCTGGAGATCGGAGAGGCTACCTAATAAGTCCTCTTTCTGAGAAATTATGATTCACATGTGTATTAGCTAAGAAAATATGGTGTACTGGAGCGCCATCATGCAAAATTCACATTCTCTATCGGATGCTTAATGGTACTTCTTGTAATGATTCCAGAAAATGGTTTGATAGAAGTTTAAACAGAAGACGCTGGAAGTTTTTCTTAGGACTTCATTCTAAGTGAACGTATATGTGGTGAGTTAGATATATGTTTCATTTTTCATTTGAAAAGTTGATAGTTTTTCTAAGAAAACGTGTTGGTGTGAAAATCCAATTGTGTTTTATTTGGGAACCCCACTACTTAAACTTTAACAAAAAATGTTGCAACTCGATGGCACCTATATTGCAGTCATGTTCAAGAAGTTAAAAAAATATTAAAGAAAATTAATTCTAACGTATCATTTTTCATACTTCTTAGAGAGGTTAATTTTACGACCCCAACGTGCCTACTCCCCAAACGTTACTTGAAATCGTCTTTAAGTTCTTAGTGTGTTCAACTCCAGACCCAAGAGAGATCCCACTTCCGGTTGAAGTTGCTTTGTTATTTATAATAGTGAAGATTTTGGCGCAATATGGAAGATATATCACAAACATCCAAGGCGTATAGTCAGTCATGAAGCTTCAACGCACAGTGTGTATTCTACTTCAGATGAAAGGAAGATCTAGGTAAATAATGAGAACCAAGACAGGATACTAGACCAAATAATCCAGCCGTCAAATAGAGAGAAAGTGTAACAGGAAAACTATACTGTTAAAAGGTATTGATCATTTCTGTATACAATTCAGCTATTTCATAACTTAAAATCACAGATAGGCGGTTACGTGCCAATTATTGCCCCCGTGTTCTAACCATGCAATATAATAACGAAGATTTTCTCTCAAACAGGATTTTTTGACAAATCACATGTCTTATTATCAGGGCGCCTCAACAGTCAATCGTGCAGATTTCTTGGATTCGAAGGACCAGAAGAAATCCTGCAATATAAGTAACGAGTAACTGTTTGATGTGCAGTTTCTGGGCACGTAATTTTGGGCTTTTCTTTAAGAATAAAGAATGTCTTAATGTACCAGTGCAACAAGAAATATATAGGCAACAGTTTGGTGTATTTGTGTGTGACTTAAAACATTTCTGCACAGCTCGAAGCTTGCCTTCTTGGAGACTTTGGTTCCCGTAAGAGGGGGAAACAAGTGATAATGCCACTCTTGCAATGTTAAGACAACATTTCGGCAACAGGAAGATTTACAAAAAAACTGTCTTCATTTATCCACCACATAGTCTCGACTTGTCGCAGAAAAAAGTCATAATGCGACTCTTGCTATGTTAAGACATGTTGGGCAACAAAAGGGTTTCCAGAAAAACTGTCTTCGTTTATCCGCCATATAGCTGGACTTGATTCGTCCAAACCCCTGCATTTGGGGAAGGGTGAAATTTAGCATTTTCAGCGAAAATGCTTTAGAAACAATTGCATAATTAAAAAGCATTAGAACAGAATTTCCAAAATTTACCCCAGGCTCTATGCAGAAACATAACATGCAATCTTCAGCAACGCTTCAAGTTAGGTTTGCAAAAATATATTGGTCATGTGAAGATAATCATACATCAATAATTATTATCCTTGTATATGTATATAGGTATACAATTCCGGTGCGAGATTTTAATATTAAATTATTTTTTGAGCTCCGGGCATCTTTATTTATTGTCATACGTCATACTGTATGTTGTTTATCAATAATGCTTCTACCGAAATCATGTATTCCTGGTTGCCTAATTTCGCAAAATGTAGGTACACTAACCACCAAATGCATTCTTTTGCATGTGGTATGTGCTAAAAGTATATCAAAGATTGTCTGATTCGTGGATATGTTAACGTTTATCCAGTAGAGCCGCCGCTGGACAGACAGTGCTAGAGCAGCCACATGATGAACTCTATGGGGAACTAGAAAAGACTAAAAGAGGAGAGCCGGAGAGAGGGGGGTCGAGGAGGGGTAGGGGGAGGCGATATAGCGACGACGACGCTAGGCGTCCTCCGTAGACGCGGCAGACGCGGCGACTTCCACAGACGGACGCGTCACTCTGGAGCCACGGTCATCGATCCGGCATGGGCCGCAGACATTCAAACATCATTTTTTACCATTGCAGCGGGCCACGATCCAGTCTCTCTCTACTGTTAAATATTCAGTTTTACATTATATCGTTGTACAACAGAGGTCCGGGAGCTAGGGTTTCTCTTCTTCAGCCTTTTTCTTTTACTTTTGCTGGAGTGAGATTGTTGAGGTTTCCGGTCTCTTCTTCACTAGGTTATATATGCATTTGGACTATCAACGTGAGCTTATGCTCGTAAGCAGATTCTTAAGTGGGTTACGTGACGAAAAATTAAATGAGCTACGTGGTTGTGAATTCAAAATGTTTAAATACCAGGACTAACACTATTATGTTACTCATTTAGCTTTTATATTAGAATTAGCAGCATTAAAATATTTTCAAATATTTAATAAACCAAATAAATGATTTACACTACGCTATTCTCACATAGAGCAGCTGTTTTGTACGATGTGGTTTCTTCAAGTAAAAACGAAATTCGGGACTCACAAAGTACGTTATCGTAGTGAATTTTTATAGGAATTGTACACTATTAGTACGAGATATTACTAAAATTAATACTTTCAATTTAAACAGACCTTGAAGATCGGTTTTTAGGGGTCCTAATACGCGCTCATTTGAGGAATTTCGTCGAAAGTGTTACCATCGATATCTCTCTATTATCAAAAAACACTCTAGACGCGGCAAGTGCGTTATGGCAGTGAATTTTCATTAAAATGTTTTTTATAGCAAATATGTTTTTTTAAGAAAGAAGGCATCAAATTTGGTTACCAGTAAAATCTATATATTAGATACAATGTGCCATATGTACAAAAATGTACAACAATTTCCGAAAGTAAACTCAAATTTTTCCCGAAAAAACCTGGTTTTCTGGTCAACCTTATAGGTTAATAGCAAATTGATTAAAATTTGAAGCATTTAATGAAAATTCGCTACGCACTTGCTGCGTCCCGAATTTATTTTCTTACAAAGATGTATTATATTTCGTTGGAAAATGCAAAAATGCAATAACATAGGGCGTGTTCGATTTAAAAAAAAAGAAAATTTGAATCACCAACGACTTATGGGCCACCTGTAATTGTGGAAATATTTTTTAAGATATAGCTTAAGACACCCTATAGTTAATTTATACAACTTTTTTTCGTAACTTGCATAATAACGGATATATGGAGCTTTAATGATTTTTTACGAAAATTCGACAAAAATGAGATACCATTAAACGATAAACTCTATATCCAACACTACTGCTAAAGCATCAGTGAAATGGTCTATTTAAAATGAATTTTCTGGGAATCTTTTAGTAAAATGAAGGACACTGACAATTGAAACTAAGAGTTCAGGCTTTGTAAAACATTATTCTTGAGACATTTTCCCTCCATAGATCATATTAGTTTCAGGTTCATTGCCTAAATATTACCAATTTTGACGTTTTAAATCGTGACTTTGACGTTTTGAGAAAAACCCAAATTTATTTTCTTTAAATGCCTGTAACTTTTGTGTCCTTTGACCTACAGAGCTAAATTTTGGTACCTACCTATAATGATATAAACCTGTGTACCAAATTTGGTTGCCTTTACGTTGTTAATTCCGGAGATATAATTTTTTTTCGAATGAAAACTCAAAATTTTCCCGGAAAACCTCGTCCGATTTTCCTGACTAACGAACTTGTCCAAACCATTTACAAAAGAAAGTTTAATTTTAGTGCGTGGTAAGGTATTTGAAAAGGCAACGTATCCCCCAAATTTCATCAAAAAAGCGTTATGATTTTCGGAGAATAAAATTGTTTTTTTGAAAGAAAACTAAAAAATTTCTCGGAAAACCATGTCGGATTTTCCTGGCTAACAAACTCGTCCAAGCCATTAATAAAAGAAAGGTACTCGCAGAGTTTCGTCGAAAACGGTTAATTATTTTTAGTGAATTTTCTTTAAAAAAATTCACTAATGAGGAGATCCCGACTTTTGAATTTTGAAAAAATTTCTTCAAATGAGCGCTAATTAGGCCCCCCAGAAAACATATCCGGGGTCAGTTTCAATTTTTATATGTTTATATATATATATATATATATATATATATATATATATATATATATATATATATATATATATATATATATATATATATATATATATATATATATATATATATATATGTATCACACCGATAACTCAAAAAATAATGGGCCGATTTTGATCAAATTTGGTGAAAAAATTCCTTTTGCAAATGGCTTGGATGAGTTCGTTAGTCAGGAAAATCTGCCCAGGTTTTCCCGGAAAATTTTGTGTTTTCTTTTGAAAAAAATTTATATCTCCGGAATTAACAAAGTAAGGGCAACCAAATTTTATACGCAGGTTTATATCCTTATAGGTAAGTTACCTACCAAAATTTAGCTATGTAGGTCAAAAGACAAAAAAGTTATAGGCATTTAAAGAAAAATAAATTGAGGTTTTCCTCAAAACGTCAAAGTGGCGATTTAAAATGTCAAAATTGGCAACATTTAGGCAAATAACTTAAGTCTAATACGGGCTATAGAAATAAAATGTCTCAAGAAGGATGTTTTACAAACCCTAAAGTCTTAGTTTCAACCGTCATTGTCCTTCATTTTACTAAAATATTTGCAGAAAATTCATTTCAAATAGACCCTTTCTCTGATGCTTGGCAGTAGCCTTAGCTATAGAGTTTATCATTTAATGGTATATAATTTTTGTCGAATTTTCGTAAAAAATCAATAAAGCTCAATATATCCGTTATTATATAAGATATGAAGAAAATTTGTATATATTAATTATAGGGTGTCTTGAGCTACATCTTAAAATAATATTTCTACAATTACAGGGTGGCCCACAAGTCGTTGGTGATACAAATTTCCTTTTTTTTAATCAAACACGCCTTATGTTATTGCATTTTTGCATTTTCCATCGAAATATAATGCATGTTTGTACGAAAAGAAATTCTGGACGCAGCAAGTGCGTTCTGGTAGCGAATTTTGATCAAATGTTTCATATTTGAACAGCTCAATTTGCTATTAACCTATAAGGTTGACCAATAAACGTGTTTTTTCGGGAACATTTTAAGTTAACTTTTGGAAATTTTTGTACATTTTCACACAATAAAGTTATTTTAATGGAACATGGCACATTGTTTTTACTATATAGGTTATACTAGTAGCCAAATTTGATGCCTG
Source organism: Tillus elongatus (assembly GCA_964006375.1). Taxonomy (NCBI): domain Eukaryota; kingdom Metazoa; phylum Arthropoda; class Insecta; order Coleoptera; family Cleridae; genus Tillus; species Tillus elongatus. The sequence goes on along the minus strand of OZ023270.1, from coordinate 79,907,416 downwards.
CTTTCTTAAAAAAAACACACATATTTGTTATTAAAAATATTTTTATGAAAATTCACTACCATAACGCACTTGCTGCGTCCAGAATTTTTGAGTTATCGGTTCGACATATATATATATATATATATATATATATATATATATATATATATATATATATATATATATATATATATATATATATATATATATATACACAAATTTAATGTGTATTCCTAATTTTATAAAATTCAGGAGGCAGCAAGTGCGTTATGGTATCGAATTTTCATTAAATGTTTCAAATTTTCAAATTCAATTTTCCATTAACCTAGAAGCTTTCATTTTGTAGTATTGTCAAGTTTCTAATGGGGCAAAAAATCTAAAAAATTTGATTAAAATAACTTATTTCTTTTTTGATATACAATTTTTTTCAGAAAAATTTAATTCTTTTCTTGAAAACTGGTTCAATTGGGCTTGCTAATGAACTCATCCAAGCTATTAAGACAATAAAGACACGTGCGAAGTTTCACCAAAATCGGTTGATACTTTTTTGAGGATTCGGTAAAATGTATTGCCCATTATATTTAATTAATGACACAACAACGATTCGGTTATTTTGAATGAAAATAGTTCTACATGGAAAAGTATGCTTTGGAATTTTTTTATAATTCTTGAGATTTGTCAAAATTGAGCGCTGATGTACATAACATGGTGTCTTTCGTGTTGAGAAATGTATTCAATTTAATTCAGTAATCGCAGTCGAAAGCTGTGTTCGACGTCATTTTAATGTCCGTCGCTGTCACCAGCGTAAGTATATTTTGGCTCGGCGGACTAAATGAAGACAACTGGGATCTATTGTAGACAAAAAAAAATTGCTAGTCCGAAAAAATCCGCTGCTAAACATGCTTCCGTGGTTAGTTTGAGTGATCAAAGCATGAGAAGAATGTTAAAACGCATGAATTTTCATACATATAAGATGCCAATAGTTCACGAAATAAATGATAAAGATACGATTAACAGACGCGAATTTTGTTACTTGATTCGTGATCACAAAGGTATCGAAAATTACCTTCTCATGAGTGACGAGGCACCTTTTTTTTATCCCAAGGGCGATGTAAAGAAGCAAAACTGCTGTTATTGCGCTCAAAAAAATCTTAAGAAAATGAATCAGCGAGCTTTACATTGCCCTAAAGTAACTGTATGGTGCGCCATTTCATAGTATATAATTTTTAGGCCTTTTTTTTAGACAATGGTCAGACTGTAACATTACCGCTGCGCCGTTAAAATGCTACAGACCTTCTTTTTACCTCAAATTGAAGAAGAAATGGGACATTACTGGTTTCAGCAAGACAAGTCATACGGCGAGAATAAGCATGGAAATTTAAAGAGAATCCTTTCCAAACAGACCCATTTCAAGAAATTGTACGACTCCATGGCCAGTAAGATCCCCAGATCTTTCAGCTGCGAAATATTTTCTTTGGGACTATTTAAAGCAGAAAGTATTTGTGCATAAACCAAGAAATTCAATAGCTGTGAAATTAAACATTAGAAATAAAATCAATGCTATCTGACGTCACGTTCTTTAAAATGTGATGCAAAAATTTGCAAATCTATTAGAAGAATGCATTGTAACAATGGCGATTATTTACAAAGCACTATATTTAAATCATGAAAAACTCCCATCTTTCTAGACTAAAAATATGTTAAGTACATTTGGAGAACCCAAGTCACCACAACACATATTGTTAAATACCTGACGATCGTTTCACTAACAAAGTTAGCGTCATCAGAGGATGATGACGCTAACTTCGTTATTGGGACGATCATTCTCTATTATTTCTCTTTTACTCTTCTCTGTGGTTTGTTTAATTTCCTTTTCCTTCTTTCTTAATTTTTCCAAAACTTCGCCTTACCTAAATTGTAACGGGCCAGAAGCCGGGCAAGCTTTTCGCTATTTTTATCTTTTATCAAGAAAACCCGTGACAATTAATTGGCGCCCAACGTGGGGCTCGACCCCACTTACCAGTGCTCATCACAGGATCCAATCTTCACTTAGTTAAAAATATGTATTAATGTGTTTTACTACTCATGTTAATTAATTTTTATAAGCTGTTTAAATTGGGTCGTTCATTTTGCCGAAGCCTGTATGTATATATAGTTCTACGGACCTTAATTCACGTTCATTTGAAAAAATTTGTGCAAAGTTTTACCATCGATATCTTTCTAATAGCGAATTTTTTTAAATTAAAATTCGCTAATAACCATATGTATTTTCAATATTTAAGAATATTAAAAACCTTTTATGTTACTTTCACTGGCAAATTATAAACTCTGGATATTCCAGTAAAACGTTAACATTCGCTCCAAAAGCTATTTTCAACTCCAGGCCAGCTTTATATCATATCAGTTGTACTCAAGTTTATACATAGTAGTACAAGACAATTACAGACAGATTTGCAACAGGAACAGTATTTAGGGTGTTTATTGTATCTGAAAATTGGAGCTGGTGGTTGTAAACAGTCAAGTGGAGGGTAGATAATGGAAGCCACAATCTCATCACAACTGTCTTTAGTGTTTCCTTAATTAAATGTTTTGTTGGGAAGTTCCAAGTAGCTGGATTTTGAAGTAAAATGTAACTTCTGCTCATCACGAGACATAAGGTTTCTCTTTTAATACTTGTGCTGTTATTACTATTATTATTATTATGATTATTATTGCCAAAACCAAACAAAATTTACGCGACTGTGTGCTTTAACAAATTGATTTTTTGCACGATTCAATTAACATAATCATTTTTTAATAAAAACTCGCCACTTGCTGCGTGAGTCCTCTTATTTTCCTATTAGCGAATTTTTATTTAAAGAAAATTTGCTAATAGAGAGGTATCGATGGTAAGACTTTGCAAAAATGTTTTCAAATCAGCGTGAACTGGCGCTCCTAGAACCCAAAACTCTATGGACAGTATAAATAGGCGAGCCGAAATAGAGGGAGTCAGTCAGTAGTAATTAGTGTTGGTGCATAATAAGCGATCATAGAAGACGATAGTGGAATATAGTTCTATGGACATTTAGTAAGAGAAATATTTTTGATGGTGGTGTTGGAAAATACCTGCTTATAATGAATTAGTAGTTTGAAAAGCTGCGGTTTTTTAGTCAACAAATATAAAACCCCAAAAAACGAACAATATGACTTTCAAAAAAATTTAAATACTCAGTAAGAGTTGATCAATTTCAATAAAAATTATACATAATATATATATTTATTATATATATATATATATATATATATATATATATATATATATATATATATATATATATATATATATATATGGAATGTTGCACTACACTGGAATCACTTTTAAATATACACTTTATTTGTTTGTTGTACTTTCAATGATTTCAGATTACAAATCACTGAAAATACAGCAAACAAATAGAGTGTATATATATATAATATATATATATATGTATATATATATATATATATATATATATATATATATATATATATATATATATATATATATATATAATTATGTTGTTCGGGGTTCTGGATTTGTTGACTAACAAAACACAGCTTTTCAAACTACTAATTTATTATAAGCAACTATTTTCCAACACCAATATCAACTAAAATATTTCTCTCTATTATTAAATGTCCATAGAAATATATTCCACTATCGTCTTCTATGATCGCTTATTATTCACTAACACTAATTACTACTGACTGATTCTCTCTATTTCGGCTCGCCTATTTATACTGCCCATAGAGATTCTAGACCTTCTACACTGTTCTATAGCTGTCACTTCTGGTCCCTGCTAGAAATATAATTTCAGAGTGTTCGCTGTTAGCAACACACTTTATAAGATGCCTGTGACCATAGAAGTAAACAAGTTCATAAACTTAATTATCATAGAGACGGGTGTGACACTGCCCCCTTCTTACACTCGACAGCCCCGGTCGAATTCCGACATTTCTTGGCCTAAGCCTGTGCATATGGACTACTTTCATCTTAATCTTTGGGCTCCTTTAAATGCGGTAGACAACGTCATTGATCCTTGTGACCACCTTATACGGACCTTTCCATAATTTCTGTAGTTTTGGTGACCGCCCCTTGCGTCGTAATGGATTGTAGAACCACACCCGATCTCCTTCAAAACCAGCCGAATTAGGTCGCACGTCGCAACGGGTCTTTATGCTGTCGCTCCCTACTCGTATATGCATTCTGGTAGCTTACCTTCTCGTCAATATGTCGGAGCTCTCTTCAAACGAAGTTCTTACGGTGCACTGGTTCTTCCGCACAATTGCTCTTATTCTGGTGTTTCTACTTGCACAAATATCTATGCAGGCCCATCTTCCCGTCTACATCAGCTTTGTTCCAACAAATGTGTTCGCTGACCTTTTTCTGGGTTGGCTTCACACGTACATGGTCTTTACACCCTTGGTCTTGTACTTTTCTCATAATTTCTTTTTCACTTGCTTCTGGCTGAGTAACTGGGTCGTCTCTTGCTATCTCAGCTCTCTTCAGTGGAATGATGCTATCACGGTAGACGTTGGTATTTTCCTCTACGATGATTTTCCGCACTACTAGGTTACTGCCAGGCGAGATTATTATTTCCTCACCGCCGATAGTCAGGATGTTAGTGCCAAGATCAAGTTTTGCGCACTGACCTTGGAGTATAACAACATATAACAGCATCTGGTCACATTATCCACATTTTTTGAAGCATCCCCTTTTTGGAGGGTGATGACCATTTCATTTTTTATATAGCAACATGGGTCACGCGACACATTTTTGGAAAGTATATTCAGCGTAGTTTTTGACGGTATTAATTATTTTTTAATTGTCTTTGCAAGAACGAAAACAATCGCCTTTTTATGAAAATAAATGAAGTAAAAGAAAGACTATTCATGTAATTATATCTCTGTCTAAAAAAGCCTAAACTACATTGCCTTAACTGACATAACAATTATTTAAGTAATAGTACAGGCTTGCCTTTAATAATTTCACCGAGAAAATCAGTTTTTGGCAAAATTATTAGCCTGATCGTCCACATCGGCAAGCGTTTTGGTTTGTGAACTAAAACATCAGTGGTTTTCTTAATTTACTTAATTTACTTTTTTATGATAAAGCTTACCTAAGTGAACAAGAACGTATCGAAGTTTTACTGCTGATTGGTTATGATGATCGTAACAGGACCTTTAATTAACGAAGTTCACCCTGATCGCCCACCCCTTAACAGGTTTACCGTAAGCAGACCTCACCACGTATTTACTGAAACAGGGAGCGTAAAAGATCGCCCCAAGTCTGGCGGTCCTGTAACTGCTACTTCGGACGAAAAGACGCTGGATGTATTGCTTGCTGTATAAGAAACTTCTGTAATTAAACTTGCTGGAACGAAAGAGATTGTGGACAAATAATTTAAATCATTCAGCAAAGTGGAGATATTTTTAACTACATTGTTTTCTCTGATGAAGCTGCCTGTAACCTTAATTGTAGTGTAAACAGACACAATTGTCGATATTGGTCTGACAGTAACCGTCATCGGATGGAATAAATTCATATCCAATATCCTCAATGGGTTACCCAGTATTCTCAAAAACTGAATATATGGGCAGGAATTGTTAGTCATTGACTATTACGAGATAATATTGTGCGCCTTATCAGAGAATTGTTTCAAAATAACTGCCCCGATGTCTACTTCCAATAAGATGGCGGCCCACTATTTCAGTCGAGAGGTAAGAGAATACCATAATGTGAAATTTCATGTACCGATCGATAGACAGAAGAGGACCCATTGAGTGGCCAGCTAGATCTCCAGGTTTGTCTCCAATTGTTTTTTTTTCTCTGTGGTCATTTAAAAAACGATGTTTACAACGACCGGTCTGCGAATTTGGAACAGTTGCGTGACCGAATTGTGATGACCTTTCAACAAGTGCTCAACAGACCACTGCAAAACTCAATCCCTCAGTTCAACAATAGGCTTTACTATTGTTAATCAGTTCAAGGGGCTCCATTTTGAGCATCTTCCCCAATAAAGTAAGATGTTACCATTTTCCCAAAAAAATTTTCAACAAACGATGAAAAGTTGATTGTTTTGGTTTTTGTTAAAGGTAACTTGAAAATAATGGATACCATCAAAAAGTATGTTGAATACCCTCTTCAAAAATGTGTCGCATGACCCAACTGTTTAAAAATTAAAGGCTCCAAAAAGGGGGTGCTTTAAAAAATGTCGATAATGTCACCAAGTAGTCGCAAATAATCTGTTATGCAATCCTACATATTTTGAGTCCGATGCCTTTTTGTTTTAAAAGTTATGGACTTGTGGCGTTACTTATGCGCAACTTCTATGTATCCAACCGATAACTCAAAAAATCATGCAACTATTTTTATGAAACTGGGTACGTGTCTTTAATTTGTTAATACCTTGGATGAGTTTGTTGTCCAGCCAAATCGGACCAGGTTTTCAACAAAAAAAAATCTGAAAAAAAATGTATCCCACAGGATAATAAAGTGATTTTAATGAAATGTGGTGGATACGTTGCTCTGTTAGAGACCTTACAAAGTACCAAAATTAAAGCTTCTAGGCTAATGGAAAATTGGGTTATTAAAATTTGAAGCATTTAATAAAAATTCGCTAATAGAGAGGTCAAGATGAAAAGCTTTTGAAAAAATTTCCTGAAATGAGCGCGAATTTGGGTCCCTAGGACCCAACACCAAGGTCCGTTAAAATTTTTTAGATGTATATATATATATATATATATATATATATATATATATATATATATATATATATATATATATATATATATATATGTATATATATATATATATATGTATCTAAGCGATAACTCAAAAAATACTAAACTGATTTCAATCAAACTTGTCAAAAATCTTGTTTGGGCGAAACCGCGGTCGAGTTCGTTAATCAGCCTTTATGTTCAGGTTTTTTCGGTGGAAAATCGGAGAAAACTGTTTGAAAACGCTATATTTGTGTATCAGAGTAACTGGAATGAGACTTAACATGTCGCTAGAAATAGTTCAAATAGACCTATGCTGTGAATTCTTAGTAATTTGGTCCACAATATTTTTTCCAAATAAAAAATAAAATCCCAAAGACATGCTTTGAAACGACTTAGTGGTTACAGCCCAATGCCTGACAGACAGAGTAGTTAACTGTCACGCGTAGATTAATTCATACAACAGGTATAAACCATTAATCAACGGTAACCAAACTAAATATATACTAGGCAGAAAACACACCGCCCGAACCAACAATCGTGAAATCTCGGACGCAATTATGGAAAATGACAGACGACATGAAATTAAAAATTTGCCAAGTTATTGATATTTAACTGGGGACTTCAATCAATTATTAAAGTACCCTATATTTGTAGCTTTATTAACAGACCCAAATACAGTTTTAGCGCAGCATAGATATATTATGCTGTCGCCTAATATAGCAGAAATTTAAACAAAAGTAAGTCAGGTCTCTATAAAAATGATTATAAAATAGTTTCTTTTATTTCTAAACTTAAACATAAGACGTCATATAAGACCGAAACAGTCGTGGGATGTGTTTCAATGGTAATTCTACTAATTCTGTAATTAGTAATTGTTACGTATACTTTGAATATAATATCCCGGGCATGAAGCCGATCTAAATATCAGGCAAATAAAACGTTAGTTGAGGTGTGCCTAGTTGGCGCAAGGGGCTTCACGCTGGCCACCTAAGCAGAAGGTTACGCGATCGAATCAAGTTTGATGAATGTATGTTTTTGTTTTGTTTTATTTTGACATTTGGAGAAACAATAGTGCACAGATCTCATACGTTTTGAACAAGACAATATTTTTGTTTAAAAGGCCTAAATAAGTTTGTCACCTTTGAGTCTGACATTATAATTTTGTTATTGTTGATATTGAAAAAAACCGGCTTGATTAGGTTGACTAAAACGAAATAATACTGGCAATTAATAAGGAAAAATAACTGCCACGTTTATAATTTGGCAGATACTTTACTTTTCGAAATATGAATTAAGTTTACTTCTGGAAATCCTCTTTATAACTTTAATGAAAGTTGTAATACAAGTTTCTTCTAAAAATATTTACACTATCTACAGATATATGAAAATCTAGTTCTTTAGCTTCATAGAAAGTTGAGTTTTGGGCATTTTTCTCAAAAGGAGTTAGAACGCAAGATTTTTTTGATAATAGATATATGGATGGTAACACTTTCGAAAGAATTTTTCAAATGTGCGTGTAGTAGAGACGTCTAAAATCGACCTTCAAGGTCTGTGTAAGTTTAAAGTATTAACTTTACTAATATGCCGTATAATAATAGTGTACAATTCTTATGAAAATTCGCTACTATAACGCACTTGCTGCGTCCCGAAATTTTATTATGTGTGGATTACACAAAAAGCTATAACGTAAGATTAATTCCGAAACTAAAGGATTTTAATTTTACAACAAAATTTTTCACAAAACAAATTTATTTTAGAATAGAACTTAACGCCCATTTCTATGAAAACTATCCTATACCTGTTTTATACAACCTCGGTGGTTCAGGGGTAAGAACGTGTGCCACTGAACCGAAGGGTACTGGGTTCGATCCCAGGGTACTCGTTTCACTTTTTCAGTACAAACTATAACATTAACATCAGCTGAGGTTCTGGCATTGTATTTGAGCAAGTTGAATGTCTGCACGTCCCGCCTTTCGGAGGGGGCGTAAAGCCGTCGGTCCCGTGTCCATGCGATGTTGGGCACGTTAAACATCCCTACCCTCCTTACAGAAAGGCAGGGGTTCGGCCAAATTTTCAGGATAGTGAGGTGAAACTGCTCCCTGGCGTCGGTGATTGGCCATAGTCGCGGAAATAGGTCGACGTTAAAGAAACAAAACACACACACACACCTGTTTTACGCGAAAGAAAACTGTATTTGCTCGTACAGTTTTTCCAGTAGACTGGGCAATCAATGTCAGGCGAAAAGTTTGCGGTTACGAAACACGATCTATGACAACTTTATAAGACATAAAGTATCGGGCACGAGCCAACTTGGATAATAATTATACCTCAAGCACAAACTTTCTTGTAAATTATCATGTTTCCTGAAACTCTCTTGGGATACTTTAAGTCCATTTCTTAATCGATACGGTTTGTAAATATACTAGGACCTAATTAATATGGGACATTAAGACGATGGCCGTAAAAGAATTGATAAAATTAGGTCAATGCCTAAACTTCAAGTTTTAGTGGAGACGGATCTGTTATGTTAGCACGAGTGAACTAGTTTCCGATGCAATAAAAATGATTTAAGCTATAATAACCTGCTAACCATGTGGCATTAGACACCAGAATGCTCTATAAGATTATTCTAATAATTTACCATTGTGTTTTCAACTATTTTACAATTAAGTTAACATATCTACTACGAATTTTCATTAAAACCACATCATTTCAATGAGTAACAATTACGGCTTCTAGAAACCACACTTCAGATGCATTTGTATTTCTGAAACATCGTCATCGAAAGCTGTCAATTATCCTCAAGAACTAGAGTTACTGGATTATCAAAAGACGTGACATACATTTTGCTAAATAAATATGTAAAGTAAAGCTAAAATTGAATACAAGTAAGTTTGGGTCTTTTTTAACATGAAAACCTTCCCTTGCTTTAATTCAACCAAACAAACCTGGCGAATATTCTTCCAGTGATTACAGTTTCCAACAAACGTCAAGCAAATAATCTATATTATAAATAAAAAGTCTGGACGCAGCAAGTGCGTTATGGTAGTGAATTTTTATTAAAATGTTTTTACTAGCAAATATGTGTGTTTTTTAAGAAAGTAGGCCACAAATTTAGTAACCAGTATAACCTATATAGCAGAAACAATGTGCCACGTTTCATCAAAACTCCCTTATTGTTTGAAAATGTACAAAAATTTCCGAAAGTAAACTTAAAGTTCCCGAAAAAACTGGTTTCTTGGTCAACCTTATAGGTTAATAGAAAATTTAGCTATTGAAATTTGAAGCATTTAATGAAAATTCGCTACCATAACGCACTTGCTGCATCCCGAATTTCTGTTCTTACAAACATGCATTATATTTTGATGGAAAATGCGAAAATGCAATAACATAAGGCGTGTTTGATTAAAAACAAAACTAAAAGTGTATCACCAACGACTGATGAGCCACCATGTGATTGTAAAACTAATTTTTAAGATGTAGCTCAAGACACCCTCTAATTAATATATACATTTTTTTCCATATCTTGTATAATAACGGATATATTGAACATTATTAATTTTTTACGAAAATTCGACAACAATTATATATCATTGAACGATAAACTCTATAGCTAAGACTACTACCAAAGCATCAGAAGAATTTGAAATTAATTTTCTGGAAATATTTGAGTAAAATGAAGAACAATAACGGTTGAAGCTAAGACTTCAGGCTTTGTAAAACATTCTTATTGAGACATTTTCTTTTTATAGCTTGTATTAGTTTCAGGTTCTTTGCCTAAATGTTGCCGATTTTGACGTTTTAAATCGCGACCATGATGTTTTGAGAAAAACCCCAATTTATTTGTCTTTAAATGCCTATAACTTTTTTGTCTTTTAACCTACAGTGCTAAATTTGGGTAGTTGATTTACATATAATCATATAAACTCTCGAACCAAATTTGGTTGACCTTATTTTGTTATTTCCGGAGATATAATTTTTTTTTCGAAAGAAACATACAATTTTCCGGTAAAACCTGGGCCGATTTTCCTGGCTAACGTAGTTGTCCAAGCCACTGGCAAGAGGAAGGTATTCGCCAAATTTAATCAAAATCAGCCAATTATTTTTTGAGTTATCGGTGTGATACCTACATATATATATATATATATATATATATATATATATATATATATATATATATATATATATATATATATATATATATATATATATATATATATATAAATAGACCCCGAAGGTGTGTTCTAGGGGCCTAATTAGCGCTGATTTGAATAATTCTTTTCAAAATTCGGGATCTCCTCATTAGTGATTTTTTAAAGAAAATTCACGAAAGCTAAATGCTATTCATTGGTAAGTACAACACGTGAGACCGGCTGGACCGATTTGCCTAATAGTATTTTTAAAATGTTCGCTAAAAGTCTGTATAAGGTTTTTAGGCAAAGAAAAGTTGCCCGAAAAATTATAAAATTTAGAAAAGCCGATGGTGCTTTTTCCTACGATGTATTTCACTACGTTCGCAAATGTCGTTTGACATATTGAAATTGGGACAGGACAACGTCTGTCGTGTCAGCTAGTTGCAAATAAGTAAACGCAGTTCAGTAATTTACATACAGTGCGTATGGCAGATGACTCGCTCGGTAATAGCCTCAAATGATGCTCTGATTTTTATAAATTTCTTGAATACATATCTGCAATAGTTTGTTTCTTCTGTTGAGTGATTGAAAGACATATATACATACATATATATATATATATATATATATATATATATATATATATATATATATATATATATATATATATATATATATATATAGAATAGGACAGCTCAAGCCCTTTCAGAAAAACCCTATATGATCTTATTAAAATTAAAAAGTTTACGGTTTTCCAGATATTGACAATTTAGTGAAAAAAAAAAGATAATTGTCAAATTTTAAGGTATTTTACAAAGATATTTTAATCACATTTGATGAATATGTTGCTCGGGAAAGGCCGTACTACATACCAAAATTCAATTTTCTAAGTTTATAGAAAATTGAGTCATTCAAATTTGAAGCATTTAATAAAAATTCACTTCCATAACGCACTTGCTGCGTCCCGAACTTTTTAAGCATATAACCTCTGCTTTTGATAGCATAGTACTTCGCAGAGTTTTCCTTTTCAATGGTTTCCTTATTTGCCACCTGTACTATTTCTCTGATATTCTCTATTATTTTGCTATGGTTTCTTTTTTCAGGTCTATAACCTCTCCTTTTCATAGGTTAGTACTCCGCCAAGTTTTTTGTTTTTCTGGTTTCCTTATTTGCCACCTGCACGTTTTCTTTGATATCTTCTATTTTTTCCCAACGTTTTCTCTTTTCAGGTCTATAACTTCTCCATTTCATAGCTCAGTACTCCCCCACGTTTTCTGTTTTTCTGGTTTTGTTATTTGCCACCTGTACGTTTTCTCTGATATACTTTACTTTCTTCCTAGCTCTTTTAAAAGTCTATAACCTCTCATTTCCATAGCATAGTACTTGGCAGAGTTTTTTGCATCCCATTAAATTTTACAGGGTAAAAGTTTTCATCGTAATGTACAATAATATGACTATTATTTTTTGATATTTTAAAGGACACGCCTTACTAATAATAATAATAATAATATTACTATATTATTATTACCATCCTTCATGTTCGTTTTCTTTACCATTTTTCGTTTATATAAAGTGACGTAAGACACCAAACTGCCTACTTCTTAGAGTGGCGGATAATATTAGGCTGGGTTGTTGCAGTTCTATGTTGGTCACTTAATCTGTTAAGTCTCCAAATCTTACCAGAAGCCGTTAAGCAGCGGCGCTGAGATCACAATCAGATCTGGGATTTAATAAACAGATGCCTTAGAGACGATTTCTACTGAGATCTGGGAAATAGCAAATTGAGGCCCCGTAGTTGAGCTACAACAATTAAACCCACCCTTATCCACCGTTCTAAGCAGTAGGCAGATTGATGCCTTATAGTTCATTTCCAATGTGCCCGACGTGAATCTGTAAAACTCGACCACCCTGTATAACGGCGATTCATTTTAAACCAAATATAAGCTATTGTTGTGTTCAATGATATGATACGTTTTATGGCACATTTAATTATTTTTTTTACAACGGTTTTAGGTATTGATGAATACTGTCCGAAATATGAGTATTTTTTCAAATTTAATCGCTTGCCAACGTCTTACCTAATTAAGTTAATGTCAAAATTGTCGTGATGATTAGGACAATTAATAATACATCATTGTATACAAGGTGTTTCGTGTAAGAATTTGTAACTTTGATTCACCAGGAGTCTTTCGGACCGGCCTGTATAATATCAATAGTTTGAGAACATAGCGTGTTTAGCTACCTGCCTTCTCCAAAAAAAATATTATTCAAAACTCCTCACCGTTTATTGACGTCTTGGTTGCACCAGCCTGTATATTTTGAAGCTGATCTGAAGAATGGTTCCAGGAGTCTAGTTAACTATCATTTGAAAAAAAAAGTCTTCGCGACTTAATATCGAAACCCGCTGAAGTGCCTAAATGTGTTCTGGAAGTTTTTTTTAAATATGCTTAGAAAAAGTAAATTTCATAACTCATGAAGCTCGCAGTTCAGCAAAGTTGTAAATATTATCATTATAACTATTTGTATAGGTTTCTTATTTTTCTAATGAAAAATATGTCTAGACATTTTTAGTAGATAATTTATAACGACGTTTTCCTAAACTTTGTCCTGCACACCAAAAACAAGAGTTTTTATAGCCTCAGACGTATACCATCGACTTAGAGAAAAAACACGAAGCGAAATAATTGTTTCATCATTATATAGTGAAGTTGTAAAAAGTGCTGAAGGTTTCCCTATACAGTAATCAGACGAAAGCGAAGTTCTCTTCATAACGCCGCCGGCAATAAAATCTTGTATCACCTGATTAAATTTTTATTACTTCATTTATTACTTCATCTATAGTGTGCTCGGACGTTATGTGGATCTAGGATGCCGTGGAACAGTCACCGAAGTATCATCCTTACGTCTACGTCAATTACAGTGTGGAGGAAAGAAAACAGTGATTTCCCTTTCGGGATTTAATGGTAATCTCTGTGATTTTGTCTTTTCGTATCTAGCCTCCGCTATCATCGGTCTAGATATTTATCTGACGACCATGCTTCATCTCGAATATTTGTCTCGACTGTTACACATTTTGTTCATCGGCCATTAACCTTTTATTTTTATGATTTGAATAACAACAATGTTATTATCGTTACTGTTATTATCATTTATATTATTACTATAGACTTTAGCCTGAAGGGCTTTCACACTATCTCATAGGGGAACATTGACTTATCCCAGGTATCTCAGATACCAAAGGGGCTAAGCTTAGATGGAGCCCTTTCCAAGTTATCGGGCCCTAAACGACAACACAACACATCCTCATTTCCAGAAATCTCCGCACGGTGTCGACAGTTGCAAGTATTACGGTCTTCTGCATAACTCTATAAAAGTACAGGTGTCTCAAATGCAAGCCTCATCATTGGGATCTCGGAAACTGTAAGAGATCCAACGTTGGTTTAATTTTGGAAAAGTAGCGTAATTTGATGCTCAGCAAAATGCAGTTTAGAAAATTCCGAATACTTCCGCTGATAATCGGAGAAAAGCCAAAAACTCATAAAATCTGTTTTATTTTTTTCTGGCGTTATTTGAAAAGACATAACAAAATGAATCACACTTCATCAATCTTACTTTCCATTTCCCACAAGATGGCATTTCCAAATTTGAAATCCGATGTTTCGTCTTTCAGAAACCATCATCAACTCCATTTTTTCAAATATGGCCCTGGATTTTTATTTCATATTTTGTTACCTTTGGACTACCTCAAAACAATGCCTCATCACAACTTTTGAATTTCAAACGTTTTGATAACAAAACATGACATTTTCCGTCTTTCTTGAAAATACTTAATACGACTCTGCTTTTGAAACAAAATATTTCTTCAATAATATAATTTGATTAAGTAGGTAAAGATGAACCCGAATTTATGATTATGAGTCAAATATTTTAAGTACAATCCAATGCAATGCAATGACATGTCTGTTCGTTTATCTCGGCGGCTTTGATATTCAGAAATATCAAGCTGGCTTTTCATAATATGACAATAGAACTTTTGACAATTTAACTTTCAAAATAAACATTAAGAGAGCAAACATGGTGTCTTCCAATTTGGAGAAACGTGATATGCTTCGGATATATTATAGTAATAACAGAAACTCGCACATTTCATGTGAACGGTATTTAGAGCAATACCCCGAGCGTCCACAACCCCATTATCCACATTTTAACAATTTGGACAGAAATGTAGGTCTCTTTGGTAGTTTTGGTAAACCTAGAAATTCGTACGGCAAACGAATGGAAGCTGAAGATGAAGAAGCTGTTTTAAATGTTGTAAGTATCGTTATAATATGATGCTATGCAATCTTTTATTACTATAATATTTTGCGATAACATGTCAAAGATATTTCACCAAAACGTTTCGTTAAAGGTTACGGAAAATCCTTGTGGTTCAACACGACAATTTGCTTCAGAACTGAATATGACTAGAAGCCGAATTCAGAGGGTTTTCAAAAAACATAAGTATCATCCCTATAAACTTCATGTTTGCCAAGAACTAAGACCAGGAGACAGGGAGAGAAGGCTTGAATTCTGCAATTGGCTTAATGGAAGAATGCAACAAGATGATGATTTCTTAAATAAAATTATCTGGACAGATGAATGTAATTTTTCCAAAAGCGGCCTTTTTAACAGAAACAATGAGAATTACTATGCAGTAGAAAATCTGTACCAAAATCGGCAAGTTCGAAGACAGGGACGAAAATCATTCAATGTTTGGGTTGGAATGTATCGAACTAAAATCTTAGAGCCAATTATTTATGATGGAAACTTAAATACTGAACGGTATCTTAATTTAATCCATAATTATATATTCGACGCGCTTGAAGATGAACCGTTGAATATGCTGCCGCTGCTGTGCTGGCAACAGGATGGTGAACCACCCCATAATGAAAGGGCAGTAATCGAGTTTTCAATGAAACATTTCCCAATCAATGGATTGGAAACCAAGGAGTGGTGCGCTGGCCTGCCAGAAGTTCTGATTTGTCCCCGCTGGATTATTTTTTATGGCGATTCTTGAAAAATCGTTTACTCAAGGATACTTTTCCGAATGATATAAACATTTTGCGCCAAAAGTTAGTGTTAGAATCCACAACTATACGAGCAAGAAGAAGAATAATCCACCGGGCTGTTACGAACAATCTGCGAAGACGTATGCGAAAATGCATAGAAGTCCAAGGGGGCTTATTAGAGCGTTTACTTTAGGTTTTTTAATTTGTCCATTTTAAAAGTAAAGTAAGCACTAAATATTTTCAAGAAATACTGAAAATGTCATGTTTTGTTTCCAAAACGTTTGAAATTCAAAAGTTGTGATGAGGCATTGTTTTGAGGTAGTCCAAAGGTAACAAAACATGAAATGAATAATCCAGGGCCGTATTTGAAAAAATGGAGTTGATGGTTTCTGAAAGACGAAACATCGAATTTCAAATTTGAAAATGCCATCTTGTAGGACAGGAAAAGTAATCTTGATGAAGTGTGATTCATTTTGTTATATCTTTTCAAATAACGAAAGAAAAAATAAAACAGATTTTATGAGTTTTCGGTTTTTTCCGATTATCACCGGAAGTATTCGGAATTTTCTAATTTTCTAAACTGAATTTTGCTGAGCATCAAATCACGCAACTTTTCCATGATTTAACCGACGTTGTATCTCTTACAGTTTCCGATATAGCAATGATGAGGCTCGAATTTGAGCCACCCTGTACTCTCCAACACCCAGTATCTTAATGTTCTCTCGAATATTCTTAGGAACCACATCAGTTAACGACATGACCACTGGAATTAATCGGACACTATCGGCCCTCAACTGTCTCTTTACTTGCATCTCAAGGTCTCTGTACTTAATGATCTGCTCGTTGTACTTTATCTCTAGATTATTAGGATTCGGAATGGCCACTTTAATCAGCCTCACTTGCTTGCAGGACTTATCCACTATTATTATAGCTGGCCTGTTGTGGGCAACTCATTGATCTGTGAGTATGGTCCGATCTCAGTACAACCTGTATCCTGAGTCCTTTAAAACAGGGTCAGGAGTCTGTATCTATAGTAGGGCACCTTACTAAGATTTAAAAGTCCCAGTTTTAGAGCCAATTCTTGATGAAGTACTCTCGCAACTGCGTCGTGCCTCTCTTTATACTGTGTTGCAGCAACCGCTTGACATCCTCCGGTGACGTGCTGGATAGTCTCTGATGACTGGCATCCAACATTTGTCATTTTGCACCGAATTGTCTCTAACTATATACTTCAAGCAGTTTTTTGTTGGGATGACCTGATCTTGTATAGCCAGCAAAAACTCCTCTGTCTCTAGAAACATCTGTCGGGACACCAACGAGTAGTGGGACGCCGATTTGTCGACATGTGCCTGGGAGGCCTCATTCAGATGTCGCCCTTGGGAGGCTCCTGCGTCCAAGATTGCAGCTTGTCCTGGTGAGTCTGATGGTGACCTTGTATTTCACTTTTTGTTAATTGTAGCGGTGTTGAATCATCTGCCTCGCATATGGCAGGGTGTAGTTTGGAAGTAAGCGCCTGCTGATGGAAATATGTACGCAGGTTCACATCTACTAGTCCAACTGTTTACTAATATTCAACAATCCTCTCCCTCCTTGGTGTGTAGGCAGGGTTACTCGTTCTATGGCACTACGGGGGTGATGCTTTTTGGATTGTGTTAGGAATGTTCGCACCTTCCGGTGTAGTTTTTCCATGTCCGTTTTACTCCAGTTCACAATCCAAAATTAGTATCTAAGTACAGAACATGCATATGTATTCAGAGCTTTAGTCAGGTTCTTGCTATTAAAATTTGATCGCACCACGTGCTTTACTTTGTCCAAAAATTCGTTAGTGAGGAGACCACGACTTTCGAATTTTAAAAAGGTTTCTTCAAATGAGTGCAATCTAGGCCCCTTAGAATCTATATCCCGGTTGGATTTCAGTTTTTATTTGCTTACATATATACAGAGTGATGCATTTCTACGGTAAACCTCAATATAATTGTGATTATAAAAGATACGAGAAAAAATTGTATACGTTAATTATAGGGTGTCTTGAGGTGCATCTTATAAAATTAGCTTGACAATCACAGGATGGCGCATAAATCGTTGGTGATACATACATTTTTTTTCGAACATCCCTTATATTATTTCATTTTTGCATTTTTCATCGAAATGTGATGCATATTTGTAGAAAAAAAAATCTAGACACAGCAAGTGCGTTTTGGTAGCGAATTTTCATTAAACGTTTGAAATTTCAATAACTCAATCTGCTAATAACCTAATTGATGAGGAAACTAGTTTTCTGGGAAACATTTAAAGTTTGTTTTCGGAAACTTTTTTGTACATCTTCAAACAATAAGTTATTTTGATTATAGTAAGCCAGGATGCATTAACAAAAGCCAAATACAGACAAGTACGTAGATAACAAAATCTTCCCTGGGGTAATATAAAATATATCTAAATTATAAATAAATACATTTTATAGGCCACACACAAATATATATATATATATATATATATATATATATATATATATATATATATATATATATATATATATATATATATATATTTATATGTACCACACCGATAATGGATCGATTTTGATAAAATTTGGCAGGTACCTCTCTCTTCTAGAGTGGGCTGGATAAGTTCGTTAAACAGAACCTGGTTTTCCGGGAAATTTTTGGGTTTTCTTTCGTAAACATTTTTTTTTCAAAAAATAGAAGAGCGATGCTAACCAAATTTGATATGTAGATTTGTGATATAAAAAGTCAAGTATATACCAAAACGTAGATCTCTGTGTTATAGGGAAAAAAAATTATAAGCATTTCATAGAAAAAAATGTTTGGTGTCGGATCATCTTTATGAAAAGTCACACCATAACGCACTTGCTACGACCAGACTTTTTTTAAATAATTTTTTGATCAAAACATTATAACATAGCAACCCGATTTCCGCCTACATCGCAAGGGACAATCAGTAAAACGTGAAGAGCAATTTTGCGAACTTGAACATGTAAGGCTGATGCAAAAAACCTTATAGTGCACTGAGTAATGATACCAAATGGGATTTAATGCTTGAGTTGAGAAAAACCCGCATACTTCGAGCCGACAAGCAGCCACAACATTGGATGTAAGACATTTAACGATTTTTAATATTAAAAGAAAAGAAAATGCATTCCTATAAATTGGCATAAACTCAGGAACTCATGGAAGACGGTTTTAATAGAGAAACGTGTTTTTCTTATAAAAAAAAATGATGGAAATGTTAGAAAACAATGTTATCCAACTAAAACATGTTTTATTTTCTGATGAGTGCAATTTTGATAGAATTACGTCTTTTTGTGGACAAGTAATGTAAATGTTAGATAACAATGTTTTGTTTTCTGTTGAGTGCAGTTTTATACTGCTTGGGCATGCTAATCGTCAAAATTGTCCTACTGGTCCACAGACAAGAATCTACACTGGATGAGAGGAACAAGGACATGTGCGATATCCTGAAAAGGTTAATGTTTGGGCGGAAATAGCTCCAAACCATGCCATTGATCACTTTTTCATTGAGGACAAATTGAATGGAGATAATTATTTAGCACTACTCCGAAATAATGTCGTGCTAACTTTGTAAAACTCATATCCTGATTGAGCAAACCCACAAATTCCAGCGAGTGTGATATGGTTCCAGCAGCATGAAGCACCATTAAATGATTAATATTTCCATTTTTTTTTAATTTCAACAACACACCATGAGGGATCACAGCCTAAATACTATCGTACCTTGGGTGTCGACAAGGAGGAAAGAGGCAACTTGTTAATTCTGGACTTGAAGGTTTGGAGGTTTGTAGGAGAAGGAAAAACATGTGCCGGCAAGGAATTCTACAACTTGGAAGTCCTCGGGACAAAAGAACGGGCATAACAACATGTTCTATGTCTGGTGACCTGAACAGTAAAAGGATGCATTCGCTCTGTTCTCCTGGTAGATCTGTTGGGGGCAGCTGGTGGAGGAATTATGGAAGAAAGCTCCTCTGAGCAGTTCCCGTGCAGATATCTATAAAGGAGAGAGAGGTCACCAACGGCACGTCGGTGGGCAAGGGATGGCAGCCTTTAGGTGAGGGTATGGTCACCGATGAGACGTAGAGCTATCTTCTGAATGGAGTCCAGGATAGCGAGTGTAGAAGCGGCAGCGTAACCCCAGACGTGGGAGCAGTATTCGAGGTTTGGCCTTATTTGTGAAGTATATAAGGTATAGAGATTAACTGGTGAAAAGTGTTTGCGAGCCCGGAAGAGGAAACCTAATTTCTTAGCAGCGGCTTTTGCAATTGATGTGACATGTTGGTGCCGATTAAGATTTCGATCCACAGAAATGCCAACAAGTGAAAATGACTCATTACTTTGAATAACTTGGTTGTTTATTGTGGTGGGTCTAGGGCTGGTGTATCTCTTACGAGATAGAAAGCAAAACTGAGATTTGGTGGAGTTGAATTGTACAAGATTTATACTTCCCCAGTCTAATATTTTTTGGAGATGCACAGAGACAGAATCCTCCATGAGTCTGCAATCCTCATCTAATTGGGCTAAAGAGACAGGCTTATATTATTGTATATCTGAGTGGAGGGTGCTGTCGTCCGCGTAACTGTGTGGAAAAGAAAGAAAGTAGGGGCTAAAGCTAAACCCTGAGGGACTCCTGCATTAAACGGATACAGTTTAAAGGAATGGCCATCCACGACAACAAAAATGCTCCGGTTTTGAGGAATTTTCCTGTCCAGGTACAGAGTTTTGGTGGTAGGCCATAGGCCGGAAGTTTATTAAATAGCGCTGCGTGCCAAACCTGGTCGAATGCTTTGGATATGTTTAAAGCGACAATCTGGGATCCACCGTGTGGTTCCATAGACTTGTTCCAAGAATGGGTGACAAAGGAAAGGAGGTCGGCAGTTGATCTGCGCTGACGGAATCCATACTGCCTGTGGTGAATTAGACTGCGTTTTTCAAGAAATCTTAGTAATTCGGTGTTTATATACTTTTCCATCACTTTAGAGACGACCGAAAGGAGAGAAATAGGCCTGTAGTTGCTAGGAAAGGCTTGGGATCCTTTCTTAGGAACGGGTTGTACTCGAGCCATTTTCCAGTTACTAGGGAATACGCCTCTATTTTAAGATGTCTGAAACAGACGAGTTAGGTGTTTCCTGGTGTTAAGAGAAGAGAGCATCTTTCGTACCTTTTTAGTTTTAAAAATGATATCTGTCATTTTATGCGCGATATTGCGGACTGTTGTTGGTTGAACATTTGGAGGTGGGTTGAGAGTAGAATTGCCGGCGAACAACGAGGCAAAAAGTTCAGTCTTGCTCAGGGCGGTAGAAACAATTTCCTTCCCTGAGACAAGAGGTGGGAACGTGCTCTTGCAGAAATTATTCCCAATAGATTTAGCAAGAGTCCAGAAGGGTTTGCCGCCTTTGGAGCTTAAGAGGACTTTGTTTTTTATGTGGTTATTAAACGAGTTTTTTGCCTTAGAAAGAATGCGGACCTAGCGGTTTCTTGCGTCGTTAAATGCTTGACGGTTTTCTTGACTGGGATTGTGTAAAAGCGTTTTGTCAGCTTTGACCTTTTCAAGTCTGGCCTTGTCACAGGATTTAGAGAACTAGGGCTTTTGAGTGGCTGAAGAGGTTTTCTGTGTACGTGGAATAAATAATTCCATACCCGCTTGGATAATTTCGGTGACGTTTTGTGAGATATCAGAGGGGCCAGGGATGAGAGAAGCAGACAGACAGAAATCGGTGAATAGGGAGGCGAGTATTGTTAGAATAACCCGAGTGATCACCCGATCCTACGCAGTGAGACTTCTTTTTATGGGGATATGTGAAAAGTATAGTACTCGTGTACAAAACAAACCACGCGATTTAACTGACTTAAAAAGAAGAAGAACGATTCGGATTAGGACGTGGCCAAGACGTTCAAGGCATGAGTTTTGAACATCTCCTACATTCAGGTTGATGTGTTTTTATTATTTCTCTTTATCAAGAATAAAACAAAATTAGTTATTAATTTTTTAGTGTGTTGTAACAAAGTTCGCCAATCAGATGAATTTATTTTCTTACTGTTAATTTAGGAATACATTTTAAAACCATATCATTCTTGAATAGATAATAAAGAGATATTGCAATAGAGGTATCACAAGCCCCTAATTCTTTTTAAAAGTTTTAGGGCTGCAACTGTCACTCTAAGGGGGTTGAATGTAGCGGTGAAGTTTTCACGTTGCAGGATATTTTTTTTTTTTAAATCTAAAATTGACGTGTTTGAGACTTTTTATAAATATGCTGAATAATTGAAATACTGAATATATTCCATTTGACTTGTTCCAAGCTGTATCAATGCCATTTTAAACCAAACCAACTCACAAACCAACCATTGCGCTTATCGAGTTGATTTCTGTAATCAAAGTAATCTGTTGATTGGCTTAACCAAAAATGAAACATTCTTTTATACAAACTAGTACATTTAATGGATGGAATACCTCATGTTCAAGTTAATCAGGTAATATACATTCATTACGTCCAAGTCAGACTTGGCCACCTTTTAATTTTATGCTAATCGCTGTTACATATATTTCTCTACTTATATACACATACGCAACTTTGTAGTAGACTATTAATAAACCAGTTGTAATCGATATTAACGTCTATAAATAAATCAGTATATCATAAATTTTAGTTGAAACATTTAATCATTTCTAGCTACTTGAGTAATATATATCACACTTTTACCCTACACCATACGTCATTTGAGAGATGATAAATTTAAAATTAAATCAATTAGAGAATACCTAGGCTGAAGCTAGGTGTAAGTAACTTTCAAGAACGAATTAATAAATACTTTAAATTAAATTACTATTGTTTCGCTTTACCTAGAACATTCGTAATTATACAGTGTGAAACACACTTATGGAATAAAATTCATTATTCAGCAAAAAATAGTTTTCGTGGAAAACGCTGAGATAAGTGAAGTTTAATTTGTCGAATATTATCTTATAATCACAGTTAAAAAAAATAAACTCCCACCATTTTACCCTCACCACTTTATCCTTTTTTTAAAACAACCCTATATTTTTTCATCACAAATCGATGGATCATATTTTTCTTCATGCAGACATACCCCATATGTATGGTCTAATATTACAGTTTTCAATACAGGGTGGAAATTTAATACCGGAATGTTAAAACTAAACAGTTTACCCTGAAATTAAAATTTCGAAAATAAACTTAGTAAAAACGTCCCTTTCTTATAATAAATGTTCAAAACGTTCTCCATCCACTTGCACACAACGAAATAATCTGCTCTAAAATTCTTCCCTAACTCTGTTCAACACGTCAGGCGTTACGTTTCTAATTTCTGTCGTTACTTTCATTTTCAAATCATATAAATCAGCGGGTTGCGTTTTATACACTCTGTTTTTAGGGTATTCCCATAAAAAGAAATCAAGAGATGTAATATATTGTGATCTAGCGGGACATTCTACGAAACTTTTTCGTCCAATCCATTATTGTGGAAAGACTTCGTGTAAATACTCCCGTACTTAAAGAGCAAAGTGGGGCGATGCCCCGTATTGTTGAAACCATATCCAGAGGTTCCATTATATTTGGATACAATTCTGCTAACATTGAGACAAACTGTTCTCTTGGCATTTCTAAATATCTTGGACTGTTTAGATTTTCTATAAAAACGGGTCCAACTACATGATCACCAATGATACCAGCCCAAACGTTCAACTTCTGAGGACCCTGACTGTGTGTTTGTCGCATCCAGTGGGGGTTTTCGGCAGCAATTTTGCCTGTTTACATCGCCATTCAAAAGAAAGGTTGCTTCATCGGAAAACAGAACGTCGGCAGTAGAAATAACATTTCTATCTAACATGTCCAGCAGTTGTTCACAAAATTTCAGTCTTCTGTCAGAATCACCGTCAATCAACTCTTGAACGTGTTGTAGTTTATCGGGATGCATTTTTTCGTTTTTGAGACACCTTAAAACTGTTGATTGACTAACATCATTTTCACGTGCAACTTGACGGGTAGAAGTTGTTGGTTCTTCTTGAAAAGCCAATAAAATATTGAGTTTTACATCTTCAACAAACTTGGGTCTCCTAGGCAGTGTTTAACGTGTCCATAATCACGAAACTTTGAATGTGTCTTAGACACAGTTCCCTGGGTTAGTGGGGGCAAATCTGGATGTTTTTCATTAAATATGTTAACAAATTGTGCCTGTGTTCTACACATATCACCATACCCAATCATCATTAATATTTCTGTTCGCAGTGTTTCAGTTAACTATCGCATTATTAGACCAAAAATTAATTGAAATTATCGGAACAAAATTACGAGTAATTTGTTAGGAGACCTTACATACAACACCATACACCACAAAATAAAACATAACTCTTAGATTTCACCTTTCACACAAAAATTATTAGTTAATAAGAAACGATTAATTGATACCAAGTACGTTTTAGATAGAAGACAAGATAAGAAATTTAAAATAAGAGTCAATGAAGAATTCCAGTGCAGATAATTTCGTTGTGTGCAGGTGAATGGGGAGCATTTTGAACATTTATTATAAGAAAGGGACGTTTTTATTAAGTTTATTTTCGAAATTTGAATTTAAGGGTAAACTTTTTAGTTTTAATATTGCGGTATTAAATTTCCACCCTGTATTGAAAATTGTAACATTAGACCATACGTATGGGGTATCTCCGCATTCAGAAAAATGTGATCCATCGAATTGTGATGAAAAAATGTAGGGTTGCTATTTTAAAAAACATGTATAGAGTGGGGTAAAATGGTGGGAGTTTAATTTTTTAACTATGATTATAAAATAATGTTCGACAAATTAAACTTCACGTGTCTCAGCGTTTTCCACGAAAACTATTTTTTGATTAATAATAAATTTTATTCCATAAAGGTGTTTCATATTGTATACTTACGAAACAAAAAGCAGAATCACCCCAAAGACCACAAAAATAATAACACAGAGTTATGCGCTATATATGTATTTCCACAACGAAATTGTCTTCATCAGTAGCTGTCGTTAAACTGTTTAGCGACTTCGTTGTCGAAATACGTATCTAGCGTATTTGCTGTTGTTATTATTTTTGTGGTTTTTGGGGTGATTCTGTTTTTTGTTTCAGTTTCCAGCCACAGTGTCCAACCTCAATCTTTTATATCCTAAGAAATTAAGACAAAATTTAGTTTCAGTGGATTGACAATATTTTGAAACAATTTTATAACGTTGGGTTGGATCGGAGAAATAGGCGCATTATTCTCTAAATATACAAAAAGTCTGGAGGCAGCAACTGCGTTATGGTAGTGAATTTTCCTAAAAAGGTTTTTAATAGCAAATAGGTGTTTTTTTTAAGAAAGCAGGCATAAATTTGTTTACCAGTATAACCTGTATGGGCAACACAATGTGCCATAGTTCATCAAAATAACTTTATTGTTAAATGTATAAAAAATTTCCGAAAATAAGCTTAAAATGTTCACGAAAAACTGGTTTCCTGGCCAACGAACCTTACAGGTTAATAGCAAATTAAGTTATTAGATTTTGAAGCATTTCATGAAAATTCGCTACCATTACGCACGTGCTGCGTTCAGAATTTCTTTTTTTTACACATGCATTATATTTCGATGAAAAATGCAAAAATAGGGGGTGTTCGATTAAAAAAAAAGAAAATTTGTCTCACCAACGACTTACGGAACAGCCTGTGATTGTAGAAATATTTTTTAAGATGAAGCTCAAGACACCCTATAATTAGCGTATACAATTTTTTTTTGTTTCTTGTATAATAACGGACATATTGGGCTTTATTGATTTTTTACGAAAATTCGCTAAAAATTATATACCATTAAACGATAAACTCTATAGCCAAAACTACTGCCAAAGCATCAGAGAAAAGGTTTATTTGAAATGATTTTCTGGAAACATTTCATTAAAATGAAGGACACTGACAGTTGCAGCTGAGACTTCAGAGTTTGCAAAACACTCTTCGTGCGACATTTTCTCTACATAATCCGTATTAGCTTCAGATTCTTTGCCTAAATGTTATAAATTTTGACGTTTCAAATCGCGACTTTGATGCTTTGAGGAAAACACTTTTTTTTAATTGCCGATAACTTTTTTGTCCTTCAACCTATAGACCTAAATTTTGGTAAGTAATTTACATTTAATGGTATAAATCCGAGTACCAAATAAATTTGGTTGCCCTTACTTTGTTACTTGCGGGGATAAAAAAAAATCCTGAAGAAAACGCAAAATTTTCCTGGAAAAACAGAGCCAATGTTCCTGGGTAAACGATCCCATGCAAGACACTTGCAAAAGGAAGGTACTCACCAAATTCGATCAAAATCGGCCCAATATTTTTTGAGTTATCGGTCTGATACATATATATATATATATATATATATATATATATATATATATATATATATATATATATATATATATATATACCCTAAGCATATATGTCAAATGAAAATGTCAAAATTTTTGTGTTGTAATTAATATCAGTATTTTGGAAGAATTTTCTGGTTTAAGAGGCGGAGTTATTGTAAAATGAGAGATGAACATTTAGTGTGGTAGTCCAATTGTTAGTGGCAGAAAGGAAGTTCAAAATTATTGAATATTTAACAAAATTGTAAATGTGACAGTAGCAAGATTTGGCAGTTCCCTTTAGGCAAGTCAGAAATCAAAATTGTGTTTATTGCAAGCACAAGCATTAGGCTTATTTGTAAAACACATTGTAAAATTATGTACTAATAAATATACTATATATATACAGGGTGAACCACGGTGGATGGAGTATTAAAAGTATATGGAGAATGAATCAACCGATTGCTCTGAAATTTTGGTTACGGATGTAATGGCGTATGATCTCTCGACCTAAAATATTTTTCAAAATGCAGTGTTGCCACATATACGTAAAACTGGCAACATCTTCGTAATTTTAAATAGAACACCCTATATATTTTTGCTTTTTTTTGAATTGTCGTCTCTTTTTGAGTAACTTTTGTTGATATTTTCCTATACCTATCTCTAGTCGTTTTCGAGATAATAATTATTTTCTCAATTTATTAGCAAAAAATTGACTTTCATTAAATCGTGTTTTCTCCTACCGACGAAGCGATTTAAAGATATTTTTTTAGCTACGGTTAGGCAAGGTCTAGGGGCATCTCCTCCAATAATCAAATGTTTAGAATATCATCAGGGTGAGTTAGAGAACGTTTTCTATAAGTGACTCGGAGAAATGCACGAAAGTCATTTTTTTTAAATAGAACGCCCTGTATATTTTCAAATTTTTTGGATCGTCTTCTCTTTTTGAGTAACTTTTGTTAATATTTCCTTATACCTATCTCAAGGCGTTTTCGATTTATGGTCACTTTTCTCTAACCTATCCAAGATTATTGGTCTTTTTGTATATCATAATGGGTGGGCCATGAAATTTCTATTTTGTCAATTTGACATGACAACAGACATGCTGTTTATCTAAATAAATTTGACTTTAGTTATATTTACATTCAATTTGAATAGCTATAGCACAAATATGGCAGAAAATAATTATACAAACACAGTTTTAATGGATTTGTTTATTATTCATGGACAGTGCAATAAGATTATCAGCAGAACTTGTAGAAGATTTAATGATAAATATCCGAATTTGCCGCAGATGAATAACAGAAAGTTTCTACGAATTCATAGGAATTTTATAAAATCTGGTGCGTCGTTAAGAGATGCAAGAAATCTACCCAAACCTGTGACATCTGACGAGGTAAATGAAATCAATGTGCTAGCGTATTTTCATGCGAATCCCCAGTATTCCATACGTTGTGCTGAACAGGATTTAGGATTGCCATATTCATCCATTCGAAGAATACTAGTAAATCATAAAATGCATAATTATAAATTTACAAGAGTTCAATTTCTCACGCCTCAGGATTATCTACAGAGAATAGAGTTGTGTGAAATGTTAGTTGTGCGTATGCAAGAGGACCCCAATTTTTTAAAGAAAATGATATGGACTGATGAATCCAAATTTTCTAGGGAGGGGATTTGTAACACACGAAATCGTCACTATTGGGCCACAGACAACCCCCACGTTACTAGAGAGGCTGGTTTTCAAGTCAAATTTAGTTTAAATGTTTTTTGTATGTTATTGGATGACAAAATAAAATATTACATATATGACGAAAAATTGAATTCCAGAAAATATTTAGATATAATTAGAACAATTGTGGAAGGCTTCCTTGATAATCTGTCAATTGAAACATATAGAACTTGTTGGTATCAACTCGACGGGGCTCCTGAACATTGTACATCCGAAATTAGTATGGAGTTGGACCGGCTTTTCGATGACCGTTGGATCAGACGTTTGGGACCGTGTAACTGGCCTGCGAGGTCCCCTGACCTTACCCCGTTAGATTTTTATCTTTGGGGTATTCTTAAAGATCGAGTTTATAAAACTCCAGTCCACAACAGGGCAGAATTAGAACGTCGAGTGATTCAAGAGATTGAAAACTTGGACCCCGCTGAAATAAGAGCTGCTACAACAAACGCCGTGCATCATCGTATACAAAAGTGTCTGGAAGTTAACGGTCAACATTTCGAACAATTATTATAGTTTTAAGATTTTTATACATATTTATTACTGTCATTGGTATTATTTGTTATTGCTACTTGGCCTTTTTTACTATTATCGCTGATTAGGTATTAGTTTTTCCAAATACTGATAGTGTTATTGTTCTCATAACGACGAACCAAAATTTATAAAATTCCTATGAATTCGTAGAAACTTTCTGTTATTCATCTGCGGCAAATTCGGATATTTATCATTAAATCTTCTACAAGTTCTGCTGATAATCTTATTGCACTGTTCATGAATAAAAAACAAATCCATTAAAACTGTGTTTGTATAATTATTTTGTGTCATGTTTGTGCTATAGCTATTCAAATTGAATGTAAATATCACTAACGTCAAATTTATTTAGATAAACAGCATGTCTGTTGTCATGACAAAGTGACAAAATAGAAATTTCATGGCCCACCCATTATGATATACAAAAAGACCAATAATCTTGGATAGGTTAGAGAAAAGTGACCATAAATCGAAAACGCCTTGAGATAGGTATAGGGAAATATTAACAAAAGTTACTCAAAAAGAGAAGACGATCCAAAAAATTTGAAAATATACAGGGCGTTCTATTTTAAAAAAATGACTTTCGTGCATTTCTCCGAGTCACTTATAGAAAGCGTTCTCTAACTCACCCTGTATGATATTCTAAAAATTTGATTAATGGAGGAGATGCCCCTAGACCTTGCCTAACCGTAGCTAAAAAATTATCTTTAAATCGCTTCGTCGGTAGGAGAAAACACGATTTAATGAAAGTCAAATTTTTGGTAATAAATTCAGAAAATAATTATTATCTCGAAAACGACTTGAGATAGGTATAGGAAAATATCAACAAAAATTACTCAAAAAGAGACGACAATTCAAAAAAAGCAAAAATATATAGGGTGTTCCATTTAAAATTACGAAGATGTTGCCAGTTTTACGTATATGTGGCAACACTGCATTTTCAAAAATATTTTAGGTCGAGAGATCATACTCCGTTACATCCGTAAACAAAATTTCAAAGCAATCGGTTGATTCGTTCTCTATATACTTTTAATACTCCATCCACCGTGGCTAACCCTATATATATATATATATATATATATATATATATATATATATATATATATATATATATATATATATATATATATATATATATATATATATATATATATATTGCTACGGTATTGCACTTTTAAATTGTTAAATTGTTGAGCATGAGAATTTGAATTATTATGGGTTTTCCTCTTTATTATAAAGCACCTATTTTTATGGCACATTTAAAGTATTAACATTGATAAAAATGAAATTATTTACCATATTTCTTTACTTACCATTGTATCTGCAAACTTTTCTGTTATCTCACGGGTAGAGTTCTAAAATTGGGCTAGCATTTTTGTTTTGATGTAACTCATTTGTATTTTTTATATTCATGTTAATCCAGAGTGTTAGAAATTTCGTTAAAACATTCTAAAATTGAGTTTTTATTAATTTTAGTGAATTTTCTTAGAAAAAATTCACTAATGAGGAGATCTCGACTTTTGAATTTTGAAAAAATTTCTTCAAATGAGCGCGATCTAGGACCCCTAGAACCCATATCCGGGGTCAGTTTCAATTTTTATATGTTATATATATATATATATATATATATATATATATATATATATATATATATATATATATATATATATATATATATATATATATATATTTATATATATATATATATATATATATATATATATATATATATATATATATATATATATATATATATTATATATATATATATATATATATATATATATATATATATATATATATATGTATCACACCGATAACTCAAAAAATAATGGGCCGATTTTGATAAAATTTGGAATGTACGTTTCTTTTGTAAATGGCTTGGATAAGTTCGTTAGTCAGGAAAATCTGACAAGGTTTTCCGGGAAAATTTTGAGTTTTCATTCGAAAAAAATTCTTATCTCAAAAAGTAATAAGCCGATTTCAATCAAATTTGGCATGTACCTTCCCTTTGTAAATGGCTTTGACAACTTTGTTAGTCAAGAAAATCTGACAAGGTTTTCCGGGAAAATTTTGAGTTTTCATTCTAAATAAATTTTTATTTCAAAGAATAATAGGCCGATTTTGATAAAATTTGGCATGTAGCTTCCTTTTGTAAATAGCTTTGACAAGTTCGTTAATCAGAAAAATCGGACAAGGTTTTCCGGAAAAATTTTGAGTTTTCATTTGAAAAAATTTTTTATCTTAAAAAATAAAAAATCTATGATAACCAAATTTGGTAGGTAGGTTTACGATATAAAAAGTGAACTATACACCAAAATTAAGATTTCTATGTTACAAGAAAAAAAAGTTATAATAAAATATTTTGTGCCAGATCATTTCTATGAAAATTCACTACCATAACGCACTTGCTGCGTCCAGGCTTTTATTCTTTTAATTGATACTTATTTGAATATAGACTTTTTTAGTGATAGTTTTTTTCATGGGTCAAGTTAATCAGACTATATAAATAAAATCTATATGCCTAGTTTCACAAAGCTTGATTAACTATTTAACAGCCGGTTAGATAATCAAAGCTTAATGCAACCAATCACAGCTTCAGAATTTTTGGTTGTCATGGCACGAACCATAGCTTGTGATTGGTCGTCTGAAGCCTTGATTAACTAATCGTCAGTTAAATATTTAACCGAGCTTTGTGAAACTGGGCATATAATGCGTTATTTCTGAATATCTAAATTCTCTTAAAAAAACATAGCTATATAAAAAAAATTATTAAAATTACCCCGGATTGTTATTTCCGGATATATAATTTTTTTTCGAAAGAAAACACAAAATTTTCCGGGAAAACCTGGGCAGATTTTCCTGACTAACGAATTTGTCCAAGCCACTTGCAAAGGGAAGGTATGTGCCAAATTTGATAAAAATCGGACCATATATATATATATATATATATATATATATATATATATATATATATATATATATATATATATATATATATATATATATATATATATATATATATAAAACTAAAACTGGGTTCTAATATGCGTTCCAGGGGGCGTAGTTAGCGCTCATTTGAATTTCTTTTAAAAATTCAAAAGTCGCGATCTCCTCAATAGTGATTTTTTTAAAAGAAAATTCACTAAAAACAAAACACTATAATGCTTTTTAACGGATTTATTTAAAGCTAAATTTAAAAAAGAGAGGTACCGCAGAGATGCCAATTATCGCCACATCTCTGTAATTTATTCATAGAAGGTACAATACAGAAATCTGGCCGCAGCAAGTGCGTCATGGTAGCGAATTTTCATAGAAATGAACTACAAATTTTTTGTACGAAAATTATACATGCGCCACCAATAAATACTATTTATCTGTAATATTTATTTGATTTTGTTTAACACACAAATATGTTGGTCTTGTCCTATCCTGTGAGCTCTAGTAACACCAAAGATTTTTTCATTAAATAGCTATAGCTTCTTTTTTACCCCAGAGAACTGAATTTTGGTATATGGTTTACCTTCTATGATACAAATGCGTTTACCAAATTTGGGTGTCATAGCCTTGTTATTTACGGAGATATAAACAAAAGTTTTCTGAACGAATACTCAAAATACCCCGGAACAACTAGTCGCTTTCCTGATTAATGAACTTATCCAAGCTGTTTCTAATCCATCTATTAAAATTACACAATAAAAATAATTTACAGGTATAGAGAGAGGCCATTTGTTTAAAAAATGTAGGCATTTTTATACTATATATACTTTTTGTTTGACACTTGCTAAAAATTCGATGCTCGCATAGAACACAAACCGTTTAGAGGAATTTCAAGAACGTTTACACTAATTTTAAATAAATGTATTACCACAATAACTTACTATTTTAGTATATCTATTTAATATGATTTATTTATATATAGATATATATATATATATATATATATATATATATATATATATATATATATATATATATATATATATATATATATATATATATATTTATAAGTTGCTATTCTTCATTGTAATAATCTATTATTACGTATAATTCTCTACGTACATTTGGAATGTAAAATCAAAATCAACAGTGCACACTGTTCTTAAGTAAAATTTATGGTTTTAAAATAATTGTTTAACTCAAAGTAAACAATAGTTGAAAAACAATACGTATTTTTCTTTAAGCTTCTGAACAGTTGGTTAATAAAATAAACGCAGCAGTTACTTTTCCTTGTTAATCACCTGAATGATTTTGTTTTAGTCAACCTAATCAAACCGGTTTTTTCAATATCAACAATAAAAAAATGTCTGCTGAAAATTATAATTTCAGACTCAAAGGTGACAAAGTTATTTGGGGGTTTTAATCAAAAATGAGATCTTGTTCAAAACGTACGAAATCTGACCACTATTGTTTTTCCAAATGTCAAAGTAAAACAAAAACATACATTCGAGCGGAAATGGATCTCGGAACCTCTGCGTAGAAAACAAGCACGCTACCACTGAGCTATCTAAGGATACGTTAACCAACGTCTTGTTTACATGACATTTGACGCCGCCCCGGCTTCATGCCACGGGATATTTTATATTATATTAAAAGTAAACGTAAAAACTAACTACAGAATTAATAGAATTGTCACTTGAACACATTCAACGACTGTTTCGATCTTAGATTACGTCTTAGGTTTAGGTTTAAAGATAAAGAGCACACTCGTTTAAATCATTTTTATAGAGGCGTGACATCATTTTTCTTTACATTTCCACTATACTATATAACACTTTCAGTCTAAAACTGTATTGGGGACCGTTCATCAAACTACAAATATAGTGTATTTTCAAAATTGATTGAATCCCCAATTAAAAAACAATCACTTGGCAAATTTTTAATTTCATGTCGTCTATCATTTGCGATATTTGTGGCCGAGAGTTCACGATTGTTGGTTCGAGTAGTATGTTTTATGCCTGTTATTTATTTTATTTCGTTACTGTTGATGTCTGGTTTACACCTGTTGTGTGAGTTAATCTACGCATGGTAGTTAACCGCTCTATCTGCCAGGCATTGGACCACTAAGTCATTTCAACGCAGTTTTAATTTTATTTCTAGGTTTATACCACTTCTAGCTACATGTAAAGTCGTATTCCAGTTACTCTAATACTTACAAAAGTATACCGTTTTCAAAAATATTTTTGCATACCTTTGGGGAGAAAATGTCAGTTATAGCTGATTTACGAACTCGTCCGCGGTCTTAATACAATGAAGCTACGTGCCAAGTTCGGTTCATATCAGTTGAATATTTTCTAGGGCCCTAATTGGCGCACACTCGAAAATTTTTTCCGAAAGTCTTACAATTAGTACCTCTGTATTAGTGAATTTGCTTAATGAAAATTCACTATCAAAAGCTTTTTGTAATATGAACATAGAGAAATATTACAAGGATATTTATTGTATGCCGTTAAAAAGAGGAAAAAAGTGTGCTAGAAGAGGTGAAAGAAGAAATATGTTTGCTGAAAGAGATCGAGAGAAGTTGGGATATGTACTGAGACATAATGACTTTCTGCCAGCATTATTTGAAGGACACATACTTAAAAAAATAGATGAAGGGGAAAACATCTGAAAAGTGTGGAAGCTACAATTAAATGAAGAGAGCTGGAGACAGGCAATCATGGTAGCGACGAAAGCGCGGCATTGCCTTCAGACGTTAATAATGATGACTACTTAAATGTGACAGAAAAGATTTAATGTTATTTAATGTTTTAATTGTTTCAAAAAGTCAGGGCCAACTTACTAATTAATTTATTTTTCATATATTTTACATAAAGAAAACACAACCCTCTCAATTGATACATTACTGTAGTGATAAATAGTGCTGCAAATTGAATCATTACTTCCACATAGCTGTGGTAATTTATTCTCTTCAGAAAGACATTCTCATGTAATTAATTTATGGGCTATGACTAGACCACAGAGATGTTTTAGGAAATTAAACGTATTTTAATAAATAAACCGCAAAACGTTATATAACTCGAGTTTTAACGAAAAAATGTCAATTTTCACCAAATCACACCGCATTCATCCCCTACCACCTAAAGAGATTTTACCCAAAAACATTGATAGGCGTAGAGAGGGATCCCATTTGCCAGGAATGCAGCGAGGATGAAGAAACTTCCTACCACTACGTGTGTGAATGCGAGGCTTTTGGGAGTCTTCGAGCAGAATTGTTTGGTTCGAGGACTCTGGAGAGGAATCAGGTAAGTACCGTCCAATTGAAGACCGTCACGGCCTTCATCTCGAGGTCGAGGCGGTTTGGCGACGGAACCGAGGAAGAGTAGTGCATGCTTGCTGGGTTGCTGGGGTTGGCAAAAAGGGCCCATTGTGGCCTACTTGCTTGGCGTTGGCCTCCCCACCACTGCTACTACTACTACTACCACCCAAAAACAATCTGAACCGTTCGTTTGTCTAATGCTAACTGTATACCAAATTTGAAGACGATACCTCAATTCGTTCTAAGTTATCGTGGCTACAGACATACAGACCGACAGACAAATAAAAATCGTTCCCAAATCATGTTTTCTATGTCATGATACCTTTTACGACGTTTAATCGAAAAAAATTGAAATTTTTGTCGCCGTTGCGAAACTTCCCCACGTTGTGACGATGTGAAGGTAAAAGTCTTTTATGATGAAAAAAATCAATATAGCGACCGCAAAGAAAAAAGTTGACTAGCGTGGTTTATGAACGTATGAGCTAAGATATTTTTCGGAGTCACCGTGACACAAAACTGATTAATTATGATCCTGTATAAAATAGAATGCTTTTGTAATAACTGGTTTTTGAAATATTAACAAAATAAACAACTTTTTGTTTTACTTCCACATCGTCACGTGTGAGAATATAGCATCGGCGACAAAAATTTCGAAATCTTTTTTTAGATTAAATGTCGTAAAAGTGTCGAAACGTATATAAAATAGAATTTGGGAACGAAAATTTTTTGTCTGTCTGTTTATCGGTCTGTATGTCTGTCTGTTTGTATCCACGATGACTTTAGAACGAATTGAGATATCGTCTTCAAATTTGGCATACAATTAGCACTAGACAAACGAACGGTTCGGTTGTTTTTGGGTGAAATCGCTCCTGGGGATAGGGGATCAGTGGGGGGTGATTTGATAATAATTGAATTTTTTTCGTTAAAATTCGAGTAATATAACATTTTAGGGCTTGTTTATTAGAAAATTTTCAATTTCATCAAACACCTGGTATTCTGTGCTGAAACTACAATAGGGGTGGAATGTGTGGGGGTGGAATATCGGTGACAGAAATTTCTAAGCGTTTTTTGCTACAGTGGTGTAAAAATTCTTAAAACATATAGAAAACTTGATTCTGGAACGAAAATGTTTTTGTTTGTCGGTGTGTCTGTCGGCCTGTTGTCTGTTAGTAGGCGCAACAACTTTGAACGAATTAAGATATCACCTGCAAATTTGGTATCTAGTTAGCACCCGACAAAGTAACGCTCCTAATTGTTTAAGGGTAAGATCGCGTCAGGAGGTAAGCGATAAATAAGGTGTGATTTGGTGAAAATTGTCATTTTTTCTGTGTTAAAACTCGAGTAATATAACATTCAGAAGTTTTTGGGTACAGAAATACGAATATTTTCTTTGTGGCCAAGTCATAGACTCTAAATTCATTCCATGAGGATGTCTTTCAGAATAGAGTAAATTATCACAGCTATGTGGAAGATATGTTTCAATTTCCAGTACTAGTTTTTGACTGTATCTAGGAACCAACGGAAGAGGTTTACAATCTGTTTGAAAAGTTGACTATGGTGGCTCATAAACGTATGAGCTTAGATATTTTTGGGATCACCGTCACACAAAAGTCACGTATTATGATCCTGTATAAAATTTCATGGTTTTGTGATAGCTGACTTTTGAAATATTAACAAAATAAACAATTTTTTTGTCTGTACCTAGTAACCCACGCAAAATATTTTAAATCTGAACGAATTTCTAAAATACACTTGTTATTAGGCAACTTATGGTTCTGCAGAAACATATAATGTTTATTATATGGACCAGCTATTTTATCAGAAAAGTCTGGACGCAGCAAGTGCGTTGTGGCAGTGAATTTTCATAAAAACGGTTTTAATAGCAAATATGTCTCTTTAATTCAAGCAGGAATCAATTTGGTTACGAGTATAACCTATATAGTAGAAACAATGTACCATATTTATGAAAATAACTAATTGTTTAAAAATTTACACAAATTTTCTGAAAATAAACTTAAAATGTTTCCGAGAAAACTGGTTTACTAGACAACGAACCTCAGGTTAATAGCAAATTGAGTTATTGAAATTTGAGACATTCATTGAAAATTAGCTACCAAAACGCACTTACTGCGCCATGATATTTTTTGGTACAAACATGCATCATCTTTCGATGAAAAATGCAAAAATGCAATAATATAAGGGATATTTGAAAAAAAATGTAGGTATCACCAACGACTTATGGGACATTCTGTTATTGTCGAGATAATTTTATAAGATGCAGTTCAAGACATCTTATAATTAACGTATAGAATTTTTTCTCGTATCATGTATAATAACAATTATATTGAGCTTTACCGTAGAAATGCGTAACCCCGTATATATGTAAACAGATAAAACAAACTGAAACGAAACCCCGATATGGATTCTAGGGGGCCTAGTTTGCACTTATTTGAATAAATCTTTTTAAAATTTCGCAGTCACGATCTCCTCATTGACGAATTTTTTTTAAAATGAAAATTAGCTAAAACTTATAGACCGCTAAACCATAAACTTAACTAAAACTACTGTCAAAGAATGAGAGAAATGGTGTATTTGAAATGAATTTTCTGGAAATATTTTAGTGAAATGAAGGACGATGCAGGTTGAAACTGAAACTTAAGCGCTTGTAGAACACCCTCCATGCGAAATTTTATTTATATGACCCGTATTCGTTTCAGGTTCTTTGTATAAATTTTGCCAATGTTAACGTTTCAAGTCGCGACTGTGTAGTTTTGAGGGAAATTACATTTTTTTCTTTCTTTAAATGCCTATAACTTTTTTGTCTTTTAACTTACAGACGGAAATTTTGGTGCATGGTTCACTTTTTATAATAAAAACACGTGTACCAAATTTCTTTACCCTTACTTTGTTA
Source organism: Tillus elongatus (assembly GCA_964006375.1). Classification (NCBI taxonomy): domain Eukaryota; kingdom Metazoa; phylum Arthropoda; class Insecta; order Coleoptera; family Cleridae; genus Tillus; species Tillus elongatus. Next base: position 79,869,697 of record OZ023270.1, on the reverse strand, counting down.
CTTACAGGAAAACCTGTGGCGATCTACCTAGCTAATGAACTTATCCAAGCCACTTACAGAAGGAAAGTACTTATCAAACTTGATCAAAATCGGCCCATTATGTTTTGAGTTATCGGTGTGATATATATATATATATATATATATATATATATATATATATATATATATATATATATATATACATACACATAAACATGTAAAAAGCCAAAATAACCCTAGATATGTGTTCTAGCGGGCCTAGTTTGCGCCCACTTGAAAAAAAAATTGTTTTAATTCAAAAGTCGCGATCTCCTCATTAGTGACTTTTTTTTAAAAGAAAACTCACTAAAAACAACTAAAACGCTAAATATTAGCTTGTTTATATATGAAACCTCAGAACCACAGGAATGGCTTAACTTGCGTATATTGACAGATTCTGGATGTTTATAGGTAGTTCTCAATTTTACATCAAAGTACTGACGGGTGTAATAACTTTGGTTCTTAAACCTGTAAAAAGTCTTGTGAAAATTCATCGACAATTGTATATTTTTAGCGAATATTCATTAGGAAAATTCGATAATAAAGAGGTATTGATGAAGAGACTTTGCGAAACTTCTTTAAATGAGCGCCAATTAGTGCCCTCTAAATCCCAAAACCAAGGTCCCTTGAAATTTTAAAATGTTTATATATATATATATATATATATATATATATATATATATATATATATATATATATATATATATATATATATATATATATATATATAATAAAATATAGTTAGCCATAGTGAAACTTTCTCTATAGAAATTACATTTGGTGAATTTTGTATTGGTGGAGATTGGTATCACGAAGACATTCGATTTGCGAGAGATAGTTGAATTTCATTTGCACGTTACAACGACGAATTTAAAAATGGGTGGATAAAAATTTGCAGCTGTGTTTGAAGGCCCATTGATTACAAAATTGCCAAAATCACAAAAGTTCACATCAGTTGTTTGACCGTAATCTCTGTTTAGGATTTTTATGAAAATTGTGTTATATACAAGCATACAAGCACAAGCTTCAGTTTATTTTGTAGGACACAATGTATGATATATATATATATATATATATATATATATATATATATATATATATATATATATATATATATATATATATATATATAGCTGATATGAAATAACGGTCGTTATTGTTAGTTGCCAATAGTTAAAGTCTCAATAAAAACGCTTTAAGGATTTTTGGGCATGGAAGTCATTCGCTAGACATGGTCTACATTTCGCACCACTTTTGGTGCATCTTGAGGAGCCGTAAGCTGAAGAGTATAACGAAGACTTCTTGGTCAGAAACATAGAAGAAAGTGAGATATCTTCAGGACATGTTACACATAACGGACACACAGAACACACAACAGGACGCTTTTTACAAGTCATGGTTACATGGTCAGACTTATAAAACCATTGTTATAACAAAACTTCTGGACGCAGCAAGTGCCTTATGGTAGTGAATTTTCATTAAAATGTTTTTAATAGCAAACATGTTTTTTTTAGGAAAGCAGGCATCAATCTATATAGTACAAACAATGTGCCATGTTTCATCAAAGTAACTATATTGTTTGAAAATGTACAATAATTTCCGAAAGTAAACTTAAATTGTTCCCGGAAAAACTGGTTTCCTGTTCAACCTTATAGGTTAATAGCAAATTGAGCTATTCAAATTTGAAGCATTTAATGAAAATTCGCTACCATAACGCACTTGCTGCGTCTTGAATTTCTTTTCTTACAAAGATGTATTATATTTCGATGGAAAATACAAAAATGCAATAACATATGGCGTGTTCGATTAAAAAAAAAAGAAAATTTGAATCACCAACGACTTATGGGCCACCTGTAATTGTGGAAATATTTTTTAAGATGTACCTCAAGACACCCTATAATTAATGTATACCTTTTTTTTCGTAACTTGCATAATAACGGATATATTGAGCTTTAATGATTTTTTACGAAAATTTGACAAAAATGATATACCATTAAACGATAAACTCTATAACCAACACTACTGCCAACGCATCAGAGAAAGAATCTATTTTAAATGAATTTTCTGGGAATATTTTAGTAAAACGAAGGACCATGACGTTTGAAACTAAGAGTTCAGGCTTTGTAAAACATTCCTCTTGAGACATTATCTTTCCATAGCTTATATTAATTTCAGGTTAATTGCCTAAATATTACCAATTTTGACATTTTAAATCGCGACTTTGACGTTTTGAGGAAGACCTAAATTTATTTTTCTTTAAATGCCTGTACCTTTTTTGTTCTTTAACCTACAGAGCTAAATTTTGATAGGTAGCCTACCTATGATGATATGAACCCGCTTTCCAAATTTAGTTGCCCTTACTTGGTTAATTCCCGAGATATACATTTTTTTCGAATGAAAACTCAAAATTTTCCCGGAAAACCTTGTCCGATTTTTCTCACTAACGAGCCTATCTAAGCCATTTACAAAAGGAAGGTATGTGCCAAATTTTATCAAAATCGGCGTATTATTTTTTGAGTTATCGGTGTGATACATACATACATACACACACACACACATATATATATATATATATATATATATATATATATATATATATATATATATATATATATAGATATATATATAAATAAACATATAAAAATTGAAACTGACTCCGGATATGGGTTCTAGGGGTCCTAGTTTGCGCTCATTTGCAAAATGTTTTTCAAAATTCAAAAGTCGGGATCTCCCCATTAGTGAATTTTTTCTACGAAAATTCACTAAAACATAAGGAACAGATGAAAACCACGTGCATATTCGAATTTTCGTTGGTATAAGGTGTATGATTTTGATGAAACTATGCACGTGTCTTTATTTTGGTACTACTTTGGATGAGTTCGTTAGTCAAGGTAATCGGACCAGAATTCATTAATTTTTCTGAAAACAAAGTTGTTAAGCTATTTTTATGAAATTGGGCAGACATGTTGCCCTGATAGAAGATTTTTGAAATACAAAAAAAGTTTTCAAGCCAATAGCAAATTGAGTTATTGAAATTTGAAGCATTTAATGAAAATTATTTACCATAACGCACTTGCTGTGTCCAGAATTTTGTTTATTATCTTTTGCTTGTTATTCTAATGCTAGAGTTTTATCTGCAACTATTTTTATTCAAGTTATTTGTTTTTGTTTTTGGAAAATTTAGATACTGGGATGTTTTGGTAAAAAACTTTGCGAATAAATATTTTTTACGTCACGTATAGTAATGTAATATAAATATACTGTTTTGCAACAGTATTTTTTGTTTCAGTAACTAGCGTAAATCAAACAACACAAAGCCAATATTTCAGGATAAAAACTACACAGATAGTAAGAAAAATAATACAAACAATTTAAAATTTTACCACCATTCAGACTTTCAGTTTAATTTATCGATAACAATACTAAGCAATAGGTTGATTAGAATTATTTTCATTTTGTGTTTTTATTGTGAAGAATATAACACTATTAAATTAAAATTAATTACATGGGCTATTTTCGTGAGTTCTGCACTGAAGAAATTCAAAAGTAGCTAAATCAGTCTGATATACTCTACTGCAGATAATATTCGTCGTGCATTGGTAATTTATGCTAGGATATACAGGAAATTAATATTTCATAGAACGTTGAAGCCGCTAATTATTTTAAAAATCCTAACTGTAATCTTACCTTGTTCGGCAAAAGAAATAATTTCCGATGTCCTGCCATAGAAATCGTCGTAATCCATGGTTTCCATGGTCGACGTCCTGTCGCTAGTTGTCGATCCTGCATCACTATCATAGTTCCTGAAAAACTCACTATTATCTTCCGCCCTGAACAACGTCTCCATTATTATCTCTTTAGGAAGACTTTGCGTAATATTTGGTTTCTCTCTTAGACCTAACTTCGACAGTATTTGTCTTTTGATCGCCTCTAACCTCAAATTATCCGTTTCGGTTCTGATATCATTTTCAGTCCCGCTCCTGATATCCTTTTCGTTTCCACTTCTGAGGTTTCCACTTTTGAAAGAACAGTTCGGACAAGATAAAACCGGTGTTTTGGAACTTTCTTCTATCGACGTTTTCTCTAGCTGCGATACGTAGAGGTCGTCTTCGTTTCTTACATGTTGATGTCGAACTCGTTCGGTATTGAGTACGGTGCAGCTAATCACACCGTATAAAAAGAAAAACCAGAAAAAGGCCAGCGACCATTTTACTGAACAGCCGATGATTCTTGACTTGTGGTAACGCCTGTATACTGCCATTTTTTCCAAAAATTGTTTTAATAATAGTTCTATCTCAGGTAATGTTATTTTTATTATTGTTTTTGTTTATTATGTGGACGGTGGGACTACTCAACTAATGTGTAACTTTTAAGTGTATTATTTGAAAAATTTTCATTACCTAGTATAATAAGTTTCTATTAGTTCACTCATAATAATTTCTAAGCTATCTATTATTGTGTATTTGCTTTTATTGCCTTGTTTCATTTTTTTCATCGGACAGATATAATCACAATTACCGCTTCGTTGACGTACAATTGACAGTCGTTGTAAATTCAGTTGTTTTCAGTTCAGGGCATCCTCGGACTTCGTACATGTTTATCCTTTGCCGGCAAAACGCGAATCCAGTCGCTTAAAAAACTCTTTCGCCGGAGTTCTGGATCAAATTGTCGCACCAACTGACAGTATCATTGATAACATTCAAAACGAAGAAATAACAACTCATTGTTCAGTTAAAAAATAGTTATTTCAACGCGGTAACAATGGTCACAAGTTATCACAATTCATTAAAATTTTATTCCAATCAATTTTTCCTAGGAATGTTCACTATCTTTCAGTCTTTCCGTATATTTCAATTACAACTTAATTATCACAAGTAATAACACTTTTAATTATTTAATAGGTTATAATAATTGTAAATATATCGCCTTATAAATTACAACACCAAACAATTTCAAATAAATCGCCTATAAATCCTAGTGGAATGTTGAAAGCTCGATCTAGTTAGCGTGGCGCTGCGCGTTTGATTCTCGCGGCGTGTCGATCGCGACTGGCTAAGTTTTCGTCACCAAGCGCACACTATGATTTTCTGAGTTTGTTACATTGCGACGACTGTATCTATAAAACACATGGCATGGCCGGCTCTTCAATAGAGATATACAGAACTACAACTATACAGTTTTAAGGAGCTTAGCCAACAGAAGAGCTTTTCTTTGCCGGGTCCTTCTTCCGGCCGGTTCTCGTATATTTAATCCGGAGAACATAAATACGCCCGCTGAGATGGAAGCGTCCCACAGTGACGATTTTGAATAAGCGTTTTGAAAGATTACCCAATAAATATTTTCCCCTTTGGTGTATGGTTGGGAAAAGTTGTATAGATCAGTTTTGTGATTCGTTTTTTGTGCTACCTATTTGTTAAATTTATTAGACGAGTAACGGATTTATTTCTTTATCACTTGTATGAATTAAGCGTTCCTGTTCTTAATGCATGAGGTAACTAAACTGTGAATTGCTTTCATTTAGGTTGAAAGCACCCGAGCGGTTATTAAGAAAAGGCCCCCTAAAATACATAACTAAAGTCTAGACGCGGCAAGTGTGTTATGGCAGGGAGTTTTCATAGAAATGATCTATGCAATTTTTTACGAAACTTAAGACCCCTAGAACCCATATTCCAGGTCAGCTTCAATGTTTATATACAGGGTAGCCCATTATTCTGCGATTCCTCGATATCTCCTAAGCTATTCAAGTTATCAAAAAAATTAAAAACAAAGGTTGCTTTGTTTTTGAAGGTATATAACCTACAATTATTTTAAACGATACAGTGTGTCCCGTAAGTCACCGGCAGCATGCAACTTTGTTATTTTAATCGGAGGACCCTAAATATTATTACATATTTCGATCCTACGTAAAATTTTAATGTTACTTTATATAAAGTACTAAATGGATCAAAATAAAATGGAAAGATCATTGCTGGGTGTGTCACTGTGAGACCAAATGAAAAACGAAGATTTGCGTAAGACATGTGGCCCGAATGGCACATGGACGATGGACCAAAAGACGGCCACTAGATGCAGAGCGCTCAAGACAGGCGGAACTGGGTTGTTATATGGGAGGCCTATGTCCAACAGTGGACAAATCGGGCTGATTGATGGCGATGATATATATATATATATATATATATATATATATATATATATATATATATATATATATATATTTGTGTCTATGCGGAAGTAGCTGGACATTTCAGCCATAAAAATTGATATGTCCAAAAGGAAGTAGCTGGACCTAACCTCACAGTGTTGCCGCACTTTTTAGTAGGATATATAAAAGTTTTCTGGTTAGTTTTATGTTGTACGCTTAAACAGGTATCATTACGGTTTTAAGGTCTGTGTGCTAGTATTCAAAGATGATATGTTTTAATTAATACATTATTTATTCTCTTTACATTGACAGTTTTACAGTGAAGCACTTCGTGAATAATATTAAAATTATAAAAAGTGACTACAAATTATTTTTCGATTATTTGCCTACATAAATTATCACACCGGTGTGGTAAAGCAGAAAAATAATAAAAGACAAATTTTGAGTTGTAATTTTTTACCAGTTATTTTAAATTAAATAAATTGTGTATAAAAATGTATTTATGACAGTCTTGTCAAAAAATACACGTGTTTTATCTCAAAATGTAATACATTGAGTTCCTAGAAAACAAAATTATTGTAATTAGTTATCTGGATCTAAATACATTGCATGTGATCTGTTTTCATAATGGAAGTAACATAATTCAAACTCTTAACAAAACTATGATGACCAAAGCTTTTGCATAAGTTACATATGAAACACAATTGGTGTGTTATGGTTTGAATTGAACGTGATAAATCAGTGAAAATAGTTGTCGTAAATAAATAGAAAATGCAGAAAAAGTGGAGAACTCAGGAATTTAGTAGAAGAAAATTTGTACAAAGTAGGCAAATTTGTAAAATGTAATATAAATAGTCATTGATGTATTTTTATGTTATTTTATTTTAATATAGCTAAAAAGAAATATTTATCATATTGTCTGTCTTTTTTCTTTTTTCGTGCTACTAGAAATGTAAGGTTTTAGAGACTGGGGAGTTAGTTTGTTTAACACTGGACAATTTTCAATCAGAAGTTCACATTCAGTTATCGAGGGGTTGCTTCCGTCCATAAATGTCTTCTAATGGTCTCCTTAACTGCTTCTCTTTGAAGAGAACTCCATCTTGGTTGTGCTGCTATGAAACAATAATCATAGAAATTAGCTTTGTACAATGGGTGAAGATTGGAACCTGTGATGAGCACTGATAAGTACCATTTGGAGAACCCAATTCATCACAATACAGTTTTTTGACCCGAAGATCGTTTCGCTAACAAAGTTAACGTCATTAAGGGGATGAATAAACTTAGTTTATTCAAATTTTGAAAATTAAAAAATTACTTTAAGGAAGACGCAAAATTGAAGACATTATTCCTTTACCTAGAGGAAAACCGTAGCATATTGTTTATGCTAAACTTATAGTAAGAAGTGCAACAGTGATAGAGTGTATACTGCGGAAGCTACTTTTAATGGGTGTTTCATAATCATTGTTTATTGTTAACTTTAAATACTTGATATTTAAATTTCCGTACAGGTTAACGAAAATGCAGTAAACAAAAGGCTTTTCCTTTGCCTAAAGAATAACCATGTTATATGTTATATTTTCTAAATTTTATCGAATTATTGATCTATTGATGTAATTGTTTTCAATTTTTGATCATTTTAAATATTTTACCTTAGAATATAAATTTTTGCTAATTAAATTTAATGCACCCCATAAAATCCCATCTAACAGGGGAGGAGTCATCCGACACGATAATATGTATTTTATAATACAAAATGCAACGATGACACTTCCCACACATTACATTATAGTCTCGGCTCCCATAATGCCTTTCTGTAGCGTGTCTTGGTTCCGAGATTATAAATATATGTACTTACATTATTTAACTGTTATAGTAGTCTTATGATAAAGGTTTAGTTAATGCACATCGTCTGGTGGGCAGTATCCAACCCCCTTGCTCCGCAATTGCCTAAGAAACCCTTTAAGAAAATTCGGACAAGGGTAGTAACAGCTTTACCCCCTACTGCAATAAATCATAATCATTATACAACGTTCACTATTCAAGCCTGACTGTGGTCTTTCAAAATTTTCCGCCATTTGAAAACGTACAGTAAACACTTGTAAACAAACCGGTACCACTAGCTAAACATGGTCAATTAAAATAATTAACTATTTAGAATAAATCCATTTTTGGTCATTGTTGTTTGCTTAATTTTCTTATTGATTTAGGAACGTCAGAATGAGACTACTTATAAAGTACCCCAAGTCACCATTCAAATACCTGTACCAAAGAGAATGTTTTAAAATACACGATTCAAATACATGTACCAAAGAGAATATATTTAAAATACACGATTCAAATACCTGTACCAAAGAGAATGTTTTAAAATCGGTTGTTGGTAAGTGAAAATAGAATTGTATTTTACGACCATAAAATGTTTTCTAACCACAAGGTCATTTGATTAACGAGTACACCAACAAAACATATTGTAGGCTCTGTCTAAAGAAAGCACTGGTAATTGAAAACTTACAACTATTTAGCCTGTCTAAGAAATGAAACTTGTTTTAAAAATTTTCTGCCAAAGTTTATTCTCAAAAAATATTCCGACCGAAATTTATAAATCGACATGGTGTCTAAATTAATAAGTCAGTCAAACTGATCCTGGACTATTTTCAGTAATTATAGTAGATGTTGGGGCGTAACGCACTTAAAGAGGTATTATTATAATTTTTTAAGTGTTCAACAACACACCACGAGGGCTTACAGCCTAAATACTATCGTGCCGTGGGTGTCGAGAAGGAGGAAAGAGGCAACTTGTTAATTCTGGACTTGAAGGTTTGGAGGTTCTGTGGAGAAGGAAAAACATGTGCCGTCAAGGAATTCCACAACTTGGAAGGCCTCGGGACAAAAGAGCGGGCAAAACAAGATGTTCTATGTCTGGTGACCTGGACAGTAAAACGGTGCATTCGCTGTGTTCTTGGTAGATCTGTTGGGGGCAGCAGGTGGAGGAACGATGGAAGAAAGCTCATCTGAGCAGTGCCCGTGCAGATATCTATAAAAGAGAGCGAGGTCACCAACGGCACGTCGGTGGGCAAGGGATGGCAGCCTTTGGGTGATGGTAGTGTTACCGATGAGACGTATAGATCTCTTCTGAATGGAGTCCACAATAGCGAGTGTAAAAGCGGCAGCGGCACCCCAGATGTGGGAGCAGTATTCGAGGTTTGGCCTTATTTGTAAAGTATATAAGATATATAGATTATCTGGTGAAAAGTATTTGCGAGCCCGGACGAGGAAACCTAATTTCTTAACAGCCACTTCTGCAATTGATGTGACATGTTGGTGCCAATTGAAATTTCGATCCACAGATATGCCAACAAGTGTAAAGGTCTCATTACTTTGAATAACTTGGTTGTTCATTGACATGGGTCTAGGGCTGGTGCATCTCTTATGAGATAGAAAGCAAGACTGAGATTTGGTGGAGTTGTATTGTACAAGATTTCTACTTCCCCAGTATAATATTTTTTGAAGATCCACAGAGGCAGAACCCTCCATGAGTCTGCGATCCTCATCTAATTGAGCTAAAGAGACAGGCTTAGAATATTGTATATTTGAGAGGAGGGTGCTGTCGTCCGCGTAACTGTGAACTGGGTTGTATGTGCTAGAGAGGAGGTCATTGACGTGGATAAGAAACAAAGTAGGGGCTCAAGCTGAACCTTGAGGGACTTCTGCATTCATTGGATACAGTTTAGAGGAATGGCCATCCACGACAACAGAAATGCTCCGGTTGGATAGAAAATTTGCTGTCCAGGTACAGAGTTTTGGTGGTAGGCCATAGGCCGGAGGTTTATTAAGCAGCGCTGCGTGCCAAACCTGGTCGAATTCTTTGGATATGTCTAGAGCGACAATCTGGCATTCACCGTGTAGTTTCATAGACTTGTTCCAAGAATGTATGACAAAGGAAAGGAGGTCGGCAGTGGATCTGAGCTGACGGAATCCATACTGCCTGTCGTGGATTAGACTGTGTTTTAGTAATTCGGTGTTTATATACTTTTCCATCACTTTAGAGACGACTGAAAGGAGAGAAATAGGCCTGTAGTTGCTAGGAAGCGCTTTGGATCCTTTCTTGGGGACGGGTTGTACTCGAGCAGTTTTCCAGTTACTAGGGAATATGCCTCTATTGTAAGATGTCTAAAATAGACAGGTCAGGACAGGAGCAAGTTCTGGTGAACATCTTTTGAGAACAATTGCTGGGATCTCGTCAAGGCCAGAGGCTTTCCTGGTATTAAGAGAAGAGACCATCTTTCGTAATTTTTGTTTTGTTTTGTAATATAGTATTTTGAATTAAAATTAATCCAACTTCTGCTTTTTTTAGAAGAGAACACAAAAACTCAATTCGAAAATAGGACAAGGTGTATAATGACTGTTGTTTTATAAACTTACGAGATCTACTTTTAGTGTTATAGAGTTATGTATTTTAGATTATTGTATCCAATTGTTGCAAAAGATGTTTTACAATTATTATCAAAAAGCCTGAGTGATCCAGTGGTAGGAAAGTATGCCGCTGGATCCAAGGGTACTGGGTTCGATTTCCAGGGTTCTCCATTCATTTTTTCAGCCCCTACTGTAAAATTATCATTTCGTTTGAGCAGGTTGAATTTCTGCAGGTTCCGATCCACTGAGGAGTCGTGAAGTCGTTAGTCCTGTGTACCGTGCGAGGTTGGGCACGCTGAATATCCCTACCCTCCTTATAGAAAAAACGGGGTTCGGCCAAATTTAAAGGAAAGTGAGTTGAAAGTGCTCCCTGTCGTCGGTGATTGGCCATAGTCGCAGAAATACGTCACGTTGAGGAAAAGACAAAAAAAGATAAACAATTATCAGCATTATTACTGCCATATTACACAATGCATGTTGGTAACTTAGAATACATTCAGTTAATCAAAAACACCTTTTTCAAATGCGCGAACACGTCAATTAGTGTTTTTTAAGCTGTGATCTTTCTTTAATAATATGAAGTTGTCCCAAATTTGAGATATGACGTCGATAATTTGTTTAACCGACAATCGTACTGTTTTGTTGGCTATTTCTAAAGTACATGTCAAGTTATGCTAAAACACAAAGTTTATATTCCTTCCCACAAAAATATACGTTATATTATTTTAAAAACAGAAATAAAAAAATAGATAATCTAAATCAATTTTTTTTTAATAAATGCTTAGGTTGTTCTCGATTGACTATTTGTTAGTAGTACAAACGGAATTGAAATTCGTTTTACACATTTCTGGTTATCTTGGGAAAATAAGTCAACATTCATTTCTTATTCGTGCTACTAATTCCTTTAGATTTATAATAATAAATAAATAAAAATTTAAAATCTGCTGTTTTTTTCAACTTAATGTGTAGGTTAAACCTATTTAACAAAAACAAACTAGGGTAGGATTTGAAAAAAATATCGATGAGGTCACACCTTAAATTTAGCACACACTGTATGATATTTTTTTCATTTTTTGAAAAGACCGCAACATAAAATGTCTATCGACATGTCTGCGAATTATTGGAAAAAGATAGCTGTATCTGATTAACTGAATTTATTCCATGTTTTAAACTCGCGCTATATGTATATAGCTGTCAAAAAATTATACTGGAAGGCTTAGGCAAACAATGAACATATTTTTTATTATAAATAAAAAGTCGTAGGGGTAGAAATAGTAGCATTGGTAAGTACAGAACTTAAAAGTTTTATTTCCTGGAAAGCCGCTGCATTTTAAGATTCACAGTTGCATTTGCATCATGTTCGATGCAGCAGAGATAAGACATGTTTGCTGAATATAACTGGGATAAAGTTTGCGTGAAGTTATCCATAAATTCCCAGCCATAGATTTACACGTAGGGTCAGCAGAAACGGGATGGATCGTCGCGATCACAATATCAGTGAAGCGGATTCAACCTAGTAAATTTATGGCTAGCCATAGATGCCAGCCATATATTACTATATGGCTATATTGTCTTAAGTGTTTTGCAATAACATAGTAACACTAAACCAATCGTTTATTATTAACATAGTCATAGAGAAAAACTAAATTTTAGTATGTATTATTTGTTATTTTGGTTACATGTACCCAAATGACAAATATTGGACAATAAAGCCAAGGCCCCAATATAAAAATAGACACAAAAACAAGTTACCAAAGACCTAATGTATAGCAACCTAAGCAAATTATTTTTTGTCACACTCTGGAAAATAAAAAAAAATCATTTGAACATCGAGATACTTCTAAGTTTTTCAAATATGACTTATTTTTTGATATTTACAGTTAATGTGCAAAATCATAAAAGCGCAAAACTATTACCAAGACCCTAATGTATAATAACTCATGCAAGTTATTTTTGTCACTTTTTGCAAAAGTGAAAAAAATACATATGAAAATCGAAATAGCTATTACCACGTTTATTTTTTCGCATTTGCAATATATGTGCCAAAATCACAAAAACGAAGATCGGGATAGCAACTAAGACGTTTCCGAAATATGAATTATATTTTGATATTTGCAGTAGATGTGCCAAATTCATATAAACACAAAATGACTACCAAGGCCCTAGTGTATAATAAGATTGCAAATTATATTTTGTCACCCTTTGCAAAAGTGAGAAAAATGCATATGAAGATCGGGAGAGCTATTAAGAAGTTTCGGTAATATGAAGTATTTTTTGATATTTGCAGTAGACGAGCCAAAGTCATAAAAACCAAAAATGATTACCAAGGTCCTAGTGTATAATAAGATATGCAAATTGTTTTTTGTCACCTTTTGAAAAAGTGACAAAAATGCATATGGAGATCGGGATAGCAATTAAGACGTTTCCGAAATATGAATTATTTTTTGATATTTGAAGTAGATGTCAAAATCATAAAAACAAAAAATGATTACCAAGGCTCTAGTGTATAATAAGATATGCAAATTATTTTTTGTCACCCTTTGCAAAAGTGAGAAAAATGCATATGAAAATCGTGATAGCAATTACGACGTTTTCCAAATATGTATTATTTTTTCGCATTTGCAGTTAATGTGCCAAATTCATAGAAACAAAAAATATCACTAAGGACCTGACGCATAAAAGCTCATGCAAATAATTTTCTGTCACCCTTTGGAAATATAAAAAAAATGCATTTGAACACCGGGATAGTTACTACCACGTTTTTCATTTCAACATTAATGATTCTGTGATACTTACTGTTAATGTGGTAAAATCACAAAACCAAAAATCATTACCAAGGCCCAAATTTATTTTTTGTCACCTTTTGCAAAAGTAAGAAAAAAGAAGAATTTAAACATCGGGATAGCAGTTCAGAGGTTTTCCAAGAATGTATTTTTTTCAGTCAATGTGCCACATGAAAGGCAACGGGAAACCACCTTATTTTACTATGTGAAAACTGAAACCTGTGATGAGCACTAATAAGTACACTTGGAGAACACCCAAATCACCACAACACATATTTCAGAGACCTTACAATCGTTTCGTTGACAAAGTCAACATCTTCAGAGGAAGAAAAATTCTGGATTCTGAATTTTTCTTCCTCTGAAGATGTTGACTTTGTGAACGAAACGATCGTAAGGTCTCTGAAATATGTGTTGTGGTGATTTGGGTGTTCTCCAAGTGTACTTACCTTATTTTAACCTATCGTTGCGACTACTAAGCGACTTTGCCTTCAGTCAGTGAGTGAGTGATACGGATTATTATTTTTATTATGTTTTGGCAAAATGGTGAATTTAAATAAATTTAATAAACATGTTGTGTATACAAAGAAACTACCCCAATCTCGTTATAAAAATATGTTTATTATAAAAATTTGCTATAAATTAGGTTTAAAGTGCAACTTATTTTTAGTGGCATAAATCTTGGTTACATAGCATAAGAAGACTGTTTCTTATGCTGTACTGCATACTTGAACAATGCAACATAAAAATTATGAGAATCTAATTAATGTTAGTCACTCTAGTATAGCGCAGTTAGTGGCTGGTCATATTCAAATATTAAACCTAGCATTTTTTCTCAAATAATATGTATTTGTATATAAAAGTCTCACATAGATAAAGAACGTTTGGGCTTTGATATACCGCTTTTACGACGTTGATCCCAGAAAGTTTTACAGCTCTGTTTCTGTACCCTCCTTTTGTAAATTTCAAAGCTTTTACCTGACCTGTCAAACATATGTTTAGAAAAAATTGAAAAGTAACTGTAGCACAGCATAATCAATCAATTATTATGCTGTGACTGTATATTAGATTTTAGAGCGTTAAAAAATCTGCAACTTGAAAAATAGAATCATATTCAATTCATTCTAAAACTGGCCGAGTTAAGAGTTGTGTATGCTGTAGTATTATACACTAGGGCTTTGGTAATAGTTTTGTGATTTTATGATTTTAAATGTAAATATAAAAAAAAGATTCCTGTTTAAAAAATTGCAAATGTCAAAAAATAATGCATATTGCGGAAACGTGTCAATTGCTATCCGGATCTGTTTTCGCATTTTTTTTACTTTTGCAAAGGGTGACAAAAAATCATTTGCATATCTTATTATGGAAATCATTTTTGGTTTTTATGATTTTGACACATGCGAAAAAATAATACATATTTGGAAAACGTCTTAATTGCTATCCCGATTTTCATATGAAATTTTTTCACTTTTTCAAAAGGTGACAAAAAAATAATTTGAATATCTTATTATACACTAAGGCCTTGGCAATCATTTTTTGTTTTTAGGATTTTGGCACATCTACTGCAAATATCAAAAAATAATTCATATTTCGGAAACGTCTTAATTGCTTTCCCGATCTTCATATGCATTTTTTTCGCTTTTGAAAAAGGTGACAAAAAATAATTTGCATGGTTTTTCATACATAAGGGCTTAAGTAATAATATCAGAATCCAGAATTTTTCTTCCTCTGAAGATGTTGACTTTGTCAACGAAACGATTGTAAGGTCTCTGAAATATGTGTTGTGGTGATTTGGGTGTTCTCCAAGTGTACTTATTAGTGCTCATCACAGGTTTCAGTTTTCACATAGTAAAATAAGGTGGTTTCCCGTTGCCTTTCATGTGGCACATTGACTGAAAAAAATACATTCTTGGAAAACCTCAGAACTGCTATCCCGATGTTTAAATTCTTTTTTTTTCTTACTTTTGCAAAAGGTGACAAAAAATAAATTTGGTGTAGTATTACACAATAGGGCCTTGGTAATGATTTTTGGATTTGTGATTCTACCACATTAACAGTAAGTATCACAGAATCATTAATGTTGAAATGAAAAACGTGGTAGTAACTATCCCGGTGTTCAAATGCATTTTTTTTATATTTCCAAAGGGTGACAGAAAATTATTTGCATGAGCTTTTATGCGTCAGGTCCTTAGTGATATTTTTTGTTTCTATGAATTTGGCACATTAACTGCAAATGCGAAAAAATAATACATATTTGGAAAACGTCGTAATTGCTATCACGATTTTCATATGCATTTTTCTCACTTTTGCAAAGGGTGACAAAAAATAATTTGCATATCTTATTATACACTAGGGCCTTGGTAATCATTTTTTGTTTTTATGATTTTGACACATCTACTTCAAATATCAAAAAATAATTCATATTTCGGAAACGTCTTAATTGCTATCCCGATCTTCATATGCATTTTTCTCACTTTTGCAAAGGGTGACAAAATATAATTTGCAATCTTATTATACACTAGGGCCTTGGCAATCATTTTGTGTTTTTATGATTTTGGCACATCTACTGCAAATATCAAAAAATAATTCATATTTTGTCTCTTCCAAAACATTATTTTTACAAACCACCTGTAGATTTTTTGCTATATTACATGAATAGTAACTTATGCAATAATCATTTTTAATCCAGAAATTCCTAAGAAATATCCTGACGATATTATTATTAAATAAAATCTTAAGTAACCTCATGCTTTTTGCGGTCCTAGTGTACATAACATTCACTAAAACATGTAAATATTTAAATATAATTAATATTTTGAGCATTTGGCAACACCGCACAGGCGCATTAATTTTTACTTTTAATGTTCTCATGAAATAGGTCCAGCCAATAACGCATGTACATATTAATACCAGCATGTTAATAGCTGGACGTCCAGCTATTGCACGGTTGGTCCAGCTATTATACACTTGGTATACGAAATGGTCCAGCTACTTCCGCATAGGCATAAGTATATATATATATATATATATATATATATATATATATATATATATATATATATATATATATATATATATATATATATGTATATATATATATATATATATATATATATATATATATATATATATATATATATAGAGGTAGCCTCTTCGATTCCTCGATATCTCCTAAGCTATTCAAGTTATCACAAAAAAATTAAAAACAAAGGTGGCTTTGTTTTTAGAGGTGTATAACCTAAAATTATACTATACAGAATGTCTCATAAGTCACTGGCAGCATGCAACTTTGATATTTTAATTGGAACACCCTATATATTATTACATATTCCGATCCTACGTAACATTTCAATGTTATTTTATACGAGGTACTATATGTCATAAATAAACAGTTTTTGAGTTATTCAGTTTTTTTCAACAAATTTTGACACTTGCACAGGTTTGCAAAATACCTAATACTTCCTCTGCAAACAAAGATATCAAGATGTTTCTTGTTAAAGGCTTAAGCTTAATACTCCTTAACTACGGATAAAATGTTATATTTTGATTTGCAATATACAGGTGTTTATCTAGACTGTTCGCTTTGTCATATTTCAGACGCTAAAACCTTATTTTTTCAAATCAAACACCCTGTATATTTTTTCTGAATCTGATAGAGAATTCAATTCTACATCAATCTATGGTACATACTATACACCTATTACATATAGTTTTAAGATTAGAGTCGACTCTTTATTATATTGGGTCGAATTAAATAGTCTCTAATTAATTAGTAGGCTTTGACATTATTTAGTCAATTTGGCAAACAAATAGTATCAAAATATATTCTTAGAGACAGTTGAACTTGTAATAACTTACTCTTTCAGGCCAAACAGGTTTTAATAACAATCTATAACAGCAAAGAAAATCTTAAGATATTGTATGTGTCTTATATGAGTTGCATCAAATTTAGCAAAAAATTAACATTACAATGTGAATATTTTATTTATTAGAATTTCTATTGGATAACAAAATGTCTCGAAGGCCTATTACTTTTGATTAAGGAAATGTCAATTGAAAAAAGATAGATGGTTTGTAAATGAATTAATAAATCATAATAGGTAGGCTATG
The DNA here is from genome assembly GCA_964006375.1 of Tillus elongatus. Classification (NCBI taxonomy): domain Eukaryota; kingdom Metazoa; phylum Arthropoda; class Insecta; order Coleoptera; family Cleridae; genus Tillus; species Tillus elongatus. The sequence continues at coordinate 79,852,237 of OZ023270.1, read as the reverse complement.
ACACTTGAGAAATTAAAATATTCTGACAGACGCTAAAAACCGACAAAAAGTGCTTGTGTTGTTAATTGTAATTAAGTACGCGTGCATATTAAAATGAATTTCAGTAAATAAGAGCTTGCAGATATGGTGTTTATATTAGGAGAGTGCCACATGAACTGTTTTCTGGCTTCAAGGGTTTACAGACAACGGTATCCAGAAACGAGATCGCGAAGAAAAACTGCATTTCAAGAGTTGAAGCAAAGATTTGAAGAAACCGGTAGCGTTTCATACAACAAACATAAAGAAACTAACTCTGTATTAACTGAAGTTGTACTGGAAGATGTATTGCTGGCTGTAATAGAAGAACCTCAAAGAAGCGCCAAGGATGTGAGTGAGTACTTAGACATTCCTAGAACATCAGTTCAAAGAATAATTAAAACGAACAAGTATCATCCCTACCGTATATGTGTCACCCAATATTTAAGTGATCAGGATCACCAGCTAAAGGTTACATTTTCTCTATGGGCACTCCAAAAAGTGAATAGTGAAAGTGAAAGTCAGTTTCTTTGATAAAGTATTATTCACTGACGAATGTACATTTCATAGCAATGGTTTATTAAATAGACACCAGTATTATCATTATGCAACAGAAAATCCCCATGTAACACTGGCAATTGATAATCAGCATAGATGGACCATAAATGTGTGGGCTGGTATTATTGGGCACTACCTTATTGGACCACACTTCTTTGAGGAACGTCTTACTGGTGCCCAGTATTTAGAATTATTAGGAACTATTCTTCCCGGTCTGTCAGAAGAGATTCCTTTGGAAATAAGGCGAGACATGTTGTTTCAGCATGATGGGGCTCCAGCGCATTTCAGTCGACCCATTATTTAATTCCTAAATGAAAAGTATCCAAATAAATGGATTGGCTGAGTAGATATGGTTCTGTGGCCGGCGAGATCACCTGATATTAATAAATTAGACTTTTTTCTTCTTCTGTCAGAAGAGATTCCTTTGGAAATAAGGCGAGACATGTGGTTTCAGCATGATGGGGCTCCAGCGCATTTCAGTCGACCCATTATTCAATTCCTAAATGAAAAGTATCCAAATAAATGGATTGGCCGAGGAGGTATGGTTCTGTGGCCGACGAGATCACCTGATATTAATAAATTAGACTTTTTTCTTTGGGGTTTTCTGAAAAATAATGTTTATAATATACCTTTACCAACACGAGAAGATATGTACCAGCGCATAAGAAATGCCTTTTTGCTAGTGACTGCAGAAATGTTGTCGAATGTAGGATCCAATTTCACAAAGAGATTAAATCTTTGTGTACAGCATAATGGAAAGGCATTTGAGCCTTTCATTAATTAATTTTTTGTTGAATATTACATTATTATATTAACTATTATTTAATTATTACAGTGTTTACTAGTTTAAATAAATTTAATGATGAGTGATATTTTCCCGTAAACTCCATATTTAATTGTTTAGCATATTTAATAGAATACTTAAAGGCAATATAATATAGTAGTTTTGTAAAACATTTATTACTCCGAGAATATTAATATTGTATATTGGATAAGTTGAAAATGCTCGAGGCACCCATCTTTTTCATTTGACCTTTCCTTAATAAAAGGTAAGTTCATAAGGTTGTTTACCAGAATAGGCCTTGGAGGCATTGATTTATCCAATAATAATAATAATTTAATAATAATAAATTGTCTAAATAATGTCAAAGCCTACTAATTAAGTGGAGACTATTTAATTCGACCCAATAAAATAAATAGTTGTTTCTAACCTTAAAACAATATACAATAGGTGAATAGTATGCAGCAAAGATCGATGCAGAATTGAATTCTCTATAAGATTCAGAAAAAATATACAGGGTGTTTCATTTGAAAAAATAAGTTTTTAGCGTCTGAAATATGACAAAGCGAACAGTCTAGATAAACACCCTGTATATTGCAAATCGAAGTATAACATTTTATTCGTAGTTAAGGAATATTAAACTTAAGCTTACAACAAGAAACATCTTGATATCTTTGTTTGCAGAGAAAGTATTAGGTTTTTTGCAAACCTGTGCAAGTGTCAAAATTTGTTGAAAAAAACTGAATAACTCAAAAACTATTGATTTATGACATATAGTACCTTGTATAAAATAACATTGAAATGTTACGTAGGATCGAAATCTGTAATAATATATAGGGTGTTCCAATTAAAATATCAAAGTTGCATGCTGCCGGTGACTGATGAGACATGCTGTATAGTTTAAAATAATTTTACGTTATACACCTTTAAAAACATAGCAACCTTTGTTTTTAATTTTTTATGATAAATTGAATAGCTTAGGAGATATTGAGGAATCCCAGAAGCTACCCTGTATACATATATACAGGCTGTTTCAAAAAACATGCACCATCGCTCGTGGGGCAATTCCTTACTAAAAAATAAGAAAAAAAGTTTCTGTGCACATGGGACCGGAAACGCATAGTTTCCAATATACAGGGAGTTGAATTTTTTTTTTTTAATTTTTTATAAATAATTCAAAACCACTGGATTGATTTTCATGAAACTTGGAACTTGAAAGTGTATTATGAAAGTGCATATTTTCAAGTGAAAATCTGCTTACAACTGCGTCAGTGGCGTGCGTACGGGGTAACTGTAAAAATTCATTTGGGGAAAAATATGTGCGCCACTGTCTTTTTCCAATTTTGATACATCAGTTATGAAGCTTATTACATAAGCCACAAAAGCTACCTCTTGGTATTTTTTCGTTCAGGGTATCCCCTAGGAGATATGATTAATTTTATAAAAAGGGGCAAAGTACCGATTAGTCGGCGTAATAATAATAATAATAATAATAATAATAATAATAATAATAATAATAATAATAATAATAATAATAATAATAATAATAATAATAATAATAATAATAATAATAATAATAATAATAATATATGTTTACTGCAACCATAAGAATATGAAAAACAAAACATACAGTAAACATTACAGCAATAAACGTGCAAATAACTAACCTACGTAAAACTTATTGGTGATAAACATTGAAATGAATATTACAAACATTGATAAAAAATGATAAATAAAAAATAAAAATAAAAAATGAAAAAAGTAATCGTAAAGACACCATGATTTTTCCAAACTCTTGTTTTTTGTACATTACCCAAGTGACTTTAATAACAAAGCTAAAGAAAATGTTGAAAGTGACCACCATTAGGTAGAAGTTCTTGGACACGTGTAAAATGATAGGGATATAAACTTTGATCCTTCAGAGTTCTGTGAACTGATGATGCCGAAATATTACCCAGTTCGGTGGCAATAATTCTCGTACTTGTACTAGGATCACGTTCAACTCTATTTAATATTGCCTCTTCAACTTGTACAGTTCGGCGGTATCTTCTGCGTCCAGAGTCAGCTTTTAAAGGTTTTAAAGAACCAGTTTCTCAAATGTCTTACAATACGTGGGAAAATATTTTTATCAGGAATTCTTCTTTGCGGATAAGTTTCCTGATAAACTCGCACAGCTTGTCTAGCATTTTGATTTGTTTGTCCATAAATTAACAACATATCAGTCAAATCCGCTGAAGTGTACTTAATGAAAACCATCTTGAGAGGAGGAAATAATATTAATGAGCAGCTCAGTATCAACAAATAACTAAAAACGAAAATACTGCACCGTATCAAAATTTAAAGAATAGCACGAAAACTCTTTTGACGCCTACAAAGCACTTTAAAATTGTAGAATTTAGAGAACTGTCAAAAATTATAGTTTCATGGCACTTTACGATTACTGTTTTCATTACTCCAACGAATCGGTATTTTGCCCATTTTTATAAAATTAATCATATCTCCTAGGGGATACCCTAAACGAAAAAATACCAAGAGGCAGCTTTTGTGGCTTATGTAATAAGCTTCATAACTTATGTATCAAAATTGGAAAAAGACAGTGGCGCACATATTTTTTCCCCAAATGAATTTTTACAGTGACCCCGTACGCACGCCACTGACGAAGTTGTCAGCAGATTTTCACTTGAAAATATGCAATTTCATAATACACTTTCAAGTTCCAAGTTTTATTAAAATCAATCCAGTGGTTTTGAAATTATTTATAAAAAATTTAAAAAAAATTAAAATTCAATTCCCTGTATATTGGAAACTATGCGTTTCCGGCCCATGTGCACAGGAACTTTTTTTCTTATTTTTTTAGTAAGGAATTGCCCCACGAGCGATGGTGCATGTTTTCTGAAACAGCCTGTATATATATATATATATATATATATATATATATATATATATATATATATATATATACACATGCATCCAGTGGCCGTACATTCTCTTAATGTCGTCAGTGCATTTGGTCTCGCAGTGACACACCCAGCAATGATCTTTCCATTTTATTTTGATCCATTTAGCAGACGTAACAGTTAGGATTAAAGCTTCAGCTCCATAGGTCATAACCTGTAACACAAATTGATTAAAAACCTTTCGCTCTAAGCAAACTGTCAGATCACTCTTAAAGACATATTTGAATTTTCCGTAGTGATTCTTCTCTGTATTTCGCATGTTTGATCTTGAGATCTGTATCTCATGGGCCAGATATCAACAAGCTCCACTTCCTGACTGCTGATAATAAAATTTCTGCTGTGAACGTTGATGTCAAAACCGAGCTCAGCACATTCTCTCTGTAGTTCCTGCAGCATTATTTCAACGTCTTTTGGGTTTTCAGATAGTATAACTATATCATCTAGAAAGCGCAGGTTTGTCAAATACTGACCATCTACGTTTATGCCCAATCAAGTTTTTTGGGAGTAATTTTACTATCATGGTGGCATTCTTATAAATCTTAAGAATTAGTTTCGCGTAGCGATAGTCAACACCACGTTATTCTGTCGATTCTATCACTGCATCTAGCTCGACCGTGTCAAAGGCCTTCTGAAAGTCCACAAATGCAAAAAGAAGCCGTCTCTTGTATTCTATAGATTATTCAATTATTACAGTTTTAATGCTCTGTAGGTGATCATTGGTTCAGAATCCCGCCCGGAAACGAGCTTGTTCTATAGGTTGGTAGATTAGATTAGATTCATCGTGAGTGGCCTAAGAGTCTATGATCTTGAGCTATGCTTTACATGACAGATTGAGTGTACTAACAGGTATATAACCTCGTATGTAAATTTTCTGCCGTCTTTACTATATATAGCAAACAATTTCCATTTCAAATGAAATTTTTGCACATAATTTAATTAAATGAAGGAACGTAACTGCTGAAACACAGATCTAGCAGCTTGTTAATTATTTCATGCGATATTTTTCACTCTTAAAGCGCATTAGTAAGCCTACCAGAATGGTCAATTTTGAGATACCAAATTTTTTCAATCAAAAGCTTTTTTGTCTTTTAACCTATCGGCCCATTATTTTTTGAGTTATCGGTGTGATACACACATACACACACACACACATATATATATATATATATATATATATATATATATATATATATATATATATATATATATATGCTTCACGGTGAGTGGCCTATTAGACGTTTCTGGAGAACAACATCTATTTAAATTCTGAAAATTGGTATCCGCACGTTTTTGATACCGATCTTTTTAACTAAAATATTTTCAATTAGCCTGCGCTTCCGGTTATACCGGAAGTCGACACAAACTTTGTTTTTTAAAATGAAGCACCCTGTATATTATTAGCTTTTTGAATTACACGTTCAATTTAAGGGCCACCTGATGACAACATATTTGGGCTAGTTCGTACCATTTCCGATTTATTCGCCATTTTGTAGAAAAAAATACGATCGGAGCGCTTTAGAAAAATTCCGATATCTTTAAAGACAAGATAAAAACATGCGGTTTTAACTATCCCATAGAGCGTAAAAATTTCTACATACTGTTATAAACACAATACAATTTTAAGATAAGTGTTATTTATAACATACATTTGAATTTGAAAATGTTCAATCATAGATAATTTGTTTTTTTTTTAATAGAACAGTACCCATATGTTCCCAGCATCTGATTCAGCGTTAAATTTTGTATCTTTTTCATGTTCAAGTTAAAAATTATAATAAAGAAATATTGTTACTGTGTTTGAAAATTATGTATTTAAAATATTTTAAAAAAATTTAAAAAAATTTCTAAGGATAACAGTGATATTACCTTACACAATCTTATAAATCCTGACAGTATTATTACAACAAGAGTAACAAAACAACTCACACCTCCTAAACTAGTAACTGCTCAAAATGTTGTCCATTAACACTTAAACATTTTAATATTCGTGTCGTAATGCCGCTAGTGGTTGCTGACAGAATCTCATTCCTATCTAACTCTTCAAACGCCCTTCTTACTCTGATCTCTAATTATTCGCGTGAATTGACGGGCGTTTCATATACTTTGGTGTTTATCTTTCCCCAAACATGGAAATCAAGCGGGGTAATATCTGGACTTCTTGCGAGCGATATCCAGGGATAGCACTTTCCAATCCATCTATCTCCAAATAGATCGTCGAGTGTGTTAGATATTTCTCGTGTAGAGTGAGCAGGAGCTCCGTCATGTTGATACCATTAAGTTCTATATTCTGATAATGGTAAATTGTCTAAAAAGTCTGTAACTATTGTTCTTAATATTTACATGTAACGATTAGAAGTTAAGGTTCCATCATAAATATGATAATAAAAGTTATTACCTTTCAATAAACAAAACACATTGAAACTAAACTTTACTTGAAATCCCCTTTCCCCAATAGCGTGAGGGTTTTGATTTGCCCAAACATGACTGTTATGTCTGATAAAAATTCCTTCATGAGAAAATTTCGATTCCTCAGCCCATATATATATATTTTAAGTCATCATCTCCTTGAATATGAATTACCATCGTTTCACAAAACTGAACCCTTTTACTAGCATCTTCTGGATGCAGAGCTTGCACTAAAATAAACTGGTAGTTGTGAATTTTGTACTTCCACAAGATTCTTTCTACAGAGAAATAAGGAATACCTATGTCGTTCACTGCAGTGTAAATAGAGGCATGTGGATATGCTTCGAAATAAGCCAGGACAGTTATTTCGTTATCGTCATCTCTAGTCACTGGACTGGGATTCACTTTGGGTGCTTTAAAAGTAACAAATTCTAGGAAATTTAACTCAATCCTTCTAAACTTCTTTTCACTCATGGGTGGCAGATTAGGATTTAACTCATTAAACCTTCTACATGTTCTACTAATATTTCGGTTACATTCTCCATGTATGTAAAATAAATTTAAATAATCTGCATTGGAATAATTTTTCATGTTAACTGTGAACATTAGTACATTGACATTTATCGAATAATTTAGAATGACAAGTATGTAATATAAATTGTTCATCATGGCACACTTGCCTTAACGTTGACGTTCAAACACAGTATAAGGAAACGACTGTCCATTTTAGCTATAGGAAATACCCAATAAATGTCGGAAAGTTATCGAAAAAAGGAATCGGTTGGAACTACAAGTTACTGTGTGTCCCTTTTAAAATAAGACACTCATTGAAGGCAGAAGTAGTCAAAAGTTGGCGCCACCCGCTGACCATTAATATTTGTGTAATTAAAAAAGCTAATAATATACAGGGTGCTCCATTAAAAAAAAACAAGTAATTCTCCAGAGACGTCTAATAGGCCACTCACCGTGAAGCACCTTGTATATATATATATATATATATATATATATATATATATATATATATATATATATATATATATATATATATATATATATATATTAGCGCCCACTTGAAGAAGTTTTTTAAATTCAAAAGTCGCGATCCCGTCACGTCTACGAAAATTCACTAAAAAGACCCTCCCGACAACGAAAAATCACATGGGTCATTTTGTCGCAATTATTACTTGTGATCGCTGTCAATTTGTTCTCTAAGATTCGTCGATTAATACAGAAATGCTTCGATTTCCTTATATGTCCTAGAAGGCATGTAGATGGCGGCCACGAACGCATGGCCACACTGTCTTCATGTAGTCACTGTAGAATAAATTTAACCAGATAACAGAAATCAATGGAACGATTAGAAAGGGCCTTAATAATTTCCATTATTTAGAGAATAAATTATTGTAAAATAGCGCCAAATTGTGATATAAGAAATAAACAACGTTGTCATGAAAGTTGCCTGTGATTCCATTCGTTTTCAAATATTGTAGGTACACTTATCTTAGTTTGCGTAAAAATACCTATAAATTATGGCTCCTAGCATATAGAGCAGATCACTGCCTTTTAGAATGCAGATGATTTAGCGTAATCCGCAGATGCAAAACTTGACTGGAACTTCAACAGGATGATGCAAATTCAGTTCAGGCAAAATATCCATCGTTATTCATCAAGCACAAGAATTGCTACAAAGAACCATTTTTATAATTCGACTTTGAAACTTGTGCGCTGTAAACACTCCAGCAATACACCCAAAATAGGTAACCGAAATAATATAGGTGCCAACTATTTTAATATTATTTCATCGCAATTTGTTTTCGACTCTTTATTTAGATTGCAGCTATCGTTGCGGATTCTTACAAAGTTTTCTGTAAGTCCTGCTGGGTCAGATCGCAGCTTATCTCTCTCTCTCTCTCTCTCTCTCTCTCTCTCTCTCTCTCTCTCTCTCTTACTCTTGTAACTATAGTAGTCAATAAACTTGTTTTCAGTCCCATAAAATATATCACCATTCAATTGAACACTGAAATGTTGCAATAATAATTCAATAAAATCTTATTACAAACTCTTCATAATAAATGGGTCATATAAATCGATTCTAATATTCCTGATGGTCAATTTAATATACTTGCTTTACATTTTATTCAATACTTGAATAAATTTATTACCTGTAAACATAGACAGTCTTAATGCAGATATAGGGACTTCTCTGGCTTCAGAAGTGCTTGTTTTCTTCACTGCAACCGGTTTTGCCTTTTACAGTATCATCAGGTGAGGAGAAAATTGAAATTATTTATACGTATTCATGACAACTATAAATATAAAGAAAAATTTAAACAAAATGGAAAACCGACTTCACAAAAAAATATTTTAAAACAAAAAATGCACTAAAAAGTAAAAATAATTGCGTATTCTTCTGTCTACAACTTACAATCAACTTATTTTTTTCACTCAATGTACGATCTATGCATTTACCACGCAAAAATGTAGGTACTCACTTAAACTTAACCTCTAACTCAACACATACCTATGACTAGTGATGAAAAACAGTTATTTTCTGTTAACAGTTGAAGCCGTTAACGTTATTTAATAATAACCGTTGAAAATAACGGCTTCAGTTATTTTAAACTGGATAGTCGATCGATAGTATCCTACATTCCCAAAGCTGTGAGCGAGAGCAAGCACACTAGTATAAATGCATTGTATTTTTACCCCGTTATTTCACGTAGTGTATAAATCTCAAATTTTGTCGATATGAAAAGGAAACAAAGGGTTAAGAAATTATAATAAGCGTGTCGTAAAACTTTTGCCACTCTGAAGTGAAACTTTTAGAAATCAGAAAGGAGTCTTCTATAAGAATTTACTTAGATGTTTTAGGAATTATAAACTAGTCATTTCTCACAAATTTATTTTAACAGGGTCTTTACGTAAATGTCAATGCCACAGCAAGAATCAATAAATATCATTATTTATCACGTCTTGGGACGTTAGACGTTAGAACTTTTATTGCTACACAGGGAGTGATTCTAAGAACTCCATAACATAACGCAGCTAATAAAATTTCGGTAAAGAAACAGTATAAAAAATTGAGTTTGAGTTTTAAAAAAAATTGGAAGATATATAGTATTAATTGTTTATTTACTTATTTTAATATTCGTTGTTTTAAAATTAGTTTCAAAAATTTCAAAGGGCTGTAACTTGGAGGAGAAGGGGTTTCAAGAAAAACTTAATAAAAAGACACCCCTTATTTTTCGCCAAAGAATGACCCTGTAAAATTTTTCGCATCAATTTGGAAACACCCTGTATATATATATATATATATATATATATATATATATATATATATATATATATATATATATATATATATATATATAGGTATATATATATATATATATATTCATTTAATTTTTTATATTGAAATGTATATAGATATATATTAAAAAATGTTGTATCATTATATTTTTTTAATCAATTTGATAACTATTATCAGACAAACGAAAATGACGTGTTAACTGTTTTCTTAGGTAATGTATATAAATTTAAATAAATAAGTACTTTAATTTCACGTGAAATAACCCTATTTTGCGTTGTCTATAGTGAAAGTAATAACACGTTTTTACAGAAATTCATCTTTTCACCCAACATTTTTTATTACTAAATATTTGGCTTTACATACTAGTGGGAAACTCAACTGTTTCAAAAATAACAGCTTCTCAGTTTAACAGAATAACTCTGTGTAGTAGTGTCCGTATGTCGTAACCCCATCAACAACCGGTTAAAGTTAAAATTAAAATTAAACCGTTTAATTGTACCGAAAATCCTACGTTCCTAAAGCTGTTAGCGAGAGCGAGCACACAGTATATACAAAGTGTTTACCATTCCCAATCTCAAAATCTCAAGGCTATTCATCCCGTTAAATAGTTAAATAAACAGTTGCCGATGAAAACCGATGTTTATTTATCGAAGCCGGACTAGTTGCAGTAGAACTGAAACAGACACGACTCCGAAATCTAGTTTAGTGTAAAAAGCGTTATTTTTTAAGCTGCTATTTTTATAAATCCATAACTGGTGGTTACCGTTACAGCTCGGTAACCGTTTAAAAATAGCTGACAGTTAAATAACGACCCATCACTACCTATGACTAACAAACAATTATCAAAACATTTATTTAGAGTTCACCTAAGCAGAAAGTTTTAAATATATGTGTAGACTGCTTAAAAGACAATCAAATTATTAGGATCATATAATGTAAAATTATTGTTATTTTTGGAGTCGGTGTCAGCCAAGATGGGTTTGTAACTACTTAAACGTGAAATGTCTTACTATATAACAATTGGCATACACACTTTACACACATAGACGCAGCACGCGGCGCCGGTGGGTCGATTGCGCGCGCGCGCCCGGAAGAATGGTTGGAGGGGTATAGCCGAGTGAGCGAGGCAAACGCGTACGCCGGCCATACGCCAGTCAGTCAAGAGAAAGAAGCTAGGGGTTACTTGATTATAAACCGATTGCGATTCATTTTCATTCTACACCGTCTTTCTTAAGATAATTCTTTATGTTTATTATTATAGCTACATTTTCGTATCAATGTTGCTTGATATTGTCGTATTAAATTTCATTTGTAAATAGGTTGAATTAGGTAATGGTACTTTGTCTTGAGAGAGGTATTGTCACAGCATAATATCTTATTTAAGTTCATTTGTAAATAGGTTTAATTAGGTGTGTGTGTGTGTGTGTGTGTGTGTGTGTGTGTTTTGTTGCAATAAAATTCTTTTGTAAAAAGGCTTAATTAGGTATTGGTATATTGTCGTTTCAAGGTCCCAGGATATTGTCACAGTATATTGTATAAAATTTCATTTGTAAAATAGATTTCATAAGGTATTCTCGTATTATTAATGTAAGGTATATTGTCGTATTTCCTTGGCTGACACCGACTCCAAAAATAACAATAATTTTACATTATATGATCCTAATAATTTGATTGTCTTTTAAGCAGTCTACACAGATCTGAGGTAACACACATAAAAAAAAACATACAGGCGAATTGAGAACCACCTCCTTTTTTTGAAGTCGGTTAAAAAATCCGTTGCAACGTTAGAGTATTTTGATAAAAAAAATTCTTTAAAATTAAAATCAAAATGACAGATGACGTATTTAAGATCTCTATGTGATATATGTCAAATATTTAACATGCATGCAAATAAGGTCAACTTATAACAATACTAGCCATAACAAATATTATCGTTGTAAAATAACCAATTAACAATAACAGCAATAGAAGCAGGTTATATACACATAATATATAAGAGTGCACTTGTTCCACGTAGGTATACGTTCACACCATGTACACTGGAGATTATTCGTCACATTATTTATCGAAAAAGTCTGCACGCAGCAAGTGCGTTATGGTAGCATTTTCATGAAAATATTTTTAATGCCAAACATGTCTTTTTTTAAAGAAAGCAGGCATGAAATTTGGTTACTAGTATAACCTATATAGTAGAAACAATGTACCATATTTCATCAAAATGACTTTATTATTTGAAAATGTACAAAAATTTGCGAAAATAAACTTAAAATGTTCCCGAAAAAACTAGTTTCGGGCCAACGAACGTTAGGTGAATATCAAATTGAGCTATTAAATTTTGAAAATTTAATGATAATTCTGTACCATAACGCACTTGCTGCGTCCAGTAAAAATTGAAATCGGTTGCAGAAAAGAACAAGCACTTGTGAAGCCACGGGAAATATCTACGGCTGTATTAAGTATGGAACGGTTTCACTAAGTTAGCTGGGCAATAACATGCAACCAGATGTGCTATTCAAATTGAATTGAGTCTTAAAAGTTTTCATCTCGTTAATTGTTAAAATTGATAAAATATAAAACAGGCATTAATAGAAAATAAGTTTTTAAATTGTGATATTTTGTGGTTTCATTCCTATCAAGGTACATAATTTTAAGAAAAACTCTACAGAACATTTAGGTAAAAGGGTAAAGGTAAGAATTTTCAATCGATCCCACTACATCTCTGCAGAATAGAGTCTACATAAAGCCGTGGATAAATTGAGAAGAAAGTAAATTAGATTAAAAAAAATGTAAACTTATTCAATTTAATATTATAAATATAAATCTTTTTAATATTGGTTAAAATTCTTAAAATTAACAAAAATTTTACTTACATATATACATATAGGTGTTCTAGAAGTGTCAGAATTTGAGTTACGAATTAAATAAAATAATAAAGTGAACACTATAATCAATAAATAAATAGATTTAAGGGCGCCCAACTATATAAAATTTGAGATTTACAAATATAGAACATAATATCCATTACAATATCAAGTATACAAATATAGGAGTAATGCATCTAAAACTTTACAAAACATACATACAATTTAACAAAATATACTCAAACTACACTTAATACATAAAATTACTTAAACATTTAAACGAATTAAAAACAAAGTACATTATTAAAACATAATGATTATACGCCCAAACATAACCTATACTTATAACTTCATAAATATACATCAATAAATAATACACAAAAATATACATAAACGTGGGCATATAAATCATAATATATATATATATATATATATATATATATATATATATATATATATATATATATATATATATATATATATATAAGATTGGTTGCAAAAAATAACAAGCACGTGTGAAGCTACGGGAAAAGTCTTCGGCTGTATTAAGTATGGAACGGTATCACTAAGTTAGGGCAATAACAAACAACCAGATGTGTTATTCAAATTGAATTAAGTCTTTAAAGTTTTCATCTCGTCCTAGTTGAATTTTTCATACAAAAACTCGCTAAAAAATTCATCGGAACTACACAATCTGATCAGATATCGGTAAAATGAAATAAGACAAAAAAAACCAAGTGGTCATTAATTGAGATTAGAACGTCTGTTTTAAGAGTCCATTATTGAATCCACACTGCTTTCTCCACCTCTCGGCCATTGTCGATATGACAGATGTATGTATTAACAGGTATATACTATAGTATATTAATTTTCTAACATCTTGATTATTTACGCATCCTACAGTTTTCGTGTAAAATTGTTTCTTTCTCATATTTTAACGAAATGAAGGAAAATGACGGCTGAGACAGATCTGGGAGCTTGTTAGTCATTTCGAGCCGTGTTTTTAACTCCCAAAGCGCTAATGCGTACTAATGTACGACTACCAGAATTATCAATTTGACGTTGTTTTTTTTTAATCAGAGGCTTCTACTTTCTTGGTCGTTTGACCTAAAAATCTGAATTTTGTACGAAGGATTCTGTTTATGATAGAAACCAGCGTATAAAATTTGCTTACCTTTTCATTTTCGGAGATATTAATTTTTTTCTAAAGAAAACCCAAAATTTTCCCGAAAAACCTTGTCAGATTTTTCTGGTTAACAAATTTATCCAAGCCATTTACAAAAGGAAGGTACTCACCAAATTTGATCAAAATGGGCTCATTATTTTTTGAGTTATTGGTCCGTCTGGATTTATATATATATATATATATATATATATATATATATATATATATATATATATATATATATATATATATATATACATATATATGTTCGGAAAGGTTTCAGCGGTCTTTAATGTAAGACATACTTGGTTCTCAGGTTGAACCGCGTCCAGAATTTATTAAAACTCGACATTTCGGCTCCTGTTTTGGAGCCATCTTCAAGAGGTAAATGAAATATGTAAGGACACTCTCAGGCCTCAATCTGCCTACTATTTAGAGCGGTGGACAAAGGTGGATTGGGTTGTTGTAGCTCGATTACGGGGCCTCAGTCAGCCTACTCCCCAAATTTCGCCGGAAATCGTGTCTAAGGTCTCAGTGTGTTTAACCCTAGGCATCAGAGATCTAGCAGTTCGTTGCAACTCATGTGTTGTATGTATCGTTCGAGAAAATTTAAGATAATCTTTTGTTGAAAGAAAACCTAAAACTCTTCCGGAAAACCTACCCCGGCTTTCCTGGCTATAGAACCTGTCGAATCCACTTGTAAAAGGGAGATACCTGCCAAATTTTATTAAAATCAGCCCATTATTTTTTGAGTTATCGATGTAATACACACACACACACACACACACACACACACACACACACACACACACACACACATACATATATATATATATATATATATATATATATATATATATATATATATATATATATATATATATATAACGTTTTGGAACAATATTAGTTCGGCTAGGCTGGCTAACGTCAAGAATTCTTTCAGAAGGTAGTCAAGGGGTTCAGTCTCGTTGTCTATCGGTATTTGGTTCCTTACAACTTGTGTCAGGAGATAACTGTCTCCAAAATTCATTCAGAACATGTACAGCAGGTCAATTCCACGCTCATTCACTTCACTCGTCCAAAGATTCAGTAGATCCATATTCACAGAGAGCTTAGAGCAGCTTACTCAAGAAAGGAGGCGATCGATTTGCGGCTGAAGATAGTGCATGATGTGCATGATGTACTTACAGATTCCCCTGAAGATGACCATTTGAAAAGATCGAAACGCGTCGGGACAAGGAATAAAACATTTGTTTGGAAAAAGAAGCTTTTTTATTCAACTCGCTCAAAGATGTCAACCCCAAACATTTTGACGTTTAAGAACAATATTAGTTCGGCTAGGCTGGCTAACGTCAAGAATTCTTACAGAAGGTAGTCAAGGGGTTCAGTCTCGTTGTCTATCAGGACATAGTTCCTTACAACTTGTGTCAGGAGAGAACTGTCTCCAAAATTCATTCAGAAGATGTACAGCAGGCCAATTCCACACTCATTCGCTTCACTCGTCCAAAGATTCAGTAGATCCATATTAAAAATAGAGCTTAGAACAGCTTACTCAAGAAAGGAGGTGATCGATTTGCGGCTGAAGATAGTGCATGATGTACTTGCAGATTCCCCCGAAGATGGCCAGTTGAAAAGGTCGAAACGCGTAGGAACAAGGAATAAAATATTTGTTTGGAAAGAAAAAGCCTTTTTATTCAACTCACTCCAAGATGTGTATGTCCAAGTACAAAATATTTTCTCTGTGTCTAGTGTTTAAACATCTACAAGTTTGATTGATGTAGACTTATAATTGCATAAGCTAATTTATAAATTCCCGCTTTTGTGAAGAAACACGACTTCTCTTTCGCGTAAAATAGTAAATCTCGCGTCGTGTTGTAAAATTTGAAAGCTACTTTTGTAATTGTAAAATGATTTAAAATTTTTGAAATGTTTTCTGAAATGTTTCCAAAATAAGCCTTCAAAACATGTTTCCTATCCTTCTTGTTTCTAATATTTGGTAAATTGAATTAACTGCTAGTTTGTATTATTTTCTTTTTATCATCTTATTTTAACAGAGTAACCATTAATAAGTGCTATTTGCTCGATTAATAAAAGGTCTTTGTCAAAGTTGGCTCAGGTAATATGTAGGTAATAAACATCTACAATTTTCGGCAACATGGGAAACAAAAATATGTGGATTCTAAAGACGTTTAATATAAAAAATGACAAACACCAAATTAATCAAAATAAATTTATCCATTTAGAATAAAATATTAGAAAACTATTTATTCTTACAAAGCTGATAAACGAAACGCAACAATAGCTATAAATAGGGACCCACAACGTTAAAATTAATGTTTTATTACCAGAGAAGATTTGACACAAATTAGCAGAGATCCAACCAATTACTTTCAGAATGAGCTTAAAATTGAGCTCAAAAGTGAGGAAAGAAATATCTCTGATATAAAAGTGGCAACCACCAGATATGAATGGGCACATAAAATTCATAGACATAACATTCCTGTTAGATCAGTAGTTAGTTAGCTTAATACCCGTATTCTAAGATAGCCAGCAATTACGTTTTAAAATATTTAATTAAACATTTTTATAAACTAAGAATGACCATCATAGAAACCCTGTTGATGACCAGTGATTAAAGTTTTTATCACAGAAAAGAGTTATTTGCTTACAAACATCTCAGAAAGTTAACTCAATACACACAACAGAAACAGGACGGTAACGATAACGTTTCTCTTCCCGGGCTTAAAAATGGGAATAACTGTAGCAGGCATCTCTACCGAAGGATACCCGCTCTCAATTAAATGTTCGTTACATCAAATATGAAGAGGCATAACAAAAGGACATAATAATAATTTGTTTTTGTCCAACTTAATTTTGTTCAAATTTATTTGACGATTGTAAATAAGCAATTTAACAAAGCTAAAAATAAATGAAAACAGTGGATTTCAATATTTTTCTGGTAGCTTCTTCTGCATTACAACATAAATTATGTAAACTGTTATTACAACTATAACAGTAAAAGTTTAGGTGTACGATTAGCACTCAATTAGGCAACATTCATCTTTATTTACTAGGTATGACTCGAAGGACCAAATTATTCCCGGTTCTCTTTCATTTTATTATCAAAGACATAAAGACCGGCCCTTAGAATCAGAAAGTAATGTCATGTTAACGCACTGTTGCCATGGTTGGAGACGTTCCCGTTTTCACGTTGTTTGTGTATATGTGTGTGTAGAAGAAGAGAGAAGGCGCTCTACTTACTAACTGTTGTACGCGACCATTCCCAAAGGAATACATAAAATTACCATACATACGATTGGGCGCGACAACAATGATCAACTAATATATGTTTCACATAAAGCTCTGCGATTTTTGGCTGGATTTTTATACACATCGACCAGGCTGCCATAATTAACTAGTGTCGTCTTTTTATGATTGAAATTTATTACAGGCGTTATGCGCCGTTTTAAGCTCTTAGAAAAATTCAAATGTCTTCTACATACATGACAGTTCAGTACATAACTAACAGTTGTATACGCTTTGAGGATCGACTAACATATTTTAAAAGGCACTTTAAATTCAAAAATTATTGTTACAGGGCGTTCGACAATCTGCTCCCAGAGTTTTTATGTCTTGCGCCAGTGTAGCTTCAAGTTTTTTACTTCCATATCGTTTTAAACGTATGGCACCATGGTAACGGTAACTGAAAATCCAAAAACTTTGTTCAGCTTAAACGTCGTATCTCCAAACATATAAAAAATCTGAGCGCAGCAACCGCGTTACGGTAGCGAATTTTCATAAAAATGTTTAATTTGCAAACATGTCTTTTTTTAATGAATGGCGTTAAATTTGGTTAAGAGTATAAGATATAGTATGTAGTCCATTATCTTTTTGGGAGCTATTATACCTATACGCTGCGGTATTAGAGTCACCACTCCAAGGTATTTTAGCCTTTTGGGGAACTGGGCCATGCCGTCGCCTAGCAAATGTTCTATTGTTTCTGCTGCTTCAGTGTAGTATCTGCAGTTTCCACTGTCCATCTTACCCATCTGCATAAGGTGATATCTTACTGAAAAATGTCCCGTGAAAAATTCTGTGATTTTTCTCACGTCGTTCCTGTTTAGTTCAAGAAACAGCTTAGACCTCTCTTTTCAAGGTAAAAAAGAACAGAACAAGGCTATACTCCAGACTGAATTTATTTAGTAAAAGCCCTACGCGTTTCGGCCCATATCTCAGGCCATCTTCAGGGGCTTCCTGAAACATTACAAAAGTGGCTGTGTCAAAAACAAAGTTACTGGTAGGTCGGCAAGTATCACACGACAGAAGAAGTTACAAGATTGTAAACAGTCTTACAAGCAAAGTCCAAATAGAAACTACAGTCAACGCTAGCATGCTCTATAACAGTTACATTTATAAAATCAAAGCTAAAAGTTAAAAGTTGAGAAGTTAAAAACATCAAAATGTCTAAAGCCTGGTCGAGGCAAATAACAATGCAAAAGCAGTAAAAACAGCAACAAACGTGTAGAAACCCGAGTGAATTAAGTTTAAAAGTGCACTGACACACCACAATCTAAGGTCTTTAAACAAATAGATAAAGAAGCTGCCAAGGCAGGCTGCAAAATCGGAGCAGGACTTTAAGAGAAAACGCTGAGTTCAACCTATGCCTACCCTACCTATGATACCCTGCACTATATGGGCGAAGGCAGAATTCTGCATAACAATTTTTGATATATGCCAAAAACGCAAAACGTTGCAAAAAAAACTGAAATAACTGTAAAACGGTGAACGGTTTCAACGTTTTTTTTCCTACAAACATGCATCATAAATCGATGAATAACTTATACAATTTTTTTCGTTACTTGTATAATAACAGATATATTAAACCTTGCGCCGTCCTATATATATATATATATATATATATATATATATATATATATATATATATATATATATATATATATATATATATATATATAACCTGAAACTGACCCTGGTTATAGGTTCCAGGGGCCCAGTTCACGCTAATTTAAAGTAATCTATTTGAAATTCAAGTTGAGATCTTTCTGAACCCTAAAGCCTGCATAATTAGGAAGGTAGTCTCCGACTCAGATAGATGGACTGAGGAGGCCATGGGGAAGCATTGGAGTTCGGTCAGTAACTGTCGACAAGCGACTTTGTGGAGCTGCTGAATGGAAACGAGAGTGTCCGCCTTCTTGGTAGGAGTCGTACTGAACTTCACCTTATCATCGGCGCCCTAACAAACCACTGTAATCTTAGAAGACATATTACATTGGTGTCGAGAGGGACCCCCATTTGTCAGGAGTGCGGTGAGCCTGACGAAACGTCCTACCGCTTTCTGTGTAAGTGTGACGCTTTTAGAAGTCTTCAAACAGAAATGTTTCGAGAACTTCACGGAGGAATCAGGTAAATTCCGTTCCATGGAAGACTATCATAACCGTCAGTTTGAGGTCGATGAGGTTTGGTGACGAAACCGCGGAGGTATAGGGCATGGTTGCTCGATGCCGGGGTTGGCAGGTGAGTGCCTTCCTTTTGCAAATGGCTTGGAGAAGTTCGTAAGCCAGGAAACTCAGCCCAGGCTTTCCCGGAAAATGTTGTGTTTCCTTTCGGAAAAAAATTATGTCTCCGGAAATAACAAAGTAAGGGCAAGAGTACGCGGGTTCGTATTATAAATAGTGAACCACGTACCAACATTTAGGTCTGTAAGTTTAAAGACAAAAAAGTTATGGGCAATTAAAGAAAAATGGGGTTTTCCTCAAAACGTCAAAGTCGCGATTTGAAACGTCAAAATTAACATTTCGGTAAAGAACAAACAAATATGAATTATGTAAAGAAAATGTCGCAAGAAGAGTGTTCTGCAAATCCTTTAGTTTCAGCTTCAACCGTCATTGTCCTTCATTTTACTAAAATATTTCCAGAAATTTTATTTGAAGTAGACCCTTTCTCTGGTGCTTTGGCCGGGATTTTGGTCATGTTTATGGTTCAACGGTCTATAATTTTTAGTTAATTTTTAAAATTCGTTAATGGGGAGAACGCGACTTTTGAATTTTAAAAAGATTTCTGTCAAATGAGCGCAAACTAGGCTCCCTGTAATCCATAGCCGGGTTTAGTTTCAGTTTTTATCTGTTTACATATATACAGGATGACGCATTTCTACGGTAAAGCTCAATATAATTGTTATTATACAAGATACGAGAAAAAGTTGTATGCATTCATTATCATATATTGACAATCACAGGTGACCCATAAGTCGTTGATGATACCTCCAAATTTTTTTTCTATCACCCTCATATTATTGCATTTTTGCATTTTTATCGAAATATGATGCATGTTTGTAGGAAAAAAGCGAGACGCAGTAAGTGCGTTTTGGTAGCGAATTTTTATTGACTGCCTCAAATTTCAAAAACTCTATTTGCTATTAACCCAAGGTTTGTTGTCTAGGAAACTTGTTTTCTCGGAAACATTTAAAGTTTATTTTCGGTTTTTTTTACATTTTCAAACAATCAGTTATTTTGATAAAATATGGTACATTGTTTCTAATATATTGGTTATACCAGTAACCAGAATAATGCCTGTTTGCATTAGAGACACATATTTGCTATTCAAAATATTTTTATTAAAATTCACTTCCATAACGCACTTTCTACGTCTAGACTTTTATTACCATATCAGCAAACATTTGTTTTGCCAGAAAACCCTTAAAAAACTTAATAACACACCAAAACTTTTTTCATCAAGATCTTTTTTTTTTGACATGCCGTTTAAAAAAAAATTGCACTTTTGTCACTATTCAAGTTTTGGATGTTTGTTTTCAAAACATTATAGTTATTACTATAACAACTCCATTCCCTTTGGCTTGCTGAAAAGTTTCGAAGATAACTAAATGCCAAGACATCTCGGAGTTAGAGGACTACTTAACTTGGAGTGGTTACACGGAAAAGAGATCCTTGAGATCAGCTGCAAGATCCTTAGATGCTTGGATCCCCTTCTGCGAATTCTCAAGATTCACGAAGTCTCAGGAACAGGAGCATCCCGTTCAAGGCAGCAGGCGAATCAGCAGGTGAACTTGGACTATGCTTCGACCACAGGTCGGGAAGAAGGTGAGGTAATCGCCCTTTGCTGACTCAGCTTGACATTCCAACTTTAAGAGCTAAAATTAGAGATGCCCTACAGAAGCATCTGTTGGCGCAGCATGTTGATAAACCTTTACACGGGCCGTTTCTCCGGCATATAGAAGAACACGGCTTGTCAACGAAGGTGGCATTCTCTCTTTTTTTTTAATCAGCGAGGCGTAGGTCAGAGACTGAAAAGTTGATCGTAGCCTGCCAAGATGGTGTGATGGATACCTTGGTCTACCGCAAGCGCGTAATACAGGTGGATGTAGCACATGACAGCTGTGGAATCTGTCACCCATCGCCGGAGACTTTTATGCATCTCTTGAGTGCATATCCGTACGTGTATCGACATAATGCAGCCCTTCGAGTGTTGTTTTTTTATATTTTAACAACACACTACGAGGGCTTACAGCCTAAATACTATCTTACCGTGGGTGTCGACAAGGAGGAAAGAGACAACTTGTTAATTCTGGACTTGAAGCTTTGGAGGTTCGGAGGAGAAGGGAAAACATGTGCCGGCAAGGAATTCCACAACTTGGAAGTCATCGGGACAAAAGAGTGGGCATAACAAGATGTTCTATATCTGGTGACCTGGACAGTAAAAGGGTGCATTCGCTCTATTACCCTGGTAGATCTGTTTGGGGCAGCAGGTGAAGGAACCATGGAAGAAAGCGCCTCTGAGTAGTGCCCGTGCAAATATCTATAAAAGAGAGAGAGGTCACCAACGGCACGTCGGTGGGCAAGGGATGACAGCCTTTGAGTGAAAGTAGGGTCACCGATGAGATGTATAGCTCTCTTCTGAATGGACTCCAGGATAGCGAGTGTAGAAGCGGCAGCGGAACCCCAGATGTGGCAGTAGTATTCGAGGTTTCGCCTTATTTGTGAAGTATATAAGGTATATAGATTAGCTTGTGAAAAGTATTTGTGAGTTCGTAAGAGGAAACCTAATTTCTTAACAGCCACTTCTGCAATTGATGTGACATGTTGGTGCCAATTGAGATTTCTATCCACAGAATTTCCAACAAGTGAAAAGGACTCATTACTTTGAATAACTTGGTTGTTCATTGTGATGGGTCTAGGGCTGGTGTATCTTTTATAAGAAACAAAGCAAGACTGTGATTTGGTGGGGTTGAATTGTACAAGATTTCTACTTCCCCAGTCTAATATTTTTTGGAGATCCACGGAGACAGAACCCTCCATGAGTCTGCGATCCTCATCAAATTGGGCTAAAGAGACATGCTTAGAATATTATATATTTCAGTGGAGGGTGCTGTCGTCCGCGTAACTGTGAACTGGGTTGGATGTCCTAGAGAGGAGGTCATTGATGTGGCGAAGAAACAAAGTATGACTATCTTCGACATTGTTATCGGATATCCGAAACACCAGTCCTGGCTTATTAACCAGGGGATATTGACTCCTTGGTGTAGAACGAGAAATGCCGTATATACTGGAATTTATCAGTCTCCACTGTCAAGCCTGTTTGTCATAGAGTTCTCGGCTCCAGCTGAGAGGAACGTTCGAATAAAGGAGGCAGAAAACGAACCAAGTTAGAGGCCGCATGTTCGAGCTTAGACAGCTTTATCCACGACATAACATATGACTATTCGATCTAATTATTGGCTGTTTAGGGCGTAAATCGAATTGGCTGCTGCGGAAACTCGGGATAATCCCTGCATGCCACCCCGCTCCATATTGGCTAAATTGCACGATGCAAAAATCTGTCGTCCTTGGGTCTTTAAGTCTCCTCCGTTTTCTGAACTGGGATTAATTCTTTCCGGCCCCGTGCTCTCTTACCACCGCTGGAGCGGGCCAAGGGTGCGGGCGATATGAAGTTGGGTGGTTATCACAGTGTGTCGGAGCCTCGGACGGTTGCCGAACATATTCAAAATAAATACCTTGTTCGTTATTGAAATTTTACACTGTGTTATACAAATAAGGCAAATATTTGTGCTAGTTTTTAAACACAATTTCAACAGCATAATCTTCTAAACACCTGACTGCAAAATTATTTTCGACCAATTAATTTAGACAAATATACTTATACTTCCTCCATTTGAAAGTTCCGTAAACAGGTTTTGAAAGTAAATAAATTGTAAAATTATTTACCCCACTAAAAACAAGAGACAAAATGGCTTTAGTGAATACTTACATGTATGTTTGTATATTTACACTGAATATCGTGTCTCGTTATCCCGTAATCCTAAAACCATTTGTAGCTGTGCAAATCGCATGTAGTAGCACGCATAATCTGACATACAATACGTTTTATAACAATATTATATTGCCAAGGGTGGCTTCCTTCTCTTGTTTATTTTAAATTGAATTTGCTTACATGTATTTGTAAAATGGTACAAATGTAGGTATTCACTTTTTGTATGTCTCTCTGCAAGGCCAGTGGTTTATTGGAATTTAACAGTCAACTTTGAAATGTTTCTAATGTACACATTTTTAACAAGTTGCATTCTTATACACTACTCAACACTCAAGCGCCAAAATTTTGCTGTCTTGAAATATGACGGAATAAGACCCAAGCTACAAGATGGTGTTTGAATTTTCTGTTTATATTTTTTACAGGATAATTACAAAACAAGCTTTTTCTGTATGATCAGTATACACGCGGCGCAGCATGTCATCCAAATCCTAATCGTTTCAAAAATTTCATTTGACAGCAGTATTAGCTGGAAATCAAGTTGCTTATGAAATAATCAGTAATTTACTTCACTTAAAATTATTACTTCCACATCCTCAATACGTGTGGAAGTATAGCGTCAACGACAAAAATTTCAAAAATTGGTTTTTCGCTTAGACGTGGTAGAAAGTAATAAAATATAAAAAGTTCAGGACGCAGAAAGTGCGTTATGGTAGTGAATTTTCATTAAATGCTTAAAATGTGGATAATTCAATTTTTTATAAACTTAGAAAGTTGAATTTTGGTACGTAATAAGGCCTTTCCCAAGGAAACATATCCGCCAAATTTTATTAAAATAGCTTTGTAATTTTCGGAGAAAAAAATTTTTTTCGAAAGAAAACTCCAATTTTCCTGGCTACGAACTCATCCAAGTCATTAATAAAATAAAGGGAATTGCCATCTACGACAACAGAAATGCTCCGGTTGTAAAGGAAATTTGCTGTCCAGGTACAGAGTTTTGGTGGTAGGCCATGGGCCGAAAGTTTATTAAGCTGCGCTGCGTGCCAGACCTGGTTGAATGCTTTGGATATGTCTAGAGCGACAATCTGGGATTCAGCGTGTAGTTCCATAGACTTGTTGCAAGAATGGGTGACAAAGTAAAGGAGGTCGGCAGTTGATCTGCGCTGACGGAATTCATACTGCCTGTCGTTGATTAGACTGTATTTTTCAAGAAACTTTTGTAATTCGGTGTTTATATACTTTTCCATCACTTTAGAGACGACTGAAAGGATAGTTGCTAGGAAGCGCTCTCGATCATTTCTTGGGGACGGGTTGTACTCGAGCAGTTTTCCAGTTACTATGGAATATGCCTCTAAGATGTCTGAAACAGACGAGTCAGGACAGGAGCAAGTTCTGGTGCGCATTTTTCGAGAACAATGGCTAGGATCTCGTCAAGACCAGAGGCTTTCCTGGTATTAAGAGAATAGAGCATCTTTCGTATCTTTTTAGTTTTGAAAATGATATCCGTCATTTTAAGTGCGACATTGGGGACTGTTGGTGGTTGAACATTTGGAGGTGGGTTGAGAGTAGAATTACCGGCGAACAACAAGACAAAAAGTTCAGCCTTGCCCAGGGCGGTAGAAACAATTTGAACCCCTGAAACAAGAGGTGGGAAAGTGCTCTTGCAGAAATTATTCCCGATAGATTTAGTAAGAGTCCAGAAGGGTTTCTGCCGTTGGAGCTTGAGATGACTTTTTTTTGATGTTGTTACCAAACGAGTTTTTTGTCTCAGAAAGAATGCGGACATAGTGGTTTCTTGCGTCTTTAAATGCTTGACGGTTTTCTTGACTGGGATTGTGTACAAGCGTTTTGTGAGCTTTGACCTTTTCAAGTCTGGCCTTGTCACATGATTTAGAGACCCAGGACTTTTGAGTGACTGAAGAGGTTTTCTGTGTACGTGGAATAAATAATTCCATGCCAGCTTGGATAATTTCGGTGACGTTTTGTGAGATGTCAGAGGGGTCAGGATGAGAGAAGCAGACAGACGCCCATGGAAAAAGTAATCTCGCATTTCGTCCCAGTTCGCGGAGCTGTAGTGCAAAACGATACGTGGGTGTGATGACTGTGTGACCTCGGGTTGCATTGCGCAGGAAGCGGTGACCATGCCGTGGTCTGAGCGACTAAGGTACTCAAAATATTAATATGAAATTTATATATATATATATATATATATATATATATATATATATATATATATATATATATATATATATATATATATATATATACATTGTTACTTCAACGGCAATTACGGCCAAAACCTGCGTACTTCAAACTTAAAGTTGTTCTAAAACTCGATATATTTCGGTATCTCTCGACACCATCTTCATGGAATACTGAAAAATGTTAAAAAATTACAAAACATTCTTAATAACACATAAAGTTTAGGACTTACAATACTGCCACTAGTCAAAATCTACCAAAGCATATTAAAGAAGAGACCAGGGCAAAAAAAATCGGAAGCCAGCAAGTGCGTTAAAATAGTGAATTTCATTCCATTGGAATCATAAAAATTGAACGGTATTAGTACGGCATCTTACTAAAAGTAGTACATTTAATTTAATCAGGCGTCAAAGATCGGGTTTAGACATCCTAATACACACCCATTTGAAGAATTTATCTCTTTCTATTATCATAAAAAATATGCAAACATTGTGTTCTGGCTTCTTTTGAGAAAAACACTTTGAATACCCAAAACTCTATTTTCTATGACGCTAGAAAATTAAAATTTGCTGAATCTCGGTACCTTTAAAATAAACTTGTATTACAAATTTCATTAAAGCTACAAAAGCTTTCCAGAAGAAAATGTAATTCATGTTTAGAAAAGGAATGCATCTGCCAAATTATAAACTATTTTTCCTTGTTAATCGCCTGGATGATTTTGTTTTAGTCAACCTAATCGAACCGGTTCTTCCAACAACAAAACATTTTTTTTAACAAATTCTATTAGTGAATTTTCTTCATAAAAATTTACTAATATTAACAATAAAAAATGTCTACTGAAATGGTTACTTTATCTAACTTGTGTTATTTTCTGTGAGCTTCATTTTATATAAGGATCCAATATGGTGAACTAAACCCTTATTTCTTCTGCGATTCATTTTAATAGTTTTTAAACTCAGTGAAAATAAACAAAATGTTCCTACCCCTGACTTCATAAAAGTCAAGAGGTCAATTCATTATTCGAATAATTTGCTTACTTGAAAAAATTATATTAATGTTAATATTCTTATTCTTTGATTTCAAATTTTGGAAGCTTATTATATAATTATTTACTATTTAACATCAAAACAGAACTGTCAAACCATGATAAATAAACAAAACACGTTATTATTCTTTGGTTTTCAATTTTAGAAGCATAATATACAAGCTGTTATATATATTTTAATGATAATCATTCATCTTCTGATGACGCTAGTTTGGTCGTTGAAACGATCGTCAGGTTTTTTTAAATATGTTGTGGTGATATGGGTTCTCCAACTGTGCTTATGAGTGCTCATCACAGGTTAAAATCTTCACTTAGTGAATCATTCACTACCTAGCCACAAAATATAACTGTGAAACCATAATAAATAACAAAACACACTATCCCATCTGGGATAAATGAACAAAGCACGTTATATTCTTTAGTTTACAATTTTAGAAGCGTTCATTTACTTAACCTAAAAACAGAACTGTCAAACCATAATAAAATGTCTGGACGCAGTAAATGCGTTATGGAAGTGAATTTTCATAAAAATATTTTTAATAGCAAATGCGAGCAGGCATCAATCTGATTACTGGTATAGCCTATGTAGTAGAAACAATGTACCATATTTTATCAAAATTACTTATTGTTAGAAAATAAAAGAAAAAATCCGAAAATAAACTTAAATGTTGGTTTCCTAGCCAACAAACCTTACGTTAATAGCAAATTGAGTTATTGAAATTTGAAGGAGTTAATGAAAATTCGCTACCAAAACGTACTTACTGCGTCCAGATTTTTTTCTTACAAACATGCATCATATTTCGATAAAAATGCAAAAATGCATTAACCAATTTGTTCTACGAAAATTAACTAAAAATTATAGACCGTTAACCCACAAACTTCACTAAACTTACAGCGTAAGCCTCAACTTAACTAAACCGACAGCCAAAGCATCCGAGAGAGGGTCTATTTGAAATGAATTTTCTGTAAATATTTTACTAAATGAAAGGCCATTGCGGTTGAAACTGAAACTTAAGGGTTCGCAGAACACTCTTCTTGCAATATTTTCTTTTCACAATCCGTATTGGTTTTACGTTCTTTGCCTAAACATTGCCAATTTTGACGTTCCAAATTGCGACTTTGACATTTTGAGGAAAACTCCAAATTTTTTTTAACTGCCCATAACTTTTTTGTCTTCAAACGCAGAGACCTACATTTTGGTACATGATTCACTCTTTATAACAAACACGTGTACCAAATCTGGTTGCCCTTACTTTGTTATTTCCGGAGATATAAATTTTTTATCCAAAGGAAACCCAAAATTTTCCGGGAAAGCCTGTGCTGATTTTCCTGGATAAGGGACTTATTCAAGCCACTTGCAAAAGGAAGGAGTTCAACAAATTTAATCACACAAATAAAAATTCAAACTGACCCCGGATATGTGTTCTAGGGGGGCTAATTAGCGCCCATTTTAGGATTATTTTTTTTTAATTCAAAAGTCAAGATCTCCTCATTTGTGATTTTTTTAAAGAAAATTCACTAATAAACAAAACACGATATAAAATCTAGTTTTGATTTCAAAGAGCTGATATAAAGCTTCCGTATTTTCCCATCTCACCTTCAGATTAGGATATTTTTAACATTTCTCCAATCCGCGCATCGGAATATACCCGCGGTCGTTAGGGTGGGATCGCCACAGTCGGGTGTAAATGTTCGTTGCACATTAGGATGTTGTGGCGATCCCGCCTTACGTGTGTTATGATGTATGCCTGTGGTATATATATATATATATATATATATATATATATATATATATATATATATATATATATATATATATATATATATATATATATATTAATCTACGCGCGGCAGGTGACTAGACTGTCTTTGTTTGGCATCATACTTTAACCACTTAAGTTATTTCAATTCATGTCTTTCAGATTTTATTTTTAAGTTGGGAAAAACTTAAAATTTGTGAACCAAATTACTTCAAATTCACAACAGATCTTTATTTACATCATTTCTAGCTACATGTAAAGTCTCTAGTTACTTTAATGCTTTAAAAAATACAGCGTATTCAAATATATTTTTGTATTTTTTTGGGAAAATATGTCTGTTATAGCTGATTTACGAACTCGTCCGCGATTGTAACGAAATGGAGACATATGCCAAGTTTCATTCAAATTAATTTAGTATTCGTTGAGTTATTGCTTGGATACATACGTATATATACATAAAAATTCAAACGGGCCCTGGATATGGGTAGTATTCTAAAATACCGTTTCGTTTCTGTGGAAACAAGTGTGTTTATGCTATCTGTCAAACATTATAAAACTCTGGACGCAGCAAGTGCGTTTGTACGCAGCAAGTGCGTAATAGTAGTAAATTTTCATAAAAATGTTTTTATTGCAAATGTGTGTGTTTTCTTTTTAAGAAAGCAGGCATCAATTTTGGTTACCAGTATAACCTATATTGTAAAAACAATGTGCCATGTTTCATAAAAATAACTTTGTGTGAAAATGTAAAAAAAATTCCAAAAGTAAACTTAAAGTGTTCTCGGAAAAACTCGTTTCTTAGCCAACCTTATAGGTTAAAAGCAAATTGGGCTATTCGAATATGAAGCATTTCATCAAAATTCGCTACCATAACGCACTTGCTGCATCCAGAATATCACGACATTACCTTGTCATGCAATTAATTCTCCTTTTTCAGTGTCGCCCTATATATATATATATATATATATATATATATATATATATATATATATATATATATATATATATATATATATATATATATATATATATATATATATATATATATATATATATATATATATATATATATATATATATATATATATATATATATATAGCTGAAGCGATATTATTTGTAAAAGAAGACAGTGTTCCTAGAGACTAAACTTAGTGGTTAAAGTTTACCACCTTTACCTTTAGACGTTTTCTAAGCAGCTCAGACACCATGATAATATTTTAAACGACTTGATACGATAAGCGGCTCTAACATTGAATAAAAATAAGGGTAATCATCTTATAGGCTTCTCCTGTCATCTATTCTCCAGTCCAGATCTTTCAGATTCTAATGTTACATGGTGTCACGCCAGCATGGTCAGCTGCTTGTCCCCCCGATTGCCAGCAGCACATAAATAAGAAAACTTTGGATCATGGTTGAGCTATTGCCCCTAACTGTACATATTTCTTTAAGCCCTTAGAACCCCATCCAGCAAAAGGGACAAATATTTCCTTTGCATTTCCTCTTCCGAAAGCTATCAATTATTTCTTTAGGTGTGGGGGAATTGTAGAAATGATGCTAAGCTGCTTGCCGCTGTGTTTGGAGCTTTCGAGAATCTTCTTGTAGTGACTAGGGTTATTTTTATATAAAATATAAATAAGTATAATAAAATAAAGCCATCGTCATTATCATCACAGTCTGAAGGCTAGGCCATAGATCTGGTCTCGTGTACCTTTGTCGATGTTTTTTCATAATTTTAACTGTTTTTGAAATAAGTGACCATGTAATCTTCGACCTGTTGGCTTTTTTGTCTGTGTCCAATGTGCTGCTTATTCATATGCGTGCCAGAAAAATGTCCAGTACGTTTTCACCTGGTGGTTTGATATCTTATCCAGCTTCGAATCTATTTAGCTGCTGGCCCCTGATGAAGCTCTTAACACAGGGACAAATATATAGAACTTTTTTTTTAGCAAAAACTTTTGTTTTTTACCCAGCTTCATTTTTCTATCTGCCCTTATTGAAGACTATGTTCTTTTGGTGTTTAACAGTAACTTCTCCTTGAATCTACTTATATGTATATATATATATATATATATATATATATATATATATATATATATATATATATATATATATATATATATATTGTTAGTTCTTAGGGCATTATATGGCTACGGCAGGTTGCCATTCGCAAATTTTTCTGTGATTTTAAAAAATATTTCCGGGATATATCTGTCTGGACAATACTTAGTGGGGTAATACGAACATATATAAATATTTCAGATCACCATGTATTTCAATACATAAATTAATCATTCTGGCAGGCACTGGATTACAAGAATTATTTGTTTTAATTTTATATATGTGCGCGCACACAAACAAACATTTGTCTTGGATTGAAAATCTTATTAATTTTGTTACTACTATTTTATGTACTTAATATAATTGGGATAAGACTGGGATATAATCTTCATGCCTTGAGGTCGATCAAGTCAACTTTAAAGACACACAAGAGGACCCTGGTAAGAATGGGAAGACATATGGAAAAACGATAGGACTCTAGATTCTATTTCCTTACATTTTTATTATTTTTAGGGGGTTTTAACACTTATATTATTTGATACTTTATTAACAGTTTTTACTCCCTTTAACCTCAGCACTCCCACAAAATCCTGTTCGTACATATAAACGTACACATTCATTCACGCACACATGTAGATAACGATACACTGGCTACTAGTAACAGGTTTCCAAATATAAAGATGTATCTTTAGATTTGTAATATGTAGTAAAATACTTCTATATATGTGTACATTTCTAGTTTCTAGTAAGTGAGAAAGATTAAAATGACTGGGAACTATCCTCATCTCAATTATTTTATCTAAAAAAGATTTAATTTTCAATTTTTTGTCAGACATGGTACAAGCTAGAAGCACATGTTTCGGCTCCCCAATCTCACCACACTCACAATTTGGATTATCTCTTTTATTTATTTTGTACAGATATTAAGATACTAAAACATGTCCGAATCTTAACCTACAAATGTTAGTTACTAGAGATCTACTTACAGATAATTTGGTAAATCATGATATTTATAATGGGTGGAAGTATTTGAATACTTGTACAGTAGTGACCTTTGTCGTCACTTTTATACTGGTGACTCCATTTTTTAATAGTAACTTTTTACACGAGATCAGAGTAAATGTCCGAGACTGGACAAGTATAACGTATTTCCTCACCTTCTAATGTAGCACACTTTGCCAGGTCAGGTCAGGTCAGGTCAGCCGCCTCGTTGTTGTCAATGCCACAGTGAGCTTTAATCCATACTAGAGATATTTGTGTACCTTTTGATGACAACTCCAATACAGCACAGATTATTTTGGAAAACAAGTGGTTGCACTTCGTTGTCGGTGAAATATTCTGTATTTTTTGTAGACAGCTCTTACTATCAGCAAATATGACCACTTCTTTTCTTGGTTGTTGTTTTATATACTTTGTGGCTTTAATTAGAGCTACGATTTCTGCAGAGTATGCTGATAGTTTACTGTCTAGTTTTATTAGATGTTTATGGTTATATTCTGGGATATAAAAGGCGCAACCAGTATTTCCGTTTTGTTTAGACGCAATTGTGCATACATGGAGTGCATCTGCAAATAATCCTGTTACATCTGAAGTAAACATATGTGGAGTAATCTGGCAAGTAACATATAGGAATATTTTTCACCAATAAAAAATCAATAATATACACAGGATCAGAGTAACTTTTAAAAATGCTTTCTTTAAAGGGAATAATCTCATCGTAGGCACCAACAATTAGCTGGCTTGGCTTTCGTACCCAGTAAGTAGAAGTAAGGTCTTGTATTAGTAGAAAAGTAGCATAGAGATGGGATCCAAAACATGAAGCCGGAAAAAATGTGCGAATGGTCTGACGACCGCAGCCATGAAAGAAGACAACACACACACACAACTTTATGCTAATGTCACTGTTTTTGGAAATGTCTTTTAGAACAAATTTTAGCGAAAGTTGTTCACGTCTAAGTTGGAGAGGTATCTCGCAACATTCTGCTAAAAGATTGGTGACACGCGTGCTCCTCAACGCCCCTATGCACAGTCTCAAAGATTTATTTTGTATTACTTGGAGTTTATTAGGGTGACTTTTTGCTGCGTTGCCATATATTATGTATCCATAATCTAGAATAGATCTCACAAAAGATTTGTAAAAAGTGATGTTGGGGTCTCCTCGCCAAGGCTTGTGACAAATATATCGCAGTAAATTGATTCTGTTTTTCGCACAATCATCTTGACTTGTTCACTCCATAGAAGTTTACGGTCGATGATCATCCCCAAATATTTTACTAATTTATGAATAACGTACACTTTATCATTGATGGTCATTGTCGTTGGTATTTATCGTTTTTTTGTAAATATGCATATTTGTGTTTTTTTTGTTACATATTGTAGACCCATTTTGTTGTGCCCAACGTTCTAATTTTGTCATATCTCGCTACAAGGCATTTTTCCCTTCTTCTATTTCACATAAAAATTTGTATAAGCAAATGTCATCTGCGTACTGGATAAGTTGTGTATTACCAAATTCCATGTCATACGTATAAATTAGGTAGAGTAATGGGCTAAGCACACTACCTTGGAGGAGACCCTGATTGCTAATCCTAGGTTTCCAGAGTTTGTGTGCTGTTTTCAAAAAGATCACCCTGTCTTCACAGAGTTTGATAATTTTCCTGGTAAAGCTTTTATTATATAGAATTTTAAGGTTAACGTTATCAAATGCGCCTTTAATGCCGACAAACATTGCTACTAGAGATTTCTTGTTCGTGAAAGATTTAAAAATATCCAGAGTAAGTATATATATATATATATATATATATATATATATATATATATATATATATATATATATATATATATATATATATATATATATATATATATATATATATATATATATACAGGGTGTCCTTCTAACAATGGGCCAAACCCATATATTCGGATAGAGCATCAAAAATTAAATAGACTTTCATCAATACGTTTTGTCCGATTGTTGCTTGTTTTCGATATGCAGTGTGTTAAAATTGACTTTGAAAAAAATTAAATCGCTCGTTTTTCTGCTAATTACTGGAATATTGATTTGTAACTTTGTAATAGGGGGTTATCAAGGATGCCGCTTCCAACCGTGATACCTATTTTGAGCTACATCATAGTTGGCGCCACCTACACTAAACCCGAATGTTTTACAGGGGCATAACTTTTTCGATGATCAACTTTCTGCAAATCTGTTCAGAAAAACTGAAAACTACTAATTTTTTGTACGAAAAAGGTATACTTAGTTGAAACTCATAAAGTGAGTGGTTACCGAGATATTGCGGTTTTAATAATGGTGTGCATTGAAAATCTCTCAAACCTGAAATTTTATTAACATTATTATTATCACTAAATTATAAGAAAAAATTGACAATTATCGAACAATTCACTTAATAAGATTCTCAAAATGGCCTCCGCCTACTTCAATACATTTTTCTAGTCTCAACCCAAAATTTTGTCTCACCTTAAAAAAAGTTTGATAATCGTTTTTCATTATATCACTGGATTCGATTATTCTAGCCCAAAGTTCATCTCTGGAGTTACAAATATTCTTGTATACTAATTCTTTCAAGTGACCCCAGAGGAAGAAATCTAGAGGATTGAGGTCGGGGCTACGTGCAGGCCAAGGAAAATCTCCACCTCGACCTATCCATCGGCGCGGATAATTTTGGTTCAGAAATTCTCTGACAGGAAGTCCATAATGGGCAGGTGCCCCGTCGTGAATGAACCATAATCTCCTGCGCACGTCTAGAGGGACATCTTCCAAGAGAATAGGAAGTTGATCTCTCAAGAAAATTGAATAATTCTCCACATTGAGCCTTGCAGGAAGTTCTATTGGTCCCAACAACACGTCGCCTAGTATGCCACACCAGACATTAATGGAGAACTCATGTTGAAAATGGTGTTCTCGCGTCAAATGAGGATTGCTGCTGTCATATGTGTGAGCATTTTTGAAATTGAAAACTCCTCTTCTTGTGAATGTCGCTTCGTCAGTGAATAGAATGTTGTTGAAGAAAAACGGATCGTCATTCTGATACCGACGAATGCGTTCACAAAAATCCAATCTAGATAGAAAATCTAGAGGTAAAAGATTCTGCACTGGTGTGAAGTGGTAAGGATGTAACTTTTCTTTTCTGAGAAGTCTACCAATACTTGATTTATTTATTCCAGTTGCTGCAGAGAGGCGTCTTACGCTTGTTTCCGGATCTTCTGCAAGGCGTACTAATATCTCTTCCTCTTGATGTACAGGAAGTCTTGGCCCACCAACTTCCGACTTCGAATTGAAAGAACCAGTTTCACCTACGAATACATTAGGACGAGATGATACGCATCGGTGTAACAAAATGTGTATTTCACGATTTTTCCAGCCCTCAGGTGTGAATTTTATCAAAACTTTCGTTTCAGAAATACTCAATGGCAATGAGTGCATATTACTCTTTTACATACCTAATTTATCGTATAATCTTCTAAAGGTCTTGTGATCTGGTTGTCTACGACTAGGATATAATTCCAAGTATCTGGCGGCGGCTTGGTGGCTACGGAAGTTTGATTGCGCATAAACGCAGATCATATCTCTCTTCTCAATATTTCTAAACTCATTATGGCGAGGCATTTCAGAAATAATAACTACCTACTGCTCTTAATTGAAAAACCATGTGCTTGTCAAAATTGACAGATTATGTTTATTGTGTTACGCAAATGACATCCCTATGAAAACGAAAAACAAAAGATATTTCATCTACTTCATTGACAGTTGTTGACCCGGCCAATCAACTGCTATAGTTATTAGCGCCGTGATATGTCCACAGGAATACATCTTTTATTTGCCAAAAACATACTTATTCTATGAAATCGAATTAAATCCAGAGAAACTTCCCAATTTTTAGGAATTGATTTAGAATTAGAAAATTATGATTAAAATACACCGACCTCAATCCTCTAGAATTTTCCATTGGGGTTACTTGAAACAACTGGTACATACACAATAATGTTTGTAACTCCAGAGATGAACTTTGGGCCAGAATAAAATTTCAGATTTGAGAGATTTTCAATGCACACCATTATTAAAACCGCAATATCTCGGTAACCACTCACTTTATGAGTTTCAACTAAGTATACCTTTTTCGTACAAAAAATTAGTAGTTTTCAGTTTTTCTGAACAGATTTGCAGAAAGTTGATCATCGAAAAAGTTATGCCCCTGTAAAACATTCGGGTTTAGTGTAGGTGGCGCCAACTATGATGTAGCTCAAAATAGGTATCACGGTTGGAAGCGGCATCCTTGATAACCCCCTATTACAAAGTTCCAAATCAATATTCCAGTAATTAGCAGAGAAACGAGCGAAAATTTTTTTCAAAGTCAATTTTAACACACTGCATATCGAAAACAAGCAACAATCGGACAAAACGTATTGATGAAAGTCTATTTAATTTTTGATGCTCTATCCGAATATATGGGTTTGGCCCATTGTTAGAGGGACACCCTGTATATATATATATATATATATATATATATATATATATATATATATATATATATATATATATAAACATATAAACATATAAACATTGTATACGTTTACAAAAAAGAACTTGCGCTCTGTCAGAACATAATCTCGACACTGGCCATAATATAAATTTTAGTAATGTTTCTATTTTACACTGTGAAACCTTAAGTAATAAAAGAATGTGTTTAGAAGAATTTGAAATTACTTTTAACGAAAATTTAATAAACTCAAAGATAGATAATAATTTTAGAAATCACTACACCTATTTATATTTCCTAGACAAAAACAAAAAACAAATTCAATAAGACAATATTTAGCTTTATATGCCAGTTTGGCACTTTTCGACTTTACTCAAATTCATAAAAAGGTTTTCTTTTCATGTTTGTTATTACATAATTAGTTTAGTAGAACTCATGTTACATGTAAGTATTTTAAACTTTTATATTTTTGTAAATTGTAAACTTTTTTCTTTCCATGTTGTAGCCTTGACGGCTTTCCCACAATTTTTTGATATATATATATATATATATATATATATATATATATATATATATATATATATATATATATCAAATACCAAAATTATCTTGTAGGAATTTTGACATTTATTACACGTTTTTTGAAAGTAAATATGAATAAAGTGTAGTTTGAAGTCAAGTTTAGAATGAAGAATGGCTAAATATATAAAATTCTAATTAGAGCAAGATTTAAATAAAATCTATGAAGTGGTAGTTTTATTTAGAATGTGTCTTATATAAGCAGAACCCAGGTTGAATTGTATGCTAATGATATATATATATATATATATATATATATATATATATATATATATATATATATATATATATATATATATATATACAAAATGAGTTTTTTTCGATGTTTAGAACAGGGATCTCGTAAACGAATGCAGTTAGGGAGACGGTTAAATAGGGAAAGTAGTGCAGTTTTATGAGTCTAATTCAGAACTGTTTTTGTTTCCTTAAAAGTGTCACGGTTTACCAGATATTTTGAAAAAACTGATATTTGCTGATTTTTTTAATTGCATTTAGCTGCGTTAGTATTGGGTTTAATGAAAAGGTGTAAAGGAAAAAGTTGTAGATAAATATGTTCTGAATTAAGAAAAAAATATGCAAATTTTAAAAAGATCTGTAACTTTTGAGTTATGACAGAAACTTTTGTTTTTTAAAATGGAAATGGAAACCATAGTTGGCTGCGGCCTCATTAAAAAGGTCCTTTTTCCTCTTTACATTGATATGAAACACGATCTAATTATTCTAAGAAATAAAAATTTTACAGTGATTTTCTTTTTTTTTTCAAAAAAATAACAGTGGTTACGACTGAAACGGTTGTTTATTTCAAATAGGGAAAACCTGAATCTAAGTTTTCGCACATAGTTTACATAACATTTCTAACTAGAGATTTAACATAAAACTTAATAAAATAAACAAATTAAATTAAAATAGAAACTATAACAAAGTTTCAGAGAAAATGTTTAAAAACTTCTCCATTATTATTGAGACAGCAAATACTCTACGCAAGACTGAATGTGTCGCTTTCTTAATAGAACCTCTATCGATATTGGCAAAATTGTCCAGGACGGCTTCTCTAAGATCGTTCACTGTAACATAAGACCCTCGGTACACCATAGTTTTTACAGTTCCCCATAAAAAGAAATCTAAAACGGACAGATCAGGAGACCGAGCTGGCCATGTAACTGGTGCATTTCTTCCGATCCAGGAGTTAGGAAAAGTTTGATTTAAGAAGTTCCGAACTTGTAGATGATTAT
Source organism: Tillus elongatus (assembly GCA_964006375.1). Classification (NCBI taxonomy): domain Eukaryota; kingdom Metazoa; phylum Arthropoda; class Insecta; order Coleoptera; family Cleridae; genus Tillus; species Tillus elongatus. The sequence continues at coordinate 79,814,527 of OZ023270.1, read as the reverse complement.
GGGGCGGGGCTCCATCATGATGAAACCACTGTAGTAATGCACGGGTTGCGAAACTTACTTTATCTAACATATATTGAAAATCATTCTGCTGAAACTGAATATAGTAGTCATCGGTTAATGTACCTTCAAAAATGTACGGACCAAGAATTTTTGAACCAATGACACCACACCAGACACTAAACCCAAATTTTATTTGTGGTCTCCGTTGTTCAACATAATTTGGATCTTCTTTTCTCTACGATTTCATTACTATTTTTTATGCGAACACATTAGCGGCTACTGTACTTAAATATGCACGCCAGCACCATCTATTATTAGCGAAAAAAAGTTATCGAATTGCCAAAAACTTTGGTCGACAGGGACTACTGAAAACTTTTCTGGGTTTACCTTTCCTATATCCTCTCATAACTTGCCTCGGAGTTAATTTCGTCAAGTTCAATAATAACATAGTTTTAGTTCTGACTTTCTTTCGATAATTCCTACGTTTTTCCATTCCTTGCTTTCAGGCTACATAGTAAGTAATAAAACTGTGACTGTGTATATAAATTGTATCACCCCATGATTGAATTATATGTTATTCCACGTTTAAATAATCCTCCTTTAATATCATTACCACCGCCCATTACAATAACTCTTGCGTCCTGCAACAATGTAGTATTCTAATTAAAGACTCCACCGCACACACAAACACATTGTGATGTGCAGTGATTATTTTCACACGTGTCTGATGGTGATTTAGGTCGACGGTGTTAGCTTTTTCTGTAGAATTGTCCAGTTGGCGCCTCCGTATATACTTCTTGTTTCCTATTATAGCGAAACTCTAGTACTATCAGACCCGACACGACCTGGCCGTACCAGACGTGTGATGGCATTAAAATAACGAACAACAGTTAGCGTTTATAATGGCAGACATTTATTATGCGTTTATTCAAATAACCTTTAGAAGCAGATAGGTATTATACCACGGTGACACATAGATGAAAGTGTAGGAGTCAAAGCGGTGATCCCATGCTGACCCGTGTTATTTGGTATAAGAAAATGTTCAATAGTAAATGCATCTCATACATATTTTTGCAAATATGCTTTTTTTTTAGTCAAAGCATTTCACTTATAATGAGATTGCTTTTATTTTGTTGTTAGAAGAATGTTAGGTACCGTTTGAAAAAACACGATGCTGCAAAAGCTAGTCACAAAATTGCCCAATAAAAAGCTCTTTCGTATGTTTGCAAATGTATTTTTTCCCTGAATAAAAAGCGATACTAATAAATAACTAATATATCTGGGCACCGTAGTTTATTATGATGTATTATATTCAGTGAACTTTGGTAAGAAGAAATAGCTAACAAGAGGGGTCGTAACTTTCAAACCTAAAAGAATTATATATATATATATATATATATATATATATATATATATATATATATATATATATATATATATATATATATATATATATATATATAGATTAGGGTCCGAATTTTACGAGAAGCAGATTTGACAAACTTCTCATTTAACTAACGAGCAAATTTCGGTGATTTGAATGGACTTGTGAAAGATACAATGCTAAAATGGTTATGATTTAACGAGACTGCTTTCTAGGCGATTTTTTTTATATTTCAACAACACACCACAAGGCCTTCAACCTAAATACTATCGTACCGTGGATGTCGACAAGGAGGAACGAGGCAACATGTTAATTCTGGACTTGAAGGTTTGGAGGTTCGGGGGAGAAGGAAAAACATGTGCCGGCAAGAAATTCCACAACTTGGAAGTTCTCGGGACAAAAGAGAGAACATAACAAGATATTTTTTGTCTGGTGACCTGGACAGTAAAAGGGTGCATTCGCTCTGCTCCCCTGGCAGATCTGTTGGGGGCAGCAGTTGGAGGAACTATGGAAAAAGCTCCTCTGAGCAGTGCCCGTGCAAATATCTATAAGAGAGAGAGAGAGAGGCCACCAACGGCACGTCGGTGGGCAAGGGATGGCAGCCTTTGGGTGAGGGTAGGGTCACCGATGAGACGTATAGCTCTCTTCTGAATGGAGTCCAGGATAGCGAGTGTAGAAGCGGCAGCGGCATCTCCAGATGTGGTAGCAGTATTCAAGGTTTGGCCTTATTTGTGAAGTATATAAGGTATAGAGATTAGCTGCTGAAAAGTATTTGCGAGTCCGGAAGAGAAAACCTAATTTCTTAGCAGCCGCTTCTGCAATTGATATGACATGTTGGTGCCAATTGAGATTTCGATCCAAAGAAATGCCAACAAGTGAAAAGGACTCATTACTTTAAATAACTTGTTTGTTCATTGTGATGGGTCTAGGGCTGGTGTATCTCTTATTAGATAGAAAGCGAGACTGAGATTTGGTGGAGTTGAATTGTACAAGATTTCCACTTCCCCAGTCTAATATTTTTTTGAGATCCACACAGACAGAACCCTCCATGTGTCTGCGATCCCCATCTAAGTGAGCTTAAGATACAGCTTTAGAATATTGTATATTTCAGTGGAGGGTGCTGTCGTCCCCGTAACTGTGAGATGGGTTGGATGTGCTAGAGAGGAGGTCATTGATGTGGAGAAGGAACAAAGTAGGGTCTAAAGCTGAACCTTGCGGGACTCCTGCATTAATTGGATACAGTTTAGAGGAATGGCCATCGACGACAATAGAGATGCTCTGGTTGGAGAGGAAATTTGCTGTCCAGGCACAGAGTTTTGATGGTAGGCCACAGGCCGGAGGTTTATTAAGCAGCGCTGCATGCCAGACCTGGTCGGATGCTTTGGATATGTCTAGAGTGACAATCTGGGATTCACCGTGTAGTTCCATAGACTTGTTCCAAGAATGGGTGACAAAGGAAAGGAGGCCGGCAGTTGATCTGCGCTGACGGAATCCATACTGCCTGTCGTGGATTAGACTGTGTTTTTTAAGAAATTTTAGTAATTTAGTGTTTATATACTTTTCCATCACTTTAGAGCCGACTGAAAGGAGAGAAATAGGCTTATAGTGGCTAGGAAGCGCTTTGCATCCTTTCTTGGCGATGGGTTGTACTCGAGCAGTTTTCCAGTTACTAGGGAATATGCCTCTATTGTAAGATTTTTGAAACAGAATATATATATATATATATATATATATATATATATATATATATATATATATATATATATATATATGTATGTATGTATATATATATATATATATATATATATATATATATATATATATACTGGTTATGTACCAGTAAACACGTAAACCGACATTAATCCAACAACATGACAAAATTAACATATCATCTAAACGTTTGCAAAAAGTACGCGTGAAGATCTCACGTGTTAATTAGCATATAAGTACCCGGTGTAGAAAATAACCTCAGTATTTTAATCACATCTCGGCACGTATGAAGAAATTTAAGCGGTGTAGTTAATCCACGGCTTTAACCACTTTACAACTTAATCATCAGCATGCTGGTGAGACCATGGACCACAGAGTATATGCATAACGCAGTGTGAGGTCCAGCGAAAGGCTCTTATACGAGGGCTTTTTCAGAAATAGTTTTAAAAGGCGATGTAAATTTATGACCATTAGTTATTCTTGTCTATGTGTATTTTTACCTTCATTTCTAATTCAGGAGCTCAAGCAGTAAAAATCCAGTAGTTAATACTACCACTCGTGCACGTCACACACGTATTTCCATAAAAGGGCAGATATACCACAAAGCCTGTGCGATTTCGTAACAATATTTCTCTACGCACTTCCGCCCTGACATTCTATTTTCGCTTTTTTCTACAATCACAGATATTCTCGTACAGGCTCCTCAATTACACAAACTTCTGTGACATTTCTTTTTTAAATATTTATTTCTAATTTAGTTACAGCTGTCGTAAATAATTCATTTATTTACCTTCACATGTTGCTCTAGATCAATAAACGGTAAATCCCCAACTTTGTTAAATTCCAAAAGCAATGTATTTGACAATTTCAACCGACTCACTAGATTTTGGTCCAGGTATTTTCAACCATCAAAACCAAATAGTGCATCACCGTGGCGAACAGTTAAGTTTTAATTATAGGCGAATAGTTAAGTGACCTTTCTGTAGCGGTGGCATTTAGCTAATTATCGTTTAAGTGATTTACCATCTGCCTTTTACCTTCCACTCGCACCTTGAAAATCTTCCTGCCGGTGGGCTTTAGTGGTTCGCAGTTGACCATCGTCTCTGTTCTCTTGATTACCGCGTGTATATTGTGAATCGCAACATTAACACTGGGTGTCTTGAGATATGTTGTTACTTGTATATTTATCTGTATAAATCTCATTAAAAACGCTTCTTTAAAAACAGGCATCGCTAAGTCTGGGGTTTTTGATGCTTGTGTATTCCAACCTTGTGTGAAACATCGCTGAAAATTATTTTTGTATATTCCTTCATATCCAGAGATATTGTCTAGTGCTGACTAAAGTGGAGGCCAATTATATTGGATTAGAAATAGTAGCATGAAGTAGTTTTTACACTGATGTACAAATATTCGATTTATGTTTCTATTGTTAGGAGAACTAAAGTTAACACATAGTGCAATGGATAAATGTTATTGACCTTCTTTATCGACAAAAACAAAATAAATAACACGCTTACCGAGATCAACTTAATGCTAAATAATTATGGGTAAACACATACATTTTATATCGATTGCATAGTTAGTTAATCAGGATATTCTTATCAATTTTGAAATATACAGGTTTTTCATGATGCACTTTTACTTATGAAGTGTTACTTGTCGTATATAATTCAGAGCATAGAGTGTAATGGTGACGTTCGGCTGAGACTAAAATGATAAGGGGTTTTCCACGGGGATCTGTTTTGGGCCCGTTACTTTATACTTACATATATACACATGAGCTGTGTGACGATTTAGTTTAGTTGTTGTCACATGTACGCAGGTGGCAAGCAGATTTACTAATATTTAATACAGATGATGTACTGAGCTTTTTTCTCCCTCATGACTCGTCCGCGTCGTTGCCGCCCCGATAGCACCGCAGCCTTTGGCTTATTGTGCATGCCCTTAGTATTTTCTACTCCTCCCATCCCAGAATCACGGTGCCTTGATAGTTCATACTAGTGTATGCACAGCAATTGGTAAGGTGAAGTTTTATATTGCTCTGTCTCCGGTTTAGGCTGACCGTAGATCAGTTGTCTTTCACGGTCCAGAGCTTTACATTCGCACAAGATGTGCTGGGCTGATTCCTCCCCCTCGCCGCAGAGTCTGCATTCCAGGTCTCCCTCGAACCGCCCCATTTTATGCAGGTGTTTTTTGACGACTATGTGTCCCATCAAGAGTCCTGTTATGTTTCTGTGCTGTTCTCTGCTAAGATTTAGTAGCTCCACAGCTCTTTTTGGACTGTGTTGTCCAATTAATGACTTCCCGTATTTGAGCCCCATGTCCGCCTTCCCCTGGTCTAGCGTGACCTCAAGATGGCGTTTCTCAATTACCGCCATCCCGAGGCTCTCCGCAGCCTCCCCGTACGAGCCACTTTGAGCCGGTGTTCTGGCGCTGGTCCTTTTGAGGTATGTAGTAAGTGTTCTAAAGCCCGAGCGCGGCCTCTTCTGACTCGCACTCCCCTCTTACGCCTTTACAGGTGCCCTGGCCCTTTTGGGACGTCTGTCTGTAGTAGGCGTGCTAGAGTCCGAGCGCGGCCTCTTCTGACTCACACTCCCCTCTTGCACCTTTACAGGTTACTCGACCGTCCACGCCCGGTCTCCATTTTCTGCGCCCTCCGGAGCTTCTTTCTTTGCGCACCGGAAAGACGCTTGGACTGTCGAGACAGTCCCTTTACCTCTGCAGTGGGCTCCTCACTGGTGGAGGGGCCCCCAGAGTCTGCGGACCTCGTCGCCCTCTGGTGGGACCCCGGCTCCAGCTTGGGTGTCGGGGACAGGTCCGTGGCCGAAGCTACCCACTGATCCCCTGTATCTACGTCGGTCCTGAGACCTCCAAGGTCCGCGGGCGCTGCGGCCCACTGGCTCGTCTCTGTTTCCGAAATAGACTCAAGGCAAGACTCTGTAGCCGGAGTCAATCCTTGAGCCTCATTGGTTTTGGTTTTCTTTATGTTTCTCTTCTTCATATTGTTCCCACGACAATGGAGGAATACTGTCCACACCATCGGAACCGCCTTTATGGTTCAAGGCGGGCTACTCTGCAGGGTTGCCCGGTACTCCAGAGGTTCCGTTCACGACACCATCACCCTGGTGTCATCCATCCCTAGCCACGGGTCACGTGACACCGTGTATTGGGGGAGTTTTTTCGACCTCCACGTATAGATCCGTCATTATGTGAAAACTGGAACCTGTGATGATCACTAATAAGTACACTTGGAGAACACCCAAATCACCACAACACATATTTCAGAGACCTTACGATCGTTTAGAATTTTCTTCCTCTGAAGATGTTGACATTGTCAACGAAACGATCGTAAGGTCTCTGAAATATGTGTTGTGGTGATTTGGGTGTTCTCCAAGTGTACTTAGATCCGTCATGTTTAGTTATCAGCAGGATCACCTCGTGCAGGATGCAGCTCTTCACCGCCCATGACGGTCTTGGGGAAAGCTTCATCGAAAGCTCATGTTGTTGTTTCCACTTTCCCAGCTTGCCCCCTGGGGCCCCCGACTCCTCGACCCCTGATGTACTGAGTACATCAAATAAAATAAATTTTGATATAAATAATTTATATAGAAGGTCACATGACCATTGCAGCACAATCCATCCAAATCAGTTGCAGTCTTATTAACCAAAATGTATAATCGTGACAGCTTACGGAATATTTTAAAGTTGGAAATGAACAGTATAACCATTGCAATTAAAGATAATGTCGGAAATTTGTGGATTATGATGGAAAACACCTTCAGGTATTTGAAACATGTAAATAATTATATACAGCATGCATACTGTAGTTTACAGATGATATGTGTACCCCAGAGGTACTTACCAGCTAAATTATGTTAAATATATGTCAGTTTTTGGTGCTGTCTCATTTTAACCACTGCACACCTGTGTTTTCTTTGGCTGTCACACAGTCAATGTTGCATGCTGTTAACAGGCGCAGCAACTCTTGTCTATGGTACGCTTATGGCACTAGAAAGTATCAGCATACATCTTATAAGCTACAGAAAGCTAACTCGCTAAATATGAGGGATAGATTTAAACTCCAGTTTACATTTATTTGTTTTTAGTGTCATAAGATATGGAATACCTAGTTATTTGCATGATAAAATCAGATACCGGACAGATGTGCACAATATGGGAATTTGTAGATTTCTATCCTCCAGGTCACACAAGAGCAATTTTTGAGAAGTCACTTACATAAAATTTTATTGCGTCTGCAATAATTTGTTGCAACTAATTAAAAATTTAAAGTCATCTCCTTTTGAGAGGTTTTTAATAGAAGTTCAACGTGCGGGAGTATGATAATATTTTATCGTATATTCTGATATATACTTTTGGGTTGAATATTGATAAGAATTACAGTAATTTATTTTTAAATGCCTTAGCGCATTCTTAGGAGCTCACTTATAAATCAGCTGTGAGGCAGACAATGCAAATTTTGGCTTTCGCCTTCGATGCCCTTAATTATTCCAACAAAATCCTATTAAAACTATAGCTATTTTAGGTTATTAAATTGAAAATGCAGCTCTTGTTTGTTAAATAGTGTTACAGACTTATAACACAATAAAGCGTCTCCGTGGCCGTGCGGGAAAGTCGATTACTTTCCAATATGGACTTGGGGGTCGACCGTTCGAGACTCACCGGCGGCGGATGATTTTTCAAATCACTGTCGTCGTTGAGATCGAGCTCAAGGTGGAGGGTAGGTTAGTTTAGATGAGCAAAAAGTGTCAGCAATGGCCTAATTGCCAGTAAGCATCTTACCTTTACCTTTTTATAACGCAAGAAAAAAATAGGTGTCTTATCTGTTGCGCTCAGTTCAATACAACATTTTTCGAACAACCCTGGTAGAAGTAAACGGTCAGTTTCAGGTTGGCGCTTCAATCTTTATCACATATCGCCGGAGAGAGAAGTGAAATCCCTCTTTGCGTTGTCCCGCGGCTATGGCTATTTATTATACCAATAAAACCTGTAACAAGCCGCGCACATGCACCTCCGCCACCAGCACACTCGAAATATCATCGTGAGAAGACCACCAAACCACCGCACAGCTATATTTTGTTGGTTATGTGAACGCAAAGGATTATCTCGATCTTAGATCTCGCCGCGTATGTAAATGTGGAGAACCACATAAATGTATGTATTGGTCTATATATGTGTATGTGATGCTTTAATTAACTTCGATACAGGTATCTTGTAATGGTCACATCGGGATGATTTCTGGTCGTTTGTTGTGTCTAGTGATGGTGACAGAGACAAAGTACTAGGTAATGGTATTCTCTAATCAGTTGACAATGTTGTGTTTCTAATAAGAATGCAAGTTATGTTACGATTATAATAAATTATTAACAGGTCGTTACCCCACTTTACTTTACTTTACTATTATTTATTCACACAAGAGATGCATGTTGTGTACAGGGTGTGTGAAATAAACATGATAGCTAATTAGCACAAAAAATATTTATAAAATCAGTTCAAATATCAGGTTCACTAAAACTACAGGTATGACTACATCAAACAAGCACAGCAAACAATTAAGTTATAATTAGTTAATTGTTGTTGCCCTTACCTGGTGAAACAGTTCCATACTATAGGGTGATGCAGGTTTAACCTTGATACCTCCGAAAATCGATAGAACAGGTTAAAATAATAAACATTTATCAAATAAACGTATCTCCTAACCTTCATGTTTGGACTGAAGTCAATCCTCGATGTGTCAGACCAGCTTCGTTTCAGAAACAGTTCAGTGCAAATATGTAAATGGGTGGTCTAAGTAATAACCCTTGCGGACCGCATACTTTGCCTCCTCGTTTAAATGGCGATTTATTTCCTGTCTCCCAGATGTGCTTGAATATTTACGGCAACAGAGCTCGATATAATTGGATGGTGTTCCTGCGCATATGGAAGGCAAGTAGGGCAGTGGTTAGATTAGCATTATCCTGGATTGGACGGCACTGAAATATGTGGATGCCTTGCGAAATACCAGTGGCTTGGCCGTCGCGCTTGTTAGATTTGAATCCTCTGGATTATTTCGTTTGGGACCATCTAAAAGCAATTGTCTATGATACGCCAGTATGTAACGATTCAGTTTTTACGTGGAATCATTGCCGGCTTAAAAACACCTAGAAGACCCCAAGCATGATAAACAACACCAGAAACCCTATCTATATTGAATATTTCACGTTTTGGTTTCAAAATAATGTTGATGAAAATTCGCTAAAATATTCTGTATCGTAAGAAGCGTACTGAGCTCCGTATAATATACGTCAAGATCTAAATATTGAAAAACATTGCATTTTATTGAGGAAAATAAACATCTCTATTGTCCTGAAATTCTAGGTAAAAAGGTGTCGTAATTATGATGAAATCCAGAAAGTCGGTTAGTAAATGAATGGATGAGTCCATTATTGTGGAGGTGTGTATAGAAGACGTTGGTGAGTTCGCCAAGGATTTGGGCTCTCGTTCTATCCCATTCAAAGAATGAAGGCGACAAAGAGCTCGCAAATAACGGCTAACGCAGATAACACTGAAAACTGCGTGCTGGTGTCAGCTGCAGCCGAACGCTCTCTGCCTCGAGGAGTGTGGCACTGACGCCGGGGGGTAAACACGTTAACTTTAGGTGTCTCTCGAATTGTCTTATAAACGGAGTTTTTAATAGTCTTTCTGTTACCTATAATACTACCTTCTAACAATACTCAGTGGTTATTTGAAGTGTTTTAGTGATTTCTGAGTTTACATAAACACCGCAGTTAACATAAAGGCGGAACTTAAGTTGTGGTTCTTTGTTTCAACCTGTTGATTTGCTACCTTAAACAGAATTCCGGGTTATCGCCGAAGTTTAAGTCAATTGGCAGTAAATTTCGCCAAGACAAATTCAACGTCTTAATTATAAATCGCGAAGTTTCCACCAAGCGACTTTAGAATATCAACCTGTTTGTCAAAGGGTTTTGTACGCGTGACAATAAATCCACCGGCCTAGTAACCATCAATGGGAACCATCAGTGTTTTTCCCAGCTTCTAACCCTTGTTGGAGTCACTGAGACTTGTGTCAGCTACTAATATTTGATTCACTTTGAAGGTCGTCCCCATAAAGTAACCAGGTAATTCAAGGCAGAAGATTCGGTGAGTCAATATAATTTTTCTCTCAACTAGCAAACTTGGTCTGATGTACTCATCTGGCAGCTGAATTTTTATAATCTGAACTTTCGAAGACACTCAATCAAGTTTTAGATTTTTGAGCAATGTCAGGGAGTTGCTATTAGAATAATTGAATTTCCTATTTTAATCTCTGAAATCTCATCAGTTAATTTTGTTTGTAAACTTAAACACGTAGTTTTTGAAGTTGCAATCAGTAAATCTTGTCTGTAAAAATATCTAACCTGTACACTGTCTTTAATGTCACCTGTTTTTCAATAATTAGTATAAAGTTTTCACAGAGGTATACATGTATACTTAATTTTTTTTTTAAATTGAGCTTCACTCAAGAAACTGGCCAGGATTTGAGTAAAAAGGTTAACAAAATTGATTAACAAACGTCAAATAAATTACATATTAGTTTATTTACTTTTGAGCTGCAACACACAGCATCTGATTTTTAACATATATTAAGTGCTTAGATTTCTTTAGTAATAAACAAACCACATTTGCATCAGTATTCTGTCATATGCATGTAAATTGATAATTTCTTGTTATTGAAATTCTTGCTATTCATTTGATTTCTATTTGTGTACAATTAATGTTCATTTTGAGAGCTATCAACAATTTTATTTTATTTTGTTCACCATTTCAAATTCAATCCATATGAATAAATTCAATATTTTGTTACATTAACATGTCTGTCTGACTGAAGATTAATTCCTCTTTAAACCCTTTTGACTTTTTGGTGACAACCAAATTGGGACTCTTAAATATCGCATTTCTAGATATCGAAGAGAGATTTTAAGAAAAGATAATCGAAACCAGGCACTAGTTTGGAGCGCTGATAAATATGAGACTCCAGGCAGTGCAACAACACAACAGCGTAAGTAGTAAACAATATTAGGATTTTCCAACCTTATAAGCTATTTCTAATCTTGCTAGTTATAAATCTGATAGATATAAACCTTTTAGGGTAGGACTTATAGAAAATAGTGACCTTTCTACTGACCAGATTTGGGTTCACTTCAGGTCCCGCATATATTACCATTACTGCTTGCCTTCTATCGAGTTTCCGAAATTTTTAAAGGAGGTTTCAAGTAAAAACCCGAGAAGAATTGATTCAAATGATAAGGTTTGCTTTTGACGCATTCAGAAATAATCCTGTTTAAATAGCAGCTGCGGTTAATACACTTGTTCGTCGATGCCAAAAGTCTATTGAGGCTGGAGGAATGCAATTTGAGCAATTATCGTTATTTTCTTTCTTATTTGATAAGTTTGTTGTAAATTTTGTAATAGGCATTTGTTTTTAAATTAATGCGTGCGGTTCTTGGCATATTTTCTCAGCACTAAAAACACTCTTGATATATTACTTTTGACAATAGTTCTCACAAATGTCAGTTTACGTCAATCTCAGTGGGTTTCGGTTTCCATGGTCTGTTATAACGTTAAATGAAATGTATGCGACTACGGCACTACACTGTCATAAATTTGTTGAATGTCTCAAAAAGAAGGCCAAATTTCAAAAAAAATATCTAAGAGATGTAAAAGTTCCAGAATTAATCAGATAAAAACGGCGTTTTATAGTAATATTTTTTGTTGTTGAACTTTTGAAATCAAGTGAGAGAGGGGTAGCACACATACACTTCTAAGAGGGGTGGGTAATCCAAACTTAAGAAGATTTTGTAACATGATCAGGAGTGTTTGTTTTCCGAACTTCACTTGAGTGGTTCAAAAGTTATGAGGAAAAATCAGAAAAAAATCCTACTTCAACCTCCCAAACGATGCGATTTAAGAAATGAGTTTATTTGATGAATGTACATTATTTTAACGTATCGATTGCTGAACTAATTAAGATAAAACCTGAATCATCCTGTATATAGACGTGGAGACTATTTCCCTGGCCTCACAAATGTTTATTTTCTTCTCTGTAACCGGTTTCGCTGTTTGGCGACATCATCAGATAGGATAAAATTGAATTGAATTCAGTTTTCTTAATGAAAATTCACTAGTATCAACAATAAAAAAATTTACTTTTAGACTCAAAGGTAACAAAGTTATCCAGTCGTTTTGAAGAAAAATGAGATCTTGGTCTCGTATTTCATGCTTTCGTATATTTTTAGCGAATTAAAAAAAATCGCTAATGAGAAGATCTGTATATATATATCCGACCGATAACTCAAAAAATAATGGACCGATCTTGATCAAATTTGGTGAGTACCTTCCTTTTGCAAGTGGCTTGGATAAGTTCGTTAGCTAGGAAAATCTGATCAAATTTTGTGTTTTCTTTCTAAAAAAATTCATATCTCCGTAAACAACAAAGTAAGGGCTACCAAATTTGGTAGGCGTGTTTGTATTATAGAGAGTGAACTCTGTACGAAAATGTAGGTCCCTAGCTCCCTAGCTAAAGCCAACGAAGTTATGGGCAGTTAAAGTAACAAATTTTGGAGTTTTCCTCAAAACGTCAAACTCGCAATTTGAAACGTCAAAATTGGCAATGTTTAGGCAAAGAATGTGAAACAAATACCGATTGTGAAAAAAAATGTTGCAAGAAGAGTGTTCTGCAAACCCTTAAGTTTCAGATTCAACCGTCATTACCCTTCATTTTACTAAAATGTTTACAAAATATTCATTTAAAATGGACCCTTTCTCTGATGCTTTCGCTGTAGGTTTAGTAAAGTTTATGGTTTAAGTCTATAATTTTTTTAGCTAATTTTCGTAGAACAAATTCCTTATTGCATTTTTGCATTTTTGCATTTTTTATCGAAATATGATACGTTTGTAAGAAAAAATCTGGACGCAGTAAGTGCGTTTTGGTAGCGAATTTTCGGTAAATTTGCAGTTTAGCTCCCGAACGCTTTTCAAAAAACTGTTTATAGAAACCTGCCTAGACCCCCCCCCCCTGGATCCACAAACACCAAAAAACATTTCTTGTTCACACCCCCCAAGGAAGTTACAGGACCAGGAGTGAGTAGCGGTGCTGGGCGGGGTAGGTAGGAAATATGCGCAGAAAATGCGAATCAAACGTGCTCGAAAGCTGTCTTTTTTACATCTCGAAGCCATATCTCCCTTAAACCCTGCTTACCCCGCACAGCACCCCTATTCCCCTAGGTGCCGTAACTTCCTTGGCGGATATGAACAAGACATTTTTCTTGTGGTTTATACAGCGAGGGTGGTTGTATGCACGGGAAAGAAAATCACCACGACGAAGCAGCCACCCACAAACCGGGGGTCTGAATTCGCGGTCATCTTAAAAAATCCGAAAATGTCACCATCGTTACGTCTCTGCGCATGCAAACTTTGGTAAATGCATTCCTAAATTGTCGAAAATACAGTAAAATAGAGGTTTTAAGATTTAATTAAGATCGTAGTGACAAACTGATAGGGGGTGTAGTTTTTAGTGAATTTTCTTTAAAAAAATGAGGAGATCGCGACTTTTGAATTTTCAGACTTTATATGTTTATATATATATATATATATATATATATATATATATATATATATATATATATATATATATATATATATATATATATATAATATACATATATATTTATGTGTCACACCGCAAACTCAAAAAATAATGCGCCGATTTCGAGAAAATTGGGTGAGTACCTTCTATTCGCAAGTGGCTTGGATAAGTTCGTTATCCAGGAAAATAGAACTAGTTTTACTCGGAAAATTTTGCGTTTTCTTTCGGAAAATTTTTATATCTCCGGAAATAACAAAGTTAGGGCAACCACATTGAGTGCGAGGGTTTATATCATAAAAAGAAAACCATGCACCAAAATTTGAATCTCTACGTTAAAATATAAAAAAAGTTATAAGCTTTTTAGTTTTTATTCATAAAACGCCAAAAACGTCGCGATTCAAAACGTCAAAATTGACATGTTCTAGATAGAGAATCTACATGAATGGCTATGTAGCATATATGTCGTAAGAAGGTAAAAATCCTTAAGTTTCAGCTACAATCTTCATTGTTATTTATTTTATTAAATTATTTGCAAAAAATTAATTTAAAATAGACCCTTTATGTAATGCTTTGGTAGCAGTTTCAGTTATTTATTTAATTTTAAGGATTCAGATTACGCTTATTACTTAGCGTTTTTGTTTTCAATTTGGCAAAGTGGAAGTTTTTTATGGAGAAACGGTGTTGGTAAGTAGTTTCTCCTTTCTATAAGACTTCTGTTAGGTGAGTTTTTTACAGTTTGCATTTCTAGCTCCCTTGTAGCATGTTTGCCTTGCACAGAACCTCAAATTTACTTTAGGTCTCTTAACTGTATTGTGGAGTTGAGATCACAGCATTTGTCCGATGGTTAATGCATAAAGGGGTTCCTCTAAGCATATTTCTGATATTTTTTTTAAAAAAAACGAACAATACGCTAATCTGCTAATTTACCTATAAATTTTATTAATATTAAAAAAAAATTGAAACAACGCTCGTGCCTCGAATAAAGTTCTCTTCGTCATTTTAACTTTAAATGAAATTTCCTTCTCTCGTTTCGCATCCGTTCAACACATTGGGCACAATGTTAAATGAGACGAAAACCATTTCTGGTTTAGGGATCGAAAAATGTTTAAACAGTAAAATAAGCTTTCGTACTCCAAAAAAAAAAAACAAGATTCTTATAAGGCGTAATACAATAGTACATGATAGTCCACGGCAACAGTACATGTCATATTCAACTGAGAAATTATTTTGATAAATGGCAGATCCACTTTCAAAGTGACATGTTATACAAATGTAGGCATGCTCTTCTTCTTACATTCATATTTATTTTTGGCCATCACAATTTTATTCATAGAGTTGGATACAATTTTAATAACTTTTGAATTTTGAAAATATTTCTTCAAATGAGCGCGAACTAGGCCCCATAGAACCCATTGCGGGTTAGTTTCAGTTCTTATCTGTTTTCATATATACAGGCTGACGCGTTGCTAGGGTAAAGCTCAATATATCCATTATTATACAAAATATGAAAAAAAAAATATGTTAATTATGTGAGTCTGTAGCTGCATCTTATAAAATTATTTTTACAATCACAGGTGGCCCATAAGTCGCTGGTGATGCATTTTTTCCTAATCGAACACGCCTTATATTGTTGCAATTTTTGCATTTTTCATCGAAAGATAATGCACGTCTGTAAGAAAATAAATTCAGGACTCAGCAAGTGCGTTATGGTAGCGATTTTTCATAAAATGTTTCTTTCGACAGCTTAATTTACTATTAACCTAAGGTTCGTTGGTCAGGAAACCAGTTTTTTGGGCACATTTTAAGTTTATTTTCGGAAGATTTTTGTATATTGTCAAACAATAAGATTATTTTGAAAAATATGGTACACTGTTTCTCCTATATAAGTTATACTGGTAACCAAATTTGATGCAGGCTTTCTTAAATATATATATATATATATATATATATATATATATATATATATATATATATATATATATATATATATATATATATATATATATATATATATATATATATTTCCTATTAAAAACATTTTAATGAAAATTCACTACCACAACGCCCTTGCTGCGTCCCGAACCTGTTTTACTTATTTGCAGACTGAACTTATCTATGTCATGAACAATTGTTCACACGAAACAAACGGACGAATAATCGCCTGCATTGATAAATAATAAATTGAGAGTTATCGATATGCATATGAAACGACCGCTGTTTCTACACGTACCGCCAATCAATTATAATATCGATTGGTTTATCGTGTGAAAAAAAACTAAACCAATTTGAAGTTTATTTGAATGGTTAATTTATCGCTGGCGCCTGACTAACCCACACACAACAATCAGATACATGAAAAGGAATCAAGGTGATTTTCAAATCGCGCTTACCAACCAGACGTAATAAATTTATTATAAAATCACTTCGTTACCGAGAACTGGCTGACAATTTCTCAGAATGTAACGTTTTCTTTTTTCTTAACTGGCATTTCGTTCACCTTGTACGTCATTAGGTGTTCGACATATTGATTTGTTTAATTTTACAGTTAGTTGTGAAAGCATACAGAGTGATACATGTAGGTAAAGTTTAAACATTTTAATTTTACAAATGTTCGGCTTTTAAAAACAAATTCTGTCGCAGCAGGAACATCATCATAATCATCACAGTTTAAAGGCGATGTCGCCTGGTTAGCGCAGCCACGGTTCTCTGCCTCTCTCCTCCAATTATGCTTGAGAACCGTAAGTAATCCCAATTGGCTATCTGCAGAAGTCGTTGCAACTTCGATTACAGATAACTTTTCCATAGTTGGTCATCTACGGTTTTGCGTGCCCAAAACACGAGAGGTGACGGCTTTTATATATTTAAATTTTACAGAGATTATGATGATTTAAATGTAGATTGGCCTAATACTCTTTGAGGAAGGTGTATGGAGAACCCAACTGGAATATGGCAGCTGAGTCCTTTGTTCAATCATTTCAGCGCTTAATCTCTAGTTGCACAAATAATGTGAAAAAGATTTTATAGCAATCTACACTTTTTACGATATATATATATATATATATATATATATATATATATATATATATATATATATATATATAATATATAATATATAATATATATACGTATATATATATATATATATATATATATATATATATATATATATATATATATTTACCGTTTTCATTTTCCCTGGCTGCTCTGCTGTGACTCCATCTTCAGTAGTCGGTTATAATTTAGAGAGAAACTGCTATATGCAATTAAACCTTATATACATAAATGTGCCCCAAAGAAATACGTAATTTTTTTTTAAATAGTAACATATATTTTTATTTTATTAATGAAAATTCTAAAATTTTGGCTTAAGCGGATCCTTTATATTTAATCTACGAACAAAATTTTCTATTCATTAAGTGACGGGATTATTATTATTTTAATGTTGACAAAATGGACAAATATTGTTCTCTAATTTCTGATTTGATGCACTTCGCGCCCTCTGTGATTCTGCTTTTGAAACACTATGGGAATTTGTTTGGATTTCTGTTTATATATTTAAATTTCTGCTGTTACCATAAAACATTTATTGCTTGACAAAAACGATTGATAGTGTTTATGTCTATGTTTATACTTAAAAGAATCTTCCTTCTGTTGTGATTTAAAATAAATAAATAGATTTGCGATACCTTGTATCCGATGGTTGATTCTATAGGTAAATTTTGATGATATTTTACCAGTATATTCTATTCATCGTCATGCACCCTACCAAACAACCACCCCATTAAAGCGGAAAAGGGATATCGTATATACAGTGAGGGTCACTATGGGGAGCTTCAAAACGGTAGCAGATACAGACTTGGTTAAATGGGAGAAAAATTGCGCGCTCAAAGGACCAACAAAATGGCGGTTAGGCATCCCCGAAAAATTGTTTTGCTTTTTGAGATATTTTGAAAAATTTAGATTTTTCAATTTTACATATTTTTTCTGGCCTTAATGGTGGACCTTCAACGATACCGATGGCACTTCTCCACAGCAACTTGTCATTTTCTTTAATGTAGCATTGCTAATTTTTTAATCCGACGTTTCGTCTACGGGACCATCATCAACTTTTTTAAAAATACGGTCGTAATTTTCTGATATCATATTCTGAAACCCCGTTTATTCCAAATTCAGCGATGTGCCACACTTTGTGGTTTAGTACCAATTTAGTCTTTCGTTCGACTTTAACTAAGAAAATTCCTATTACGGACCTATACATAGTTTAAAACCTAAGTACTGAAGAACTAGCTATATCAATTAACACCTTATGTGATTTAGGCGTTTAATAATAATCCAATGGCTGAATTCAGGGAATAACTTACATGAATACGCAGAACAAATAAAATTACATTACCAGAAGACCTAAACATAAAAAAAAACAAATATCAACAAAACAACTAAATTTATAGCATATTATGTTCAAATAAACTTCCACTACTTTCCAAGCAAAAAAAGCACCTTCTAACTGTCGATTCTAAACCCCTATTCAACATTTGTAGAGTAATATTGGTAAATGCTTCCAGAACTAACCTTCTCAGATATTGTTCTGTAGAAAAATTTTGCTGATATACATGATTTTTAACGCGCTGGCCATGGTCTTTCCAAATACGTACTGATTACCTTATCTAGAAATCTCCCTGAAAGATATTCCCGAACGGCTCTGCAATTCGATGCAGGTGCCCCATCCTGCTGTATCCAACAGTTGAGAACTTTCTCCAAAGGCATGTTATCGAAAGCATCGCCTATCGTTTTGTAGAAAACCTAGGTAGCGCTGTGATGTTAGGGTATGGTGGTAAAGAAACGATTCTAGAATCGTTGTACCGAAGATACCGTCCTCACATATTGAAAGCAAAACGGTGTTGATGCCTCGGCGTTTTATTTGAGCGTTGATTGGTTTCAGACCAATAATGAACATTTTTTCTATTGAAAATATCATTATTCGTAACAATTCTTTCATCAGACCCTATTATTTGACATGGAAAATTAAAATGGCCCTGGCATTTTCTTGTGTACCACTCACAGAATGAGCGACGTCGTTCTAAATCACCTGGCATGAGTCCTTGCCAAATTCCGTACTTGTACGGATGTAATTTTTGTTTTCGTAAAATTCGTTGTCTTTGATGTTTCGTTCAATCCGCCGGACTGATGTACCGGGATCCTGAGTAACAGCTAAGAAAACATTATGGACTGCTTCCTCATTACTGGACTTTTGCCGAGTAACTACAGATTTTTAAAAGAACCATATGCTGTAAGGTTTGTCACTAATTTGCTATAAGCCCTTTTATTTTCTTCTTTCCGGATATTTCTGCAAATACATACGTTGCGCAACAGAACAATTTCGGTTGGATGAAATGAATGCCAACATGTTAAAATTTTCTTCATTAGAAAACATATTTACTAGAAACAGTTACTAGTTATTACTAAATTAATTAAACAAGAAACTAATGTGTCAAAAATAATGTTACTGTCAATTCAAATACAGCTATTGTCGCATTCATTTATTTTCCAATGCATAGTTTTGTCTTTTTAATTTAAGTTTATTTGTTCTGTGTTTATTACATTAAATTACTGCCTCAATTCATCCATTGGATTATTATTAAACGCCTAAATGACATAAAGTGTTAACTGTTATAGCTAGTTGTTTAGTACTTGAGTTTAAAAGCTATGTACAGGTCCGTAATAGGAATGTTCCTGATTAAGGTCGAAATAAAGAGTAAAGTGGTACTAAACCACAAAGTGTGACACATCACTGAATTTGGAATAAAAAATGCTTTCAGAGTATATCAGAAAATGAGGGCTGTACTAAAAAAAAGTTGATGATGGTCACGCAAAGACGAAACGTCGGATTAAAAAATTAGCAATGCTGCGTTAAAAGTCATCCGTTCTGGTCTAGGTCCACCATTAAGGCCAGAAAAAATAATATGTAAAATCGAAAAATCCAAATTTTTCAAAATATCTTACAAACCAAAAAAAAATTCTGAGATGTCTAACCGCCAATTTGTTGGAATTTTGAGTGCGCATCTCCTATTTAACCAAGTCTGTATCTGCTACCGTTTTCGCGATCCTCATTATATATATATATATATATATATATATATATATATATATATATATATATATATATATATATATATATATATATATATATATATATATATATATATATATATATATATATATATATATATATATATATATACATATATATATATATATATATATATATATATATATATATATATATATATATATATATATGTTGTATTGATATTTAGCAACATCAAACTAAATTTATTAGCTATTTCAGGCAAAGCTCAAAACCAAAAACTTAAAACTAAGTACTTACAGGTAAACTAGAATATCACTTATCACGAATTAATATACTAAGGGTTTATGAACGATAATTGTCAAAACACTAACACTGACACTAAATGTCAATACTGTGGAAACCAACGTAAGGGGGTATCGAAGGTGGTATCGTGCAGAATACTGATCTCAGTCAGAACGGTTTGTGTAAAATACTGTAGTACAATTCTGCATCATTTGTCAAATAGGTATGTCCGAATAAGGATCTACATATTAACAGCATGTCAATCTAAAAACACAAAGATTATAAAATTAATAAATGAAAAGAGATACAAAAAGCACAGTCTTCAAAAGATAAACAGTAAAAATGATACTTACAGTTTACACGTGATATGTATGTTCTATTTTGCAAATTCTATCAATATCCATATTACACCTATTTAAAAATAAAAATCAATATCTAAAATCAATATCTAAAACTAAAAATATACAATTTTATACATTAACATTAAAACCCCATAATAATCAATATAATTGTCGCCTAAACGTGGGACTGTGTAAAATTCAGCCGTGTAAAGGTCAGCTGTATAAAGTGCAGCTCTGTAAAAATTTATTAAATTAATGCATAAATGTTGGACTTTTTTCTAAAAGCCAATTATTTCATTATAATTGGCGCCCAAGACGTGAGGCTCGAGTAAATTTTTTCTATAGTTAAAAATATACATCAAATTAATATAATTATACCCTATAAGTCACAATAATTGCAAATCGTATAACATTTTTATCAATTTTGTGTCAAAATATACATAAATAAACGAAAAAAAAATGCCTACACGCGCAATCAAAGGGGACCAAGCTACAAAACAGGGAGGTAGGAAGAGCCGTGATACTTCTAAGGAGAAACAAACCCGAGAAGAACCAGTTACCGAGGAAATCATGGAACCCGTGGAATAAGTATCGCAGGAAGAAATTGTAGGACTAGACACAGAATAAAGAGGTTGTTGGTAGGACGCCAAGTAATGAGCGTCATATTCCCGTCCAGATAAAATATGAATATTTAAATGAATGTTGTGTGTGAATAGTACCCATTTTAGCCCTAGAAGTAACATAAGAAGTCGCTTAAATGATCCAAATAGGAAAATCACAAGATGAATAGAATATACTGGTAAAATAACATCAAAACTTACCTATAGAATCAACCATCGGATACAAGGTATCGCAAATCTATTTATTTAATTTAAATCACAACAGAAGGGAAGGTTATTTTAAGTATAAATATAGACAAACTATGAATATTTTTGTCAAGCAATAAATGTTTTATGGTAACAGCAGAAATTCAAATATATAAACTGAAATACAAACCAAATTCCCATAGAGTTTCAAAAGCGGAATCATAGAGGGTGCGAAGTGCATCAAATCAGAAATTTAAAAAACAATATTTGTCCATTTTGTCAACACTAAAACAATAATAATTCTGTCACTTAATGAATAGAAAATTTTGTTAGTAGATTAAATAATAGAGGATCCGCTTAAGCCAAAATTCTAGAATTTTCATCAATAAAATAAAAATATTTGTTACTATTTAAAAACAAAACATGACGTATTTCTTTGGGGCACATTTGTGTTTATAAGATTTAATTGTATATAGCAGTTTCTCTCTAAATTTGAACCGACCACTGAAGATAGAGTCACAGCAGAGCAGCCAGGAAAGGTCAAAAGGGCAAGTATATTATATATATATATATATATATATATATATATATATATATATATATATATATATATATATATATATATATATAATCCATTTCTATTTTAACAGTGATAAAGAATAGACCACCCACATTACACAGACACAGAAGGATTTAAATAAAACAGATAACCTATTATAATCCTAAACATTTATTAATTAACACCCCATTACATAAAACTAAAGGGATAACCCATTAAAACCATAACAATTGTCACCCACTAAATAACAATAAACCAAATAATAAAACCCAACATAAATAATATATATATATATATATATATATATATATATATATATATATATATATATATATATATATATATATATATATATATATATATATATATATATAATCTATCATGCCCTGGATCGTGGAATGAGCTCTCTGCTGTATTTGCAGATTGGAAGAAGGCTTTTGACACTGTATGTCACAGCCTCTTGGTAGAGAAGTTGTACACTCTTGGCAGAAGGGGAACATGTACCAGACTACACTTTTCGGTGTGTGCCTATAGGTAAGGAGCATAGTGAATTCAAAATAGTGACTCACGGCATCCCACAAGGCAGTGTTCTGTGCCCTTTACTTACTTTACCGTACAGTACCGCACAGTTGAGATACGGTACTAGGAGTCATGCGTGGCACAGCATATTTGAAATAATAATCTTCACATAAATAAAGAAAACCTGAATCGTATCAAAAATGTAAGACAATTGGTAAAATTAGACGCGTGCGAGAGAGAGGCCATAAACAGCAACATTTTATTACAACCCAGCTCCCCCATTTCTGAATAGATCACTATTTTTTGATCAAAACAGATTGTGAATCTGCGTGGGAACAAGTATAACGAAATTTTCAAAGCGACTTCCGGTAATAAAAAACTAAACGTAAAAAGTTTGTTTTGATTCTCTCTCTTGCGTTTCGGTGTTTTACCCGACACCTAGTATAAAAACAATGTTTAGTAGTTGAGAGTTTAGAATGTTTCCTCCTCTGATAACGCTAACTGATAGTCGGGTATTTAAAAATGTGTTGTGGTGATCTGGGTTCTCTAGGTACACTCATCATTCTAAAAGGCAACACTGCAAACAGTTTTAGCAGAAGTTGAGAACATAGTTAACAACAGACCACTGACTGATGTTGGTGTGAACCCAAATGATCGAATTTCTCTTACACCAAATGATCTATTAATTTATAAGTATAGTAGACTAATTGTATTTGAGAGTAACTTCGAAGTATGCTTAAAAGGCAGTGGCAGTTGTCACAACAAATGGCAAATAATTTGTACCAGGTGGCTAAAAAAATATCTGGTGGAGATAGAACCACAGGTATATGAAATGATCGCAACGATTTTTGCTTCAGTTTTTTCACCATCCATAGCTCAATTTGTCAAAAATGTTTAGCAATGCAATACGTAAATATCATTCTGTAGACGATTATTTAGGTTGCACGGACACAGAGCGAAAAGCAATCCAGCTTATAAGGACATTATAGAAATCCGTGAGCAAGGTGGGTTTAAACTGAGAACGGTATACTAACTCGTCAGTCAGCCTTGAGGGTTCAGGGAGATGTAAAAATTGTATAGAATGTACAGGGTCCAAAGATAAATGTCCTCACTTGGGACTTTAATACAATATTAAAAAAACTGCAGCGGACCCCATAAATATTGGTAACTTCGGACTGGGTATACGAAAGGCTAAAGGACAAACTATGCTGAACTTCCTAAATAAACACCTTTTAACCAAAGTCTTTGCAATGGAAACGGACTTGGAGAAGCCTCGACTTTGCAGTCAAGAACGAGATCGACTACGTCTTGGTCACCGCCAAGAGCATGTAAATCGACGTGTCGGTCCTAGATAATTTTAAAGCAATGAGTGACCACAGACTCGTTAAAGCTAAAATATGTGTCGACACTTGGCTGGAAAGAAGGAAACAGATCAGACTTAAGAAGATCCTCCAAAAAAGTACTTCAAAGCATACCAGGAAGCTTTCGAAGTAAAAATTGGAAGAGTTTGGAGAATATTAATGAACAAGCCACTGGAAGGGGTTTAGGAATGTACTGGAATCTAAGAATAGATGCGTTCTTCTTTGTTTCGAAACTTGATAAAACAGAGAAAAGATTGTTTAATTCACAAGCCTATCCCACTAAAAGGCAAATATTGAAAACAATTATGTTAGTATTTGATGGTTTTTGACTATTCAGTAACACTATGGTTAAGGCTAAGATACTACTAGAAGATGTGTGGCGATTTGAAATACGATGGGATAATGAAGTGACTGAAAGTATCTACAGGAAATGGAATAAAAGATTTTCTTGCGTCAGTCGCATACCAGACATCAATATTCCAAGATCCATTTCTTTCAAACCATTTCCATCAATACGGCTTTATGTATTTTGCTATACTACTAAAAGGGCTTATGAAGTGGCGGCCTATATCAGAACAGCAAATGAAGATTTATTTAAACCAACTCTGCTGGCATTTAAGTCATGTGTGGCGCCACTTAAACCCTTTACGATCCCAAGGCTCAAACTGCAGGCAGTATTAGCAAGTAAGATGGAAAACTGTATAGAGGATCAGTCTGCAAGTTAAACATAAAACGCAGTCCACAACACGGTTCACAGTTTTATATTTTATTAGTATAGTTCTTGGTATATGCGCGAATGGTGTAAACACTGCAGCCAAAATACCAACATCACACATAGTATAGTTCTTCGACTGACACTATTCAAGTAAGAAAACTCGTACACTTTAGAAAACATAGCATTCTGTACTCGATGTCCAAGCTGCTGAGTTTGTTAAAAGTGTTAAAATATGTGAAAGGTGCAATTTTACCTGAATCACCTTGTAAATACAAGCTAGGTAATTTTGGTGCTGCACAAATGTAATTTTAGTTTTATGGTTTCGTTGCACGGACGACATCAACTAAAATTGCTAGTGACTAGTGTTGCCAAATATTGGATAAGCGCAAATAGAGAGTTATTTTCGTAATTGCGTTTCACTACAATACGACTTAATGGGGTGCATTCACGAAATATGTAACTCGCAAAAAAGTACGTCAGTTGATGGATGTCGTGAGTTAGTCTGTCGATAAGCTAAAGGAATTAATATATACGAGGGAAGATTAAAATGAAATCTGGCGAGCAATTAAACAAATGCGCTGTCATGGTAACTATTTAGTTTCACACTGTTGCAAGTTTTTAGGAGATACTGCCAAGTTATGTGTTAATCAGTTTTTTTGTGATTTTTTGGAGCTGTAAACGCACCAGAATGGGTGATTTAAAACTAGAGCAAAAAAGCGTTATACAAAAGTCATTAAGTGAATCAAATTTTCAGATGAGATTTTCGTAAAAATAATTTGTTCAAATAAGGCAGATAATCAATTTGTGATGAACCTAAAAGTTGATGGACGATCTATGGAGGCAAGAACCGGAGACAACATCCAGAAACTGAAAGAAGTGTTATAGAATTGACGATTTAATGTTTCGATTATCGTTAATGAGATATAAATCTTTAAAGTATCCCTGTTGAGAAGTATGCATTATTTAGGGATGAATACATTGTCAGCGCGCTGAATGACGAGAATCGCGACTCCTGAATGAATCTCTTCCAAGCAAATAAGTTCCGAAGAAAACTTGGAGGCTGTAGCTCATGACCAAGACATTATTTCCAGAATTATAACAGACAACGAAACGTGGGTGTTTCACTGAGTAAAAATAAAGTCAAGGCAATGGCTGCAAAAAGGATATCTATCACCTAAAATAGCAAAAACATAAGCACCTGCAGGGAAGCTAAGTACACTTGGAGAAACACAAATCACCACAACACATTTTAAAAAGACCTGACGATCGTTTCACTAACCAAGTTAGCGTCATCAGAGGATGAAAAATTCTAACTATTTTAAAAACTAACATCACCTTATATACCGGATCTTAGGTAAAGGGACCGAACTGAGATGGGAAAATAAACGCAGGCAAATTCTGCAGTGTATTGTATTTTTATAGCGGGACGAGGTCTGCACTGTCCCTACTAACTTATCTAAAATATGCCCATCTCTAATAATTTTGTGAAGGTTCAACGACACTTAAATTAACATAGTTTGCTTTGTCGGAATCATCTGTATTATTATGTTATCTCTAGAACGTGTTAAAAATGCGGGAATTTTTATTTAATGAAGCAATAGATCAAGTGACTCGTAATCGGTGCTGGTGCCACGTTCATACAATTTTTGTTGTAACTATATTTCGTAATATATATATACTTTCGAAGGAGTTTAGCTGTCCTGGTTGTCTAACATTTTCTATTAATTTCAGATTATCTTCATTAACGTGATGATTATTATCCCAAATATGTGGGACGACAGTAGATCTATCTATAGTACCGTAATGTAATTGGGCTAAGTGTTCTTTGAATCTAACTCCAATCGATCTTTTTGTTTGTCCAAAGTACTTAAGATTACAATCTTTACAACTCACTAAATAAATCCCCGACATTTTGTCCGTGTTATCCTTGTCTTTTGGGTTACCTAGCAAGTTTTTCAAGGTATTTTTTGTCGAAAATGTTAGCTGCAAGTTGACTTTTTTTAAAATTCTATCTAGACCCCTCGTGATTCGAGGTTCAAATAGTAAGCAAACAAAGCTTATTTCGGATTTCTCTTTTTTAAACGTTGTTGATTCCGTCAACATTTTCTTTGTTTTCTGTTTGTTGATTAATTTTTCCACCAAGCAAGCAGTGTATCCGTTATATTCGGCCACGTTCTTAATATAATTTAATTCTTGGGTATATGTACTTTTGTTTAAAGGAAAATTAATTAACCGATTTACTAAAAAATTCAGACTGGCCATTTTTTGTGCGTACGTATGATGTGAGTCGTTCGGAATGTAACTTATAGTGGTGGCTTTCTTTCTATAGACAACGAATTCTAAAGTGTCTTTATTCTTGATAACTAGTACATCTAGAAAGGGTAATTTGTTATTAATTTCTAATTCGTGGGTAAATTTTATAGAATCAAATTTATTGTTTAATCTGGCAATAAAATCTTCTATTCTGCAAATGTTTGTGTTAAACACTGCGAAAATATCATCCACGTAACGAAACCACAATCTAGGAAAATAACTACTTTCACTTTCAAGATCTGTTTCAAATCTGCTCATGAAAAGGTCTGAAATAAATTGCGATAGCGGATCGCCCATTGTCGTACCTTGGGTTTGTTCAAAAAATTCATTCTTGAACTGAAAAATATTTTGTTTAATACAAAGGCTTGTTAAAGTTAAATATTCTTCGCAGAAATTTTCATTTACGTTGTTCATTTTTAACAACTGCTCTAAGTCCTTTAAAGTTTGCTCCGTGGGAACGCTAGGAAAGAATGAGGTTACATCGAATGAAATTAAAACCTCGCCTTCAGTCAATTTAACCTCTTTAATCTAATTAATAAATGCAAGTGAATGTGTTACTGAAATACTTTTCTGTTTGACGGGCAAGCCTTTAAACTCATTTGTCAGCCACTTTGCTAAATTATATGTCGGGGAATCTATAGCCGAAACAATGGGTCTAATTGATTTTCCAGGTTTATGAATTTTTGGGAGACCGTACTTCTTGGGGACTTTCGGATTATAAACTCGTAACTGTCTTCCTAAATCTTTTGATATGAGGTTGTGACAACTTTTTGGACTATTTTTAACGTCCGAAATCATTTTTGGTAGCGGGTTTTTATTTAGTTTTTTTATACGGTCCTGTCGCTATGGCGTTATAAACTCTTATCTTTATACTCGTTTCTGCCCAAAATCACTACCTGATTGCCTTTATCTGCTTTAACATAGAAACACTCTTTCTCGCGCAATCGTTTAACTATTTTCATTTGATTACAATGGAGATGCTAGTAACGAACATGAAGGTATTACCCTTTTAAGTTAGACACACTGTATATAATATGAACACATAAAAATGTTAATCCAGCTTGGGTTCTAGGGTGTTAATTTGCACCCAATTAAAGATATTTGTAGAAATAATAAAATTTACTAATAATACTGTTTAAAACATTTATAACAACTTGCTTTAAATCACTTTCTTTGGCTATAACAATAATCGGAGAATGAGTAAAACTTTGATGGCATCTTGTGCTGTATATTTTGACATGTATACCATAAATAAATTTTATTTTTTGTTTCCTAGTGTAGTCAATGTTTAAATATGTTTTCGTTTGCTTTATACCATTTGATCCGATTGGTAATATCAGGACTTCTTGTAAGACCCCGATAAAACGGACAGCCTGTGTATGTCGAAGACATTCGACTTCGGCTTTTAATCTGAGATTTATCTAGATTCGTGTTGCTAGGGTGCATAAGCCGATGTAGAAAGGTCTGCTCCTTCCACCGATATGTTCCCATTTTATTAGATTCTGATTTTATTTTTATTATGTGGTCATGTATCGCTCTCTAGCCGCTCTAGTCGCTCTTTATGTGTGTATCCTGCAGTCTTACTTGATTTGATTAAGACATTTTATGTTGCTAACATAAAAACGTCTACTGCTATTTTATGACGATCATCTGCATAATTCCTTGAACTGCGGCAAATGTAGAGTGGAGGAATCCACATGTTGAGTGATCAATTGTATTGCTAGATAAAAAAGTTAATCTCCGAAACTAGACTACTGGGATCTCTTTGGATGCTTTAATTTTGTTTTGTTCAAAATTACACAGTCTATTACCATCTTTAATAGAAAATCTTTTGGACATATTGTTTATTAACCAAGCTGACGGAAATATTCAATTTGTGCTATTATTTTACATATCATTTTTTACACTTCTTTTATGGTTGTGAGCTAAAAGTAACGACGCATCGTTTTATGACACGATTGTCAACTTGATTGTACGTATTTAAAATTATGATGGGTGTTGCCCATAATCTTTCGGAAGAGAGTGCAAGCATCCAGTAACACAGATTTCTAAATAGGTAGGTATAATTTCCATTATAAACACAGGCGTTTAAAGCTCTTTTCCAGGATTTTTTTTATTTCGCCTCTTGCTTCGACAACAATCGAATATATATGTGGCCTAAATTCTAACCTGAACTCCGTCCACCATTTCCTCAAGGCTAATAGGCCCCAACTCGTCTTCCTCACCGAAACTCAAATCAGTGCCAAAATAGCCACTAATCACCTTAATTTCCCGGGGTATGTGCTCCTTACTTCCTTTAGATTGCATGCAGGCGTCTGCGCGTACGTCCGTAGCAATCTACCCTGCACCAGACTCCCAAATTTACAAGCTGGAAGAAAAGACATACTATGAATAAAACTCTCTCTTAGGGCTGCAACTAAATTCATCTGTTGCATTTACCGGTCACCTTCTGACAGCAACTTTGTCCAGCTCTTTGACTACCTTTCTTAAAAAACCGACCATCTGATTTATGAACATCCTTCCTCCGAGGTCACTATTCTTGTTGACTTCAATGTCCATAGTATGGAATGGCTAGGATCTTCAAAAACCGATCCACAAGGAAGAGCAGCGAAGGCCTTTGCAGTCAGCAAAATATGGTTCAGCAACCTACTTACTTTCCTCGCATCCCAACGCAAGGCTCAATTCCCTTGGACCTCCTTCTTACTACAAATCCTGACTGCTATAAGATATCAGTCACCGCCCCCTTGGTCGTTCAGACCACGGCATGGTCACTGCTTCCTGCGCAATGCAACCCGAGGTAACAAAGTCATTACACCCACGTATCGTTTGGCACTACAACTCCGCGAACTGGGACGAAATGCGAGATTACTTTTCCTCATTTCCATGGGCGTCTGTCTGCTTCTCTCATCCTGGCCCCTCTGAAATCTCACAAAACGTCACCGAAATTATCCAAGTTGGCATGGAATTATTGATTCCGCGTACACAGAAAACCTCTGCAGCCACTCAAAAGCCCTGGTTCTCTAAATCCTGTGACAAGGCTAGACTTGAAAAGGTCAAAGCTCATAAAATGCTTCTACACAATCCCAATCAAGAAAACCGTCAAGCATTTAACGACGCGAGAAACCGCTATGACCGCATTCTTTCTGAGGCAAAAAAAAAATCGTTTAATAACCACATCAAAAACAAAGTCCTCTTAAGCTCCAGCGGCAGCAAACCCTTCTGGACTCTTGCTAAATTTATTGGGAATAATTTCTGCAACGAGCACGTTCCCACCTCTTGTCTCAGGGGATGAAATTGTTTCTACCGCCCTGGGCAAGGCTGAACTTTTTGCCTCGTTGTTCGCCGGCAATTCTACTCTCAACCCACCTCCAAATTCTCAACCACCAACAGTTCCCAATGTCGCGCATAAAATGACTGATATCATTTTCAAAACTAAAAATGTACGAAAGATGCTCTTTTCTCTTAATACCAGGAAAGCCTCTAGCCTTGACGAGATCCCAGCAATTGTTCTCAAAAAATGCGCACCAGAACTTGCTCTTGTCCTGACTCGTCTGTTTCAGACATCTTACAATAGAGGCATATTCCCTAGAAACTGGAAAACTGCTCGAGTACAACCCGTCCCCAAGAAAGGATTCAAAGCGCTTCCTAGGAACTACAGTACAACCTTTCAGTCGTCTCTAAAGTGATGGAAAAGTATATAAACGCCGAATTAATAAAATTTCTTGAAAAACACAGTCTAATCCACGACAAGCAGTATGGATTCCGTCAGCGCAGATCAACGGCCGACCTCCTTTCCTTTGTCACCCATTCTTGGAACAAGCTGGGTGGTAGTAGCGAACTTTAGACCCTGTCTCAACAAACTAATGTGGGACTGATCAAATTGACTGAAAGATGAAAGATTTTTTAGTCTCTAATGGAATATATGATAAGTATATTTAGAACTACCTGAACGTGGGTGGTCGTCCTTTAGACGCTGCAAATGAGTGATCACTATCGCTATCCCTTCCCCAATATGTTCGAAAAATACCTAGCCATCTTATTCTCGGTTGTCTTGAACTGTTTTTAGCAGATGTTTTTAAGCTTATCTGGCCCTGGCGCTTTCCAGTTCGAGGTTTTGCTTCGTGCCATCTCCATGCGATCTTGCATTAGCATGGTATGGAGTCTATAAATCGTTTTTCTTTTATCCTGCGGGAACTTATGCGTTTGTAGTTTGCCGGCCTATTGTAGATACTATTCCAGAAATTTCTTGTACGTTCCTGTGTTGAGAGTTTTTGCTTCGTTGCTGGTGTCTCAGGATTGGCCAGGCTGCGGTACAGTACTCGATAGTTTCTTTTATATTCCTTGTTGTGCGCTCCATCGGTGTTACTATATAATACAGAGTGGCGCATTGAAAACTAAACAGTTAGATTTGCGTCCAGAGAAATTTTTTGTTTAAGAAACGCTGAAACACGTCAATTTTAGTATTCAGGGGACATGTTTTGACATCAAATCCAACTTTGTCACATCAACCCCTTAAGAGTGGTGATAACAACCCTTATATTATAATTAGGGAACATGGGTCGAGTGTTACATCATTTGAAAGATATTTCTTTTCTGAAATCAGCATACTAATTTTTTTGGAAGTTTTATCAAGTCGTTTAAAAATTGTTCACAGTTGGAGTTGCAAGAACGTATTTCATTCATTGTGATAAGAAATGCACTAATTAGTCAATTTTTCGTTAAAAAAACTAAAAAACAATACCAAACGTTAAAAAATGTTTATTCAGTTAAGTAAATGTTCAAATTGTTGACCACCAGCTTCCATACAAAAGTACAAATTTTGTTCAAAACGAGCTCTGACATTCTGGAGCATTTGTGGAGTTATTAGACGGCATTCTTCAACAATGCGTCGTCGTAATTCTTCCAGAGACTCCCATTCTGTTGTGTAAATTCTACTCTTTAAATGGCCCCATAGAAAGAAGTCTAAAGGAATTAAATCCGGTGATCGAGGGTGCCACTCAATAGTTGTGAAAAAATGCGGAGAAGCTCCATCTTGTTGAAACACTAATTGATTTTCTTGATAGCGATCATCATTTTCAACAATGTCAATTAGTAGAGGGTAAACGATTTCTTCTAGTAACTCTAAATACGTTTCGCCACTCAAATTGCCATCAAGAAAAATTGGTCCGATTAAACGGTCTCCAAAATTGCCAGTCGAGACGTTTAATTTCTGTTGAGTTTGAGTGTGGACTTCGTGAGAATTTCTTGGATTATTATCTGCCCAATAACGCCAATTATGACGATTGACTGTAGAGTTTAATAAAAATGTACACTCGTCTGAAAAACAGATATTGAACAGAAATTTCCCGTTATCAGCTATTCGTGCAGTCATAAGTTCACAAAACTCCAGCCGCCGATGAAAATCATCCTCATTTAGTTGTTCTACAAGATGAATTTTATACGGGTGAAATTATGATGCTTCAATATTCGCTGAATAGTTCTTCTTTTGATGTTTGAAACAGTGGCAAATTTTCTCGTGCTCAAAGTTGGGTCTGCAGCAATTTGTCCTACAACTTCAATCTCAGTAGTCTCTTTTCTAGCCAGAAATTCACGTTCGGGATCCCGTTTTTTGTTGGCTACTGAACCACTTTGTCGAAACTTTGCAACTAACTCCAAAATGTATTATCTGTTAACATGTCTGTTCGGATGTCGTTCATTAAACAAATTTGCGATACGGTTGGCACAGTCATCGTTTTTGAAAAAAGGAGTAATTATTTCAACTCTTTTTTCCACAGAATATACCATTGTGAAATTATTTTAGGTAGTACTATCAAGTATCAAACCGAGCGATAAACTGAAATAATAAACCGCATTTCTCTCATTCCGATAAGAAATGTTCTGATAGTCAATTTTTTGTTCAGAAACCAACAAAACATTGACTATCAGCACATTTATTATCCGAATAAGTGAAACGTGTTTTTTCATCTTCAACTGTGAATAATTTTTAAACGAGTTAATGAAACTTCCAAAAAAATTAGTGTGCTGAATTCAGAAAAAAAGAGCTTTCAAATGATGTAACACTCGACCCATGTTCCCGATTTAAAATATAAGGGTTGTTATCGCCACCATTAAGGGGTTGATATGACAAAGTTGAGTTTTATGTCAAAACATGTGTCTCTCAATATTAGAATTGAAGTGTTTCAGCGTTTCTTAAAAAAAAATCTCTGGACGCAAATCGGCCTGTTTCGTTTTCAATGCGCCACCCTATATGTGTACCTCCTGAGCCCGTTTGCCACGGAGGAGAGTTTCAGTTGTTTATATGATTTGATATCTCGAGTTGGTGATAACATAGCAACGAGTTTTTACTTAGAATTGTCATTAATGCGTATAAATAAATTCCATTTTCCCCTGTCGGATGATTCCGTAAAGCGGCATCCTTGACTACGCTATCTAGCGATGAAAAGTAACTTAACTTTTCATCGGTATATGTCTCAAAGATGCACGTTTGTGGTATAAATTAATCCAGACTTATCAACATTCCTAACGGAACTCAATAAGAGGGAATTATTTTGAGTGTTTTTGGATTTTGTTGTTAATTTTAATATACATTATTGCTAACGTCGTGCCTAAGAATCATTTGTTAGAATTCGACTAAAATTACAAACTTATAATTCTACAAAGTTTTATTAAATCGACATTGATTTTTGATTGTGTATAACATTACGCTACATATACATATCAAATTTGGTAGTTTTGTATAACTTGACATGTACTTGATAGACAGGCAACAAAAAACCTGAGTTGCCATTAAAGAAAATTATCGGTGACGTCATATCTCAAATTTGGGACACTCTGTACATATTCTTTTTTTTTACTGCAACTTAAAATACTTGTTCACGTGCCCGAGCATGTTGAAAAAAGCCTGGACGCAGCAAGTGCGTTATGGTAGTGAATTTTCATAGAAATGATCTGGCACAAAATATTTTATAACTTTTTTTTCTTGTAACATAGAAATCTAAATTTTGGTGTATAGTTTGCTTTTTATATCTTAAACCTACCTACCAAATTTGGTTATCATAGATTTTTTATTTTTTAAGATAAAAAATTTTTTCAAATGAAAACTCAAAATTTTCCCGGAAAATCTCATCCGATTTTTTTGATTAACAAACTTGTCAAAGCCTTTTACAAAAGGAAGGTACGTGCCAAATTTTATCAAAATCGGCGTATTATTCTTTAAGATAAAATTTTTTTTCGAATGAAAACTCAAAATTTTCCCGGAAAACCTCGTCTGATTTTCATGACTAACAAACTTGTCAAAGCTATTTACAAAAGAAAGGTACATGCCAAATTTTATTGAAATCGGCTAATTACTTTTTGAGATAATAATTTTTTTCGAATGAAAACTCAAAATTTTCCCGGAAAACCTCGTCCGATTTTCCTGACTAACGAACTTATCCAAGCTATTTACAAAAGAAAAGTACATGCCAAATTGTATCAAAATCGGCCCATTATGTTTTGAGGTATCGGTGTGATACATATATATATATATATATATATATATATATATATATATATATATATATATATATATATATATATATATATATATATATACATATATATATATATATATATATATATATATACATATATATATATATAAATATATATATATATATATATATATATATATATATATATATATATACATATATATATATATATATATAAATATATATATATATATATATATATATATATATATATATATATATATACAGTGTGGAACAGCCAAATGGAATAAATTCGATAACGGATAAATGAGGACGTGTTGGGAAAAACGCTTGGACACGTCGATTTGTATTTTTAACTGCGCATCTTTTTCAAGAAAAAAAAATTATATAGGGTGCGTCATGTGACAGTGGCCAATACCAACTTTCTTATTTTAAATACAAGCCCCTGTATATTATAAATTTTTTGGATTCTTCAGAAAATTCTAGACATAATTCATGTACAATGTCCTATACCTATCTTCAACTGTTTCGGAAATATTTAGTATTTTCAGATTTATTACAAAAATTAACATTAAAAATAGAAAATTATTTTATTTCACAAATTCTAATAAGAAATACTGATTATTTCTTAATAATTTAAAAAAACAAAAAAAAATTAATGTCAATGTAGTAAATGTTCAAAATGCTCGCCACGAACATCTTGGCAACATGCTAATCTGGTATAGAAATGTCTTCTAACATTACTCAACATCTCAGGCGTGACTGATCTAATCGCAAGCGTGATTCGTCTTTTTAAGTCATCTAAGTTGAGGGGCTTAGTTTTGTATACAATACTTTTGACATATCCCCACAAAAAGTAGTCTAATAGCGACAGATCAGGAGATCGTGCTGGCCATTCTATCGATCCGCGCCTCCCTATCCACCGATTTGGAAAAATTTGGTTCAGGTACTGCCGGACATTGATTTGGTAATGGGGCGGTGCTCCATCTTGCTGAAACCATATTTTATTGGCAGGAACTTGTGGGTTTGCTGGATCTGGATATAAGTTTGTCAAAGTTGGCACGACATTATTTTGGAGCAGTTCTAAATATTTATCCCCATTCAAGTTGCCATCAATGAAAAAGGGACCTACGATATGATTTCCAACAATTCCTGCCCAAACATTAACTTTTTCAGGATATTGCGTATGTTCCTCTCTCATCCAATGAGGATTCTCATTAGACCAATAGCGGCAATTTTGACGATTAACATGACCGTGAAGTGTAAATGTGCTCTCATCAGAAAACAAAACATCTTCTAATTGGATCACATTGTTATCTAACATTGCCATCATTTGTTCACAAAAATACGTTCTCCTATCGAAATCGTCCTCCATGAGCTCCTGAGTTGGTATCATTTTATAGGGATGCATTTTACTTTCCTTTAATGTTCGAAAAATTGCTGTGTGGCTAACGTTGAATAGTTGGGCTGCTTGTCGACCAGAAGTATGTGGGTTTTCTTGAAACTCAAGCGTAATAACCAATTTCGTATCATCACTTACTGCATTGGCAGCTACTTTTTTTATCTGTCTCACATGACCAAGCTCGCGAAACTGCTTTTCTATTTTGCTAATTGTTCCTTGGGATACAGGCGGCAAATTTGGAAATTTTTCGTGAAATAAGCGAGACACTTCCATCTGTGTCCGTGTGTTATCTCCATAACCAATCATTTGTAGAATGGTTATTTTGTGCATTTCTGTTAAATGAACCATTTTTCTGATATTATTACGTACAGTTAACGAAATTCAAACGACAATAGCACTGACACTAATCACTACTGTCATGCAGGCAGACAACAAGTTGCTAAGGCTACGAGTTTTATACGAACAGAAAGAAAACTGTTTTTGTTTTTGTTTCATTTCATATCAGTAAAAAGAAACGCAGGAATGGTTTTTGTTTACTTTCTCATTATCAAGAGCTGAATGGGAAATAATTATTGAATGCAATGTAGCGAATTTGTGAAATAAAATAATTTTCTATTTTTAATGTTAATTTTTGTAATAAATCTGAAAATACTTAATATTTCCGAAACAGTTGAAGATAGGTATAGGACATTGTACATGAATTATGTCTAGAATTTTCTGAAGAATCCAAAAAATTAATAATATACAGGGGCTTGTATTTAAAATAAGAAAGTTGGTATTGGCCACTGTCACATGACGCACCCTATATAATTTTTTTTTCTTGAAAAAGATGCGCAGTTAAAAATACAAATCGACGTGTCCAAGCGTTTTTCCCAACACGCCCTCATTTATCCGTTATCGAATTTATTCCATTTGGCTGTTCCACACTGTATATATATATATATATATATATATATATATATATATATATATATATATATATATATATATATATATATATATAAACATATAAAAATTGAAACTGACCCCGGATATAGGTTCTAGGGGTCCTAGATCGCGCTCATTTGAAGAAATTTTTTCAAAATTCAAAAGTCGAGATCTCCTCATTAGTTAATTTTTTCTAAGAAAATTCACTAAAATCTATATTTGATTAACTGAATTTATTGCAAGTTATAAACACCCACTGTATATTAATTTTCTCACGTATAAAAATAAAAGTAAATAACACTAAACATAGAAAGAACTGACCGGCTCTAGCTACATAAAAAGTGTATAGGAGCACGCGGCACGGCGCCATAAATAGAGATCTGTAGTGGTGCAATGTGGATTATGGTGGTAAATCATTTATCTGTCGATGCTGGTGCTGTAGTAAATGTTCCATTGCAATCTCCTCGAAAGCCTGGCTTTCGAACTCCCTCTTGGCCTTTAACAACGAAGGGATACTATGCTTGATGTTTTTATATTGTGCTAAGTGCATATAGAAAACAACATTTTCTGATAGTACATGACCAGATTTCTTGATAAATTTAGATAGTTTGGATTGGGATAATATAAGTAATTTATAATAAAAAGATAATTTGCTTCATATCTCTTCATATTTTTAATGAATTTTCATTAAGAAAATTGACTAATAGGGAGGTATCGATCGTAAGATTTTTGGAAAATTTCTTTAAATGAGCGCGAATTAGGGCCCCTAGAACCCAAATCCAAGGTCAGTTGAAAAGTTTATATATATATATATATATATATATATATATATATATATATATATATATATATATATATATATATATATATATGTATCCAACCGATAACTCAAAAAATACTTACCAATCGAAACCAAATTTGGCAATTCCCTTCATTTTGTTAATAGCTTGGATCAGTTCCTTAGACAGTTCTGACACTCGTATACTTTCAGAGAAAAAAATTGAAAAACTGTTTGAAAACGCAATATCTTTTAAATTACTAGAACTATGAAACTAAAACTTTAGAAGCACGTAGATATTGTCTCAGTGGTCCTCTCTACCAAATTGAACTTAATCGGTTCACAAAATTCTGAGTTATAACCAAATAAAAAATAAATAATTTACGATATAACCAGAAATTTCCTCTGAATGGGTGCCTATAATGTTAGACAAGGTCAGACAGATATATCAGGGTCACGCTGCTATTGCAAACAAATGCTCCAAATTAAACTTCAAACGAACTGGTTAGAAAAATATGTCACAATAAACAATTAGCGCGGTTGCCATTTGCCAAAACTGTCATCTGAATTTGAAGATATCAGGAAAATATGTAGTAATAAATAAAAAGTTTAATGAAAGTTATTCAATTTGTTTAAAGCCAATCTAGAACAACGTTTTATTATGTGTAAATATTAAGCTTCCCATTCTTAAAGGTATTTAAAACCCATCGCCCTCTCCTAGATAAATCTGACAACGCCAGTTAGCTATTTGTCATTGTCATTTGTTATTTTGCAAGCTGACAGTAGGCGGGAGTCGAATTCGAGGTTATCTTCTTCTTCTTCTTTGTTTGCAGACGTCATAAACAAATAATAAGACTCAGCTAATACCTTAGAATCATGGAATAAGGTACTTATTGTTTACTTTTAGTTTTTAGTGAATTTTCATTATTATTTACTCTTCATGTCGTATATGGAAAATTTGTGGTAAATGAAACTACATAATATCATGCATTGGTTTAAATTAAACCAGTAAACAGATACTGTGTAAATTATTAAAATTTTAATTTCAAAATTTTGGATTGTTTATATTTATTTATTTCATTTTCAAAAAGCATGGATACAGCAATAGTAAATAAATGTTGAAAAGGCTTTAGATGCAGCAAGTGCGTTATGGTAGCGCATTTCCGTAAAAATATTCCAAATGTTGATAATTCAATTTCCCATTAAAGTCTTCAGTTTTGCTACATACTAAAACCTATATAAAAGCAGCGTGGGTACTAAATTTAAAAAATAACACAAGGAGCTTCACAAGCAACGATAAATTTGTTTTAGAAAACCATTTTTGTTATTTTGGTTGCAGAAACTGTTTCGAGTGAGTGGACTAAAACGGATCATCCAAGCGACTAATAAGGAAAAATACCTGCCATGTTTATAATTTGGCAGGTACATTCCTTTTGGAAATAAAAATTAAATTTTCGGTACATTTGCAGATTAGCACACGGGGGATTTTAGAAAAAATCAGAAACATGCTTAAATCTCCTTCTAGATGCACAAACTATAAAAATATTTCTTGCAAACAGCCCCCAAGAAAGTTACGGGACCAGGAGTGAATATGGGTGTTGAGCGGGGAAGAAGATAAAAAGTAAATGTGAGCGAAAAGTGCGAAAAAACAGCTGGACCTCTATAAGCTGCCTTTATCCCATTTTGCAGCTATGCCTCCTTCAAATTCTGTTTATCCCGCCCAGAACCCCTATATTTACCGCAGGTCCCGTAGCTTTGTTGCGGGTTGTTCCCAAAAAACTTTTCTTGTTCACATTGTTCTTGTTTATGCGTTGAGGGTGGTTGTATGCATGCGGAAGGGAAAGGGGAACCTCTGCGACAAAGCAGCGAATAAATATTTTCAATTTATGTTTAATTGTTACCCCATTTCATTTGTTTAGAATATTTTTCCAAAAATGAAATTTAGGTTGCCTTATTTGCCAGTCTTACATAGAGAGCTACAATATTTCATCATTTTCAAAAAGTGTGGATACAGCAACGGTAAAAAATTGTTGAAATGGTCTGGATGCAGCAAACACATTATGGTAGAGATTTTTTGTAAAAATATTTGAAATCCGATAACTCAATTTCCTATTAAGCTAGAATCTTCAATCTTGAACCATAGTAACACCTATGTAAACGCAGCCTGGTTACTTACACCGATATATATATATATATATATATATATATATATATATATATATATATATATATATATATATATATATATATATATATATTGAAACAGACCCCAGGTATGGGTTCTAGGGGTCCTAGTTCGCGCTCATTTGTAGAGAGTTTTTCAAGATTCAAAGGTCAGGATCTCCCATTAGTTAGTTTTTTATACGAAAATTCACTAATAAACTAAACAAACATTAATGATACAGTATGCCATACAAAAAAAGTTTGAAATTCCATAAAAACATTATCTGACAAGCTTGACATTCTTTATTTTCACCGAACTTGTTGAAAGTTTCTTAAACCTAAATCATTAACGTTCTCACTTTTCTACATTGTCAAAAGTTTGTGTGTTTTTTTAGCGATTCAGGGCAAAAATATTAAAGAAAAAATAAATAATTAAACTCATTGTTTACAGCAAAGAAGATTAGTTTGTTTTCATTAATGTTTCATTTAATTGTGCTATAGTTTACTAAAAGTCTTGATATATTCACATCGGTAGATTATGGATAAAAACATTGGTTAATAAATTTAATTACTCTTGAAACAGAGTAAAAAATGAACGACTATCTTAAAATTAAATATCTAAACTTCTGATAACTTAGTGTCACCTATGAGGAAATAGTGGAAACAACTGTTTCAAATTCTCTGTAATGTAGTTCATGTTTCTATGCGATCAATACCACATAATTTACTTTAGGACATTAAATAAAATTAATTCAAATTAAATATTGCGTGAAAACTTGTGTTAGTAAACTATAGGCTATCATTTCTTAGATACACACAAATTAACCAATATAGTCTGCTTTTGTAGATTTACTTCTGAACTTTAGTTGGTGTCTCGCTTAACAGATGTCACCACGTTAAAACAATCTGATTTACAGTAGTTTAGGTATACAGCATGGTCCAAAATTAATAATATGCAGAACGCAGTAAATTTTTGACTTTAAAATGTTTAACTAAACTTACCTTAGTCCCAAATTCAAAATTAAAAGAGATACAGGGTGTAAAAGTGAGAAATTGAATTCCGATTTTCCTTGATATTTAAAAAATATATAATAATATATATAACGGACATAAGTATTAAAAATACACGATGTACCATTGAGTGATCGGCTTTTGTGAAAAAGGGTGACAGTGTGCTTATAGCTCATCTACCAAGTGGTTATTTTAAAGGCCTATAATTGAGTTTTTTCATACAGAACATCTTGCATTTTGTCAGACGATTAGCTGCAGAATTTTCTTCTGCACCAATCCTTAGTAAATACCAACCTTTATAGTGTAATTACTTTTTGAAAGGTTACGAGGATTGCCATGAAAAATAAGACACAGTTCTCAACCACTAAATTAAGTTTTCTATTTTGACGTTTCATCATTGGGCGATTTCACCCGGCGTCGCCTTCTGCCAGCAGCTGCATTGTTATGTCAAAAAATGTCAACTTTTTGTCAACTTTTCTTGATATAACGATGCAACGTTGGCAGCTCCCGGCGCCTGGTGAACTTGCCCATTGTTTTTGTGTTCACTAAAAAGTGTGATTAATAAGAATCAGATAAGTGTTTATGTTTATCTAAAAGAAGAATATTGTCCAGTGTGATACATTCACAACTGTTATACGCGGCTCCAATCTGGTTGTAA
This sequence comes from Tillus elongatus, assembly GCA_964006375.1. NCBI lineage: Eukaryota > Metazoa > Arthropoda > Insecta > Coleoptera > Cleridae > Tillus > Tillus elongatus. Next base: position 79,773,375 of record OZ023270.1, on the reverse strand, counting down.
AGTAACAAGCAATAAGAAACTTGTGCAAACGCTATGTGGACCACAAAGAACAATGACTCTCAGAGTCTGTAGCGCATACAGAACCGTTTCAGCAGATGGGGCCGCAGTCATGGCAGGAATCCCACCTTTGGATCTCCAGATACTACAAGGGACAGAATCCTACGATAGGGTACATAATTCGACATCCAGAGCCAATCTGCCCCGTAGATAAAAGTAGAGGTGGGAACGGGCACAGCACGGAATATGGATGCGAAATCTTATACCAAAAATTGAGCATGGCTGCAGAGACCCTATGGAGAAGTGGATTCCTATTTAACTCAAGCGCTTTCTAGTGACGAATGCTTCAGAAAATATCTGCATGATCGCAACCGAGCCGATACCAACGCCTGCTCCTACTGCAACGAGACTGATGATGCTGAACATACTCTCTTTCATTGTCACCGATAGAAAGAGTGAAAGAGATAACTACCACCAACAAACTAGAAACGTATTTGATGCCCAGAACGTGATGTTGAGCTTGACTCAGAGTGACAACACCTGGAGGCAAGCCTACAGCGTCATCCAACGCATAATAGCGACAAACGAGAGATAGAGAGAGAGTAAAGAGCTCAGTGAGTTTTCCAACAACCGTACTTATAGCCAGAAGAGATAGGTAATAAGTAAGGAGGGATGTGGAAAAACTTTCTCCCATACTCGCTCCTGAACCACTAATCTCATAGTAGGACGAGGAATGTAGGGCAAACGCGAGTGATGAAAAGTAAAGAGGGAAAAAGGCAGTCCCTGCCATGAAGCAATGCTAATTGAGTCCCGTGGTTTGGGGAGGTTCGAATGGCCACTTACTTTGATTAGCCTATAAGGGCTTCCATTACGCCTTGGAATTTGAAAAAAGATAAGTGTTTATGACAAAATAGATATTCTAATTTTTTTTTAATTTCAACACACCACGAGGGCTTACAGCCTAAATACTATCGTACCGTGGGTGTTGACAAGGAGGAAAGAGGCAACTTGTTAATTCTGTACTTGAAGGTTAGGAGGTTCGGAGGAGAAGGAAAATATTGTGCCGGCAAGGAATTCCACAACTTGGGACAAAAGAGCGGGCGTAATAAGATGTTCTATGTCTGGTGACCTGGACAGTAAAAGGGTGCATTCGCTCTGTTCCCCTGGTAGATCTGTTGGGGGCAGCAGGTGGAGGAACTATGGAGGAAAGCTCCTCTGAGCAGTGCCCGTGCAGATATCTATAAAAAAGAAACAGGTCACCAACGGCACGTCGGTGGGCAAGGGATGGCAATCTTTGGGTGAGGGTAGGGTCACCGATGAGACGTATAGCTCTCTTTTGAATGGAGTCCAGGATAGCAAGTGTAGAAGCGGCAGCTGCACCCCAGATGTAGGAGCAGTTTTCGAGGTTTGGCCTTATTTGTAAAGTATATAAGCTATAGAGATTAGCTGGTGAAAAGTATTTGCGAGCCCGGAAGAGGAAACCTAATTTCTTAGCAGCCACTTCTGCATTTGATGTGACATGTTGGTGCCAATTAAGATTTCGATCCACAGAAATGCCAATAAGAGAAAAGGACTCATTACTTTGAATAACTTGGTTGTTCATTGTGATGGGTCTAGGGCTTATGTATCTCTTATGAGAAAGAAAGCAAGACTGAGATTTGGTGGGGTTGGATTGTACAATATTTCTACTTCCCCAGTCTAATATTTTTTGGATATCCACGGAGACAGAACCCTCCATGAGTCTGCGATCCTCATCTAATTGGGCTAAAGAGACAGGCTTCGAATATTGTATATTTGAGTGGAGGGTGCTGTCGTCCGCGTAACTGTGAACTGGGTTGGATGTGCTAGAGAAGAGGTCATTGATGTGGAGAAGAAACAAAGTAGGGGCTAAAGCTGAACCTTGAAGAACTCCTGCATTTATTGGATACAGTTTAAAGGAATGACCATCCACAACAACAGAAATGCTCCTGTTGGAGAGGAAATTTGCTGTCCAGGTACAAAGTTTTGGTGGAAGGCCATAGGACGGAAGTTTATTAAGCAGCGTTGCGTGCCAGACCTGGTCGAATGCTTTTATGTACTACATGGCAAATGTCAACGAATATTGAGTAGAACTTACCGTATATTGAATGAGAGGTGTCCTAGGTGACTAACAAGGGCAAAATAATAATTTTAAATAATAAAGTTAGCATTTCTAAGAGTTCAACTTAAAATATCTTCCCGAAGCTGATACCAGAAGATGAAACGAACAAGATCAATGTTGTCGCTTACTTTGATGCTTACCCCAAGTCATTCATACTTTCAGCCTTGCTTTATTTGGAATTCAGCTATTCTTTAATTCAGAGGATTCTGTCAAAATACAAGTTCCACCCGTAATCATACATATCGTTACAACGATTTCAAGAAGGTGATGTGGTGAAACCATTTAAATAAATGTGAATTTGTCTCATCTAAAATCCAAGAATATCCAAACTTTCAGCTCAATATTATCTGGACGGAGGATTCAAAATAAAGAGTAACGCTATCTTTAACTGGAGAAACCTACACTACTGCTCAAGGCAGAATCTGCGCTTCAGTCGTGAAGCTAGATTTCAAAAATGTTTGACCTCAACGTGTTTTAATGCTGTTACATGATAGGGTAGCGTATGAGTAGTGCTAAACTGTAAAATATATATTGGAATATTGAGGGTGGCCTGTATACAATTTTTTAGAAAATCTTTCACTGAGTGTTTTGCGCAGTTTCTGGCACCAAGTGGATGATGCCCCAGCTCACGCAACTGTAGAAGTCTACCAAAAAGTAACTGTAATTTTTGAAGACCGCTGGATAGACCGACATTTCCCTTGAAACTGCCCAGCTAGATCTTTAGACTTAACACCTGTCGATTTTTATTTCTTATATCAGCTAAGGGATGCAGCAATTGTTTACCCATAACAGATTAAACCAATCCTAAATTTCTGCAGAATTTTGTGTCACATTGAATTTTTTTTTTAAATATTACATATGTACACTTCTAAGATAAATAAAACATTAATTGAAAACGCTCAATTCGCAAGTCACATCAATTTTTATAATACAAAATTATGTAGTTAGCAACTCCAACCGTTAAGGCGCCAGTGTACAGTGTCCCATTTTGCTTGCAATTGCTGTGTATCTCGGTTATTGAAAAAGATAGAGCCTTGATATCTTTTTTTTAACGAAAGATGTCGCAAACAAAACTTTTAGAGCCCTCCTAGTTTCACAGCTACAGGGCGATATTGAACATTTGCATTGTCAGGAACCCCTTGTATTTCAGCTGTCTGACAACTTGCCAAAAAGTTAAAAACAAATACTTTTAATACTTTTTACGTAAAATATAGTGGCATTGTTAGTTTTTTTTTCTAAATATTACTGTTTCTGAAATATTGACCAATGTTACAAACTTGTTATATAAACAATTTCAGCAGCAAACAGAGATCCCTAATTTGGCACAAAGTTAAGAGTGCAAGTGCTCTATACAAACCAAAAATCACATGAATGATGTCAAATCAGACATATGTACATGTACAAAATCTAAACATTGCAATTATTATCACAAAAATACACCCATCTTTGCAAATAAGACCAAGTCTGCTAGTCAACTTTCAGGTCAACAATTTTACGTACATCCAATGCGTGGATAGTGCTTATCCATTATACAATACAACGCTTGCATTGCCCAAAATCGCTCACACTCCGAATTTTCTCTGGAATTTTATTAAAAATCCTCGGGCTAAGGAAAGCAGCATATCTCTTACCCACAGCTTTCTGTACCGAAGGAACATTATATACTATATTAATCCTGGCGTTATAAGGGCGCTCCCTCCTTTCATGTTTGTATTTGTGTCTATACTGCCATAGCAACAAACTCCTAAAATACAACTACCTCAAGTCCAGAAAACCTGATTCCTAGTATAACTGGTCAGTCGGGTAAGTAAAATTTCGGTTGAATATAATTTTTTTAAATCCACTTAGTAATAGTTTCCAGATTCGTCAAGTGACAACTCAAGACTCCACCCCGGGCTGTCAAGCCGTAGGAAAGATGAGTCTGAACAAGTGCATAATATAAAACCCTAAGCTGTTTCAGTTAAAACCGCTAGCAAGTCTTAATTTTGTATAGAAGCCCTCGCCACTTTTTAACCAGACTCTCGACATGGTAGTTTCACCTCGTATGCCGACCAATGATAGCCCCCAAATATTTGTGTTTCTCTTTTGGTGAAACAGCGAACTTTGAACCATCAACCGCGAACTCAAGAGAAGAAAAACCAGGCATATTGTTCTGATAACTCGCCAATGGCATGTAAAAAGTTTTGGAAATATTAACTGTGAGAATCTTCTGATAAAAAAATCGCAAATCTTAGGAAAGTCCTCTTCCACCAAACTCTTCAACTCAGTCCACGATCCCGCTGTATATATTATTGTGGTGTCATGAGCATACGCAGTAATTATTCCCTGAGTGTCAGTATAAAAAAATCCCGCAGCATATATCAAGAACAACAATGGGCTAAGCACTGTGCCCTGCGGAACACCACAAGTTATATCTTTAAATCGGCTTATACAATCTCCAATTCTCACACACTGCCTACGAGCTAATAAGTAGCTCATTAACAACTTATAACATCTGGCTCTAAAGCCAACAGCCTCGAGATCCTCCAGGAGGAGCTCGTTATGCACTGTGTTGAAATGCTGCTGTTTGTCGTTTACTTGTAAGCAAGAAAGAGTTTCCAAAATTTGTTCTATGCCGTGTCACTGCTTGTCTTAATTATATAATTTTTTTGTTTCATTTTCAAATTTAGCTGTTTTTATGTATTTTATTTATTTTGCGAAGGTAGATTTGTGAGCATGGCACTAAACCAAACTTTCGAACATTTTGAGAAATACGATATGTTACCTTTTTTATATTGAGTAAAGATATAACTGTTGAAGCGGCATCTGGGATGTATTTTAACAGGTAATTAGTTGGTTTTCAGTTATATTTAAATACTATTGCTTCATTTTTATTTAGATATACAAAAAGGAGACTCAATACATCCACTTTATACCGAGTAATAAAGAATTTACTTCGTCACAGATTGTTTTAAGAGACCTCGTTCAAAAACATATAATCAAGAAAATCGAGAGGTTGAGGACGGCACAGTTTTGGCTAATGCAGAAGCTTACGCTACAAACTCCTGTAGAGCCATTGAAAGGAGCGTAAAGATTACAAAAGCTAAAGTTCAAGAAGTCCTAAGAAAAGACAAATACCACCATACAAATTTAGGCTTGTCCAGCACCTAAACCCTCATGCTCAACGTCCGGTAGTCTTCTGCAATTGGTATTGGGAATGGTGTGATGTGGTTAGAGATTTATCAATAAAGATTATATGGTCAGACGAAGCTCGTTTTAGTAACTCTGTTATACTTAATAGGTACAGTAGCAAATTCTGGTCCCAGGAAAACCAACACCAAACATTTTCCAAATGAGAGCAGGTCAGGTTTGGTCTAAATTTATCTTGCTTCATATTAAGAACACAGATAAAATTTTATATATTTGAGGGAAACCTAACAGCAAATCGCTATGTTGAAATTTAATACAGCTGTACCTGAATTGCTTGATGATGTTCCTTTAGCGCATGTAAACGAAATAATTAATTTTCAACACAATTCTCAAATTGCGAGGTTATTTCTGGAGAATAATTTTCCAAATTAATGGATCAGAACCAGTGGGCCTATAATATGGCCCGCTAGATCCGCATACTTCTCTATATTTGAATTCATTCTATGGGGCCATCTGGAGAATAACATGTATTATTATTATATTTATTATTCAAAATTTAGGAAACGCAGTAAGATAAAGTTTTTGCTACCTACAAAATCATCCCGTTGTTTTGCTTAATTCCTTAAAACGATTAGGAAAAATGTGCGAAGCGTGCAGATAACAAAATGGAAATCACAGTTCTTTTGATTTACTATATTACTTTAGTGCCTATGTTACGATTTTCAAAGTTGGTTTTTGCTGATAGGCTTATTGGATAATAATTATTTATTATTGTTATTCCTTTTTGTGACATAAATCTAGGTAGGTACCACTGTTTTGTGAAAAAAATTAGCAATATATATATATATATATATATATATATATATATATATATATATATATATATATATATATATATATATATATATTGATAAATAGCTGTTATCAAATAATTTTCTCGATTTATTGTTAGCATATAAAAATAAATAAACAGCAGCATTTTCTGCATGACCTACTGCTAAATTTTGAATGCAAATTATGAAAATTGGGATTTTTTCGTTGTTTATTAAAATAAACCCACTTATATATTTTTAAGAAGCTTTTGAAAATGCAAATTAATTTCCTGTCAAACATACAGGGTATCCTATTAAAAAAACTCTGGTCAATATTTCAAAAACAGAAATATGTAGAAAGAAACTAACTACGCAACTAGATTGTACGTAAAATGTTCTAAAAGAACTAGTTTTTACCATTTTGACAAGTTGTCAAACAACTGAAATACAAGGAATACGTGAAAATGCAATATTTTCAATATCGCCCTGTAGCTCGGAAACCAAGAGGGCTATGACAATTTTGTTTGCGACAAGCTCGCGAAAACCGCAAGGTTCTATCTTCACTAATAACCGAGATACCGTGAAATTGAACAATGTGACACTCTGTACACATGGCTGTTGATTTTTCGTGGAAATTGTGCGTATTACCATCTACAATACTTGATATCATTGAAAGTAAAAAAAAATCACCTGCTCTCGTAAGGACAATATCTGATGAACAGTAGTGACACGCACAATAATGAGGGTCGGTGCAGCCATATCAAAGATCAAAGTATCAGATGTAACACAGCCAAAGAATAGCCTGTGCGTGGGTGTTTATTAGTATGTGTGTATATTGTTACCGGAAGTGAAATAAGAATGACAGAGTTAATCATTTGCTAATCTAACATGTAACACGCGAAATATTGTGTTACAAGTGTCATCCTGCTGCATTCTGCAGGTCTCTAGAACTTCCTGCGGGTAGCAAGAGGATTATGTTACAGATGTTGCGCCAGTTAACTACATTATATTACACATTTACATACTACCAACGGATTGTTTACATAGTATCCAATTAATACACATGAAAAAAGCTTCTTTTATGTAAAGGTTACGTAAAAAGCGACCGTTTGGTGATAACATCTTAACACTTTTCATTTTTAAATAATCGAGGCAAATATTTAGAAGCTTTGAATTGTATCAATAAAGCAAATTGTATAACAACCGTATAAGAGGCATTACAGTAGGTGTTTGAAAATAGCAAGTCAAAAGCCATTATGCTCATCGATTCACAATCCTCCTTAAATACCACGAGAAGTAAAGTAGAATTTCATCATCACAAACTCATGCCTACCTAGACACTTAGTGATCCCATTAACCCGTTAACGGCCAAATTATTTTTATTTTGAGGAAATCTGGAAACATTGATTATGTTATTGCTACGGACTTCCTAAGGTCAGTAGCAGTTTTTTTTCAACAACACACCACGAGGGCTTACAGCCTAAATAATATAGTACCGTGGGTGTCGACAAGGAGGAAAGAGGCAACTTGTTAATTCTGGACTTGAAGTTTTGGAGGTTCTGGGAGAAGGAAAAACATGTGCCGGCAAGTAGTTCCACAACTTGCAAGTCCTTGGGACAAAAAAGCGGCATAACAAGATGTTCTATGTCTGGTGACCTGGACAGTAAAAGCGTGCATTCGCTTTGTTCCCCTGGTAGATCTGTTGGGGCAGCAGGTGGAGGAACTATGGCAGAAAGCCCCCCTGAGCAGTGCCCGTGCAGATATCTATAAAAGAGAGAGAGGTCACCAACGGCACGTCGGTGGGCAAGGGATGGCAGCCTTTGGGTGGGGGTTGGGTCACCGATGAGACGTATACCTCTCTTCTGAATGGAGTCCAGGATAGCGAGTGTAGAAGCGGCAGCAGCACTCCAGATGTGGGAGCACTATTCGAGGTTTGGTCTTATTTGTGAAGTATATAAGGTATAGAGATTAGCTGGTGAAAAGTATTTGCGAACCCGGAAGAGGAAAAATAATTTCTTAGCAGCCGCTTCTGCAATGATGTGACATGTTGGTGCCAATTGAGATTTTGATCAACAGAAATGCACACAAGTGAAAAGGACTCATTACTTTGAATAACTTGGTTGTTTATTGTGATGGGTCTAGGGCTGGTGTATCTCTTATGAGAAAAAAAGCAAGACTGTGATTTGGTGGGGTTGAATTGTACAATATTTCTACTCCCCCAGTCTAATATTTTTTGGAGATCCACGGAGATAGAACCCTCCATGAGTCTGAGATCCTCATCTAATGGGCTAAAGAGACAGGCTTAGAATATTGTGTATTTGAGTGGAGGGTGCTGTCGTTCGCGTAACTACGGGTTGGATGTGCTAGAGAGGAGGTCATTGATGTGGAGAAGAAACAAAGTAGGGGCTAAAGCTGAACCTTGATGAACTCCTGCATTAATTGGATACAGTTTAGAGGAATAGCCGTCTACGACAACAGAAATGCTCCGGTTGGAGAGGAAATTTGCTGTCCACGTACAGAGTTTTGGTGGTAGGACATAGGCTGGTAGTTTATTAAGCAGCGCTGCGTGCCAGACCTGGTCGAATGCTTTGGATATGTCTAGAGCGACAATCTGGGATTCACCGTGTAGTTTCATAGATTTGTTCCAAGAGTGGGTGGCAAGGGAAAGGAGGTCGGCAGTAGATCTGCGCTGACGTAATCCATACTGCCTGTCATGGATTAGACTGTGTTTTTCAAGAAATTTTAGTAATTCGGTGTTTATATACTTTTCCATCACTTTAGAGGCGACTGAAAGGAGAGAAATAGGCCTGTAGTTGCTAGGAAGCGCTTTGGATCCTTTCTTGGGGACGGGTTGTACTCGAGCAGTTTTCCAGTTACTAGGGAATATGCCTCTATTGTAAGATGTATGAATGTATGAAACAGACAAGTCAGGACAGGAGCAAGTTCTGGTGCGCATTTTTTGAGAACAATTGCTGGGATCTCGTCAAGACCAGAGGCTTTCCTGGTATTAAGAGAAGAGAGCATCTTCTTTCGTACCTTTTTAGTTTTGAAAATGATATCCGTCATTTTATGCACGACATTGGGGACTGTTGGTGGTTGAACATATGGAGGTGGGTTGAGAGTAGAATTTCCGGCGAACAACGAGGCAAAAAGTTCAGCCTTGCCCAGGGCGGTGGAAACAATTTCATCCCCTGAGACAAGAGGTGGGAACGTGCTCTTGCAGAAATTATTCCCAGTAGATTTAGCAAGAGTCCAGAAGGGTTTGCTTAAGAGGACTTTGTTTTTGATGTGGTTATTAAACGAGTTTTTTGCCTCAGAAATAATGCGGACATAGCGGTTTCTTGCGTCGTTAAATGCTTGACGGTTTTCTTGACTGGGATTGTGTAGAAGCTTGACTGTGTGACCTCGGGTTGCATTGCGTACGAAGCAGTGATCATGTCGTGGTCTGAGCGACCCAGGGGGGCGGTGACTGATATCTTATAGCAGTCAGGATTTGTAGTAAGAGGGAGATCCAAGGGATTTGAGCTGTGTGTTGGGAAGCGAGGAAAGTAATTAGGTTGCTGAACCATATTGGCTAAATAATTGCTGACTACAAAGGCCTCCGCTGTTCTTCCTTGTGGATCGGTTTTTGAAGGTCTTAGCTATTCCTTATTATGGACATTGAAGTCACCAAGAATAGTGAGCTCGGAGGAAGGATAGTCAAAAATCAGATGGACGTGTTCAAAATGATCAAAAACATGTGTTTTTTTTTCTTCAATAAATGCTGTCTTATAAATAGGACGCTGGCATGATATGTATACAGTTGTCCGAAATAAAAATTTAATTTGGAAGCTGAAAAAAATATTTATAAAAAACTAATAAATCAAATCTGTAGGTAAAAAATGCAGTAGCATATATAAACAATAAAATTAAAATAGACAAGACGTATAAGATAAATTATTCTTGACTTGCGGTGGTATTTAGGAAAACATATGGTGCATAAAGTAACGTTGCACTTGCTGCAGATTGCAATTAGCAATTTTCGCACTGACAGCGGCGTTGTTTTCACGCTTTTCTAGGAAATGTCATCATGTTCATCATACCTAACACGACCTAACCTTTGACCTGGAAATTTAAGGGAAACCTTTTAGAACTCGTCTACCATGTTCCATTTTTAGGTATTCGGCGGCAATTGTTCTTCTAAAATCCTTTATGGAAATTGACTTCTTGCATTTAATGTTTCGATACAAAATCAATGCACTCACTAGTGCCGTTCAGGCATCAAGAGGTTAGCTGTAAAAGCTGATTCGAGCGAACTAATGAAATATTTTGACACTGCTATGTATCCATTCTTAGTCGGGAAATACCCGATGTTCTTCATCTATCGAGAAGTGCCAGTAATAAATTAAAAATGCATCGGGCTATAAACAGCATCACGGGCGATAATGGGTTAATGATTTACCCCTATATTCAAGACGCAATATATAATTTGCTTAAGACGGTGCACCAGTACACTTCTCTGTTCAAGAGCGAAACTACCTTAACGCAAGATATTCGCAAAGCTAAATAGGCTGTGGTAGTCTAATCCCTTGGTCAACTTGTATCCAGTATTTTAACCCAGTATACTTGATTTATTTCTGAACATAATCTTGATTTTTCTTTTGCTGATACACAATTTATAATTTGTTGCAGGTGGTAGCCCCAAGGAAAAGAAAAGCGTCATCCTCTGCAAAAGGTAGGAGTCAAATCATTTATTTTAACTGTTTTATTGATGTGTCAGTAAGCGTTTATAAAATTGAATACCCAGTATTGGTCTATAGAGTTCACAAAACATGGTCTATGGTTTTTCCAGTTGCATTTCTTTATATAATAAATTAAACAAAGCTATGTATGATTTACACTATATGAGGACCAGACATGCCAAAGCGCAGTTTGTCAATTGGAGGAGAAAGAGCTTGTTTTCTTTTCTCACTGAGTTGCGGCCGGGTTGATCTCACACTTGTAAATTACTGGGTTCCGTTAACTAGCACTGAATAAGCTGTTGAAATGTGGACTGTATTTTAACTGTAGTCGACTCCATTTTTGTGGAGTCGACTCCATAAAATACCTAGTGGTATACATTTATTAAAAAACTCAACTACAGCAAGCGCAGAATATGTCAACTGTAAGTGTGGAAATATATTTCAAACCCTTAGAAGAATTTTTGCAGAAACTGGTCCAATATCATTCGTTTCCAGCCAGCTTTGCTGACGATTTACAGATGTACAATTTTGCCAATCTTCTCAAACGCTATTGAAGTCGAGCACTAAACATACGACTATTCAGGTCCACACAGGCAATCTGTTTAAGTGCAGTCACTGGGGCATATTGATCCACTCCGAATGAGAACTTGTGCATATTGGCACAACTGTCATCAGTACATCTCTCACGCTGTTTTAGATCCAGGTCTTAAAGTAATTAAAAGCCAATGGGAGAGCATACTTCCTGGGTTACGAACTGATAGCTGTTGAATACAGCTTCTGGATAGTGTTAAAACTAAAAATGGCAAGAATCCTGAATCCTTAAATATTAAATCAAACAAAGCTATGTATGATTTCCATTATATGAGGACCAGACTTGCCAAAATGCAGTTTGTTCATTGTGGAAGAAAGAGCTTGTTCTCTTTCCTCACTGAGTTGCGGCCGAGTTAATCCCACCCTTGTAAATTAACTGGTACCGTCAACTACCGCTGAAAAAGCTGTTGAAATGTGGAATGTATTTGAACTGTAGTCGACCCCATTTTTATGGAGTTTTTTTTAAAGGAAGGGGAAATCTTCAAAAGACAGTCGGCTATCTACCGAGCTGTGTTGGATTCATTCTCTCTAGAGAATGCCTTGTCAACTAAAAACTACCTCCCCTATTGCGAAACAGACCTGGAACCACCTTACGGTATTACTTCAGGTAAGCTTCTCCTTTCTGCAGATTTCAGTTGTGTTGTTGTTGTGCTGCTGCTTCTCTCCTCTCCATATCTTCCTTCTCTTCCATTATCTTCTCTATCATTTTGTCTATGATGGTCCATTTCTTGTCGCTTTCTAGCATATGTGGTATGATGTTTTCTACAGTTAGCGCCTCCCCAATCATTGCTACCGCTTCTTCCCTGACAGCCGCCCATTGCTCGCACACCAGAACGGTATGCTCGGCTGTATCCTTTTCTCCACAAAAGCTACAACAGTCAGATTCCACCAGTGCAAATCTGTGCAGATAGGAGCCAAAGCGCCCATGTCCCGACAAAAACTGCGTGAGGTAGTATCCAACCTCACCGTGCTTTCGGTGTACCCAAAGCTTGATTGTGGGTATTAGCCGTTTTGTCCACTGAGCTACCATGGTCTCCTCCTCCCATTCTTCCTGCCATTTTGTCATTGTGAGTTCTCTTCTTCTGTTCCTTTCAGCCGTCTTGTTCATGTTCTTTTGGTAGGTCAGCTCTGCTACCAGCAGGTGTATAGGTACGACTGCTGCTATTACCTGTATAGCCTTGGTGGATACTGTTCTGTATGAACTGGCGAGTCTTATAGCGATTTTTATGGAGTCGATTTCATAAAATACCTAGGAGTATACATTGATAAAAAACACTCAACTACAGCAAACACAGAATATATCAACGGTAAGTGTAGAAATATATTTCAAACCCTTAGGATAATTATTTGCAGAAACTGGTCCAATACCACTCTTTCTAGCCAGCTTTGCTGACGATTTACAGATGTACAATTTTGCCAATCTTGTCATACGCTATTGAAATATGGGGACCTAAAAAGTCGAGCCCTAAACATATGACTATTCAGGCCACACGGGCAACCTATTTAAGTGCAGTCACTGAACCATATTGATCCACTCCGAATGAAAGCTTGTGCCATTACTACATCTCGCCCTGCATGAGATCCAGGCCTTAACCTCATTAAAAGCCAATGGGGAAGCATACTTACTGGGTTACGAACGGATAGCTGCTGAATACCGCTTCTGGATAGTGTTAAAACTATAAATGGCAAGAATCATATATACTAAATGCAAGAAAATGGACTAACTTCGGTAAAGGCAGGTACCTATTTGAATTAATACCTGATGTCAACAATTGGTTGGAAAGCTGCCAGACCAAGCTAGAAAGTAACACAACCCTTCTTCTGAGTAGCCACGGCGCAACTTGTGTGTGCATCTGAAACGTATTAGTAGAGGCGATCCAATGTGTGTCGCTTGCAATGTAGTCGATACTCCTGCTCACAGGATTTTGAATTGTATACATTTTACCACTCAAAGAAGGTGAATTTGTAACACGTTGGGCACCTTACCAAGTACCGCGGCAAAAGCCATTTCAGACTTGAGAAATAATGTTAACCTACTACAAAACTTGGTTGAAGAGGAGGCCAGAGTAATTTAACGGCCAAGCTAATACACAAACACAGTACTATAGACTCAAAATTTAGAATCAAAACCGTTCTTTTAAAAACCTAGTAATAATAGAATTTAAATTTGCGTATCGCTGCTGCGTAGCTCTTCAGTTCAGTTTAGTATTTGTATTAAGCTTTGAAACATTAAGCCTTAACGGATATGCTGGGAATAGAAGGTTAAAGATTAAGGTACCTTGCTGGCCAAGAGCTGCAGTGCTATCGGGGCGGCAAAGCCGCGGACGAGCCCTGAAGGAGAAAAAAAGGTACCTTGTTAATGATTTCTATTGTATCAGAAACGACTGGGACCTATTCCCTGATAGAAAACTGTCTTTCTTATCTCATATTGAGAATGTTGTATCCAGTGCATTTAAGCTAATGGGCTCTATTTTTAGAAATTGCCGCGAGTTTAGTAATATTGACACATTTAAAATGCTTTTCTTTACTTTTATCCGTAGTAGACTTGAGTATGTTTCAATTGTATGGTCTCCGGGTTACCAGAACCATATTCTCCTGTTAGAAAAGATCCAAAGACTCTTTACTTCCGCCTCAATGGTATATATCCCTCAGTGAGTTAGCCTTCGGAGTATATGCAGCGGGACTTCTTGCTACCAAGTCTAGAATCTAGAAGGGAACAATCTGCACCAGTTTTTTTAAATGCTTTAGTAAGGGGATCCTGTGACTGCTCTCGTATACTTGAGCAGCTTGACTTTAATGTTCCGAGAATTCCCTCGCGTAATCCGGTCACCTTTTGGTTACCTACGCCGCGAACTAATCTTTTGAAATTCTCGCCGCTTTATGGATTGTGTTCTGTTGCCAACAGGCTCGTATCTTCCATTGATATCTTTGTGTCGGATCCAAGGTTGCTCAGAAGGTTAACAGTCTCACAGTTATAGAGGACTGATTTGTATTTCTAATTATTTTTTACTTTTTATTTATTGATGTATTTTTTTATTTTTTTATTTTTTAGTTACATTCTGTGATCTTGTAAATTATGGTTTAAAATGCTTATTTTTACTTTTAATTTTAATTTTAATCTTGTTTTTCCCTATTGCACATAACAGTTTTTATTATTTTTTTTATCATCCCTATTGTAAAATTTACATAGTTCTTTGTTTTGTTGGTCGTTTCTGTATTTCCTACCCAATAATTGAGCCTGTACTGTTGTGTAACGTAAGGATAAATAAATAAATAAATAAATAAATAAATAAATAAATAAATAAATAAATAAATAAATAAATAAATAAATATATAAATAAATAAATAAATAAATAAATAAATAAATAAATAACTAAATAAATAAATAAATAAATAAATAAATAAATAAATAAATAAAAAACGCGATAGATCTTATCCCAGATATAACTCTTCGTGCCTCGGCAAAGTGCCCTCTCTTCTTGTTTATTTCAATGTCATCAAGCTGTATCCGCTTTAATGATAGGGTCCGCCCTGTATTACATGTTAACGGACTATATTATGATCTGCCAAAGCTATGACATAAACGCGGACTCTTTAAATTACATACTCTTTTATGTCTCACACACATCTCTGTAGGGTTCTTTGAGAGGAAACATTACATTTTAGTAAGTTTCCTCTATACATATGTTGTATAAAACCGGAGTTGGTAAATAGATTTTGTATTTTTTCTTGTGGTATTTTTGTTTGTTTGTTAATTATGCTGTTATTTTTATATTTAATGTTTCTATCGATTATTGTCTATCAGTTTTCCGAATACGTTGTATTTTTTAATGCACTGTAAAAGGAAATTGTTTCTGTTGGACATTTCAATAAATAAAATTCTGGACGCAGCAAGTGCGTTATGGTAGTGAATTTTCATAAAAATGTTTTTAATAGCAAATATGTGTGTGTTTTTTTAAGAAAGCAGGCATCAAATTTGGTTACCAGTATAACCTATATAATAAAAATAATGTGCCATGTTTCATCAAAATAACTGTATTGTTTGAAATGTACAATAATTTCCGAAATTAAACTTAAAGTGTTCCCGATAAAAACATGTTTCTTGGTCAACCTTATAGGTTAATAGCAAATTGAGCTATTCGAATATGAAGCATTTGATCAAAATTCGCTACCAAAACGTACTTGCTGCGTCCATAATTTCTTTTCTTACAAACATGCATTATATCTCGATGGAAAATGCAAAAATGCAATAACATAATACGTGTTTAATTGAAAAAAAAGAGGATTTGTATCACCAGCGACTTATGGGTCCCCTGTGATTGTAGAAATATTTTTTAAGATGTAGCTCAAGACACCCTATAATTAGTGTATACAATTTTTTTCGTATCTTGTATAATAACGGATATATTGAGCTTTATTGATTTTTTACGAAAATTCGACAAAAATTATATACCATTAAACGATAAACTCTATAGCTAAGGCTACTGCCAAGCATCAGAGAAAGGGTCTATTTTAAATGAATTTTCTGCAAATATTTTAGTAAAATGAAGGACAATGACGGTTGAAACTAAGACTTCAGGGTTTGTAAAACATTCTTCCTCAGACCTTTTATTTCCATAGCCCGTATTAGATTCAAGTTCTTTGCCTAAATGTTGCTAATTTTGACGTTTTAAATCGCAACTTTGACGTTTTGAGGAAAACCCCAATTAATTTTTATTTAAATGCCTATAACTTTTTTGTCTTTTGACCTACAGAGCTATTTTGTTGGTAACTTACATATAATGATATAAACCCGCGTACCAAATTTGATTGCCCTTTGTTGATTCGGGTGATATAAATATTTTTTGAAAGAAAACACAAAATTTGCCGGGAAAACCTAGGTCGATTTTCCTGACTAACGAACTTATCCAAGCCATTTGCAAAAGGAAGGTACTCACTAATTTAATCAAAATCGGCCCATTATTATATATATATATATATATATATATATATATATATATATATATATATATATATATATATATAACTTGTAAAGTCTGAAAACGACCTCGGATTTGGATTCCAGGGTTCCTAAACTGCGCTCATTTGAAAAAAAAATCAAAATTCAAAAGTCGCGATCTCCTTATTAGTGCTTTTTTTAAAGAAAATTCATTAATAAAAGTAACCACTGTGTATACTGAAAATCACTTTTCGTGGAAAATGCTTAAGATAATTCTTAATATTATTTCGTCTAGTCAAATGATGGTTAAACGAGAGAAAATTTACAGTAGTCCAGACGCAGACACAACGTAATCCCTTAGATCAATATTTGAGTATCAATTATTCAAATAGTTTGTTGTTCTGTCCCAACTAGAAAACTGCGGCTGGCGTGAGTGAAATTCGTTCAGAGTTTTCGTACCGGACCATCCTTGTAATAAAACTATTTGTTTACCGGCGATAAAAAATGATATAATGCACACACATACATACACATATGCATATATCTACATCCTGACCTTCATATTTGGGACCATGACCGTCCTAACTTTGTCCTAAGTAGGTAATTGGACAAACCGTGTGACGTGTTCCACAATTATCCTAGACAATCTTTCACTAGACCACTTAACTATTTTGGGGGCTCAAATACTGCGTAGCTCTAACATTTATTCTGTGGGATAGGCCAGGGTCTGTCAACAAGAAAAATCACAACATCATTATGGTATTAAAAGAATGAGAAGTGCAATTTTTTCCTATCAACAAAACATCTAGGGATCATTGCACAGTAGGAAAGGTCAGTTAAGTTGGTGTGGTTTGTATAATAGGTCATCTTCCACTTTCCAATGCTCATTTTTAAATTTATACCATACATTCCGACACAAATTTATATCCTGTTTTATGTTTCAGTCATTTTACTTAGCACCAACAGGTTTTATATGCTTTAGACCACGTAGTAACTTATAACGCAAGTAACCTACAGAATATAGAACCTCGGCGGTTCAGGGGTAAAAACGTGTGTCTCTGCACCGAAGGGTACTGGGTTCGATCCCATGTTACTCCTTTCACTTTTTCAGTACAAACTGTACCATTAACATCATCCGAAGTTCTGGCATTGTATTTGAGCAAGTTGAATGTCTGCACGTTCCTCCCTTCGGAGGGGGCGTAAAGCCGTCGATCCCGTGTCCATGCGATGTTGGGCACGTTAAAGATCCCTACCCTCCTTACAGAAAGACAGGGGTTCGGCAAAATTTTCAGGATAGTGAGGTGAAACCGCTCCCTGGCGTCGGTGATTGGCCATTGTCGCGGAAATAGGCCGACGTTAAAGAAACAAAACACACACACACACACATCTACAGAATATTGTGCTCCCCTATTTTCTTCAAAAAATTTATTAAGGAGGGTATCGCGACTTTTGAATTTCAAAAAAATTACTCAAATGAGTGCCAACTAGGCCCTATAGAACCCATATCCACGGTCAGTTTAAATTTGTATATGTTTATATATATATATATATATATATATATATATATATATATATATATATATTATATATATATATATATATATATATATATATATATATATATATGCGTAACACCGATAACTAAAAAAGGACCAATTTAGAACAAATTTGATGATACCTTTTGAAAATGGCTTGGATAAGTTTGTTATTCAAGAAAATCCTTTTTCCCCGAAAATTTTGTGTTTTGTTTTGGCAAATTTTTATATCTCCGGAAATAACAAAGTTGGGGCAACCAAATTGGATACGTGGATTAACGTAACAAAAATTAAACTACCTACGAAAATTTAGATTTGTCAGTTGAAAGAAAAAAGGTTATAGGAATTTAAAGAAAAAATTTGGGTGCCACTGAAGACCAGATAAACGCACAAAAACAAAATATTTTGTTTGGTTAACAATACATACATAATTTTTCCTCTTAGAATCTCAAAGTCGCGGTTTGGAACGTCAAAATTGGCAACTTTTAGGCAAAGAAGCTAAAACGATTACGGGTTTTGTAGAGAAAATGTCGCAAGAAGTGTATTTTACGAGTCCTTAATTTTTAGCTTCAACCGTCATTGTCTTTCATTTTACTAAAATATTTTCAGAAAATGTTGGCACATATCAAAAACTATGATACGGCCTATTTTTACCAATAGATAGTAGAGTCGCATGAAATTGACGCACTGAGAGAGATTTTTCTTTATAGTATTCGTCGAAAAAATCGAGATGGCGTATACAGGGCGCTCTCAAATAGTGACTGAATTTAAAAAAAATCAAACTGCCGTAACTCAATTTTTACAAATGGAAGAGCCTGCGTTTGTGTTTAGAAGTGAAAGGCATACCCTTTGCTTTAAGTTTTATATTACATTCCCCATACCTACAGACTCTAGTTTTGGAAATATTTACATTTATAATCGCATACTATTCTAAAAACCGATTAGATTATGTGATTATTTAGCGAATTTTCGAAGAAAAATATTAAAATATTTAAATTAACTTTGGTACAAAAAAGGTAAGAAATAATTAATTTGTCAGGCTTATCTACGTTTACATTTTCATACTATAGATAGGAGTAGCTTATAAGTTGTTTTCACAAATTAATCTTTAAAGTGGCAGACTTGAGTAATGTTCTTATTTCTGACAGCTTGTGGCATGAAAATATTAGTATTTTCCGCTTATATTTTTCTTTAATTCCACTGGTTCAAATTTCCGTAAAAACTTTACATTTTCTTTTTTGGGCCTTAATTACAGATTAGGTATATGATTTCAATGTTATGTATTCTTTTAGGAAACTTTTGTCCAAAAAAGATTTAACCAGTTTTCGTAGAATTTTTTTTGCTTTTTCGAAGAAATAATTGTTTGTAAGATTTTTGTGAAAATTTGGTAATTAATAATAGCTGTTAAATAAGTTATTGCAAAAATTTTTTTACAAATTTTGTTTTTAAAGTTTCTTCGAAAAATGAACAGTTATATCTTGGCACGTGGATAAATAGCTTGAAAGCTTGGTCAGGAAAATCGGACCAGTTTTTTCGGGAACATCTTAAGTTTATTTTCGGACAAATTTTGTCCTTTTTTAAACAATAAAGTTATTTAATCACAGCTATATGCTCAATTTGTCTCAAAGTGTCAGTTATAAGAAAACTGGTTGACATAAAATCCATTTTTGTTTTTGCCAAAGCTAATAAGACTTGAACCGATGTCTTATTAAATTTTGACATGCTGCGATACCCTGGATTTATGTCAGGGCAATTCATTCCTGTTTACGCTGAATACATTGTAAATTTTTAAAAGATGGGACGACTCTGATGTTTTAATAATTTTGTGTGTGTATGTGTGTGTGTTTTGTTTCTTTAACGCCGACCTATTTCCGCGACTATGGCCAATCACCGACGCCAGGGAGCAGTTTTACCTCACTATCCTGGAAATTTTTCCGAACCCCTGCTTTTCTGTAAGGAGGGTAGGGATCTTTAACGTGCCCAACATCGCATGGACACTGGACCGACGGCTTTACGCGTTCTTGCCCCTGAACCACCGAGGCTCTTAATAACTTTGTGAAAACTGTACTGGATCTAATTGGTGTTATTATGATTTTGTTTTTCTGTAATAAATAGTTTTTCACCATAAGCCTGAATCTCAAAGCTATTTAAATTATAGCTCCTAATTATTCCCAATTTTTAGTGAATTTTCTTTTAAAAATTACTAATAAGGAGATCGCGACTTTTGAATTTTGAAAAAATGTCTTCAAATGAGCGCTGTTTAGAATATATATATATATATATATATATATATATATATATATATATATATATATATATATATATATATATATATATATATATATATATATATATATATATATATATATATATATATATATATATATATATATATATATATATTTGTGTCACACTGATAACTCAAAAAATAATGGGCCGATTTTGATAAAATTTGGTGAGTACCTTCGTTTTGCAAGTGGCTTGGATAAGTTCCAGGAAAATCGGCACAAGTTTTCCCGGAAAATTTTATGTTTTTTTTCGGAAAAAAATATATCCGGAAGTAACAAAGTAAGGGCAACCAAACTTGGTACGCGTATTTGTATTATAAAGAGCGAACCATGTACCAAAATTTAAGTCTGTAGGGTTAAAGACGAAAAAGTTACGTGCAGTTAAACAAAAAAAATTGAGTTTTCCTCAAAACGTAAAAGTCGCGATTTGAAACGTCAAAATTGAGGCAAAGAACCTGAAAGAAATACGGATTATGTTAAGAAAATGTCACAAAAAGAGTGTTCTGCAAACCCTTAAGTTTCAGCATCAACCGTCATTGTCCTTGCTTTTACTAAAATGTTTATAGAAAATGCATTTCAAATAGACCCTTTCCCTAATGATTTGGTTGTAGGCGTAGTTAAGTTGTCTATAGTTTAACGGTCTATAATTTTTAGCTAATTTTTGTAGAAAAAAATCGTTATTGAGGAGACCGCGACTTTTGAATTTTAAAAATATTTCTTCAAATGAGCGCAAACTAGGCCCCCTACAATCTATATCCGGGTTTAGTTCAGTTTTATCTGTTTACATATATACAGGGTGACGCATTTCTACGGTAAAGTTCAATATAATTGTTATTATACAAGATACGAGAAAAAAAAATGTATACGTTAATTATAGGGTGTCTTAAGCTGCATCTTATGAAGCTATTTTGACAATCACAGGCTGGTCCATAAGTCGTTGTTGATCCCGACAATAGTTTTTTTCGGACACCTTATATTATTGCAGTTTTGCATTTTTTATCGAAATATGATGCATGATTGTAAGAAAAATTCGAGACGCAGTAAGTGCGTTTTGGTAGCGAATTTTCATTAAATCCTTCAAATTTCAATAACTCAATTTGCTATTAATCTAAGGTTTGTTGGCTAGGAAACTAGTTTTCTCGGAAACATTTTAAGTTTATTTTCGGAAAATTTTTGTACATTTTCAAACAATAAGTTATTTTGATAATATATGGTACATTCTTTCTACTATATAGGCTATACCGGTAACCAGAGTGATGCCTGCTTACATTAGAATGACATATTTGCAATTAAAAACATTTTTATGGATATTCACTTCCATAACGCACTTGATGCGTCCAGACTTTTTTATATTGTTACAATTTGACAAATGTGAAATCTTTGCTTGTATATTATCAACATCTTCGGTAAACAACGATCAGTATCAAGTTTCTTTAGTGAATTTCACCAATCAAGTTTTTAAATTGCCCTGAATATGACGCTCTCAACTACATCGAGTAGATTCATTACCACGAGATAAACGAACATTCAAGAAGTGTTCTTTTGTAAGGTAACAGATCAATCTGTGCAGGTCTTCTTAGGCATTTGTCCATTTATAGAATGTTATGTGAAGGATTTTATACGAGGAGATATTCAGATATTATCTTATGGAAGGACTATAAGCGGGTTTAGCTAAGTCGACTTCATGAGTCCAATTTTCATTTATCCAAGCTTTTAACAAAAGGAAGACATCCGCCAAGTTTAATGATGATCAGTAATTTATTTGTTTAGTTATCCTTGTGAAATATATATATATATATATATATATATATATATATATATATATATATATATATATATATATATATATATCGCATCTATTCTGAAATTTCCCAAATGTCCCCGCCTTTGTATGTAATATTGAAATTCCACGAGACACGTTGATTTTATGATCGAGGGGGGAAATTTTCGTTACTAGGTCAGTGTCCTAGCGGGGGTAGGCTTAACACCGTACACTTTATGAAAAAATAAGTTTGAGTGGCAGTTAATTTTTAAGGTTGTTCAATTACCATTACAACGGTGTTTCTCTTTTAAATTCTTAGGTAAGCGGTTTTCAAAAAAGTGCTCTCAAATATTAAGATGTACTAGAAATTACCTGCTTGGACCCGTATTCGCTAAGAACGAGAAAAACGTGGAATCTGATGCGGTAATTAGATATTCACAATACAATTTGATTATGTCAAGATTAATCTTCTGTCGTTTTAGAGAACGCTACTGCATTTGATTATTTTTATTATCACCTTATCAGTTTATTCACCTACCTGTTAGTTAACCATACCTGTTAGTTGTCTGAATTCCTCTTAAGAGAGAACTGCGAAGAGTAATGGTAGTGGGATTGGGAAAATTTATTTATTCAATTGTTTTATTTTCTTAGCAACAATAAACTATGTTTTCAACTAACATTCCGTAACATTCCCAAATAGTTCTAATAGAAACGAAGTGCGTGCTGCCGTAATTCATATTTTAAAATCATTAATATCAACAGGTTATGTTGTGCAAATAACAAATTTAAGATGCTTCCAGAAAAAGAAGTCTACTGGAGCCAGATCCGGTGATTCTGTTGACCGCTCAATTGGCCCCTTTCTGCCAATCAATCTACTGGGCATTCTGTCGCTTAAGAACTGTCGTAATTTTAAAAACAATGAGGTGGTGCTTCATGTTGTTGACAGGGTGATATTTTCTTGCAAATTATGGTTGCTAGTAGCATCAATTTGGTTCTCTAGCTCATGAGTTATAAGAGGAACAATAGTATCTTCGAGAATGTTAAGGTAATGATTACCAGTCAAGTTCTCCTCAATAAATGAAGCACCAACTTTGATATATTTAGAACACCAGCGTAAATATTCATTTTTTGTGGCTACCGTGTATGATCTTTCGTGAGAATATGAGGATTTTTGTAGTTCCAATAGCGACAATTATGTTTATTCGTCTTATCATCTAAGAGAAATGTACACTTATTATTAAAACAAATATTTGTCAGTAGATTGGTGGTGGCATTAACAAAGATTGACATAATTTCACAAAACTTTATTCGTCGATCGAAGATGGTCAATTGTATCTTACTAAATATGTGCGGTTTTTAAATTCGGATTTGATTTATAATTTCTAAACATTCTATCACCGCCCAGTTTCACTTTTTAGTTGGATATCGCATTCAATGAAAACGACTGCGAAATTTAAATCTCTGAAATAAGACGGTGAAAGAACTCAAAAAGCGCAACTTTTTCTTAATTCAACTAAAGTTACATATCTTATTGTTCCGAAGATCCTCATAGTGTGCTAAACCACGCAAGACGTGATGTATACATTTTACAAAAATGTATATATAATTGATGCATGTCCCCCTTCTATGTATAATATAATTGATGCATGTCCCTCGTATCCAAATAATATAAAGTGGAATATTCGCGAGTCTAAAATAACTCGCGGTATGGAATTTTCTCACATATTTTAAAGCGGCTATTTGAAAAACTCGTTTAATTTTGCAGTGCACTCTTCTGTACACTCATGATCTGGTATCTGGTTGTTGCCTTTGATGGCATCAAGGAGCACTTGACGTTGCTGGTTTTCGCCAACTGCGTGCGATGTTATATTGTTCTGTTAGGATTAGGTGCAGTTACCACAGATAACGGAACAAAGGTGAACAAGAGATGTTCCACTTTTCAGGAAACTTCACCTAGGAGAAAATTTGTATCTTTCCATATATTTTTATATCAATACAACAGAAGACGTCCTTTTTTTGATTTATAAAATTTTTACAATCTACTCTACAAGGAGTATTAAGTAAATATGTTACACGTATGTTCTAGTCGGACAATAAAAATAAAGCCAAAAGAACAAAAATAAAAATAATATATATATATATATATATATATATATATATATATATATATATATATATATATATATATATATATATATATATATATATATATATATATATATATATATATATGTTCAGAAAGATTTCCGCGGTCTTTAATGCGAGACATGCTTGGTTCTCGGGTCAAAAACTCCACCCATTTCATCGACCTTCTTCAAAACAACACCATTTCTCAAAACGACATCCTAGTTAGTTTTGATATAGTTTCCTTATTCACCAATATACCTCTATCTGAAACCCTTGACATTCTCAAAAATAAACACAAAATTTCCCACGATACCTTAGCTCTTGTAGAACACTGCACATCTAACACTTATTTCCTTTTTCAAAACAAATTTTACAAACAAGTTCGAGATGCTCCAATGGGTTCACCCCTCTCTCCTGCATTGGCCAACATTTTCATGGAAAACTTCGAGACACAAGCCCTCAATTCATCCCAACTTAAACCAACGTGTTGGTTAAGATACGTTGACGACATTTTCGCTGTCTGGCCACACGGCAAAGAATCTCTAGACGAATTCCTTTCTTACCTAAATAACATCAACCCCGAAACCCAGTTCACCATGGAAATGGAAAATAATTTTTCTTTGCCTTTCTTAGATGTACGCATCACTAAAAACCCAGTCAGAGGATTTTCTTACACTGTCTACCGAAAACCAACCCACACTAATCGATATCTTAACGCCCAATCTCACCATCACCCATCGCAACTAAATTCCGTGGTTCGAACATTAGTAACACGATCCCTAACTAACGGACAACAACAAGAAACAGACAGAATTAAACTTTTTAAGACAGACATTGCTAGAAAACGGATACGACAACAATCACATACTACGAAACATTAGAAACGCACAACATCAAACCACCACACCACACCACAACAAGAACAAACAGCCTCCACACCACAACACACAGCGTTTTTACCATACATTAAAGGTGTCACCGACAAAATCAGCCGAATTTTCCGAACCCATAATATCAAAACCGTATTCACAACAGACCAAAAACTGTCAAATCTTATAAAAACTCCCAAGGATACGATTCCAAACGAATCCCACGGAGTTTACGAAATTCCTTGTTCCGACTGTTCCCGAACTTACGTAGGACAAACAAACAGACGCATCCACAATAGAATATACGAACACACCCTCGCAGTTAGAAAATCCGACCCCTCATCGGCGCTGGCCATGCATCATATTCATACAGGGCACAAAATAGACTTCGATAATGCCAAAACAATAGCACCGGTTTACAATTTCAAAACGAGAATTATCCGCGAAGCAATCGAGATTGAAAAACGTCCCGATTGTTTAAATAAGAGAGATGATGGTCTTCGCCTTCAGACTACTTGGAAACCTATTATATCTTCTTTACAAACACACAAAAAGGAAATAAATTCCACAGACAATTTTATTGCATCATTATCTGCCGTAACAAATGCCGGTGACCCTCTTAATCTTCCTATAGATACCGTGACCAAAGCCCCCCACTTAATTGACGGTGACCCCACTACTTTCACTGATGACGCAACAGGTAGACGGAAAGACATATATAAGACAAGACTTGCAACGAACTGCCAGATCACTCTGAGGCCTAGGGTTGAACACACTGAGACCTCACAGACGATCTCTGGCGAGATTTGGGGAGTAGGCAGATTGAGGCCCCGTACTCGAGCTACAACAACCCAACCTACCTTTATCCACCGCTCTAAGGAGTAGGCAGATTGAGGCCTTAGAGTGTCCTTACATATTTCCTTTACCTACCTTTGTCCACCACTCTAAGGAGTAGGCAGATTGATGCCTTAGAGTGTCCTTACATATTTCCTTTACCCACCCTTGTCCATCACTCTGAGGAGTAGGCAAATTGAGGCCTTAGAGTGTCCTTACATATTTCCTTTACCCACCTTTGTCCACCACTCTAAGGAGTAGGCAGATTGAGGCCTTAGAGTGTCATTACATATTTCCTTTACCCACCTTTGTCCATTACTCTAAGGAGTAGGCAGATTGAGGCCTTAGAGTGTCCTTACATATTTCCTTTACCCACCTTTGTCCATTACTCTAAGGAGTGGGCAGATTGAGGCCTTAGAGTGTCCTTACATATTTCCTTTACCTCTTGAAAATGGCTCCAAAACAGGAGCCGAAACGTCGAGTTTCCATAAATTCTGGACGCGGTTTAATATATATATATATATATATATATATATATATATATATATATATATATATATATATATATATATACATTAAATAATAAATAATGCAAAGCGTGTGAGGAGAAGCCCACCAGTGTCGGCACTCCCTCTCGGACAACACTGAATTGTTAATTTAGTAGGTCTCTTGGCCAGGTTCTTCTTAAGCGTCTCTCGTAGAAAGCGTCTTCAGAGAGTTGTTCTATGAGGAAATTCTCGTGGCCAGGCAACTTAGCGTGATAATTTTGGGCGTATCTTCGAATTTCTTCATTAACGAAAGGGATTTTGAGATATTGATGTAAGGTAAGGTTGGAAACGTACCATGAAGCATTTACTATTGAGCGAAGTATTTTGGATTGCTGTATTTGTATAACTCGGATATTTGTTGGTTTAGCGCCTACCCAAAACTGGATTCCGTAGGTCCAGATTGGTTTTAAAAATGCCTTGTAGATCAATAGCTTGTTGCTGATGGTGAGCTTTGATTTTCTTCCTAGAAGCCAGTGCATCTGACGAACCTTAAAATTTATTTGTGCTTTCTTTGACTGTATATGCCTTTTCCACGTTAAGCGTTGATCAAGATGTATACCAAGACATGTTGCTTTAGTGTTTACAGGTATGTGGATGTTGAATAGAGTTACTCTTGGGCAGATCGTATTTTTATTAGTAAATGTTACTTGAACCGATTTGCTTCCATTTACACTGAAACGCCATTTCTGAAACCATTTACTGATCTCGCCCAAGTGTTGTAAGTTTTGTGAAGCTATCTCACCTTTTTGATGCGATGATAGTATTGCAATATCATCAGCAAAAGTAGCAAGTGTTGTGTTGTCTGACTCTGGTATATCTGATGTGCTGATTAAGTGCAGTAGTGGTCCCAGCACGCTGCCTTGTGGTACGCCAGATTCTATGGGATATAGACTTGATATCGCATCATTATGATTCACAGAAAAGTAACGATCTGACACGTAGGATTTTAGTAACAAATAGTATGGCTGTGGTAGAAGATTCTTGATCTTGTATAAGAGTCCGGTATGCCATACTTTATCAAATGCTTGAGAGGAATCTAAAAACACTGCACTACAAAATTCGTTGTTTTCAAGACTAGTTGATATTCTGTTGACTATTCTGTGAATTTGCTGGAGTGTGGAGTGATGTTATCTAAAGCCTAGTTGGTGTCTTGGTATTATATTATACAGGTTAACATCTTTCCTTAGCCTCTTCAGCAATAGTCGTTCAGCTATTTTGCCTAGTATGGATAGCAAGCTTATAGGTCGATAAGATGCAACCTCATGTTCAGGTTTGCCTTGCTTAGCTATCATGATAATCAAGGCGTATTTCCATAAGGCTGGGAAATAGGATAGATTCAACATACGATTGTAGATTGTGGTCAGCAAAGAAATCGCTTTTTCAGGAAGATGTTGAAGAAGTTTTTCTGTGATAAGGTCGTAACCCGGAGCTTTTTTGGCCTTTAGTTTCTTGATTTCGGCTTTTATTTCTTTCTTCGTAAATGGCTTAACTGGAAGTGACATTTGACACGGCACGTCTATGAAAGACTCTATTTCTCTGTAACATAGTGTTGGATCGTTTTCATTTGGTTTGAAAACTTCAGTCAGGTGATCTGCGAAAGCGTTCGCTTTATCCTGACTTGCGCACGCCCATTCTCCGTTTGACTTTTTTATGGGAGACACTCTCACTAGAGGCCTTTTGAAGTTCTTTGTAGCTTTCCAGATGGCATGATCATCGCTATTGTTGATATCTTGAATATATTGACTGAAATTTGAGTTTGTAAGATTTTGAAGGGTCTTATGAAGTTTTCGGGCTAATTGGTTATAATATAATTTATCAGTAGGATTACGTGTTCGTTGCCATCTTCCTCTAGCTTGACGTTTTTCTGCAATCAGTTGTCGCACTTGCAGGGGTATCTGGTTTACTGATAAGTTATTGTCTGTAACAGACGGGGTGCTTTTCCAGGCTGCTTCTTGGATCAGCTCAGTAAAATAGTTTACGGTATCATCGAGTTCATTCGGTTGCTTTATAGCCAGATTTAAGTTTATGGTATTTTCAATATATCGCTGGTATGATTCCCAGTTAGTTCTAGAGGTCGTTAATGTAGAATTTCGTTCCTTTTTTATCACTGTAGTGCTTAAAGTGGCTACCACTGGTGTATGGTCAGACGATAAATCTGGAGGTGTTTCTACGCTTATATAACTGTTTGCAACTCCATTTGTCACAAAAAAGTCGAGTACGTCAGGTATTATGTTTGTATTTGTTGGCCAATATGTAGGCTTGGCCGTTGATACCACATTATAATTTTTAACCATTATTGTTTTTAATAGATTGCGACCTTTAGGTGTTATTAGTCTAGAGCCCCAGTAAGTGTGCTTCGCATTCCAGTCCCCTCCAACAATAAATCTAGGGCCGAGGGTTTGGAAGAAATCTTTGTATTGGTCTTCACTTAGTGCGTGTCTTGGTGGAGAATATAGTGCCGATGCATCAAAACTCCAGGTTTCTGTATACACCTTAATAGTTTGCTGCTTGAATTTCAGTCGTGACGTACGGGGGTAGGACGTCATGTTTAATGTTGCTTCTGATGAGTACTGCAGTACTTCCGTGTGCGGTGCCATCTGGAT
Source organism: Tillus elongatus (assembly GCA_964006375.1). Classification (NCBI taxonomy): domain Eukaryota; kingdom Metazoa; phylum Arthropoda; class Insecta; order Coleoptera; family Cleridae; genus Tillus; species Tillus elongatus. The sequence continues at coordinate 79,744,480 of OZ023270.1, read as the reverse complement.
GATTTGTAGCGTATGTAGAGAAGAGCGGTATGCGGACTTATTTGTGAAGTGGGTTTCAGAGACCAGCATTATATCTATTTTGTTAATGTTGACAAATGTTATTAGTTCTTGTTTGCGACTAGTTAGTCCGTTGGCATTCCATGTTGCAATGCGTACGAACTTTGCCATTTTAATTGAAATTATTAACGGAAGAAATCCTGTGTGTTTAAATAGGTCAGTGATTCGATTTTTGATATTGTTAAATTACGTTTCGTATTGATGTACCACATTTTGTTACATATTGTTTCTTGCACTCGAAGGAACTGATTTATCTTCTGTTAAATTAAACGCCGGTTTTGGTAACATTTAAGGTTTAGTTCCAGCTATTTAGACTTATACAAAATTTAAGATTTGATGTGCTGTTGAGTCCATAGGAACCCAACGAAAGTGTTATGATTATGCTAAGGCAAGCGTGTTGTCTTGCTCTGAGTCTATCGAAGAACTGCCTGAATTTTGTTGTCTAAATTCTACAAATCATTTCTCTACGTTACGCAAACTCCACCTGTAGAACGTTAGCGTACGCATGGTCAACTCTAAAAAATAGATGACCCTTTTTGAGTTATTCCTAGTCACCTTTAAAATTGCATTATGCAGTTGGTAAATATTATAACGAAAAAAGGTACTAAGAAATATGTAGTCCTTCAGACGAGACGATATACAAGCATGAAATATGGAAAATGGAGACTTTAGTAATAAAAATGTTTTTGTTTAATAGTAGATATGTGTTTAAATGATAAATAATTCAATCGGTATATTTAAACAACTGAACAGTGACGTACGGTACAGTCTCGATATATTAAACTAATTTATGAACCGCTGTGTTATCCCACCGAGCTAGTTTTAGGGTTTCAGTTAAAATAAAATCACAGAGTAAATACTTAGCGCTTTTACCACATTAAGCAATACAAAAATGTCCGGACACAGCAAGACCTTTGTGGTATCGGATTTTCATAAAAGTTTTTAAAATTTTAATTACTCAATTTTAGTGAATTTTCCTTAAAAACTCCTAGAACCCATATCCGGTCAGTTATACTATACAAGGAGAAGGGTTAAGGGCAAGGCCGCAAGGAGACAACCGCATACACGTGTTTCAAGCTTATTAGCCATCATCAGTACGGTATAGCCAGGTGAAGATGGGAACAGTCTGGATGAAGATGCAAAAATACACGGAGTCAGAACAGGCAACCAGTGCACATTTGCAGCAACATTTGGAAGACCCTCAATCCGAGGGCAACAACCAAAAAAGCCACGGAGGCAAAGAAATCATCTGCGTGAGCATCCGGAGCCCAGGAAGTTATATTAACTATAACAGAATTTATAACACGCCATTTCTGTACTATAAGGGTTAGGAGCTAAGCCGCAAGGAGACAACTCCGTGTATTTTTGCATCTTCATCCAGAGTGTTCCCATCTTCACCTGGCTATACCGTACTGATGATGGCTAATAAGCTTGAGACACGTGTATGCGGTTGTCTCCTTGCGGCTTTGCCCTTAACCCTTCTCCTTGTATAGTACAGAAATGCCGTGTTATAAATCCTGTTATAGTTAATATAACTTCCTGGGCTCCGAACGCTCACGCAGGTGATTTTTCTGCCTCCGTGGCGTTTTTGCTTGTTTCCCTCGGATTGAGGGTCTTCCAAATGTTGCTGCAAATGTGCACTAGTTGCCTGTTGTGACTTTGTGTATTTTTGTATCTTCATCCAGAGTGTTCCCATCATCACCTGGCTATACCGTACTGATGATGGCTAATAAGCTTAAAACACGTGTATGCGGTTGTCTCCTTGCGGCTTTGCCCTTAACCCTTCTCCTTATATATATATATATATATATATATATATATATATATATATATATATATATATATATATCACACCGATAAATAAAAATAATGGTCGAATTTTGGCTTGGATAAGTTCGTAAGCCGGGAAAATCTGACTAGTTTTTCCGGGAAAATTTTGGGTTTTCTTTCGGAAAATTTTTGTATCTCCGGAAATAATGAAGCAATCGCAACCAAATTTGGCACACGGGTTACTATCATTAAGAGTATTCTACGTACCGAAATTCAGATCTCTAGGCTAAAACACAAACTTGTAAACTTTTGATTCAGAAAATTTTGAAACGTCAAAATTTATAATTCTGCTAGGCTTACTAATGCGTGCTGTACTTTGTGTGTGAAAAATATCGCATGAAATTACTAAACCAGCTTCTAGGTTTGAGTCTCAGCAGTTATTTTCCTTCATTTGATTAAAATATGTGCAAAAAAATCCATTTGAAATAAAAATGGTTTGCTATAAATAATAAAGACCGTAAAATATTAACATACTAGGTTGTTTGCCGTTAGATATTATAGTCGAGTTCTAATACTATAGTAGTGACTTGACTTTATTAATTTTTTTTAGTCTGTTATTTCATTCTACCGTTATCTGATCAAATTATGTAATTCTGATTAATTTTTTTGCGAATTTTTGTACAAAAATTCATGAAAGAGGAGATGAAAACTTTTAAGACTTAATTCGATTTGAATATCTGATCTGGTTGTTTGTTATTGTCCTAACTTGGTGAAACCGTTCCATAATTAATACAGCCGTAGATACTTTTCCGGTGGCTTCACAGGTGCTTGTTTTTTCTCTGCAACCAATTTAGCTTTTTACGGCATCGTCGGGCATAAGAAAAATTGGTGTGTGAAACAACAGAAAAATCTCTTCGTCTGTGTAATATCAAGACTTTTGATTATGGAAAAAATTCCTTAAATAAGCGCAAACTAGGCTCCCTAGAACACATATCCGGGGTCACCTTCAATTTTTATACGTTTATATATATATATATATATATATATATATATATATATATATATATATATATATATATATATATATATATATAATATAAAAATAGATATATCAAGATTATTACTGGAAACACATACTAGTTTTGCTCTTATTTGAGCTCATCAGTGTGTCATACCAGCAATAATCAAAATATCTAAATTAATTGGCTTAACGTAGCCAAATTCTGAACGAAACTTGAGATGTACAAGCTACTATATATATATATATATATATATATATATATATATATATATATATATATATATATATATATATATATATATATATAGGTACCACACCGATAACTTAAAAAACAATAAGCCGATTTTAATAAAATTTGGTGCGTTCCTTTTGCAAGTGTACTTATAGTTTGTTAGCCAGAAAAATGTGACCAGTTTTCCCGGGAAAATTTTGGGTTTTCTTGCTGAACATTTTTTGTATCTCCGGAAATAAAAAAGGTATCAAAAGCCAATTTGGTACGTATAGTTATATAAAGAAAGGTATCCTACGTACCAAAATGTAGATCTTTAGGTTAAATTTAAAAAAAGTTATAGGCATTTAAAGAAGAAAAAATTGGGTGCCACTGATGACCAGAATAACGTACAAAAACAAAATATTTTGTGTGGATTACAAAATATATTGTATATTACAGGCAAAGGGTAATTTTTTAACTAAAAAAGGTCAATAAGTACCAGAAAAATTACATTGAAAATTTTGTAGTTTTTCTTCTTAAAACGCAAAAGTCGCAATTTGAAACGTCAAAACTGGCCAAAGAGCCTAAAACGAATACAGTTTTCTATCTGTTTACGTATATACTGGGTGACGCCTTTATAAGGTAAAGCTCAATATATCAGTTATTATACAAGATACGAGAAAAAATTGTATCTGTTAATTATAGGGTGTCTTGAGCTGCATCCTATATAATTATTTTTACAATCACAGTGTGGCCCATAAGTCGTTGGTGATACAGATTTTCTTTTTTTTAACCGAACACCCTTTATATTCTTCCATTTTTCATCGAAATGCATCGAACTTGCATGTTTGTAAGAAAAAATTCCAGACGCAGCAAGTGCGTCATGGTGCGAATTTTCATTATTTGCTTCGAACTTGAATTTGCTATTAACCTATAAGGCTCGTTGTCCAGGAACCCAGTTTTTTCGGAAAATTGTTGTACATTTTCAAACAATAAAGTTATTTTGATGAAATATGGTTCATTGTGTCCACTATATAGGTTATACTGGTAACCAAATTTGATCCCTGCTTTCGTAAAAAAAACACATATTTGCTATTAACATTTTTATGAAAATTCACTACCACAACGCACTTGCTGCGTCCAGACTTTTGTTTACTGTGCAGGTAAAGGTTATGTTTTTAACTTTATCTGTATTTAACATTAAAATGATTTTGTTTTGACACCTGTACCAACAATTGCTATGGCAACACTTTCTATAGAAACAGTTACTTTTTGTTATTAGCTTACTTTTCTAAAAGTATCTACAAATTTAAACTACACCCTTCATTTAATAATAACTCCATGTGTTATATGTTCTCAAAATACATTTAATAACAGGCATTGAAATGGAAAAAACTGAAAAACCCCTTGCCTATAGATGAACACACAAAAAATTAGTGTTGTTTCCAGAAAATTTTAGAGCAGGAAGATTTTTAACGCTTATGATGAATTGCTAAAATAAAAATGAAAGACATACTAAAACTTGAAAAAACCAATATTTATGGTTTCGTGTTCGAAGGTCAACACTTTCATTGCAAGACGTGAGTTATTACCACTTTAGCCACTTTATTCTGGACGCTTTTATTGCACAAATTGCAACAGAGTGAATTTTATTACTGGTGCATATGTCAGGAGCCTAAATTTTCATTAAGAAACTAGGTTAAGTGGAATCTTCAGTCTGGGAGGCACAGACTTCTTTTGTTCACTTCCGATGGCTAAATTAAATGAAATTATAAGCTACAGCCACAATACCCATAATGTTAAGTTAAAAAATGTTAATGTACAGGGTGTGCCATTTTGGTCGCAATGCTGGGTATTGAAACCTCCCTTAAATAAAATAATTTATTATTCGGTAATAGGCAAGCAGTAGTAGTATATGAGGGACCTCAAGTGAACCCAAATCTGGTCAATAGTAAGGTCACTATTTCCTATAAGTCCTACCCTAAAAAGTTTATATCTATCAGATTTATAATTAGCAAGATTAGAAATGCTTTATAAGGTTTGAAGATCTTATTATTGTTTACTACTTACGCTGTTGTTGTGTTGTTGCACTCTCTGAAGTCTCATATGTATCAGCGCTCCAGACTAGTGCCTGGTTACGATGATTTTCCTAAAAGTGTATTTTCGATATCTAGGAAATCAAGATCAAGAGTTCTTATAAGCGTCGTCACGGATGGTCAAAGGGGTTTAAAGAGGAATTAATTTTCAAACAGACAGACATGTTAATGTAACGACATATTAAATTTATTCACATGGATTGAATTTGAAATGGTGAACAAAATAAAATTAAATGGTTGGTAACTCTCAAAATAAACATTAATTGTACACAAATAGAAATCAAATGAATAGCAAGAATTTGAATAACAAGAAATTATTAATTTATATACATGTGACAGAATAATGAGATAAATGTGGTTGTATCTTGCTAAAGAAATATTAGCACTTATATATTGAGGTATACTAAAAATCAGATACTATGTTGCTGCAGCTCAAAAGTAAACAAATTATTATGTAAATCATTTGACGTTTGTCAATTAACTTGGTTAATTTTATATTTAGATCCTGGCCAGTTCTTAGAGTGAGGCTCAATTTAAAAATATATATATGTAAATATTTACGTTAAAACTCTATAGTAATTATTGAAAATAAGTGATATTAAAGATAATGCATAGGCTAGATATTTTTACAGACAAGATTAAAGATTACAATTTCAAAAACTACGTGTTTAAGTTTACAAAAAAAAACTAACTGATGAGATTCCAGAGATTAAAACAGGAAACTCATAATTGTTCTAATAGCAACTCCCTGACATTGCTCAAAAGCTAAACTTGATTGAGTGTCTTTGAAAGTTCAGATTATAAAACGTTCAGACATCGAATGACTGCATGAAATATTGGCTGGTTCAGAGAACAATTCTATTGTGGACTCACCAAACTTTCCTGGATAGAATTACCTGTGACTCTATTGGGGATGCTCTCAAAGTTGGATCTACTAAGAATGCCTGACACAAGTTTCAGTGACCTCGATATGAGAGAAGAAGCTGGGCAAATCAGTGATGTTTCCCATTGGTGGTCACTGCAGGTGGATTTGTTGTTTCACGTGTACAAGACCATTTGACACCTAGGTCGATATTCTGAATTTGCTTGTTGGAAACTTCGCGAGTCGCAATTTAAACGTAAATTAAAGCAGCAAGGTAACAGGTTGAAACAAAGAACCATAACTTTACTTCCGTTTTTATGCTGACTACGATGTCTGTTTAAACTTTAAAATCACTAAAACATTTCAAATTACCACTGAGTATTGTTAGAAGGCAGTATAGGTAACAGAAAGACTATTAAAAACTTAGTTTATAAGACAATTCGAAAGACACCTAAAGTCAACGTGTTTACGCCACCGGCGTCAGTGCCTGACTCTCAGATGCAGAGAGCGTTCGGCCGGTCCTGACCCCTGCACGAAATTTTCAGTCATCAGTGTTAGTGGCTATGTGCGAGCTCTTTCTCGCCTTCACTCTTCGAATGAGATAAAACGAGACCTCCAATCGCTGGCGAACTCACCGACGTCTTCTATACACACCTCCACAATAATGGACTCGTCCGTTCATTTACTAACCGATTTTCTAGATTTCATCATAATTACGTCAGTTTTACCTAGAATTTCAGGACAATAGAGATGTTTATTTTCCCCAACAAAATGCAACGTTTTTCAATATTTATATTTCGACGTATATTATAGGGAGTTCAGTACGCTTCTTACGATACACAATTTTTTAGCGAATTTTCATCAACATTATTTTGAAACCAAAACTTGAAATATTTAATAGAGATAGGGTTTCTGGTATTATTTATTATGCTTGGGGGTTTTCTAAGTGTTTTTAAACCAGTAATGATTCCATGTGAAAACTGAATCGTTACAGTATCTCGGTTATTAGCACAGATAGAACCTTGCGGTTATCACGAACTTTAGCTACTGTTTTGTGAAACTAAAGATGCCGCAAAAAAAAATTAACCTAGCCCTCTTAATTTCTGAGCTACAGGGCGATATTGAAAATATTGAATTTTCTGGTACCCCTTGTATTTCAGTTGTCTAACCACTTGTCAAAAAGGTAAAAATGATTACTTTTAGAACTTCTTACGTAGAATCTAGTGGCTTCTCAAAACTATAACATTATGGGTCTACTTTAATATACAGCGAAAAAAACTATAATTTCCATAATTCGCAATCAAAATCTTGATGTATGCTGCAATTTATCGTTTACTTGGAAGCAAGTGACAGTTCCCAAAATTTGTTCTATGCCGTGTCACTGCTTGTCTTAATTATATAAATCTTGTGTTTCATTTTCAAATTTGGTTTTAGTGAATTTTCATTAAGAAAAATCACTAATAGAGAGGTATCGATGGTGCGACTTTCCGAAACAAATTTCAAATGAGCGCTATATTAGGGCCCCTAGAACCTATTTCCAAGGTCAGTTAAAAAGTTTATATATACAGGGTGATTGATTAGTACGATAAAGTCCAGTGTATTATGTCTTTTGACGTATCAAAGTAAAAAATGGAGAGATAGCAAGCATTAAGCTTCATACTTTAAATTTAGTTACAATGCTACAGGGTGTTCCGTAACGTCGTACCAGTATAAAGTTATATATTTTTAAAAGAAATACCCGGTATTTTAATTTAAATTTAAAATCCGCATCACTTCCTCATTACAAGAATATAGGGTTGTAATATGTTATACAGGCTATTTAAAGAGTTATAACCAATTTTCCATGAAAATCGTAACAAGTTCAGCGCCCTGTATAATTTAAAAGTCTGGACGCAGCAAGTGCGTTATGGTAGCGATTTTTTGTAAAAATATTTTTAATAGCAAATGTCTTTCTTTGATAAAAGCAGGAATCAAACTTGGTTGCCTATATAGTAGAAACAACGTACCATATTGCTTCGAAATAAATTTATTGTTGGAAAATATATAAACATGTTTCAAAAGTCTGGATGCAGCAAGTGTGTTATGGAAGTGAATTTCATTAAAATGTTTTTAATAGCAAATGCGAGCAGGCATCAATCTGATTACCGGTATAGCCTATGTAGTAGAAACAAATGTACTATATTTTATCAAAACTACTTATGGTTTGAAAATATACAAAATTTTTCCGAAAATAAACTTAAATGTTGGTTTCCTAACCAACAAAGCTTACGTTAATAGCAAATTGAGTTATTGAAATTTGAAGGATTTAATGAAAATTCGGTAAATTTGCAGATTATCTCCCGAAAGATTTTCAAAAAAAAAAGTTTTCAGAAACATTACTAGGACTCCACCTGGATGCACAAACCACAAGAAAAATTTCTTGTTCACACCCCCCAAGGAAGTTACGGGACTGGGAGTGAATAGGGGTGCTGGGCGGAATAGGTAGTAAAAAGGAAAAATCAGCAGAAAATGCGAAGAAACCTGCTTGAATACTGTCTATTTGAAGCCATATCTCCATTAAACCCTGCCTATCCCACACAACACCCCCATTTGCCCCAGGTTACGTAAGTTTTTCTTGGGGTTTGTGGATCCAGGGGAGGCCCTAGGCAGGTTTCTGAAAACAGTTTTTTGAAAAGCGTTCGGGAGCTAAACTGCAAATTTACCGCAAATTCGCTACCAAAACGCACTTACTGCGTCCAGATTTTTTTCTTACAAACTCATCATATGTCGATAAAAAATGCAAAAACGCATTCACGAATTTGTTCATTAGCTAAAAAAAAAAGTATACACCCGTAGTCACTCGTGGTCCCGTAACTTCCTTTTGGGGTGTGAACAAGAAAATTTTCTTGGGGTTTGTAGATTCAGGGGGGGGGGGGGGCTAGGCAGGTTTCTGAAAACAGTTTTTTGAATAGCGTTCGGGAGCTAAACTGCAAATTTACCGAAAATTCGCTACCAAAACGCACTTACTGCGTCCAGATTTTTTTTACAAACGCATCATATTTCGATAAAAAATGCAAAAATGCATTAACGAATTTGTTCTACGAAAATGAGCTAAAAAAATAATTATAGACCATTAAACCATAAACTTCACCAAACCTACTGCGAAAGCAGCAACTTAACCAAACCGACAGCCAAAGCATCAGAGAAAGGGTCTATTTGAAATGAATTTTCTGTAAATATTTTAGTAAAATGAAGGGCAATGACAGTTGAATCTGAAACTTAAGGGTTTGCAGAACACTCTTCTTGCAACATTTTCTTTTCACAATCCGTATTTATTTCACGTTCTTTACATAAACATTGCCAATTTTGACGTTTAAAATTGCGAGTTTGCCGTTTTGAGGAAAACTCCAAAATTTGGTTCTTTAACACCCCATAACTTCTTTGTCTTTAAAGCTAGAGCCCTAAATTTTGGTACAGAGTTCACTCTTTATAATACAAACACGCGTACCAAATTTGTATTTCCGGAGATATGCATTTTTTTATAAAGAAAACACAAAATTTTCCGGGAAAACCTGGTCTGATTTTCCTGGCTAACGAACTTATCTAAGCCACTTAAAGGAAGTTACTCACCAAATTTGATCAAGATTTGTCCATTATTTTTTGAGTTATTGGTCGGATATATATATATATATATATATATATATATATATATATATATATATATATATATATATATATATATATATATATATATATATAAACACAGATCTCCTCATTAGCGAATTAAAAAAAAATCACTAAAGAGGAGTACAAGAACAATGATCTTTGCAGCCGTAGCTTTATAATTATTGTTAGAATTTATAAAAATCGATTTTGTTAATTTTCATTCAGTCGATTGCTGAGTGAGTCAAAACACAAATTCATTATTCTCTCAGTTGGAAAGGGTCGTGTTGCAGCAAGTATGTTATGCTAGAAAATTCTCGTAAGAATATTTCAAATCCGATACTTCAGTAAATTTCCCATTAAGCTAGAGACTTCAATCTTGAACCATAGTAACACCTGTGTAAACGCACCGAGGGTACTAAACTAAAGAAAAATAACATGAGCTTCGCGGATAACTACAAACTTGTTTTAAAAAACCTTTTTTGTTGTTTATTGTTTGCAAAAACTAGTTGGGTGACTAAAAGAAACCATCAAAGCAATTAATAAAAAAAAATACCTACCATATTTATAATTGAGCAGGTACATTCCCTTTGTAAATAATTAATTTTTTTCTGAAAAACTTTTGTAACTTTAATGAAATTTGTAACACAATTTTTTAAAGACAGAGGCAGTACTTATATATTATATCTAAGACCAAATTTTAATTTTTTATCTCCATATAAAATATATATTTTTTAAACTAATCGCTTACTGGGGCTCCAGATCCGATCTCCAAGGTCCATTTAAATTTAAAGTATAAGTTTTAATTATATATATATATATATATATATATATATATATATATATATATATATATATATATATATATATATACACTAATAGTGTACAATTCTTATGAAAAATCACTACTATAACGCACTTGCTGCGTCCCGAACCTTTTCACATAGGTCTTTTTGCCTTTGCAGGGCAGAGCTATATTGGGTGTACACATTGCTATTCAGTCACACCTGGTACATTCACAAATTTGTACGTACAAGTCGACTAATTCCTACTCGTAAATAAAGCAATAATCAAATATGTCTATATTTTATATTGTATGCATCAACCTCTAGTGCAATAATAAACGTCCATATATTGGGACATGAATAATTGTCTAGACATAGTACGTCCATTGCTTACTGCAATGTTAAAGGTTATATTCACTTGTTTCCGACCTTTCTTTACAATTAGACCAGAATCGATTGTTGCGACTAAATAAATCTTTATACGAACTGGTCAATGTTTGGGTTATTAATCTTACAAAAAATGTTAACACTGTGTTTGACGTAATTTGTGATTATTTAGAAAATGTATAATTAAAATGATAATTATTTCAAAATGCATAAAATGTTATGTACTTATTTATTTTTTTCATACAAATTGATTAAAAGGGCATTAGAAAACTTCTCATGGCCTTTCAACCATAATATAAAGAAACATTCTACCTGAAGAATTTTTAGACCAACGGATGTTTTTTGTGAATTTTCATAGAAAAAATTCACTAATGGGGAGATCCCGACTTTTGAATTTTGAAATTTTTTTTGCAAATGAGCGCAAACTAGGACCCCTAGAACCCATATCACTGGTCAGTTTCAATTTATATATATATATATATATATATATATATATATATATATATATATATATATATATATATATATATATATATATATATATATATATATATATATATATATGTATATATATTTGTGTGTGTGTGTGTGTGCGTATCACACCGATAACCCAAAAAATAATGGGCCGATTTTGATAAAATTTGGCACGTACCTTCCTTTTGTAAATGGCTTGGATAAGTTCGTTAGTCAGGAAAATCGGACAAGGTTTTCCGGGGAAAAAAATTAATCTCAAAAAATAAAAAAGCTATGATAACCAAATTTGGTAGGTAGGTTTACGATCTAAAAAGTAAGCCATACACCAAAATTTAGATTTCTATGTTACAAGAAAAAAAGTTATAATAAAATATTTTGCTCCAGATCATTTCTATTTTCCTTACAACTCGCATCGTTTTTAGTCTATTGTTATTATTAAAAGTCAATAGTTTCTTCTTAAAATTTGCTCTTACCGATCACACGTGACTTCTGCTTCTGCCGCTGTTACAGTTTTTACTCTTAACATGACGCTTTGCTTACTCTTACTGCTATACTATTTTACATACGTATCACGCTACAAAAACCTGCTTGTTTTCCACCGCATAAGATGTTCTGGTAGCTTCATTTTCGGTTTATTTTCCTCTCTTTCTTCTTTATGATTCATTTGCAAAGCTCACTAGTCTGTTCTATCGGGAATGAAAATTGTAGAAACATCCTCTTACTAGGCGTCGTGTGTCCATTTGCTATGATTGTACCTTTAATTTACACTGTTAGTCAATGCTCACGCTCTATGTAACTTTTATTTACGTGACCTAACAAATTACTTGAAATTTCCATGCAACATTTCTTTTTACGTGTTTTACGTGGTCTCCTGCTACATTCATCACCTTTATAATGTGAGGCCACTTACCATTATCTGTTCCCCTAGTTTAATTATCATAACGAGCAGAGTTCGTCTTTGTAAATAGCTATTAGTCAATGATACCTTCTGCAGATAATGTACCATTTCTGCCTAACATACACGGTTTCGACCGTCCTGTCTGTTCTGTCGTTTCTATTGTTAGTCAATGCTCACCATTCAATTTCTTTTTAGTGAATTTTCGTAGAAAAAATTTAGTATAGGGGAGATCCTAACTTTTGAATTTTGAAAAAAATTTTGCAAATGAGCGCGAACTAGGACCCCTAGAATCCTCATCCGGGGTCAGTTTAAATTTTTATATGTTTATATATATATATATATATATATATATATATATATATATATATATATATATATATATATATATATATATATATATGTGTGTGTATGTGTGTGTGTGTGTGTGTATAACTCAAAAAATAATGGTCCAATTTTTATAAAATTTGGCATGTACCTTCCTTTTGTAAATGGCTTGGAAAAATTTGTTAGTCGGACGAGGTTTTCCGGGAAAATTTTGAGTTTTTATTCGAAAAAAATTTTTATCTCAAAAAATAACAAAGTTATGACCAAATTTGTTAGGTAGGTTTACGATATAAAAAGTAAACTATACACCAAAATTTAGATTTCTATGTTACAAGAAAAAAAAGTTATAATAAAATATTTTATGCCAGATCATTTCTATGAAAATTCACTACCATAACGCACTTGCTGCGTTCAGGCTTTTAATATTTTGTATTGCCTCTAGTGAAGCTTATTTGCACATACTTATTTATCTACACGGTTAGTTTAAAGTATGGAAACATCTGAATATCTCACAAACGGAAAATGAAAATACATGATTTTAACACATGTTGCAAGGCTGCCATATGTGCATATTTTCACCTTACGACAAAACATACAGGCTGGTCCTAAAAAGTGTAGTGGTTGCAATGGTTAATTTTTTAAACGGAACAGCCTGTATATTATATTATTTTGTGAATCCCTTCGAACTCTAGATTAACTTTCTTATAATGTACCCTATGGCCAAATTTTATGGTTACGCAGATATCGGCACTTGAATTATTGCATTACATGTATTGATAAAACTAAGAATAACACATAAATACCTTATATGGAAAACAACAAATAAAAAAATTTTCACGGATATTGTAGGGTTGCCGCAGCAGCGTCTTTTCAAGGTTAGCCAAAATATACAGGGTGGTCCTAAAAAGCGTTGTGGTTGCAATGATGATTTTTTAAATAGAACACCCCGTGTATTATATGATTTTATCAATCCTTTAGAACTCTAGATTAACTTTGTTATAAGGTACCCTATGCCCAAATTCTATGGTTACGCAGATATGGACAATTACATAATAATTACTTATTCTCACAAAGCTGGCTATGCTTTGCAAATAAATATTGGTGAACTATCAAAATTTGTTAATGTCAATCACTTAATAAAATGGAATATCTTAGTCATACAGAACGCATATAAATTCTAATTTTACGAGGCTTTGGCGGCAAGAAAAAAACGTATGAAGAAGTTACACGCCTATTTAATTAATTTAATCCTCAACACGTTATTAACATATCAACCGTTTTTAAAACTATCAAGAGATATGGAGAGACTGAAAATGTTAAAAATTGTCCTAAACCTGTCAGGACGAAAACTGCTGGAGAAGATGAAACAAAACTAAATGTACTACTCCAAGTTGAGGAAAATCCGCAAATACCTTCAAACCAATTGGTGCTAGACGAGAATATCCCAAACAAGTCCTTAATAAGAAATTTGAAGTCAGAAAAAATGAAACCTTATAAAATTCACTACTATCAAGAACTTACAGAAGATGACCCAGACCGAAGATTGCAGTTTTGTGAAATAGTTGAAGAAAAAAAGAAGGTTGATGTTAATTTTGGAAAACAAAGTTGCATTTTCTGATGAGGCAACGTTTTGCCTCAACGGAGAAGTAAATTGCCATAATTGCCGGATTTGGTCTAGACGCAATCCCCGTTGGATGAAACAAAACTAAATGTACTACTCCAAGTTGAGGAAAATCCGCAAATACCTTCAAACCAATTGGTGCTAGACGAGAATATCCCAAACAAGTCCTTAATAAGAAATTTGAAGTCAGAAAAAATCAAACCTTATAAAATTCACTACTATTAAGAACTCACAGAAGATGACCCAGACCGTAGATTGCAGTTTTGTGAAATAGTTGAAGAAAAAAAAAGGTTGATGTTAATTTTGGAAAACAAAATTGCATTTTCTGATGAGGCAACGTTTTGCCTCAACGGAGAAGTAAATTACCATAATTGCCGGATTTGGTCTAGACGCAATCCCCGTTGGATGAGGGAGAGACACACGCAGTGGCCGCAGAAAATAAATGTTTCGGCGGGGATTATTAATAATCAGATAATCGGACCCTTTTTATAGAAGGTAACTTAGATGGCGACAGATAACTGGACCCGTTAAGAAATAATATTCTGCCAGCTATAGCAGCCATATTTCCCAATCCAAGCAATCCCATGTTACCTTTGATGACATATGGTATCAACAAGCTGGTACTATTGTAAGAGCCTCGGTGGTTCAGGGGTAAGAACGTGTGCCTCTGAACCGAAGGGTACTGGGTTTGATCACATGGTTCCCCTTTCACTTTTTCAGTACAAACTGTAACATTAACATCAACCGAGGTTCTGGCATTGTGTTTGAGCAAGTTGAATGCCTGCACGTTCTGCACGGAGGGAGCGTAAAGCCGTCGGTCCCGTGTCCATGCGATGTTGGGCACGTTAAAGATCACTACCCTTCTTACAAAAAGGCAGGGGTTCGGCAAAATTTCCAGGATAGTGAAGTGAAACTGCTCCCTGGCGTCGGTGATTGGCCATAGTCGCGGAAATAGGCCGACGTTAAAGAAATAAAACACACACACATACGATTGTGCTCTTACGATCAATATTTAAGGCATACCTGAGTATCTTTTTCTTTTAGTGAATTTTCGTAGAAAAAATTCACTAATGGGGAGATCCCGACTTTTGAATTTTGAAAAAAAATTTGCAAATGAGCGCGAACTAGGACCCCTAGAACCCATATCCGGGGTCAGTTTCAATTTTTATATGTTTATATGTATATATATATATATATATATATATATATATATATATATATATATATATATATATATATATATATATATATATATATATATATATATATATATGTATCACACCGATAACTCAAAAAATAATGGGCCGATTTTGATAAAATTTGGCATGTACGTTTCTTTTGTAAATAGCTTGGATAAGTTCGTTAGTCAGGAAAATCGGACGAGGTTTTCCGGGAAAATTTTGAGTTTTCATTCGAAAAATATTCTTATCTCAAAAAGTAATAAGCCGATTTTAATAAAAGTTGGCATGTACCTTCCTTTTCTAAATGGCTTTGAGAAATTTGTTAGTCAGGAAAATCGGACGAGGTTTTCCGGAAAAATTTTAAGTTTTCATTCGAAACAAATTTTTTTCTCAAAGAATAATGAGCCTATTTTAATAAAATTTCGCATGTACCTTTCTTTTGTAAATGGCTTTGATAAGTTTGTTAATAAAAAAAATCGGACGAGGTTTTCCGGAAAAATTTTGAGTTTTCATTTGAAAAAAAATTTTATCTTAAAAAATAAAAGAGTTATGATAACCAAATTTGGTAGGTAGGTTTACGATATAAAAAGTAAACTATACACCAAAATTTAGATTTCTATGTTACAAGAAAAAACAGTTAAAATAAAATATTTTGTGCCAGATCATTTCTATGAAAATTCACTACCATAACGCACTTGCTGCATCCAGGCTTTTTAATCGTTGCAGTTGTTTGAGCGGCTGGCGGACCAGAGATATCAATAAATCTGCTCATACACTCCCGGAAACTACTCTGTAGTTTAGAGTTAGTAAAACTTCTCTGCATATTATGATTAGTGAATTTTCATCAAGAAAATTCACTAATAGAGAGATATCGATGGTAAGACTTTTGGAAAAAAATTTTCAAATGAGCGCGAATTCGGGCCTCTAGAACCCACATCCGTGGTCAGTTTAAATTTATATATATATATATATATATATATATATATATATATATATATATATATATATATATATATATATATATATACCAACCGCTAACTCAAAAAATACTTGACCGATTTCGACCAAATTTAGGAATTACCTTGATTTTGTTAATGACTTGGATGAGTTCGTAGATGGGTGCCGTGGCTCTAATTTTTCTTAGAAAAAAATGCAAAAAAAGTTTTCATAATTTCTCATTCGATTTATCATTAATTCTAATTTACTCAATCTGACACCGCTGCATGGTAGGCCAACTGTCATCGCGAAACGGGAGCCGCCGACCGGCCGACTAACGACACCGAAACGCGAGACCCTCAACGTGTTATTTACATTTATTGAAACTGAAATGTTTTGTTATATTACAGAATATACTAAATAGAAGTTTCACTTTAATGAAATGGTTCGAAACTATAACTTCAGTACTAATTTCCGACGCTTCAGCGCCAGTAGCATTAAAACCCAGAAATCTATTCACTTTTAAATATCAATCTAACCTCAAAACATTCGAAGATTCGTTATTATTGTTTATGGTTTTATTTTGCAAAGCATCCTTACATGGAGTATTAGCCACTAGCCACGTTTGTTGTTATAAAGCTCTATATATTATATCTCTACATATTATGTTAGAGTTGTTATTAAAAAGTGTTCTTTTGATTTGGTCCTAAAGTTTCTGACACAATTGTTGATCAGAGGTATATAGCACATGCTTATCGTTATCTGTGTTCTTCAATATTTTTTATAACCTGGCAAGTGAAACAAATACTAACTTATACTTATTGGTTCCAGTATCACAAAAATTTCGGGACGCAGCAAGTGCGTTATAGTAGTGAATTTTCATAAGAATTGTACACTGTTAGTAAGATATACTATTAAAACTAATTATTTAAATTTAAATGGACCTTTGAGATCAGTTTTAGAGTCCTAGTTAGCGATTATTTGAAAAAAATTATGTTTTATATGGAGTTACTAAATTCAAATTTGGTCTTGGATATAATATGTAAATACTGCAAGTGTGTTTAAAAAAATTGTGTTACAAATTTCATTCAAGTTACAAAAGTTTTTCAGAAAACAATTAATTATTTACAAAGGGAATGTACCTGTCAAATTATAAATATGACAGGTATTTTTCCTTATTAATTGTTTGGATGGTTTTGTTTTAGTCAACCCATCCAGTTTTTGCAAACAATAAACAACAAAAAAGGTTTTTTAAAACAAAACGAAGCTCAATATGTTATTTTTCTTTAATTTATTACCCACGTGCGTTTACATAGGTGTTACTAAGGTTCAAGATTGAAGATTCTGGCTTAATGGGAAATTTATTGAACTATCGGATTTGAAATATTTTTACGAAAATTTTCTACCATAACATAAAAAACCTTTTTTGTTGTTTATTGTTTGCAAAAACTGGATGGGTTGACTAAAACAAAACCATCCAAGCAATTAATAAGGAAAAATACCTGCCATATTTATAATTCGACAGGTACATTCCCTTTGTAAATAATTATTTTTGTCTGAAAAACGTTTGTAACTTTAATGAAAGTTGTAACACAATTTTTTAAAGGCACTTGCAGTACTTAAATATTTTTATAATTCGACAGGTACATTCCCTTTGTAAATAATTATTTTTGTCTGAAAAACGTTTGTAACTTTAATGAAATTTGTAACACAATTTTTTAAAGACACTTGCAGTACTTACATATTATATCCAAGACCATATTTTAATTTAGTAGCTCCATATCAAATATAAATTTTTTCAAATAATCGCTAACTGGGACTCTAAAACCGATCTCCAAGGTCCATTTAAATTTAAAGAATTAGTTTTAATAATATATCTTACTAATAGTGTACAATTCTTATGAAAATTCACTACCATAGCGTACTTGCTGCGTCTAGAGTTTTTATGCTTTTATTGTCCCAATTATTTTCCTAGATACAGGTGTTCCACCGGTGTAAGGACGGACGATAGCTCCTCACCGAGGCTATATGGGTGTTCTAGGGGTCCTAACACGCGCTTATTTGATGAAATTTTTTCAAAATTTTAATATTTCTGAATTTGTTTTACGAAAATTCGCTAAAAAATATTTTTTTACCTAAAATCGAAAATACATATATACTATACTCTGCTGAATATGCTTTTTATACGGTTATGTTGCTGTGCTTTGATTAATTGGCAAATTTTAACAAAGGATCCTGTAATGATAAACCTTCTTATGGTAATCGGCTATCGTAATGCTCTTGCCGAGTGATAAGTTTTAATATATTTTTCAAGACACCTAGTAAATATATTGCGACACAAAACGTCTACATTGTCGCGCAAAACTAGAGCCGCCAAGATAATTGGAACATCGGGTAATTAACCAATTCATATCGTGAATCATGCTTGTCAAAAATGCTGATTGCTTATTGTAATAGTTGCAAATATAGGTGATGATTGTCCTCCTTAAACTGCACAGATTACGATAGGTCAGTTACACGAAAATATTCCACGTTACAAGAATTATCTTTCAATATTTAAATATAGGTTGCAAATCAGTGCAATTGTAATTTTAAACCAGATTGAGAATAATCTTGACGGTTCTGAAAACAATAACTTTTAACCTTTGATATATTGCAGATGTACGATCATATTATCGGGGACTTTGATGACATGAAGACACTTTATATATATATATATATATATATATATATATATATATATATATATATAGATATACCGAGTGACAACTTTCAAAGTGGAACATAGGCGAATAACATGGGAAACCAAATATTTGCAAAGTTAAAAGTGTGAGCAGCCAAGACATGCCAAATTCGAATAATTTTGTTACTGGCAAATCAGACATTTCTGATTATCAATACACATTTTCCTGAAAAGCTTGACAATAAATAATAATAATAGCTATAGTAATGAGAACAAGTGTTTATTGTAAAAACATATTACAGTGCTGTCAGTTTCCGAAGAGTTCGAGATTTGTTCTCAGTTAAGTACGATGATCTGATAATCGGGCATAATGCTGATTGCACATTATTAAAAAACTACGAAAATCCTCGTTTACCATGATTTTGTTTTAACATAAGACACTTTGAAGAAAAAGAAATTATAACAGTAGTGCCTGCAGTTCCGGAACAATAATAAAATTAACTATTAACAAAAAATAAGTAACAATAATTTAACTGAAACAATTACATAGTCCCCCATTTTGATATAAACAATATTGCAATCTATTATAAAATGCCTTTCGAACTTGTGCGAGTTGTTGGTTATTAACACGTGCACATTCAGCAAAGATAGCCTCTCTCAAAGAATTAATATTTGGGTGACGAGTTTTATAAATTTTGTTTTTAAGGTGACCCCACAAGAAGAAGTCACAAGGTGCCAAATCGGAATATCTGGCCGGCCAATTAATATTATCACCACAACCAATCCAATGATTAGGAAAAAAATTATCTAAACAGGTTGTTACGTCTACACCAAAATTTGCTGGACACCCATCCTGCTGAAACCAGACTTCCCGCAACTTCGTCTAATGCATACCTTATTTACCAAGAGTGGCAAATAATTTTCTGAATTTAAATTGCCAATTGATTCAAATGGTCCAATGATATGATTATTAAAAATGCCTGCCCAAATATTAATTTTCTGAAGATATTGGGATCTCGTCGAAAGTTGTAACCTTGGGTTTTGTTGCGCCCAGTATCTTGTATTCTGTACGTTAGGTTCATTATTTAGCGTAAACGTGCACGCGTCAGTAAAGCAAATCGATGAAAGAAAATGGCGATCCCGATTGGCGCGTTCCATAACATCTTCACAAAATACACGCCTCCCCTCTTCATCTATTGCCAACAACTCTTAATGGCACTGCGGCTTGTACGGGTGGTAGTTGTGTTTTTAAGGATTTTTCGCACACGCTCCCGAGAAACACCAAATTCTTCTGCTGCAACTCTAGTACTTGTAGTTGGATTGACATTGTATAACGCTAGCACCCTTTCCTCTAGTTCTACATTAACTTGTCTTCTAAGGCCTGTTTCATTATAAAAATACATTGATATTGAAATAATACAAATTCAGCTGTAAGCTTACCACCCCTATTTTCTACTGCTACACTTGCAGTTTCTTCAAATTTTCTTAAAATACGTTGGATTGTGGTCACGGATGGAATGGATCGATCATCGTACTTAACTGAGAAGAAATCTCGAACTCTTCACAAACTGCCAGCACTGTAATATGTTTTTACAATAAACACTCGTTCCTCATTACTATAGCTATTATTATTATTAATTTTAAAGCTTTTCAGGAAAATATGTATTGGCAATGAAAAATGTTTGATTTGACAGTAACAAACTTATTCGACTTTAGCAGGTCAAAAATATTTGATTTGACAGTAACAACATTATTCGAATTTAGCATGTTATGGCTGCTCATTTAGAAAATATTTAAATTATCATCTCATGATAAAAAGAGCTTCTTATTAGTAGGTATTTGGTATCAACAGGCTTAGAAAATTAATTCTCTTTTGATAGACACCACTACCGTTCTTGTAGATAAAAGAGGTGAGTAGCAAACTGCAAATATGTGATTTCCCATGTTATTTGCCTATGTTCCGCTTTGAAAGTTGTCACTCGGTATATATTTAGTTAGCTCACGTGTACACATTGGGTTGGACAGTTGGATTTTTAGTGAATTTTCTTTAAAAAAAATTCACTCATGAGGAGATCCCTACTTTTAAATTTTTAAAAAATGTCTTCAAATGAGCGCTATTTAGGACCCCTGGAACCAAAATCCGAGGTCGGTTTCAGACTTTATATATATATATATATATATATATATATATATATATATATATATATATATATATATATATATATATATATATATATATATAATATATATCTGTGTGTGTGTGTGTGTGTGTGTGTGTGTGTGTGTGTGTGTGTGTGTGTGTGTGTGTGTGTGTGTGTGTGTGTGTGTGTGTGTGTGTGTGTGTGTGTGTGTGTGTGTGTGTGTGTGTGTGTGTGTGTGTGTGTGTGTGTGTGTGTGTGTGTGTGTGTGTGTGTGTGTGTGTGTGTGTGTGTGTGTGTGTGTGTGTGTGTGTGTGTGTGTGTGTGTGTGTGTGTGTGTGTGTGTGTGTGTGTGCGCGTGTGTGCGTGTGTGCGTGTGTGTGTGTGTGTGCGCGTGTGTGCGTGTGTGTGCGTGTGTGTGTGTGTGTGTGTGTGTGTGTGTGTGTGTGTGTGTGTGTGTGTGTGTGTGTGTGCGCGTGTGTGCGTGTGTGTGTGTGTGTGTGTGTGTGTGTGTGTGTGTGTGTGTGTGTGTGTGTGTGTGTGTGTGTGTGTGTGTGTGTGTGTGTGTGTGTGTGTGTGTGTGTGTGTGTGTGTGTGTGTGTGTGTGTGTGTGTGTGTGTGTGTGTGTGTGTGTGTGTGTGTGTGTGTGTGTGTGTGTGTGTGTGTGTGTGTGTGTGTGTGTGTGTGTGTGTGTGTGTGTGTGTGTGTGTGTGTGTGTGTGTGTGTGTGTGTGTGTGTGTGTGTGTGTGTGTGTGTGTGTGTGTGTGTGTGTGTGTGTGTGTGTGTGTGTGTGTGTGTGTGTGTGTGTGTGTGTGTGTGTGTGTGTGAGTGTGTGTGTGTGTGTGTGTGTGTGTGTGTGTGTGTGTGTGTGTGTGCGTGTGTCATACCTATAACTAAAAAAATAATGGACCGATTTTGATAAAACTTAGTAAGTACCTTTTCGCAAGTGGCTTGGATAAGTTCGTTGGCCAGGAAAATCCGCCGAGGTTTTTCCAGAAGATGTCATATTTTCTTTTGAAAAAAAATTATATCTCCGGAATTAACAAAGTAAGGGCAACCAAATTTTGTACGCAGGTTTATCTCATTATAAACATCAAAATTTAGCAATGTAAGTTAAAGGACAAAAAAGTTACAGGCATTTAAAGAAAAATAAATTTGGGTTCTCCTCAAAACGTCAAAGTCGCGATTTAAAACGTCAAAATGGAAGAAAAATTTCTCAATAAGAATGTTTTACAAAGCCTGAAGTCTTAGTTTCAATCGTCATTGTCCTTCATTTTACTAAAATATTCCCAAAAAATTCATTTCAAATAGACCCTTTCTCTGATGCTTAGGCAGTAGTGTTGGCTATAGAGTTTATCGGTTAATGGTATATCATTTTTGTCGAATTTTCTTAAACAATTTTTAAAGCTCAATATATCCGTTATTATGCAAGATACGAAAAAAATATATACATTAATTATAGGGTGTCTTGAGCTGCATCTTAAAAAAATATTTCTACAATTACAGGCTGGCTCATAAGTCGTTGGTGTTTCAAATTTTCTTTTTTTTAATCGAACTCGCCTTATGTTATTGCATTTTTGCATTTTCCATCGAAATATAATACATCTTTGTAAGAAAAGAAATTCGGGACGCAGCAAGTGCGTTATGATAGCAAATTTTCATTAAATGCTTCAAATTTGAATAGCTTAATTTGCTATTAACCTATAAGGTTGACCAAGAAACCAGTTTTTTCGCGAACACTTTAAGTTTACTTGTGGAAATTTTTGTAGATTTTCAAACAATAAAGTTATTTTGATGAAACATGGCACATTGTTTCTACTATATAGGTTATACTGGTAACCAAATTTGATGCCTGCTTCCTTAAAAAAAACATATTTGCTATTAAAAACATTTTTTAATCGAACACGTCTTATGTTATTGCATTTTTGCATTTTCCATCGAAATATAATACATCTTTGTAAGAAAAGAAATTCGAAACGCGGCAAGTGCGTTACTGTAGCGAATTTTTATTAAATGCTTCAAATTTGAATAGTTCAATTTGCTATTAACCTATAGGGTTGACCGAGACACCAGTTTTTTCGGGAACACTAAGTTTACTTTGGAAATTTTTGTAGATTTTCAAAAAATAAATTTATTATGATGAAACATAGCACATTTTTTCTACTATATAGGTTATACTGGTAACCAAATTTGATACCTGCTTTCTAAAAAAAAACATATTTGATACTAAAAACATTTTAATGAAAGTTCACTACCATAACGCACTTGCTGCGTCCAGATTTTTTTAACTTGTTTATGGAAAACGCTAATGACAAAATTTACATTATCTTCGAAAATATCAAAGTTACTTTAATAAAATTCTGAACACAAGTTGCGTAACTTTATAGTAAATTTGAGAGCATGCAATTATTTTAAACGAATTTTTGTACAAAAAATTAGGTAATGTGGAGATCTCTAAATTTCGTCAGAGCACGAATTAAGCCCCCTGGAACCCATATCCAGGGTCAGTTTCAATTCATATATATATATATATATATATATATATATATATATATATATATATATATATATATATATATATATATATATATATATATATATATATATATATATATTCCTAAATGCCATACTTAAACTCCAACAAGTCGGCCTTCAGGGAGGCACAGCTATCTAATGAAAAATAGAGCAGATCGCCATCTCTTGTTTTGTGACGATTGTAGACTTTTACATACACACAGTACCGCAAGAAGGAATCTATGGGCAAAAACGTGTAAATGTGAAGTGTTGTTGTTCCCAAACCTCAAAAAACATTGAGATACATAAACAATTTTTGACAAACAACGAGGTTTTATGTGCCGTTTTCAAGTGGTTGGAAGATCAAGATAAAGCATTTTTTAAGAGTATAGAATTGTTTTCTGACGGTTGTGCTAAACGTGTAAGTCTTAGGGTAGACTATGTTCGATAATTTAAAAAAATCAGGCGCAGCAAGTGCGTTATGGTTTCGAATTTTAATTAAATGCTTTAAATTTGAAAAACTCAATTTGCTATAAGCCTAAAAATTTCATTTTGATATGTAGTGAGGTCTTGACCAGGGCAACATACCTACTAAATATCATTAAAATAAGTTGTTGTTTTTTTTTGATAAATTTTTTGTTTCAGAATAATCAATTTCTGGTAACGAACTCGTCTGCGGTCTTAACAAAATAAAGATTTGTGGTAAGGTACTTCTAGATACCTGCTCGTAATAACAGCATTTTAAGGACATATACTAGAAAGAAAGGGAAGAGATAGACCAAGAAAAGCTACAATAAAACGAAGATAGCTGCGGAAGACAGGGATTCGTATTTGAGACGATAAGGCGACCTCGCTTTTACGCTGTGATGATAATGTTTAGCGTGTTACGGATTGTAGTATTTAATTTTCAGGATGAAGCTAGTAATATAGTTTTTATTACTTGTGCTGAATATACCACTTTGCGTGACGCAATTCATATACAAGTCGCATTTTTCTCGGTGCCTTTACTTATTTCTGATTGTACCAAACTGCATTTAACCCCGCAATCACGAACAGTTCAATCAGAGCAATGATGTTATTCACTCCTGTTTGTCGAAGATGTATGGCTAATCAAGTGAACAATAAAGCTATCGATTCAGGGTTAATAGCAAATATCTAAGTGTCAATAAAATCAAAGAAAAAGAAAAATAACTGGCCGTGAATTGCGATATGCAGTTTGCAGCGGTAATTAATTTCGATTGATTAAATTAGATTGAAACTAAAATATAGATTACAGTAACTTAAATATACATTGCAGATAGATATAAGCATTCACTGGACATCTAGGCTCACAGCTTGGTGATGTATTTCCACTGCTTCCCATCTTTTGCAATCGTCTTACAGTTTTGAACCCACTTTTCTTGACAGTCTTGTTGAACTGAGCAAAACACCTTTTTCTTGGTCTGTCCTTACTTTTACGTTCTGGATTTGACTAAACACACTTCTTTACCATCCTCTATTACCTCCGTCAAACAAAAAGCTTTACATCACAAGAACCGTGGTATATGGTGATTGACCTCAGGTGGATATAGATCTGCTCAATGGTGAGGTCACAATTGCCTATAACACCCTACCCTAAAGTAGCCATCTATCAGATTATCAAATTTATTAAGATTAGCAGCACTTTTTTGGAGGTTGGCAGATCTGGATATAGTTTGACACTCACGTTTTCTTCCTTTGTTTGCATCGCACTGCCCAGAGTCCTGTATTTGTGGGCTCTCCAGACTAGTGCAAGGTTACATAGAAATTTAGATATCTAGATAATAGTTAGTAAGAATAATTGTTTGCGCCGACGTCAAAAGAAAGTAGATGCTAGGGAGGAATTTCTCTTCAATTAAACAAATATTTTAATATAACAAAATATATAAGTTTATTCGTATAGATTAAATTTGGAATAGCAAACGAAATTAAATAAAAATGGTTGGTAAATCTCAGATAAACATTAATTGGACACAATCAGATAAGTAACAAGAATTTCAAGAGCAAGAAATTATTAATTTACATACATGTGCCAAAACAATAGGAAAAAGATAGTTGCATATTACTAAAATGTTACTGTTAATACTCATACAATACACTCATACAATACACGCACACAAATATAAGCCTACAGAAATTGTTAACGCATGGTTACAGTACAAGGGGCAAAATGGGTGATTTTATGACGGCTGCGGCGTGTAGGAAGAACATTTCACAGCGTTATGTATCGTACCTTGGTCCAATGCTACTTAATCTGGTGCCACTGGAGATAAAAAAATTGAAAGATAATTATAAGTTTAGGAAAAAACTTTTGAAACATTTAATTGAGAACTTTGAAACATTTGAGCAAGTGATACGGGAAAAGAGGGAATGATGTTTTCATACTGCGTGTATATATCTGGATCATTAATGTGCATGAAAGAGTGTGGATGTGTGGGAATGTGTGTGCGCGTACGTGCGAGACTGGGTGGGTAATTAACTTGGTAAGTGAGTGTTATTTTTAATTGTGATTGGGCAGGTAAATATTGAAACGGGAAATAAGTTGATTAGTGATCTATTGTAAATATCGGATCTTACTATGTTTTTGTTGTGATGAGAGGGGAGTAGACTTTAATCACGGCCGATTGTAGAGATCATTTAATGGTAAAAAATAGAGATAAGATTGGAGAACCGGATCATACGGGCATGATACGTCCTGTTGCACTGTTGCTGGAAAGGTGCATGCAACTGCTCTGTACAATATGTAGGAGGAGTTTTTCAGCACATACAAGTTCTTCTGAACTTACGTGCTACTGTTCTTAATATTAGTCAGTAAGTATTATTGTATGTATGGGAAATAAATAAATAAAATAAATAAAAAATTACTTAGGGTATCGCTCAAAAACAAACACAAATGATTAGGTAAGTTACTTGACGTCTGTCAATCAATTTCTAGGTGTTCTAGTGAACTAACTGGCCAGTTCTTGAGTGAGGCTCCAAAGAAAGAAAATCTATTGGTATTTTCCTACGTAAAGTTTCTATATTAATTATGGAAACTAAGAGATATTAAAGAGAATATATAAGTTAGATATTTTACAGACAAAATTTGCTGATCACAAAATAAAAACTATATATTTAAATTTACAAAATTGACACAATATTAGAGCTTAAACAGGAAATGTATAGTTGTGCTGACAGCACCTCTCTGACATTATCTAAGCTCAAACTTGATTACGTGATTTTGAAAGTTCAGGTTATTAAAACTTCAGATGTTAGATTTCGGCATGAGAATTCTGCTGGTTCAGAGGAAATATTTGTTTAGACTAACCAGTCTTCCGGTATTAAGTTACCTGATGACCCTGTGAAGATGCTCTCCAAGTGGGATCAATTATGAGTACCTGACACAGATTCCCGACTCCAATAAGAGCGGAAAAACTTAGGGAAAAACGACTGGGACTTCTCATCAGAGATTATTGGGCCCGTGGATGTTATCACTCCAACACTACAAGACCTTTTAACGCCTATGTCGAGATTCGGAATTCGCTTGATGGAAACTTTGCGAATCGCAATTAAGATGTGAATTTGCTTCAGAAAAATTCAATACCAATTGACTTAAGGCTCGATAATAACCAGGAATTCTTTCTGATTACGACAAGAAATCAACAGCTCGGAACAAAGAGCCACGAGTTAGCTCGCGTTTTTATACTGAATACGATGTTTAATTAAACTCAAAAATCACTTGAATTACTCCGAACAATCACTGACAATAATTACTAGTAGTACAGATAACAGAAATAACATTATAACCCCGTTCTAAGATGATTTAATAGCCACCGAAAACTTACGGGTGTTCGCTCTGTGAAGGCTCAGCAGAGAGTCCCCGCTAATGTCTCGGGTTCAGCAACTCCCAGTCGCTGCACGCAAAATCCTTGCCGTGACGGTTGGTGGCTGTGCGCGAGCTCTTTCTAGCCTCCATTCTTCGAATGAGATAAAACGAGACCTCCAATCGGTGGTGAAGTCAGGACGACTCACCTCCCGTTCCGGCAAATCTATGCAACGTTTTCAAATCGTCGTTGAGTGACATCACCGATTGCGGAAAATTCCAAAATAAACAATATTTTGTTCTCGAACATTCCTAACGTATATTTTCAATGCTTATTTCATTCCCGGAAATATTTGTTCAGTAATAATGCGAGGTAGTTTTTAATGGCAAACATATATTGTATTTTAACGTACAAATTATAAATGCAGTAAAGGGGTTTACGGTACTGGAAGATCTAGCGAATTTTCATGAAAATAATTTTGAAATAAAAACATGAATTGCCCTATAGATATTGGATTGTCGGCTATTAATTAAGTCTCTTACGGGTTTATTTTGAATAATTAAAGCAGTAACGAAACGTAATCGTTACATCTCTCCTCACACATTCGTTCTATATGACCCATCCACTGTTGACTGCGTGCTTCAATTATCTGGGACACATACATTTGATACACTTCCGCATTTGTACACCGTCCCAAGTGCCTCCGAAAACCCTGCGCAGGATCTTTCTCTTCCATATCGCTATGCTATCTTTCAATATTTTGTTCATTGTCCAGGATCCACATCCATATGTCAATGTTAGTCTTATCACGGTCTTATATATTCTAAGCTTTGTGGTGTGCGAGATGATCTTCGCTCTAATTAAGCTATTAAGTCCTTCTCCACATCTGTTAGATTTTGCTATCCTCTACATCTCCATCTCATCTATTGTCTATTAATACATCTAGGTACATGTAATTTCCAGCCTCTTCAAAGATACCCCCCCTACTATTTTCACTGTATATAAAATACACTATTAGGTTCCTTAGTCTTTCGAATTGTCATGTATTTGCTCTTGCCTTTACTATTTGAAGCCCCACACTGTCTGATACGTCCACCAAACTTCTAGTAATGTTCCCTAGTTATTTTCTATTTCTGGTCATCAACAAGATACTGTCTACGTAAGCAAGTTACTAATGACCCCTGTCAAACAGGGTACCACTTCTGTTTATGCCACTGTCTCCTATTACTTTCTCCAGAACTATATTAAATAATAATGTTGACAGCGGACCGCCCTGCTTTACACCTCTTCTCACCTCAAACTCGTCTGACAGCTTTACATTTACCCTAACTGTGCATGTGGTGTTTTTTTCCTCACTCAGGGCTCGTCCGCGGCCTCACCGTCCCGACAGCACCGCAACCTTTGGTTTATTGTGCATGCCCTTAGTCTTTTTACTTCACCCAATCCAAAATCATGTGCCTTGAACTAGTCACAGCGATTGGTAGGGTGAAGTTTTATAATGCTCAGTCTCCGATCTAGGCTCACCGTAGATCAGTTGTCTGCTGCGGTCCAGAGCTTTACACTCGCACAAGATGTGGTGGGCTGATCCCCCCTCTCGCCGCAGAGTCTGCATGCGGGGTCCCCCTCGAACGGTGCCATTTTTTGCAGGTGTTTCTGCTAAGATTTAGCAGCTCCACAGCTCTCTTTGAACTGGATACGTCAATTATTGACTTCCAATGTCTGAGTCCTGGACAGTCTGCCCCGTACACCTCGTGTTGGTTGCTGACCCAGGACTTAATGGCTCCCCTGGCAGTGCTCTTTGTCACGCACAGAGCCGGTTCTGCGAGACTGTCAGCTTCTTCATTGCCTTTGACGCCTGAGTGACCCGGCACCTAGATGAGAGTGACCTCATTCTTCCCAGTCAGGTCGCTCGTCTCGTCTCGGCACTCACTCACTGGCCAGGAATTTACCCGTAGGCCAATTAGGGCCTTAAGGACTGCCTGGCTGTCCGTGGCTATGAGGATCCGCTTGTTGTTGTGGCCCCTCCTCTTGTTCTCTCGCACACAGTGCAGGATGGCGTACATTTAGGCCTGAAAGACCGTTGCATTGACTCCGATCGATATACTATGGCATACCCTTGCCCTTTGGAAGGAACACCTGCCCCCGTCCCACGCTCCCCGCCGGATCCGTCCGTGAACCAGACGAGCGCGTCCCGTGGTGTGCCCGGCCTCTCCTTCCGCCATGCCTCCTTGTCTGGGGGGATTTCTACTGTTAAGTTGTTTTCACTGCAGATTCGCGGGCTCGTCTGGTCCTTGAAGCCTGGGTTTATCTTCAGTCTTTCATTGCAGGCTAGTCTGTATAGTCCTAGCCGGCCTCCCTCATAATAAGTAGGTGTGTATGTGGGGGGGGGGGGCAGACCCAGCAACACCTTCATGGCGGCTGTTGGGGTTGTGATGCCTAGGCAAGCCATCCTCTGGATCTTGCCTAGTTTTTCTTTGGCACTGGATTGTGTCCCCTTAGGCCACCAGACCAGTACCGCGTATGTTACCGATGGTCTGACCACCCTTGTGTTCAGACAGTGGGCCATACTAGGTCTTAGTCCCCACGTTTTTCTATATAGCCGCCTAGTGACGGCTAAGGTCATGACTGCCTTACGCAGTATTTTTTCAATGTGACCATTCCAGGTTAGCTTAGAGTCCAATACGACCCCAAGATATTTTACCTCCCTGTTCATTGGAATGTTCCTACCGTATAGAGTGAGAGTTCTGTGGCTGTCCCACTTCCTCCTACTGGTAAACGGTATGACAGTGCTGTCTCCATGCGCTCCCACACTGACTGTGTAACCTTTCCTCGGACTATGATGACAATGTCGTCCGCATAGCCCGGTACCTCATAACCCCCTCACGAGCGCCTCCCCAGCATGCCATCCACGACTAGGCATTAGAGCAAGGGGGGCAGAACGCTCCCCTGCGGACACCCCGCCGCGATGCCCGCCAGCAGAGTCCCTCCCGCGACTGAGGTAAACACCGCCCTGTCCCTGAGCACGAAACCGATCCTGCAGCAGGTGTCCTCTATTCCACGCTTCCTTACAGCTCTCAGAACCGATCCGAATGAGGTGTTGCTGAAGGCCCCCTCTATGTCTAGAAAGCCCCCCAGCGCCACCTCCCTGTTCTCCAGCGTATTCTCCAGTTTCAGCACCAGTTGGTGCAGTGCTATCTCTGTTGAGACTCCTGCTCTGTATGCATATTTGCTGCAGTGTAGGGGATATGCTTCCAGTACACCGCCTCTAATGTGCCGGTCGAGCAGTTTTTCCACTGTTTTTAGCAAGAAGGGCATGAGACTTATTGGCCTCAGGGGCTTTGCCTGGTCTGTTGGACGCCCAGGTTTAGGAATGAATGCAACCCTGTTTAGTCTTTATGCCCTCGCAATGTACCCCAGAGCCAGACTGGCCCTCATAATGAGGGTAAGTACCAGCGCCAGTATATCGCGCCAGTATATATATATCCCCTGTTATTCCATCAAATCCCGGGGATTTGTATGGCTTAAAGCTGTTAATGGCCCATCTGATTTTGCTCCAAGTAACCACCTCTTAGAGTCTGTCCAGTCTACTCTAGATGCCCGCGTATAAGGCGCTTCTATTCCTGAGTGTTCCTTGTCCGGAGGTGATTGGTTTATTATGTTACAGCCGGGGAAGTGCGCCTGGAGTAAAATTTCCATAGTTTCCTCCCCCGAACTTGTAAAGCCTCCCGTGGATGTTCTAAGGAACCTATTTTGGTCTGAGTGCCCTTGACGGAATCTTGTGTAGTCGAGCGCTCTCGGACGTGTTCTCCACTTCCTCGCAGTGCCTCCTCCACGACTCCTTCTTGCCGTCCCTCAGTCTTTTATTATAAGTCGTTAGAGCCAGTCTATATTCATCACATGCTCCCGACCTTTTATATGCGTTAAACAGCTTACGAACCTTCGTCCTCCTTTGCCTGAGATCCTCGTTCCACAATGGGACGTTCTTGGTGGATGCCCTCATTTTCAGGGGGCAGTTGGCGTCATAGGCCGAGGTGATTGCGTCTCGCACTTGGGCTGCCGCAATCTCAATGTCTATTGAATTGTCTATGGTACTTTTAACCCCCCGCAGTTCCACTGCTAGGTCCGCCCTGTAGGCTTCCCAGTCCTCCTTGTGGGGGTCCCGGTACCGTACCGTTTGTCTTTCGACTTTGGCCATTTCAAAGCGGATGTATCTGTGGTCTGAGCTACTCACTTCCTCAGACACAACCCAGTTCTTAACAAAGTCACCCAGAAACTGGGTGGAAACTGTTAGATCTAAAACTTCCTCACGCCGTGTTGTGACGAAGGTCGGTTTATTACCTCTATTCAATATGTCTAAATTAAATTTCATAAAGAATTGTTGAAGAGCCTTACCCATAGAGTTAGTGTCCGAGCTTCCCCACAACTCATGGTGTGCGTTCGCATCCATGCCGATGATGGTCTTCCAGCCACCTGCTTTGCTACCAACCATCAGCTGTTCAAATTCCTTGGGTGGAGGAGGGTCCGTGCTGTCCCCTGGCAGATAGGCTGACC
The DNA here is from genome assembly GCA_964006375.1 of Tillus elongatus. Taxonomy (NCBI): domain Eukaryota; kingdom Metazoa; phylum Arthropoda; class Insecta; order Coleoptera; family Cleridae; genus Tillus; species Tillus elongatus. The sequence continues at coordinate 79,712,508 of OZ023270.1, read as the reverse complement.
CGACAATAATGTCCCTCGGCCCATCAGCTCCTCCACATCGGATTTTTATCGTTGCCAGGTCCCTGGAACAGAAATTCATTAAAGGCGGAAACTCTATCCCCTCTCTGCAAAAAATGCAGGCCCTCGGGTTCTCTCTGGATCTGCTGTAGATGAGCTTTTCAGCAGCTCCGCCGAGTCCCTTGATCGCTCCTTTATAGGAGTACGGTTCCTGGATGGGGGCCACATTCGTGTTTCTCAGATCCATCAGTAGTCCGGCCGTAGCTGCCCTACTATGTTTGAAGTCCAATTAGCCCCTAGTTTCTTCCCCAGTGGGCGGAAGCTAACCCTTCCCAGGCCCCAGAATGCCTTGAAGGAGGTTTCTTCAAGGACTCTCTATGACGCTCTCTATTTTTGCAATAGAAAATGCTTCAATCACCCTGCCAACCATACCAGCTTAATCTACATCAAAATCTGCTCATAAAATTTGAGCCCAGGAGACGGGACTCAATTTCATAAGAACGCTTCTACTTTAGCCCACTCTGTGCAGTGATTGTATCACATGAAGCAGCAGGAGATTTAAAAGTGGAAAGGATTACCGCAATATATTTTTTTCTTTTACTTTAAGGTCCGCCTATTACTGCGTTTATAGCCAATCACCAACGCCAGCCAGCAGTTTCACATCACTATCCTGGAAACTTTGCCAAACCCCTGCCCTTCTGTAAGGAGCGTAGAGATCTTTAACGTGCCCATAATCCCATGAACACGGGACCGACGGCTTTACGCCCCCTTCGAAGGGCGGAACGTGCATACATTCAACTTGCTCAAATACAATACCAGAACCTCGGTTGATGTTAATTTATTACAGTTTGTACTGAAAGAGTGAAAGCGAAACCCTGGGAATCGAACCCAGTACCCTTCGGTTCAGAGGCACACGTTCTTATCCCTGCACCACCGAGGCTCCATTACCAATATTTGAAATTGATATTAATATTATACAGGTACCAGAGTCTAAAAATAAACGTAGTTAATTAATCAGCAGAATCGATACATGGGGTTTTATTAGCTGCAGATTTTCTGTAAAATTGGATCAGATTGACTTTATACATTTCCTGCTTGTTATCTCAGTTAGATTAATCGGTTCAGTATACATGACATAAAGCATTCAGAAGCGAAGAGAGGGTTAAACTAATTCAAGAGTTCAATCCTGCACAATTTCACATGTAAAATTTTTAGATAAATGTTGTTGATCCAGTTGGATATGTGAAAAGTATTTGTTGAGGTGAATCTATTTCGAGAGCTATGTGAATCTGACGAAATGTTTGTATAAATTTGATATTAAAACTTTATCATACCCTTCGGCCTTATTAGACCTGAATACCGATTGATAATATTTCGTCAAATGACACCGATTTATTTTTGACATAATCACAAAAGGTTTTATAGTTAATAACTGTTCGGCAGCAGAAATGCTACTAAATTTGTTAAAATTCTCAATAATAATTTCTGCTATACTTACGTTACGCATTAAAGAATGTTCAAACTTCAATATCTTAGAAACTTTGGGGTTACATACCTGAAAAAACAAACAATAAAAGCAGTTCATATTTAAACTCCACCATTTTTGAAACTTCATTTAAAGGTCCAGAATCAGAGGTCGCAATGTTGAGATCTATTAAATAAATAAGCAACGACTAAAGCTACTAGAAAATGAAAAAATATACCGGGTGTCCAATAAGCCAAAAATTATTTTTTGCTATATCAAATGTATCAATTACCCTGTATTAAATCAAACTACACGAGCTTATTTTACATCAAAAACTGCTGTGGGTAAGTTCTAAAAAAAATTATCAATTGTCTTTAAAAACAAAAAAATCTCTGGGCGCAGCAAGTGCGTTATGGTAGCGAATTTTCTTTAAAATATTAAACAGTTTTTTGAAAAACGTTCAGGAGCTAATTTACCGAAAATTCGCTACCAAAACTCACTTACTGCGTCCAGATTTTTTTCTTACAAATGCATCATATTTCGATAAAAAATGCAAAACTGCATTAACGAATTTGTTCTACGAAAATTAGCTAAAAAAAAATTATAACCCCTACTCACTCCTGGTCCCGTAACTTCCTTGGGGAGTATGAACAAGAAATTTTTCTTGGGGTTTGTGGATCCAGGGGGGGCTAGGCAGGTTTCTGAAAACAGTTTTTTGAAATGCGTTCGGGAGCTAAACTGCAAATTTACCGAAAATTCGCTACAAAAACGCACTTACTGCGTCCAGATTTTTTTCTTACAAACGCATCATATTTCGATAAAAAAATGGAAAAATGCATTAACGAATTTGTTCTAAAAAAATTAGCTAGAAATAAATTATACCCCCCTACTCACTCCTGATCCCGTAACTTCCTTGGGGAGTGTGAACAAGAAATTTTTCTTGGGGATCCAGGGGGGGTCCTAGGCAGGTTTCTGAAAACAGTGTTTTGAAAAGCGTTCGGGAGCTAAACTGCAAATTTACTGAAAATGCGCTTCCAAAACGCACTTACTGCGTCTAGATCTTTTTCTTACAAACGCATCATATTTCGCTAAAAAATTTAAAAATGCATTAACGAATTTGTTCTACGAAAATTAGCTAAAAAAATTAAACACCCCTACTCATTTCTGGTCCCGAACTTCCTTGGAGAGTGTAAACAAGAAATTTTTAGGGGTGCTGTGCGGGGTACGCAGGGTTTAAGGGGGATATGGCTTCAAGATGTGAAAAAGACCACTTTCAAGACCGTTTTATTCACATTTTCTGCTCATATTTCCTTTTTACTACCTACCCCGTCCAGCCCCCTATTCAATCGTGGTCCCGTAACTTCCTTGGGGGGTGTGAACAAGAAATTTTTTTTGGTTTTTGTGGATCCAGGGGGGGGGGGGGCTAGTGAGGTTTCTGAAAACAGTTTTGTGAAAAGTGTTCGTGAGCTAATCTGCAAATTTACCGAAAATTCGCTACCAAAACGCACTTACTGCCTCAAGATTTTTTTCTTATAAACGCATCATATTTCGATAAAAAATGCAAAAATGCATTAACAAATTTGTTCTACAAAATTAGCTAAAAAATTATAGGCCGTTAAACCATAAACTTCACTAAACCTACAAATAAATATCCAAAAAGGCACCAACTTAACTAAATTGACAGCCAAAGCATCAAAGAAAGGGTCCATTTAAAATGGATATTTTGTAAATATTTTAGTAAAATGAGGGGCAATGACGGTTGAATCTGAAACTTATGGGTTTGCAGAACACTCTTCTTGTCACATTTTCTTTTCACAATCGGTATTTGTTTCACATTCTTTGCCTAAACATTGCCAATTTTGAGGTTTAAAATTGCGAGTTTGACGTTTTGAGGAAAACTCCAAAATTTGCCCATAACGTCGTTGTCTTTAAAGCTAGAGACCTAAATTTTGGTACACACACAACAAAACATGGTCCGATTATATATATATATATATATATATATATATATATATATATATATATATATATATATATATATATATATATATATAAACACAGATCTCCTCATGAGCGAATTAAAAAAAATTGCTAAAAGTTATATGGTATCAAAAAAACCGACTAAATTCAAGAAACGCCCTCTAGCAACAAAACGATATGAGATAGCAAAATTTTGTTTGTGCCAGTGAGATTGTAATAAAATTTGAGCCCGAGAGACAGTGGTCAATTTTTTCTATCTCTGAAAGAAACATGAGTTTCCATGGCCCACCCTGTACAGATACGCAAATATTGTTGCACCAATGTTAAATTTTACATAAATACCCATATTTAAATGAGTTTCATTAGTTTTGTGAGCCTGGTATTTATCTGAGGCCGCCATCTTGTTTTTTTTTAATAGCAACCTAGGTTTAATTTGGTGTCATTTGGCAGGTAATTGATTTATAAATACAACGCAATATATCATAAAATTGTTTATTCTAAAATAACAAAGAAAACTAAAAAATTAAACCAATATTTCAAGTGTTTAAAACAAATTTTGATAATTCACTTATCTAATTGAAAAAATTACAATAACTGGTCAAATTCTGGTCTATTCACTTCTGACAGCTTCTAAGTCTATTAGCAGAAGCACCTAATGCATTCTGCAGATATGCCGGAGCAATGCGATCACAATTTGAATTCGAGCTTCTAATTCATCTAATGTTGCTGGCCTGTTAAAATAGAGAAGACTTTTTCTGGAAGGTAAAATCCATGGAAGTCATGTCTGAAGACCTAGGAGGCCGTATATTTGGACCCCTACGTCTAATCCCGTGTCCTGGGAAATTGTGATTTAGGAATACACGAACTATCTGACCAAAATGGGGTGGAGCACCATCTTGTTGATACCAGACATATTGGTGTAAGTTTGCGGATTTATTGGATTTGGTTAAATCTCTTTTAGTTTTGGTACAATTTTATGTCATACTATTTACGCATCCTGTGTACAGGGTATTTCAAAAACATGGGCCATCGTTCGTGATTAGATTTCTCACGTAAAAATAAGACTTTTTTCATATCAACATAGGTATGATTTTGCTTCGTTTCGTAGCTACAGACTATTTTTGTTGGTTATTTCAAATTTCTCCAAAACGACACCAGCAATCCGAATTAAATTTAGAAGGTAAACGTAATTTGAACTAGTACATATTTTACTGCTAAAAAGTGTGGGCAGCTTCGCCAGGGCCGTGTGCTATCACTGCAATACTTTTCTAAAAAAAATGCACTGACTTTTTTATTTTGTTAGCACAGTTATTGTAGGTAGCTCAGTGCTTGGTGAAAGTTACCTTCTTATGTTTTGTCTATTTTGATCTCTTTTATGAGATAAATGCAATTACGTTTTACTATGTAGTGTATTATATTTTTGTTTTAATAGTTTTAGGGTCCTTAATTTAAACTATCTAGCAGTTAAAGGAAGATCAACGGAATCACAGCAAGTGTTAAAAATAAACACTTGCAGCTTCATGACAAACCCTCAATCGTCGGTGCAAAGATTTTCTTACTCTGGCACAAATGCGATCATTTTGCCGAACTCCTACAAATGCTACTTTTATGCGTAAACGTTCTTCAAAGGTTTGTACTGGTGTCTTGTACTTCTTTTTGTGCTCCATAAATAAAAATCTAAAGAATTTTAATCAGGGTATCTTGGTGGCCATGCTACTGGACCACCACGACCAATCCATTAATGACTGTATGTTTCCTAGAGGTAATTCCTAACATTAACCGCAAAATTCGCCAGTGAATCATCGGCAGATCACTCATCAGCAAATTCAAATATGACACATGATTTAGTCTATGTGGCAGAATAATTGGACCAATAATTCCATTTCCAATAATGCCAGCCCAGATATTTACAGAAAATTGATACTGCTACTCTTAGTAAACTTCAGACCATGTTATGGAAATTTATAATCCTCTTTCTTGTAAATTATGCTTCGCCAGCAAAAAAAACATGATGAAAGGAATGTTGCTCATTTTACAACCGATTTAAAAACCGTTGGCACAATTCTCGCCTAGCCCATAATCTTTTGGGAAAACTTGTTGAACACGTGTGCGGGGGATGGTTTTAATAATTGCTCTTGCTAGGTTCTGTGTACAGACGATGCAGAAATAATTCGTATTTCGTAAGAAACGATTCTGGAACTTGTAGTTATAGTGATGTTGTTTCACTGCATTGAGAACTGACTCTTCAACTTGAACAGCTCGTCAATATCTTCTGCGCCCAGAATAAGATTTTAAAGGTTTCAAGGCACCGGTTTCTCTTAAACGGCTGCAGATATGTTCAAAAATGTTTTGGCTGAGTGCTATTCGTCCAAGAAACCTGTCATTGTAAATTATTGCTGTTTCTCTCCATTTTGTCTCGCTTCACCATAAACTAATAACATATCGGTTAATTCAGCCAACGTATAATTGAAAAAGGGAATTTTAAAGCAATAAACAGCATCTCTCACTTTGATAAGTCATGACAATAACAATCTGTTTTTTTAAATTTCAGCCCAGGACTTATTCAATACACTACATAACGCAACATAATTACATTTATCTCATAAAAAATATCAAAACCGACAAAATATCAAGAGGTACATTTTAACAGGCACTAAACGACCTACATAACTACTCTAACATAAGAAAAAAAGTAAGTGGCGCACAGTTTTTTTTTTAGAAAACTATTGCAGTGATACCACATACGCACAGGCCTGTTGAAGAGGCCCACACATTTTTATCAGTAAAATATGGGGGGGGGGGGGGGTAATATTATTGTCTGAAAGAAAAGCCTTTTCATCAGGTGTTTAATTAAGTAAAACATGTACAAGTTTAAATAAATTTCACCCTGCAATTACATTCGCAGTGCTAGAATTTTTATAAAATTGGAAATAAACCAAAAAAAGTTCGGGACGCAGCAAGTGCGTTATGGTAGTGAATTTTTATTAAATGCTTCAAACTTGAATAACTCAATTTTGTATGAAACTTAGAAAGTTTAATTTTGGTACGTAGTAAGGTCTTTCCTAAGGCAAGATATACGCCAAATTTCATTAAAATAACTTTGAAATATCCGGAGAAAATTCAAAACTTGAATAACTCAATTTTCTATCAACTTAGAAAGTTGAATTTTAGTACGTAGTAAGGTATCTCACAAGGCAACATATAAAAATTGAAACTGACCCCGAATATGGGTTCTGGGGGTCCTAGGTTGCGCTCATTCGAAAAATTTTTGCAAAGTCTCACCATCGATACCTCTCTATTAGTGAATTTTTTTGGATGAAAATTCACTAAAAATTAGCACCATGTAGCTACGGATCGAAGCAAAATTGGAATATGAAGAAGATGTCTTATCTTTGCGTGGGGCTCATATTTTTTGGCATACCTGTATACGTATGTACCAAGATTATGAGATGGCTTCGGAAGATGCATATATTCTTCAATTTACTACAGATTTTTATAAACTAAGTGTTGTAGCAAACATCAAACGTCTAATAGCGTGTGTATGAACCTAGCTTAAGGTTCTCATTTGACCCCGCCTCTTATAAGGCTATTATTAACATCAGGTTAATAGTTTTTTGCTGTGGTTAATAAAAACAGTGTTCGATTTTTGTCATTTATTTAGCAAAATTCTAATTATTACATTAATATTTATACAATTACAAAAGCAAGACACACGACAAATTTACATTATAAAAGGCAATATTGGTGTCTCAAAAAAGTGTATAAAATATATCTATAAACAAACTAAATATTAGTTAAATATTAACATCGCCACCAACATTGCCCGGACATGGTTTTTTTCTATTTAAATAAACCAAAAACGTTTTCTAGGACATTTTGGTTTATATAAATAACATAAAAAATTATAGAAACTAAATGATATATAGCTTTTTACTGAGAATTGATAAGAGATCTATAATTTGAAACAAGACAAGACAGTCTTTTATTTACAATTTACATTTTTTTATACTTAATAATACATATGTATATTCAGCCATGTTCTCATTTCAAGTTCATTCTAGAGGATGGATTTTTTTTTCAAATTTATCACAAACAATTTTTCTTTCTACTTCCTTTTTTAGATAATATAAGGCATATTTATCACAAAAATAATCTTATGATAATTTTTTGTTCAATAAACATTCTTGTTCTCTCCTTAAATTTTAGTATAAAAAAATTGTGCTAAAATGCTTTCCAATATCACCGAAAAATCACTGAAGATTTCCTTCCAAAAATACAGTCCACCTCGCTTAACTAATGATTTTACAAAAATAAATATTAAAAAAAATCCTACACTAGACATATCACATATTTTATACAGAATATTTACAATTAATTCTATTACCTTCCTTGACAAGTAAGTCCTTTTGTTAACTTTCACCGGTCAATACACTTAAATTTTATGGTAAGTATTATTTATTTAGCTAGATGATAAAAATTCTTGCATTAAGTATTGATATCTATCCCTGTTTCTATTTCAGTTGATTGATGTCAAAATGTTAAAAGAGAGGGGGCAATTTTTAGAGAAATAAATTATTTATTTATGTCAAGTTTAAGATTAGGCATTTTGGTGACTGGAGTCTCTCGGATTTTGATTTGATTTTGTTTAATATGGGCCTTTCAAAATGACGCAAACCACTATTCCAACGCGAGCATGTAAAACTCATAGAAAATTTAGATTTAGAGATATCGGACACGGAAATGGAATATGAAAATATGGCAGAATCAGATGAAGAATATTAGAATGTCAAAGATAGTCTTTTAGAAACCGAAGACACCATAAAAGTAAAGAGTGAAGAACATTCACATCAAGAACAGGCACATCAAGAAATATAGATCGCAAAATGTGGTCAGCAGTGGAAGAATAGGCCATTCATAGGAACCAAATACAGTGAAAATGCAAATACACCCTCGGAATTATTCAACTTGTTTTTTAACATAAACGAACGATTTGATTTGTCGTTTTACTAATGAGACAGATATTACACGACCTGGAATAAAAAGCATTTACACAAACAAACAAAATTCGGGACGCAGCAAGTGCGTGATGGTAGTGAATTTTTATTAAATGCTTCGAACTTGGATAACTCAGTTTTCTATAAACTTAGAAAGTTTAATTTTGGCATGTAGTAAGGCCTTTGCCAAGGCAACTTATCCACCAAATGTCATTAAAATAACTTTGTAATTTTCTGAGAAAAAAATGTTTTTCGAAAGAAAATTTAAAATTGTAAAAACTCTATTTTCTATAAACTTAAAAAGCTTAATTTTGGTATGTAGTAAGGTCTTTTTCAAGGCAACATAGCCACCAAATTTCATTAAAGTATCTTTGTAAATTTCGGAAAAAAATTTTTTTTCCAAAGGAAACTCAACATTTTCCCGAAAAACCTTGTTTGAATTTCCTGGGTAACGAACTCATTCAAGCCATTAATAAAGTAAAGGCACTTGCCGAGCTTGATCGAAATCGGTGAATTATTTTTTGAGTTATCGGTTGGATATATATACAGGGTGGTCCTCCGGGAGGTCCCGCGATCGATTGCGAAAACTATCAATAGGAAAAACCTGAAAATTGGATATTACACTAAAGTCGTTGGGGGCCACAGGTTAAAAATATTTTGAAGATGGCGGCACTTCCGGTTATACCGGAAGTAGATGTCGATTCACTTATTTTAAATGGAACACCCTGTATTTTATTACAGTTTCGGATTCCACAATAAATTCTGAACACTTTTTGTAAATAATGTTCTATGCCTATCATCAACCGTCCAGAAGATATTTAGACTTTAAGATAAAATTTGACATTTATGGCCAGTCATAAAGATATCGATATTTTTATAATAAGAACATATTTCGTTACGATTTTTAGAATTATCTTGAAACATATTTCACTTCATCTATTTCCACATCGAGACTAACGATAGAGTATACAGAGTGTCCAAAAAAAATCTTGAAGTTTGCAATGAGAAATTGCAAAAATCTCGCGATTTTCAAATTGGAACCCCCTTTTTATAACACTATCGTGTTAAGCTCAAAAAATCACTGATACTTTGTATGTAATTACCTATACCTAAATCAAACGGTTTTCATTTTATTTTGAAAAAACTCATCAATGCCTGATATTTTGATAAATTTCCTACCATAAGCGTTAGCCATGGCATAAATTGCCGAGTGTGTTTCTATGGAAACTTTGACAGTTTGTTGATTAACTAGCTAATAATGGCATGGTTAAATTACACACATGAAGATGATTTAAATTTTATTTACTATTTATGGACAATGTAATAAAGTAATTTCGCGAACGTGTGATACATTTGCTGATAGATATCCAGATAAACAGTAAAAAGGTAAAGGTAAGATGCTTAATAACAATTAGGCCATTGCTGACCCTTTTTGCTCCTCTAAACTAACCTACCCTACACCTTGAGCTCGATCTTAACGACGACAGTGATTTGAAAAATCATCCGCCGCCGGGGAGTCTCGAACCGTCGAGTCCGTATTAGAAAGTCTGAATGGCCAAGGAGGCGCTCAGTAACCGTCACGTAAAACCGTCAAACGAATAGTAGATAATTTCAAAAACTGCGGATCTGTTAAGAAAAAGGTGCATAGGACTGAACCCGTTGTTGACAACGAACAAATTGAGACAGCAATTTTTAGGTATCTTGCCATATAACCTTATATAAAACCATCACACAGACAATAAAGAATTAAAAAAAAAACATTTAACACACAACATGGACTGAATAAAATGAAACAAAAATTAACGGCCTAAGTGTTCTAATTTGACGATCTCTGCTTATCTTCTTCTATCTTATGGTAGTGAATTTTCATAAGAATAATATATAATATATTATTGATTTAGCTTTCCATTAAAAGTTGTAAAAATTACTCTATTTAAGTAGGAACAGTAAAAGATAAAGTAAAGAGGGGAAAGCAAAAACATGATCACTAATATAAATATTTATACAGTCATTTCGATACAAACCTCAAACAAAGCAATTGATAAATAGGAAATATACCCTACAAAAATACACTAGAAAGCTAAACATAAAAAAATCCTGTGGTTTATGCATTGAGGGTAATTGTATGCATGCAGAAGGGGAAGAAGACCCCCAGGACGAAGAGGATTTCTGATCCCTCATCCAAAAATACGGGGGGCTTCTCCTTCCCCCTGTGCATGCATACAACCACCTTCAAAGCACAAAGAACAAGAAAAATTTCTTGGGAGCAACCCCCAAGAAACTTACGGGACCTGTGGCGAATATAGGTTTAAAGGTGATATTGCGACAAAATGTGAAAAAGGCATTTTTTCAAAGTCCGACTAAGTGGTTTTTGTCCGCTTATATTTCCTTCCCGCCCAGCACTCCTATTTATTCTTGGTCCCCTAACTTTCTTGGGGGTTGTTTGCAAGAAATGTGTCTTGTGGCTTGTGCATCTAAGGGAGGTTCTAAGCATGTTTCTGAAAAAATTTCTAAGAATCCTCCGTGCAGTAACTGCAAATTTACCGAAATTACATTCTACTTCCACATGAGATGTGATGAAACGTCAAACTCACTATACCGAAGCACAATATTATTATATTGCGACTGTACTCGCCCCATGTCGCATGCGCGTGACAGTACAAAAATAGGTAGCCGCATTATCATATCTCTCTAGTAATTGTATCATGTCTAAAACCTAAATTTTAGGCTAAATTTACAGTTTGATATTGACAATTGACAATAAATGACATTATCACAGAATGACAAATGACAGCGGAGCTCCAGCACGAACGTAGTCTAACAACGTTTAGATAGAGTAAATTTGGATTGGAGGGAGAAATCAAAAATCATAAGAAATGGGTAATTCGAAATTTGAGGGTATTAAATACAGCTATGGATTACGGTATTTTTAACTATCTGATAAAACTAAATTTTATGAAATATTTTCTTCATCATTAGAAGTTGTTAAAATTTGAGATATTTATACAAGAAATGTTTAACTGCATGAAGTTTATAAAGATCTGGCAATCCCGGTAAGAAACAGCTACATCTTGACACCTTGAAATGATTGTAACTTTCATTGTTTCGCTTTTTATCTACGATTTATTTAAATAGCATGACAGTATAGGTAACGTCATCTGTTTTCGTACAAAATTGTAGATATTTTATTACATAAATTGAAGTGGTGTCAAGGATAATTTTATTATTAATTTCGAATAACGAACTCATCCAAGCCATGAACAAAACAAGGTAATTCCCAAATTTGGTCCAAATCAGTGGAGTATTTTTTTAATTTATCGGTTGGACACACGCACACACACAAATATATATATATATATATATATATATATATATATATATATATATATATATATATATATATATATATATACCTTTTAACTGAATATGGGTTCAACATTCTCTAGATCATTCTGAATCTTATTCAGCTGTGCAAGGAAGATTTAAAAGCATCCCTTGTCTATGCAGCTATGTTCAAGCTGCACAGTCACACATTCAAATGATCTTGGATCTCCTCGCCTAACTACTGCATGTAGAAACAACACTTCTAGTGAATTTCTTGTTACTCCTAGGTACATCAATCCTATCCGCAAAAGCACTTGCCTTTAAGCACAGAAAAAAAAGGCAAAGCGCTTATAAAAGTGAATGAATAGCTGGGGAGTGATAGAAAAAGAAAGACAAAGAGAAACAGAAACGTATAAGAGAAGATAAAGAAGCTATGATCCAAATTATGTTTTGAACTGAAGTGAAACCGAAGATGTCGGCCACAAAGAAGGAACCTAGAGTGACAAAAAAGACTAATAAAATATATAAACTCCTGTCCCGTGATGAAGGTAAAGGTACAGAAAGTAACACTGATGTCGAATTGCTGTTCTGCCGATACAAATATCTTTGAAGTGTATCCAGTGTTCATTGATTATTATTGCCCTAACTTGGTGAAACTGTTCCATACTAAACATAGACTTGGGGACTAATTTAATGGCTTCGATATTGATTTTCTTTTTTTTTTATAAATGAAGGACATAGCCAGGTCGTAAGCTAACTATAACAAGTAGACCTTCAATATTTAGAACATCTAGGATTCATAAGGGCCAGTGCTCCAGTTAGCTTACGCGCTGCCTACGTCCCTGATTTACAAAAAAGAAAACCAATAGTGAAGCCAGAGAAGTAGTCCCCAAGTCTGTATTTGGTATCTAGTGCTTTCAGCGGGACAAGGAAGAATGTGCTGATATCGAAGGAGAATGACTTGAACTATATTTGCGACAAATATCTATAATTACCTACATGTGCAATTAGAAATGCCTGGTACATACATCTATTTTCTTAATCCGTTTTCATTAAAACTCTTTAAATTTATTTATAGCCACTAAGTTTAATAAAGATAAATGTGTGTATAAAATTTTACCTCGACATCTGGGAGAATGGTCACTTACATGTTTTTTTACTGTGAATTTTTACAAATTTCTTGAACAAGAAAAATATTTTACAAAATCGGGAATATTCAGTATCATAGTAAATGCAACTAAAGAATAGAAATGCTGAAGAGAGTCATATAATCAGAGACGGGAGCAAACAGTTTTCTGCTTTTAAGACACGGTTTGTATGAAAGTTTTGGCGACATCGAACTCTGAATGCCTCTGCGAATTTTGAAATTGTATCCTAGAAGGCCCTTATTGAAATTAGTGCAATAAGTGAAAGTAACAGATTATAAAAACACATAATATACAGGCTGTTCTATTAAAATAAACATATATTTAGTTTGTATCTTAAAAACGAGATACTCAGTTTTTTTATGATATGTACATCAAAGTAAAAATAAATTACCTAAAAGTGTATTTTACTTTATGATATTTTCTAAACCGAAACAATACAAAATCTGAGTGGGGGTAAAATATTATGTAAATAACATCTACCTTTTTCGAAAAGATCAATTACTTTGCAGCTACTTACATATTACTACAGCCCTGTCTCGTAATAATTATTTTTTAAATGCTTGATATTATTTAAAAGCTAATAAAAAACACTGCCTCCACAGAGTAACCCTCTTTAGCTATTTTGACATCAAACATATTTTGTACTAAGTGCCAGCATCACATATGGTCATCCTTTTATACACAAAAGTTCAAAGAGTTCAGTCAAATACAAACCATGTGCTTTTAAAACTCCTTTTAACTACGCCATATTCTTTAGAAACACAGAGCAGAATATTGCAAGAAATTCACTTTTATTTTAATGGTCAACGGTTCGAAAAGAGTCTAGAATTAAAAATATAATTAAATAAATAATTTAATAAACAGTCTAATGTCCACAACAATGTTTCTATGAGACCTACGAACACCCACATCTATCCACCACCATACCGGGTAAAGTGCCATAGACGACGTTGAGGTCTTGGTCGAAGTAGAGCATGGTGATAGGGCTCATCTTCCTGGGCGTACAGCAAGGCTGGCCCGAATTTGGCGATGCCATCTTTAAGAGATGCGTATGAGGATGTTTCTGCAAGGTTATGTAGGGGCAGTCGCCGGAACAGTAATGGGCATCGTATTTCTTTGGGGCGATGATGAAATCCCAGCCGAAGGCCTCGAAGTTGACAACTAGAGGATATCGGCAGCACAATGTCTGGTTGGTGTAGTCGTCACAGTTCAGGCCTAAGTTGCGACGAATTCGACGTTTTGATTCTGCAGTGGCGACCTCTACATACGGTGTCTGAAAATAAAGAAAAATATTATAATACCGATTTTAAAAACATCCATATTATTTAATAGGTAGTGATAATTATTATGCTCAATGTGTCCGCCAGTTGGCCGCATGTCAAGCGCAGTTCAACTCACATGATGATTTTTGTTTGGTCTGTCGTATGTTTGTCCAGAAAATTTAAAAACGAAGTCTTTGTTGCAGTCACTTGAAAACAACTGCTGTTGTTACAGAGTACAATTTAACAAATTAAGAAGATATTCAGAAACATGTTCATTTATTTATGGTGTTCGCACGTATATTCCTGTATTTGACAAGCAGTATTTATGGCAGGCGGTAGTTGACTTTTCCTTTACGTGCTAGTAAAGGATTTTTTCACGCCCGAGGAGGTACCACCCCCTTACATCAAGTGCAGTCCCAACGGACGTTTCCGGTTCTGGTGTATGAGTCGGTTTCCCTTATAAACAAAAATTATGATGACTCCTCCTTGTACAAAAGATTCCGGAGATAAAATACCCCTCCGTTCGGCTCTCCGGGAGAGGGGTGTGCAGGGGGCGCCGGCATCAACATTTAACACATCCTTCTCGAATATATGTGGCCTAAATTCTAACCTGAATTCCGTCCACCATTTCCTCCAGGCTAATAGGCCCCAACTCCTCTTCCTCACCGAAACCCAAATTCAGTCCCAAAACAGCAACTAATCACCTTAATTTCCTGGGGTATGAGCTCCTTACTTCCTTTAGATTGCATGGAGGCGTGTGCGCATACGTCCGTAGCAATCTACCCTGCACCAGACTCCCCAATTTAGAAGCTGGAAGAAAATACATACTTTGGATAAAACTCTCTCTTAGGGCTGCAACTAAATTCATCTGTTGCATTTACCGGTCACCTTCTGACAACAACTTTGTCCAGCTCTTCGACTACTTTTCTGAAAAAACCGACCATCTGATTTCTGAATATCCTTTCTTCGAGGTCACTATTCTTGGTGATTTCAATGTCCGTAATAAGGAATAGCTAGGATCTTCAAAAACAAGGGAGAGCACCGGAGGCCTTTGCAGTCAGCAATTTTTTAGCCAATATGGTTCAGCAACCGACTTACTTTCCTCGTATTTCAACAAACAGCTCAAATCCCTTGGATTTCCTTCTTACTAAAAAGCCTGAATGCTATAAGACATCAGTCACCACCCCCCTTGGTCGCTCAGACCACGGCATGGTCACTGCTTCCTGCGCAATGCAACCCGAGGTAACACAGTCATCACACCCACGTATCGTTTAGCACTACAGCTCCGCGAACTGAGACGAAATGCGGGATTATTTTCGTCATTTCCATGGGCGTCTGTCTGCTTCTCTCATCCTGACCCCTCTGATATCTCACAAAACGTCACCGAAATTATCCAAGCGGGCATGGAATTATTTATTCCACGTACACAAAAAACCTCTTCGGCCACTCAAAAGCCATGGATCTCTAAATCCTGTGACAAGTCCAGACTTAAAAAGGTCAAAGCTCACAAAACGCTTCTACACAATCCCAGTCAAGAAAACCGCCAAGCATTTAACGACGCAAGAAACCGCTATGTCCGCATTCTTTCTGAGGCCAAAACTCGTTTAATAACCACATCAAAAACAAAGTCCTCTCAAGCTCCAACGGCAGAAAACCCTTCTGGACTCTTGCTAAATCTATTTGGAATAATTTCTGCAAGAGCACGTTCCCACCTCTTGTTTCAGGGGATGAAATTGTTTCTACCGCCCTGGGCAAGGCTGCACTTTTTGCCTCGTTGTTCGCCGGCAATTCTACTCTCAACCCACCTCCAAATGTTCAACTACCAACAGTCCCCAATGTCGCGCATAAAATGTCAGATATCATTTTCAAAACTAAAAAGGTACGAAAGATGTTTTCTTTTCTTAATACCAGGAAAGCCTATGGCCTTGACGAGATTCCAGCAACTGTTCTCAAAAAAATGCGCACCAGAACATGCCCCTGTCCAGACTCGTCTGTTTCAGACATCTTACAATAGAGGCATATTTTAGTAAAATGAAGGACAATGACGGTTGAAGCTGAAACTTAAGGGTTCACAGAACACTCTTCTTGCAACATTTTCTTTTTACAATCCGTATTTGTTTCACGTTCTTTGCCTAAACATTGCCAATTTTGACGTTTCATATCGCGACTTTGACGTTTTGATGAAAACTCTAATTTTTTTATCTTTAACTACCCATAACTTCTTTGTCTTTAAAGCTAGAGACCTAAATTTTGGTACAGGGTCCACACACTATAATACAAACACGCGTACCAAAAATTGATTGACCTTACTTTGTTATTTCCAGGGATACAAATTTTTTTAAAAAGAAAACACAAAATTTTCCAGGAAAACCTGGTCCGATTTTCCTGGGTAACAAACCTATCCAAGCCACTTGCAAAGGGAAGGTACTCACCAATCTTTATCAATATCGGTCCATTACTTTTTGAATTATCAGTACGATATATATATATATATATATATATATATATATATATATATATATATATATATATATATATATATATATATATATATATACGGATCTCCTCATTAGTGATTTTTTTTTAAATTCACTAA
Source organism: Tillus elongatus (assembly GCA_964006375.1). Lineage (NCBI taxonomy): Eukaryota > Metazoa > Arthropoda > Insecta > Coleoptera > Cleridae > Tillus > Tillus elongatus. The sequence goes on along the minus strand of OZ023270.1, from coordinate 79,695,742 downwards.
AAAGTTAATTTTAATCTCCAAGAAAGCAACATTATATTTACTTTTCGATAATTGTCTGCAGTTAATAATTATTGGTTTCAAGTACAGCAAATTTATTATATGACGCACTTTAAGATTGCAATTATCATTAAAAAAACACAATAAACATTTGATTCTCTTAAAATAGAAAGATAACTACAGAAAAATTAGTAGGTTACAAATTTACAAGTCTTCTTATATTTTTGATAAATATTTTATGACCTTCAATGTAACTTTTAGCAGGATTTTAATGCTCTTTTAAACTTGCCATAATCTCTTTAACCAATAATAAACAGATATTTTATAACACAAGCTGTACAGATTACGGAGAGTAAGAAATAAAAAAAATCTATTTTGGAAATAATAATTTACTATAGATGAGTATTTTCAAAATTTAAAAACACATAAAGAAGGGGTTACGCTGCTATTTTTTTCATAACTAAAAAATGACATTCATACGTTGCGTAATATTTTACTTCCACATTGTTAATACGTGTGGAAGTATGGCATCGGCGAATGCAGACAGCACTGAAAGTGGTGGAAGGATGGACGATTGGTCAAGGGCTCTGGGTGAGCCCCGAGAAAGCAACCGTCATACCGTTTACGAGAAGGAGGAAGTGGGAGAGTCACAGAACTCTCACTCTATACGGCAGGAACATTCCAGTGGCCAGGGAGGTAAAATATCTTAGGGTCATATTGGACTCTAAGCTAACCTGGAATGGTCACGTTAAAAAAATACTGCGTAAGGCAGTCGTGATCTTAGCCATCACTAGGCGGCTATATGGTAAACGTAGGAACTAAGACCTAGTATGGCCCACTATACACGAGGGTGGGTGGTCAGACCATCGTTAACATACGCGGCACTGGTCTGGTGGCCTAAGGTGGCACAATCCAGTACCAAACAAAAACTAGGCAAGATCCAAAGGGTGGCTTGCCTGGGCATCGCAGGGGCCATGTCTTCAACCCCAGCAGCCGCGATGGAGGTGTTGCTGGATCTGCCCCCCCCCCCCCTACACTTAGTTATTATGGGGGAGGCCATGCAATGGTAGACTGAAGAGCAACCCAGGCTTTAGAGGCCACTGCAAAATTTAGGAGATCGTGAAGGAGTCCATGCTTGAAATGAGGTCAGACTTCGCGAGCCCGCGAACTTGAAGAAAAAGAAATCAAATTTACTACCTTTACAAACTCGATATATTTTGGACTGCTTAACACACTTTGTGCGTTGCTGGGTGTTTGGCCTACCATAGCGGCTAGCTTCTTTAATTTCATTCCAGGTACTTAAGAAACCAGCAGCTATGTTTAATGAAACGTTTAGCGTCGCAAAAGTGAGTTCGAGCACCAGCAGAAGAGCAATGTAGTACTACTAATTCATAAGAGGAATAAGAAATGCATTTAATAAACTAGCAGCAAGAAAGAATCATAGAGATATAGGTGTATGGCAATAATCTTGAATATCTGTTGAATACCTTTGAGATTGGTACCTAAAGTATATAAATGGTTTTGATTCCTTCTCTATTCTTATTAAGTTCACTTGGTGTGGCGATTTTGATTTTATTGAATTATAAAACTATTTCTTCATTTACTCGACTTTTTATGCACAAGGTCAAAGCCACCTTTCTTTTTCTATGTGTCAGTCCGCAATTTATGCTCCAAGCCTGAAAGGCTTAATGCGCTGACCCTTATTTTATTTGTTTTTCACGCCCAGATAAGGAATGTAGCACCCTTCACTAGTTTGTACAGGTCTGTCCAAGTGCATGGTCTGCCGAATAAGCATTGTCTTTTGACTTCCGTGCTTCACACGTGCATAAAATAATAATTACCGTTTTAGGTTCGTTATTGCATAGTCTGCAAAATACGTCACCTTGGTATTTCTATATTTTTCAAGATGTACCCTAAAACGCGTACGTCCTGTCAGATAATCCACAATAATGTTGAGCTGCTCGCTGCTATGGCGTATCAGTTCGGCGTTCGTTTAACTGCATGGGTTTTGTATTAGATCTTTGCTGTGTTTGAGTCCTGGTCTGTTAGCTTAGTGATCGGTGTGCTGAGTGTAAATCCACTTGATGGATTTCACATTTTGGTATGGTTGGGGCCGGGTCCGGACCCATGTATGCCGTCTCCGCGTCCCGCTTCGCCAATTTATCAGCTTCTTCATTTATCTCGATCCCGCAGTGGCTTGGCACCCATATCAGCTTTACGATGTTTCGATCCGCCAGTGCTCTGAATTTTTCGTGGCGTTCACACACCAGTGCTGAGGCGGCTTGCGATAGGCTAAAAGGCTACCTTATAGTCTGGCATAATAAGGGTCGCCCTATCTGAATAGGCCCTCTTCTTATTTTCTTTAGCGCACTGTATTAGTGCATAAACTTCCGCCTGAAAAAAACATTGGCACATCTGCTTATATGACAGGATATGTCTGTACCTGGCCTCACGCCATGTACACTTGACCCGACACCTGTCTCGGGTTTAGTTCCGTCCATGTAACAGATCAGGCTTTCAGAGGGAAATTATAGTTGGCGTCTTTGGATTCCTTATCATTACCTCGACGAAGGGTTCCAGGTTCAGTCGGCCAGTGATATATATCTGAGTTTATATTAAATATGGGTTCTCCCAAATTACATATCAAGCTTGTACGTCGAGCTCTCGCTTGCGTCAATTGTTCTGACCGTTTCATTAGATAAGGGCCCGTAACGATGTGATGTAGTGGGTGGTTTAGGAGTATTCTTATGGCCGCTGGGAGGGTGGTTCCCATTGCCCTTGTAATTCCCAAACAAGCCAGTTTTTGTAGCTTGCTTAATTTCATCTTGGTTGTCTCTTGTCCGAGTTTTGGCCATCAACTAATATGACTTATGTTATTGCTGGCTTTACCACACTGGTGTGTAGTCAGTGCACCATATAGGATTTTAAACCCCAGTTTTTATCTTACCTTCGCCAGACCGCCATAATATGCTGCTTTCAGGTGAGTTCTACCTCTCCCAGCACATTAATTTGCTTACCCTGCAGAAATAGAGGGCCCCTGTGTTTTTTCTGGTAAAACAGTACAATGGTGGACATTTCAGGACTGACTATTTGACCTTCTTTGGTACCCTATCTTTCTACCAGGGTAAGAGCGCGCTGCAATAGTCCCTGTAAATTTCCTCCGACTGGAATAACCAAATCGTCCGCTTACCTAGGAGGTTAAATCCCTCGTTACTAAGCCACCTTTACCTAATGAATTTATAAAAAACATGTTGCAATCTTGATTTCGACATATCTTGAAAACCTCTATGTAATGTGTACATTTTAACATTGCTTTTTATAAAAAAAAACTAATAAAATATTAGCGTCGCTATTTCCAAATTTTGTGACTTTATTTGGTTTTTACATTCAAACTTATGCTGATTTTTTAGACGTTCCGCATATTTATTTTCTCAGTTTAATAAGACAGTTAGATATGTTTTTTTATAGCGTATGCAGTTGTAAAAAAAATCTTAACGCATCAAGTCCGTTATGGAAGTGAATTTTCAAAAAATGTTTTTAATAGCTAATATGTCTTTTTTTATTCAAGAAGGCATCAAATTTGGTCACCGGTATAACCTATAATATAGTAGAAACAATGTACCATATTTCACCAAAATAACTTTATTGTTTCAAAATGTACACAAATTTTCCGAAAATACACTTTAAATGTTTCCGCGAAAACTGGTTTTCTAGCCAACGAACCTTAGATTAATAGCAAATTAAGTTATTGAAATTTGAAGCATTTAATGAAATTCGCTACCAAAACGCACTTACTGCGGCTCGAGTTTTTTTTTCTTACAAACATGCACTATATTTCGATGAAAAATGCAAAAATGCAAGAATATAAGGAATGATCGAAAAAAAATTTTTCACCAACGACTTATGGGCCAATCTGTGATCGTCAAAATAATTTTATAAGATGCAGCTCAAGGCACCCTATAATTAACGTATTCATATTTTCTCGTATCTTCTATAATAACGAGTTTTGCGATAGTAATGAGTCACCCTGTATATATGTAAACAGATAAAAACTGAAACTAAACCCGGATATAGATTCTAGGGGACCTAGTTTTGCACTCGGCTAAAGAAATCGTCTCAAAATTCAAAAGTCGCGTTCTCCTCATTAGCGAATTTCATACGAAAATTAGCTAAAGATTATAGACCATTAAACCATAAACTTAAGTAAAACTACTGCTAAAGCATGAGATAAAGGTTCTATTTGAACTGAATTTTCCGGAAACATTTTTGTACGATGAAGGACAATGACGGTTGAAGCTGAAATTTAAGGGTTTGTAAAATACTCTTCTTACGATATTTTCTCTACACAACCCGTATTTGTTTCAGGTTCTTTGCCTAAATGTTGCCAATTTTGACGCTTCAAATTGCGACTTTGACGTTTTGAAGAAAACCCCCCTTTTTTTTCTTTAAATGCCTATAACTTTTTTGTCTTTTAACATACAGACCTAAATTTTGATGCATGGTTTACGCTTTATTATTGAAACACGCCTACCAAATTTGGTTGCCGTTACTTTATTTTTTCCGGTGATATAGAAATTTTCCGGAAGAAAACACAAAATTTTTCCGGAAAACCTGGGTCGATTTTTCTGTCAAACAAACTTACAAAGGGAAGATAGCTATTTGATCAAAATCGGCCCATTAGCTTTTGAGTCAGTGTGATGTTTGCTTGCTCTCTCGTTAACAAGAGTGAAACGCGAATAGTTATTAATTTTTTGTGTGTTGTGGCGAAGTTTGTCAATCAGAAAATTTTCTTTTTTTTATGTTCATTTTTGCAACAAATTTTAAAACCATATTATTTTTGAATAGAGAACGAAGCGATCTTTCAAATGAGGTAAGACACCCTTATTACTACCTATTTAAAAATTTGCAACTGTCACTCGAAGTGGGTTGCATGTAGGGGTAAAATTTTTACGTTGCAGAATCTCATTTTTAGTGAATTTTCGTAGAAAAAATTCACTAATGGAGAGATCCCGACTTTTGAATTTTGAAAAAAAATTTGCAAATGAGCGCGAACTAGGATCCCTAGAACCCATATCCGGGGTCAGTTTCAATTATATATATATATATATATATATATATATATATATATATATATATATATATATATATATATATATATATATATATATGTGTATATGTATATGTATATGTATCACACCGACAACTCAAAAAATAATGGGCCGATTTTGATAAAATTTGGTGAATACCTTTCTTTTGCAAGTGGCTTGGATAAGTTTGTTAGCCAGGAAAATCGTCCTAGGTTTTCCCGGATTTTTTTTTTTGTTTTCTTTAGAAAAAAAATCACATTCCGGATATAACAAAGTAAGGGCAACCAAGTTTGGTGCATCGTTTTATATAGCTATGGGTAAATTACCTACCAAAATTTAGCGCTCTAGGTCAAAAGACAAAAAATTTAAGGGCATTTGAAGAAAAATAAATTGAGGTTTTCCTCAAAACGTCAAAGTGACAATTTAAAATGTCAAAATTGGCAACATTTAGGCAAAGAACTTGAATCTAATACGGGCTATGGAAAGAAAATTTCTCAAGAAGAATGTTTTGCAAACCCTGAAGTCTTAGTTTCAACCGTCATTATTTTACTAAAATGTTTCCAGAAAATTCATTTTAAATAGACCCCTTCTATGATGCTTGGCAGTAGTCTTAGTTATAGAGTTTATCGTGTAATGGTATATAACTTTTGTCGAATTTTCGTAAAAAATCAGTAAAGCTCAATATATCCCTTACTATACAAGATATGAAAAAAAATTGTATACATTAATTATAGGGTGTCTTGAGCTACATCTTAAAAAACTATTTCTACAATCACAGTGTGGCCCATAAGTCGTTTGTGATACAAATATTTCTTTTTAGTCGAACATACCTTATGTTATTGCATTTTCAATCAAAATATAATGCATGTTTGTAAGTAAAGAAATTCTGGACGCAGCAAGTGCGTTATGGTAGCGAATTTTGATTAAATGCTTCATATTTGAAAAGCTCAATTTGCTATTAACCTATAAGGTTGACCAAGAAACGGATTTTTTCGATTACAGTTTAAGTTTAGTTTCGGAAATTTTTGTAAGTTTTCAAACAAGAAAATTATTTTGATGAAACGTGGCACATTTTTTTATTCATATATATGCTATACTGGTAATCAAATCTGATGACTGCTTTCTGAAAAAAACACACACATAATTGCTATTAAAACATTTTAATGAAAATTCACTACCATAACGCACTTGCTGCGTCCCGAAGTTTTTAATCTAGAATTGTCATGCTTTGGAATTTTTTAAATAAATATACCCATTAATAATTACTGAGATATTGTTTGTCCCATTTGGCCATTCCACAATTCCACACTATAACGAATTTTCGTAGGACTATAAAGTGCACTTATTACTTAAATATCTCTTGTCAAACAAATTCTAACGCAAAAATGATAACTGCTGTATCACACTCCATCGCATATTCAAGTAATCATCTGAAAGTTCTGTGAAATGTCGTAGAGTTTAAACATCTTGGTTAAAAACTTGCATACTATAGTGTTAAAAATTGATAGTTGCAAATGTTTTATTTACAACTAAACAGCGCCAGGGAGTCAAACTCTATAAGAGATAGCGACCTCTTATCGAAGGCACGTGTCATCTAAACATTCAGTATAATTACTATGTGAGATATGATAATAAGTGCACTCAACATAGACGACTTGGGGTTAATAGTAAATAGGTTATATTTATATACATAAGACCAGAAATAACATCTAAATGGTTTTGCTATTACCAATTTTATTGGACAGCGAATAAACTTTAAAATTAATTAGGTAAGGTAGATATATATGTAATGGCACTTTATTAAATAAGACAGTTAGTCGTAGCTAGTGTAAAATTAAACATGAAAGAAATTTATATTGTCTGCTGGATAAAATGAAGATATAGTATCGCAATCGTAAAATTCCAGTTGGTTCCGCATACACAGATGATAGACTAAAAATAAATTTCACTAAACATATTAAAACAATGAAGAAATTTCTGGATATTTTTATGACTGGAAAATACAATCTTCAACTTAGTTTGGCTAGGATATGTTAAACTCAGGTGTAGAGACTTTTGTACTGATTTTACAAATACCTGTTTTCTTTTTACTTCAGAACGTCAAACTGGGATAGACATAGTTAAATACTTAATGAAAAGGCTTCTTTTCCAGACTATAAAATTTTATTTGTAGTCTACGCGTTTCGGCCAACTAACCCAAATTTCACTATGCGGCTAGAAGTGGAGTGATTCATAAGTTTCCTCGATTTGAAGTTGAAGAGGAGAGGCAGTTTCATCAGTTTTGACATTTGTAGAAAACCCACTCAGACCGACCACCCGATTTCGTTAAAATCCTACCATCACGTCTCATAAAATGGCATCAAGTATATCCCTCGTCGACAGACTGTTCAGAGTCCCACTGCCGGGTACTGATTTCATTACAGAACTAAATTTGATTAAACAACTCGCAGTCAACAACGAGTACCCTGTTAATATTGACGATAGGATGGTCAATAGGAAGGGCTGTCAGCTCTCAGTAGAAATGAGCTCCAGTCTACCTCTCGCTCAGGCACAGAGAATTTCTAATTTCCCCGTCACTTATTGTGTTCCTGTGTTCAACGCCATTTTTCCCTTCAGGGCTCATCGGCGTCTTTGCCGCCCCGATAGCACCGCAGCCTTTGGCTTCTGTGTATGCCCTTTGTCTTTTCTACTCCGTCCATTCCAAAATCACTGTGCCTTGAACTAGTCTGCACAGCAACTGGTAGGGTGAAGTTTCGTGTTGCTCTGTCTCTGGTCTAGGATGTCCATAGATCAGTTGTCTTTTGCAGTTCAAAGCTTTTCACTCGCATAAGATGTGCTGGGATGATTCCTTCCCCTCGCCACAAAGTCTGCATACCAGGTCCTCCTCGAACCGCCCCATTTGATGCAGGTGTTTCTTGACGCACATGTGTCCCGTCAAGAATCTTGTTATGTTCCTGAGCTGTCCTCTGGTAAGATTTAGCAGCTCCACAGCTCTCTTTGAACTGGGTTCCTCAATTACTATCTTCCCATGTCTAAGCCCGGGAGAGTCTGCCCAGTACATCTTATGGTCGTTTCTGACCCATGACTTAATGGATTCCCTGGCAGTGCCTTTCGTCACGCCCAGGACCGGTTATGGCCCCATAAAGGGTCGGCTGAACCTTTCTTCGCGAGACTGGTAGCCTCTTCATTGCCTTTGACCCCCGAATGACCCAACAGATGAGGGTGACCTCATTCTGCCCAGCCAGCTCGCTCGTTTTGTCTCCGCATTCACTTACCAGCCTGGAATTTACCCGTGGGCTACTTTTATCAAAATCGGATTATTATTTTTTGAGTTATCGGTGTGGTTATATTATTTTTGAGGTATGTCAAATTAAAATGTCATTTTTGGTCTCGTACAAAATTAACAATTTCGGCAAAAATATGGGCAGTTGAGAAATATTTTTAGTTGAAAAAGTATCAAAAATCGGGATATCCCCATTAGTGATTTTTCACTAAAAAGACAATATATGAAGTATAACACATTCACATATGAGTGTGAACCTTCACCTGTTGTGTTACCTGCTCTGTGTTAAAATATGCTCGATATTACTAACTTGTGTAGTGTCCGTTCCATGTCCAGATAAGGGGTGAGTTTCTCACAGAACACGTGTTGTTTATTTATTGTACCTGTTGTTATTTGTTTTATTATAAATTAAGTAGTAATATCAATAAGTATTTGGCTATTGATGGGGCTCTAAGTAATCATTTGATAAGTAGCTTATATGAAAATAAAGTGTAGCTAAAGTTAACTTCAGTAATTCAGTTTGCTATTTATACAGGGTTGTCAATATTATTAACTTAAGTAACTGTTCAGTTGTTAGTTTGCAGAAACTGAATCAGTTCAAAGTAAAGTCTTTAGATGTAAGCTTGCATAAAGTAAATAAAGTAAAGTCCTTAGGAAAGTCAATTACTGACAGTTTGGAAGGTGTGTCCAACAGAGCGCCATGCTGGAGAAGTGTGAGTCTTCAGGCCCGAGTTATGTAACCACAACACGGTTGTTTTAGTGGCATCGGCATTATGCGGTAGGGATAGAGCGTGAGCTCGCTTCAGGTATCCATTACATCTCCCCATGTAGATTCGTGGATATTGGAGAGGGCACATCATGGTGAGTTCACCTTTGTGTCCATTGCACTTCTCAGTATTGACGGTGCGAACCGTTGTTCCATCTGATAGCCGACGCTAGTAGCTTGGCCGAGAAATCGTGGTGAGTTCACCTTCTCTCTCATTGCACGTATCAGTGCCAGTGCGTAAGTCGGATACCTTGAGAAGAGCACATCATGGCGAGTTCAGCTTTGTGCCCATGATACTTCTCGGTATTCAACTAGCGAGCGCTCTAGGTGAGACATCGTGTTGAGTTCACCTTTTGGCTAATTGCACACCTGGTAGCCGGCACGGACCTAGTATTAGGTACAGCATCCAAATTAAACACACAAGTTAAACTATTGTCTGAGTATATAGAGTCATTGTCAAAAGTGTATACAAGCAAAAACGAATATTCTAGTTCTTGTAGAAACTCACCTTACTGCCACCATCAGCTGTCGTATCCGTCACGACCACCTTCCTCCCGTTGACGGTTCCTTCCACGACAAACCCCAGGTTTTCCCTGTGATTCTTGAACCACTCCCCTACAGTCTCTGTCAATTCCACTTTGACCCAATCCCCCCTACCCACTGGTTGACTAACTTTTCTCGACGACACCCTATATCGGCCTATAGTCTCCCGCTCAGAGTGGTCCAGGATCCTGTAGATTTTAAAGACTTCTAGCAGGACGTCAGGAGCAGGCATGCGGTCTGTACCTCGGATGTACACGTACAGGGTTGCGTTCTGCACGTGGTACTTGGTGACCGAATCCGAGAAGGTGAAATGGAGAATGTCATAATGTGGTACTGTCGAGTGGGAACTATGTCGTATCCTGGGATCTGAAAAAAAGGAAAAAAGATTAGATCATAAAAACGCATTGTTCAACAGCAAACAAGAGCAACATCAATTGTGTATCCTATGGCAGATGAATGCAGAAAACGGCTTATCCTAAAATATTCTACTGCTTAGACCTAGAGATTTAAACAAAATTTATAACAGTTTTCAGTAGTAGTTCATCATATTAGATTTTTTTATTTAATACAGAAGGTGATGGTGAAAGTTACGGGAAGTTTTTTTAACTGAAACCGGATTAGGGCCCTTAGTCCCCTAGAATGCATATTAAAAGTCCTTTTAAATTTTTATATGTAGGTAACAATTTAAACATACATTTTAGAACGTATAAAAGACGTCAGATAATATTTTTGTTCTTTGGAAGCTGTATTTCTTTCAGAATCTCTGAAAATCATTAGATGGGTCATTTACCTTCGCTACATACTCTAGAAGAACCTTACAATCCCGTATTTTAAGTAACGTCGTTGCATATTTACACTGACACAAAGAATCTATTTCAAATAAATTTTTGGCAAATATTTTAATTAAATGAAGACAAGTAACTATCGAAACAGAGATCTAAGACCTTGTGAAACACATATTATACGATATTCGTATTTACGAATTTATAAATTGCATCTTCTACAGGATCTCTCTTACAAAATCGGTTATTTTGACACTTGAGTATGTATGTGTGTGCTTCTTGTGGTTGGTAAGGACCTACCGGCTCGACGGCTTTTTAGGAGAATTGACTATACTATCGTTTCGTTCTTGTAACTATGTGAAAACTGGAACCTATGATGAGCACTAATAAGTACACTTGGAGAACACCCAAATCACCACAACACATATTTCAGAGACCTTACGATCGTTTCGTTGACAATGTCAACATCTTCAGAGGAAGAAAATTCTAGATTAGATTTTTAGGTGCTGATATTGCTTTCTTAAAATCATGTAAACAGAAATCGGTTTTTCCTAATTTCATTAATTTCAGTGTTAAAATTTCTATCAACACAATAGTTGGTCTAAAGGTTTTAAAGTGTGCTAAGCAAAAATGGTTACATTTAGAAAGGCAATATCTTTACTTGAAACGTAGTGAATTAGAAATACAAGCTTATAGTTTGTTTAAAAAGTTAAGATTTCATTTAGATAACATAGAGCATGTTGAATGGTGCAATTTTACAATTTTCTTCCTCTGAAGATGTTGACATTGTCAACGAAACGATCGTAAGGTCTTTGAAATATGTGTTGTGGTGATTTGGGTGTTCTCCAAGTGTACTTATTCGTTCTTGTAATATGTTGTTTATACAAACGACCAACGCAGTAAGTGCTTTATGGTAGCATATTTAGTTCTAACTCTTAAGTTAATTTTATATAGACATAGAAACTCCAATCTTGATATGTGCATGGATTTAAGGCCACATGTGTACCACAGACACACACACAAATAAATGTCGATTGTGCTTACAATAATTAAGTTTTGAAATAAAAAGAACGACAATGAATTTTATTTAACAGAACTTAATAGATATCCATATTCAAAATGATAGAAATATTGCAATGCAAAACTAAGCGTAAGGAAGCTTAAAATAGAAAAGTAGTATAAAACTTAAAATATTTATTTCTATACTAATTAGCTGAAAAAATATTTTCCTCTCTCTGTCATATTGGACGCATTAGCGCAAATGCGGTAACATAAAAAACAAACTGAAAGCATCATCAACAATTAAACTTTGATAAAATTGCGAAACTTGCAAAGTGTTTGTTGCAAAATACTATTTATCTATAAAAATTAAATGACATTAAAATAATTCGAGAATGAAAATGCAGTTGCTTCTTAAGATTAACAGTATCATTAACTGGAACTGATATATGAATCTAAACGTTGCAATGCATTCATACTGATATTGGGGTCAGTAAGACACTTGTGCTAATTAACAAACATAATGTGCTAAAAAAAAAGTTTATAGATATAGAAAAATCCTTAACGACGTCATGGGATTTTTAGAATAATGTGTAAGGTCAGCGTATAAAACAAAACAGAAGAAATGTGCAGCTATATATGAAAAAACAGCAACGGCGATCTGTTTAGTCTTAAAATATATTTTAATAATTGTTGTTGTCTTTACTTAGTGAAACCGTTTCATACTAAATAAAGATGAAGATACTTCTACTCTGTCATTACAAGTGCTTTTTTACTTCTATGTAACCTGTAACATGTTACAGAGAAGAATTAAATCATTTGTGAAGCCAGATAAGAATACTCTACATTTGTACATACTTAAACTATGGGTGCATAAAAATATTCCTTTGGATCCAGCATCATCACAGTCCATAGGTGATCTCGCAGCCATGACTTTCTGTCTGAAGCAGCTCTTCTTGTCTCATTGTAATTTCCATATTTCATCCGGTAGGCCAGGTTTTCCAGAAGTTATCCTCTGGTCTACCCCTTGACTTTTCAATTATTCAAATAAGTACGAACTAGGCCCCTTGAATATATATATATATATATATATATATATATATATATATATATATATATATATATATATATATATATATATATATATATATATATATATAGAATACATTCAATATGTAAATGAAAGAATGGACCTCAACTACATTGTGGTGACCTGACCTGTCTCGTGCCTTTGACACAGTAAATCCTTTTTTTGTTAAGGAGAAGATGTGGGCGTTGGGGATAAGAGGCACTTGCAACGACCTTCTACTTTCGTATCTCACCAACAGACAGTTGCTTGTAAAAGCGAATAATATTAATTCCCAAAGATATAGGGTAAGTATGGGCACACCCCAGGGAAGTGTCATTGGCCCACTTTTGTTTACACTCTATGTAAACGATTTGCCGCAATTTATACAAGAGGGAAAGTCTTCATGTACGCCGATGACACTTCTATTGTTGTCTACGGCAAGACGGTGGAGGAAACTGAATTAAAATTAAAATCAGTAGTACAATCTTTTGATGAGTGGTGTTATAGAAATCGACTCATTTTAAACTATGACAAGACTTTTTCTCTTGAAATGCATAACTGCCACCGAAGAGAGAGGATGTGCGGCAGCACTATTTTGGTGAATGGAAATTCTGTGCTATTCAAAAAGGTGGCAAAATTTTTGGGTGTTAGAATTGACAGTAGCCTGTTATATATAGACCAGATTGATCACGTGTGCAAGAAATTAAATTCCGCGTTTTATGCAATTTTGATGCTTAAAGATTCCTTAAGCTCGGAACATCTGCTGAAAGTCTATTACGCGGCTGTCTATTCACATCTGAGTTACGGTATCATTATCTGGGGCCAATCTTCGGACTGCCATAGAATATTTGTGCTACAGAAACGAATCCTGAGATTAATATACAATCTACCTTATGGGCACCCTTGTCGTGACATTTTCAAGAAAAATAACATTATGATGTTAACATCAGTTTATTTGTTCCATCTGTTAACTTACATTCATAAAAACAAGAGAAAATTTGTTATCAACTCGCATTTTCATAAGCACAACACTCGTGAAAGAAATACTTTTCACCTGAATAAATGTTACCATTATTTTTTTAAGAAGTCGCCATGTTGTGCGTGTTGCTTTTTGTATAACCAGCTGCCTTGTTCTCTGAAGGACACAAATTGTACAAAAAAATTTAGAAAGCAAGAAGGTTGCTTTAATTACTCATAGTTTTTATAGTTTGAGTGAATTTTGTGAAGCTGTACTGTGAACGTATCTTTTTTGTTGTGATGTGAAGCTCGTTAGATTTTAGATTTTTGGGCACGTACCCTTGTGACAAGTTGTGATACGTTCTGTATATTTTTTATCTTGTAAGTTTTTGACTTGTCCGATTTACAATAATTGTAACTAAATGACCAAATAAATATTATTATTATTATTATTATTATATATATATATATATATATATATATATATATATATATATATATATATATATATATATATATATATATATATATATATATATATATCAAATAATGGTTGTTATTCATAGTTTTCAAAATTGAAAGTCTCAAAGTCTCGTTAATGACTTACGACCTGAGAACATATGGGCACTGAAAAAACGCAAGTTCTTTGCTAAAACATGCTCTATATTTCGCACATTTTTTGCCGCATCATCAGGAGCCTGGAAAGAGTTACAGCCATGATATACAATTTACAATTAACTTAGAATTACCTACCGAAAGCTGAACAAAGTGAAAAAAGCTGCCAGCAAGGAAACACACAAGGAGTGAGACAGCTCACCACTTTTGATATTTCACACACAACAATTACACAGGACACTAATAAAAACCTTGATTATAGGGTCACATAATTATTATTTGAAATTTGAAGTAAAAAATTCATCCATGCGGTATATGACAACTTGACTTTTCTGTCCGTGACATATGGGTCAGGAATGTCAACAGAGAGATGACAGACTGAAAATTCATATCAAAATGACAGGGAACAAGCAACCAGAGAAAGCAGCCGGCTCTTAAAACCATTGACTTATGAAAAATTTTACCCATTGACTGAAAACCTTGATTTTGCGAATTATGAATTAATTAAGGCGGTTATTGTTTCTCGGCAGATTTATTGCTATATCCGACTACCTTCCAGTAAACAGATTCATTTAAAAACATCTCAAAGGCACCATTTGATGCTGCTATGGGGGACAGCTTGTCAGCCTGAAGGGCAAGAAGCAGATAGTGTTCTGCCAGTTGAAAATCGACAATGTTGGGGCCAACCCAACGTATATTTACACCGAGCTGTGTGTTTAATCGTAAAGAGGCTATTGGTTAGCAAAAAGCGAACGAAATGATAATATTAAATCGAGAAGGCAGATTTTTGTTATATTCACTCATCTGCCAGTGGGTAGATGCGTTGAAATTGGCAGTAGAATGCCACCAGATGTGAAGGAGCTCTTGACGGCCTGCAAGGCAAGGGACAGAGACGTGTTCCGCCAGTCTGACGCGAAGATCGAGAATGCTGGGGCCAATCTTAACGTGTATTGAGGTGCATATTTGTCGTGAAGAGGCTATTGCCTAGCGAAAAGAGAATGGAAGGAGAATTGAGAAGGCAGATTTTTGTTATATTCACTCGTCTGCCAGTGGGTAGATGCGTTGAAATTGGCAGTAGAATGCCACCAGATGTGAAGGAGCTCTTGACGGCCTGCAAGGCAAGGGACAGAGACGTGTTCCGCCAGTCTGACGCGAAGATCGAGAATGCTGGGGCCAATCTTAACGTGTATTGAGGTGCATATTTGTCGTGAAGAGGCTATTGCCTAGCGAAAAGAGAATGGAAGGAGAAGATCGAATTGAGAAGGCAGATTTTTGTTATATTCCCTCGTCTGCCAGTGGGTAGATGCGTTGAAATTGGCAGTAGAATGCCACCAGATGTGAAGGAGCTCTTGACGGCCTGCAAGGCAAGGGACAGATACCTGTTCCGCCAGTCTGACGCGAAGATCGAGAATGCTGGGGCCAATCTTAACGTGTATTGAGGTGCATATTTGTCGTGAAGAGGCTATTGCCTAGCGAAAAGAGAATGGAAGGAGAAGATCGAATTGAGAAGGCAGATTTTTGTTATATTCACTCGTCTGCCAGTGGGTAGATGCGTTGAAATTGGCAGTAGAATGCCACCAGATGTGAAGGAGCTCTTGACGGCCTGCAAGGCAAGGGACAGAGACGTGTTCCGCCAGTCTGACGCGAACATCGAGAATGCTGGGGCCAATCTTAACGTGTATTGAGGTGCATGTTTGTCGTGAAGAGGCTATTGCCTAGCGAAAAGAGAATGGAAGGAGAAGATCGAATTGAGAAGGCAGATTTTTGTTATATTCACTCGTCTGCCAGAGGGTAGATGCGTTGAAATTGGCAGTAGAATGCTACCAGATGTGAAGGAGCTCTTGACGGCCTGCAAGGCAAGGGACAGAGACGTGTTCCGCTAGTCTGACGCGAAGATCAAGAATGCTGTGGCCAATCTTAACGTGTATTGAGGTGTATGTTTATCGTGAAGAGGCCATTGCCTAGCGAAAAGTGAATGGAAGGAGAAGATCGAATTGAGAAGGTAGATTTTTGTTATATTCACTCGTCTGCCAGTGGGTAGATGCGTTGAAATTGGCAGTAGAATGCCACCAGATGTGAAGGAGCTCTTGACAGCCTGCAAGGCAAGGGACAGAGACGTGTTGCGCCAGCCTATTGCGAAGATAGAGAATGCTGTGGCCAATCTTAACGTGTATTGGTGTGTATGTTTATCGTGAAGAGGCCATTGCCTAGCGAAAAGTGAATGGAAGGAGAAGATCGAACTGAGAAGGCAGATCTTTGTTATATTCACTGGTCTGCCAGTGGGTAGATGCGTTGAAATTGACAGTAGAATGCCACCAGATGTGAAGGAGCTCTTGACGGCCTGCAAGGCAAGGGACAGAGACGTGTTCCGCTAGTCTGACGCGAATATCAAGAATGCTGTGGCCAATCTTAACGTGTATTGAGGTGTATGTTTATCGTGAAGAGGCCATTGCCTAGCGAAAAGTGAATGGAAGGAGAAGATCGAATTGAGAAGGCAGATCTTTGTTATATTCACTGGTCTGCCAGTGGGTAGATGCGTTGAAATTGACAGTAGAATGCCACCAGATGTGAAGGAGCTCTTGACAGCCTGCAAGGCAAGGGACAGAGACGTGTTCCGCCAGTCTGTCGCGAAGATCGAGAATGCTGGGGCCAATGTTAACTTGTATTGAGATGTATATTCATCGTGAAGAGGCTATTACTTGGCGAAAAGTGAACGGAAGGAGAAGTTCGAACTGAGAAGGCAGATTTTTGTTATATTCACCCACATGCCAGTGGGTAGATGCGTAAAAATTAGCAGCAGGGTGCTACTAGATGTCATCATAATATGACTAAACGACCTGAGGGGAAAACAAGATGATGCGTCTCATTGTGAGCTCGAATGAAAGCGAAAGTGCCGAACATGGAAACCATGTCTACGTCAGGAGTTGTGGCATCACTTAAATCCAGTCAAGAATTACATAATTAAACCTTGAATGTAACGGATTCTCCTCCTGTTTGGAGGAGAAGCCGTTACATTCAACGTTTAATTATGGTAATCCCAGACGGTGTGACGTTCAGAAATGAAAAGAATTACATAGCACACACACACACATCACTAGGTTATGTTTTCATTTCTAAGTATAGTAAGAGACTATAAATATTGCTGACGTTATGAGTGTCAGATCTCCAATGAACTGTTTCTAGTTCCTGAATGTAACACAATTCTAGGAAAGTTTTTTGTCGAATCTCCTTTCTCTGTGTAATATTTTGAGGTTGTCAAAGTCCATCCTGTGGCCCGTGTTCTTGACATGTTGGTCTAACGCGCACTTATCACTGTTGCACTCGCAGTCACTTTTGTAGAAAGAGAAATTCCCCTTGGCACAAGTTAATGTATCTACCTGAGCTCGATGGTTTCTGTTATCAGTCTAATTTGATGGTGTTGTCGAAGCCTCTATACACTCTTGTGTCGAGGCAGGGAACCGCTCTATTATTTTCATTCTCAACTGTGAACTTAATATGGTCGTTGAAATTGTTGAACACCAGCAAGCTGAAATCAGCAGCATTTTCTGGAATGGGCAGTATGAGGTCGCCCATGTATTGGTTTACAACGGCAGCTGGAACGGTCGAAGGAGTATGCAGGTTTTCAACAGCGAAGACATCACTATGTTGGCCAGGACTGGACTAAGGTTGCTACCCATCGGCCATCCGAAAGACTGTTTGAAATATTCGCCGTTAAACATGAAGTGATTGGCGTTGAAAAGGAACTCAAGTATGCCTATGAATTCTGCTTTAGGGATATTGGTATTATCTTCTAAGAGTTCCCAGTTTTGGTCTATGAAATCAACTGCAAGTTCTAATGAGAGATTGGTAAAGAGTGACACCACGTCAAAGGAGACAATTACAAATCAACTCGGTAGCTGGATTGATCTTGTCAGCAAAGTCCCTGGAGTCAAGAGCAGCATATTCATTATGTTGTTGAAATGAAGTTTTTAAAATAGCTGCTATGAATTTACTAATGCGGGATGTTGGAGAGTCGATCGTCGAAACATGGACATGCTTCCTTATGTACCTTGACCAAGCCGTAAAATCTTGGAGCGATGGAGTCGTATTTTCTCGATTTTCTTGCCAATTCTTGAGAATGTATTCCCTGTCTTTGAATGTGTTAACCCACTGGTTGTTGAGTCATTCTATGAGTGACGTCGGGTCTTGCGGAAGTTTTCTATAGATTTCTTCATCGTTTACAAGTACTTGACATTTTGCAATATATGAGTCCGTGTCTATGACTACTGTGACAATGCCCTTATCAGAGGTAGTGACAATCAGTTCGGGATGCTCTTCCAGATAATTTTTGTTTCTTGGCACAGAGATCTGCTGACTATATGGATTTTTATTCTAAAACTCAGCTCAGTTATGATACTAATAGTGTGTGCATGCACCAGGTTTCGTACGGAAGGTTCTATTTTATTGGTGTTACATTCTACGTCAGCCAGAAGAGTTTTTATGTGGAGCTGTTTACTCCTAGGGGGGTAGCTATTTTGGGTCCCAGTTTATACAAGTCTACAAGAAAAAAACAAGAACTTGGAAAAGCAATTCAGTAACAAAACATCAAATATCTCACCAATAACTGAACTAAGTTTAAAAACTGACAGATACAAAAAATATGAATTACATTGCAACCTGTTGCCATATAACCACTCTTGGAGACATTACACATAAGGGAACACACACACACACACACACACACACACACACACACACACACACACACACACACACACACACGCGAACAATTACATCTAAAAAACATTGTTACATCGTCACATTGGTAAACACACTGTCAAAATTTAAAAGAAAAGGATGTAATTCAATTGGACGTGTGATATTAGTGCATTAAAACCTTTTTTGATCTTAATGACAGCTGACAGATGGCCCAAAAACAGAACCATATGGAAAGATGGCGGCTGGACATAGTGTAGCAACCACACATGCTGACCATGAGCACAGAATATATGCAACAAACAGGGAAGGCGGAGGTGACTCAACAAGTGCCAAGTGAAAATGGCGGCACATGAAACAGGCTTTGGAAACGGAGACAACATAGATATTTTTTATTTTATATAAAATTATTTTTTGGCAGAACATTTGTTATATCCGTCCAACTGCCACTAGACAGATGCATTATAAGAACTCGGTTCTCCAAATTGTACCTAGCAGTGTTCATTGCTCATTACAGGTTGCCATCTTCACTCACTAAGCATGTGTTATTGTAGGTATATGAGAGTGATATTGTATTTTTGTAATGCCGATTTTGTAACTTCAAACTAAACGTAATTATAAACACTTATCGGCGCGGACTTACATGTGCAGCGGTATAATTTAAATCTTCATCATTCCTCATTAATCTACTATTGTGGCCATGTTGTCTTGGCATATAATAAGCGAATGTTACACAAGGACCCTGTCTAGATGCACTGGGTCTGGGTTATCAGTTCGAAGTTAAGCAATTCCAGAAAAAAAGTAAACGTTGGACCGTGTTTGAAAGGGAGAGAGTTGTATGCCATAAATTATGTCCACTTATGATAATTAAGAGAGTAAAATGGACGTGCGACAAACACAATACTTCCTTAGCATGGGCATAATGTTGCAGTGTTACTGTACACTGTTTTATGTTCTGGATGAAGTTTCCAATAACATGCAACTGCAACGTGCACCACACACGCATGCAATCAGGTACCTGAAACCGGCACGAAATTATTTGCGTGTAAAAAATGGTTTTCTGTCCATTTTTATTCCCTCTTTCTCTTTTTCTTTTATTCACCACCATCAGCATCATCATTGGTTATCTTGTTGTCATATTGTTTCTTCCTTCTCAGCGTAAAGCTGGCCTAGAATTTTTCCAGGCTAGCTTTTCTCCGAAAATCGTTTTAGCTTTTAAAACATAATTTTGTACTATCAAGGTCGAATCTAACATCAAATACGGATATATTATATTAACTGTAGACATAATACAATTTTGTCTGCAGTGTAGTGTAATAAAGTAAATACTTTTTTTTGATGTTCGATTTGACCTAGAAACCATCACATTTACATAGATGATCCTCTAAAGAAGACATAAAATACAAAAAATTATTCGATATTTAATGCACGAATTACAAATATTATATTCGCTATTAACTCTGTAAGTATTTTTTGTTTATTTCAACAACACACCACGAGGGCTTACAGCCTAAATACTATCGTACCGTGGGTGTCGACAAAGAGGAAAGAGGCAACTTGTTCATTCTGGACTTGAAGGTTTGGAGGTTCGGGGGAGAAGGAAAAACATGTGCCGGCGAGGAATTCCACAACTTGGAAGTCCTCGGGACAAAAGAGCGGGCAGAACAAAATGTTCTATGTCTAGTGACCTGGACAGTAAATGGGTGCATTCGCTCTGTTCCCTGGTAGATCTGTTGGAGGCAGCAGGTGGAGGAACTATGGAAGAAAGCTCCTCTGATCAATGCCCGTGCAGATATATATATATATATATATATATATATATATATATATATATATATATATATATATATATATATATATATATATATATATATAAAGTGAGAGGTCACCAACGGCACGTCGGTGGGCACAGGATGGCAGCCTTTGGGTGAGGGTAGGGTCACCGATGAGCCGTATGGCTCTCTTCTGAATGGCGTCCAGGATAGCGAGTGTAGAAGCGGCAGCAGCACCCCAGATGTGGAAGCAGTATTCGAGGTTTGGTCTTATTTGTGAAGTATATAAGGTATAGAGATTAGCTGGTGAAAAGTATTTGCGAGCCCGGAAGAGGAAACCTAATTTCTTAGTAGCCGCTTCTGCAATTGATGTGACATGTTGGTTCCAATTGAGATTTCGATCCACAGAAATGCCAGCAAGTGAAAAGGACTCATTACTTTGAATAACTTGGTTGTTTATTGTGATGGGTCTAGGGCTGGTGAATCTCTTATGAGAAAGAAAGCAAGACTGTGAGTTGGTGGGGTTAAATTGTACAAGATTTCTACTTCCCCAGTCTAATATTTTTTGGAGATCCACGGAGACAGAACCCTTCATGAGTCTGCGATCCTGGTCTAATTGGGCTAAAGAGACAGGCTTAGAATATTGTATATTTGAGTGGAGGGTGCTGTCGTCCGCGTAACTGTGAACTGGGTTGGATATGCTAGAGCGGAGGTCATTGATGTGAAGAAGAAACAAAGTAGGGGCTAAAGCTGAACCTTGAGGAACTCATGCATTAATTGGATACAGTTTAGAGGAATGGCCATCCACGACAACAGAAATGCTCCGATTGGAGAGGAAATTTGCTGTCCACGTAGAGTTTTGGTGGTAGGCCATAGGCCGGTAGGTTATTAAGCAGCGCTGCGTGCCAGACCTGGTCGAATGCTTTGGATATGTCTAGAGCGACAATCTGGGATTCACCGTGTAGTTCCATAGACTTGTTCCAAGAATGGGTGACGAAGGAAAGGAGGTCGGCAGTTCATCTACGCTGAGGAAATCCATACTGCCTGCCGTGGATTAGAATGTGTTTTTCAAGAAATTTCAGTAATTCGGTGTTTATATACTTCTCCATCACTTTAGATACGACTGAAAGGAGAGAAATTGGCCTGTATTTGCTAGGAAGCGCTTTGGATCATTTCTTGGGGACGGGTTGTACTTGAGCAGTTTTCCAGTTACTAGGGAATATGCCGCTATTATGAGATGTCTGAAACAGACGAGTCAGGACAGGAGCAAGTTCTGGTGCGCATTTTTTTGAGAACAATTGCTGGGATCTCGTCAAGGCTAGAGGCTTTTCTGGCAGTAAGAGAAGAGAGCATCTTTCGTACCTTTTTAGTTTTGAAAATGATATCCGACTGTTGGTGGTTGAACATTTGGAGGTGGGTTGAGAGTAGAATTGCCGGCGAACAACGAGGCAAAAAGTTCAGTCTTGCCCAGGGCGGTAGAAACAATTTCATCCCCTGAGACAAGAGGTGGGAACGTTCTCTCGCAGAAATTATTCCCAATAGATTTAGCAAAAGTCCAGAAGGGTTTGCTGCCGCTGGAGCTTAAGAGAACTTTGTTTTTGATGTGGTTATTAAACGAGATTTTTGCCTCAGAAAGAATGCGGACATAGCGGTTTCCTGCGTCGTTAAAAGCTTGACGGTTTTTTTGACTGGGATTGTGTAGAAGCTTTTTGTGAGCTTTGACCTTTTCAAGAGGTTTTCTATGTACGTGGAATAAATAATTCCATGCCAGCTTGGATAATTTCGGTATGTATGATCAAATTATAAATTTCTTTGCATATAGGTACGCGGTAAGTAAATATATTGAATCCTCTTAAAAACAGCTTCAAAGAAAGTTCACATACAAATAGCATATATATATATATATATATATATATATATATATATATATATATATATATATATATATATATATATATATATATATATATATATATATATATATATATATATATATATATATATATATATATATATATATATATTCCTTAAGTCTTCATAATAGACCCTATGACTTGAAGAGTGTCCCCGTTGATATCCTCAGGCTAATAGTTATTCTAGGTATAAGAGAGTAATATTATTGTATTTTCAATAATAATTTTGGAGCATATGGTATACAATTTAACAAATGCCCATATATATATATATATATATATATATATATATATATATATATATATATATATATATATTCGTGTGTGTGTGGGTGTTTTGTTTCTTTAACGTCGGCATATTTCCGCGACTATGGCCAATCACCGACGACAGGGAGCAGTTTCACCTCACCATCCTGGAAATTTTTCCGAACCCCTGCCTTCCTGTAAGTATGTGAACTTTCTTTGAAGCTGTTTTTAATAGGATTCAATATATTTACTTACCGAAATTTATATATATATATATATATATATATATATATATATATATATATATATATATATATATATATATATATATATATATATATATATATATATATATGTGTGTGTGTGTGTGTGTGTGTGTGTGTGTGTATTCTATCTGTGATTAAAACACACGCTGTTAAGAACAGAAACTAATTGTGATTGCAGAGGTTTGCATTATTATTATAGCCTTCTATATACCTTCTATTTCTAAGAGCCAGATATAAAAAGGAGGCGGTATCTAACGGGAAACAAATATCTTTGATGTTCCAAGTCGCCAGTACTTGCCCCGTCGCAATCGCAGTCTGGGCTGTTTTTCAATCCCAACTCAAACATGTGTTTCGGAAAAGCACCGTGCCAAAATATCAGACGGTTTAAGAGGGTCGATAGATGTCGGGGTAGGATTTTCAGTTTATGCAGTGGTAACTGTGTCGAAAAAGGATATATACTGTTGATGTAATTGATAGCATTTGATTTAATTTTTTACCAGTAGGGTTCGGACATTCTTTTTGAAACGACTTTTGCTTCATTAAACAAATCATTAGTGAACATTATTTGAAGATTTTCCCCATCATGATTCGGTTCTCGGAATTTAACAATGTCCTTTCACCCAAACAAAACAGTTTTATTCTGCGACCAGATTCCGTAGTGCAATGAGATTATGTTCAGGACTAAGTTGTTTTTAAATATATAATTTATTGGGAACAAGAGCGCCTTTAAGGCTGATAAGGGATTTTCGGGGCTTTAAAAAACGATTTTCCATCGTGGCCTCTTTATTAGTTAATTTTCTTCTTCATTGAGAAAATTACTTAATTTTTTTCACCGTATCCAGCAGTTATGCGTTATGCTTTCTTTTGTCAAAAATGTTACTACTCTTCTTTGCTCTAGTTTCAAATCACTTATTTTCGCACATTTACAGCTTTACAAGTACTTAAAGTACAAAGTTACAAGTACTTAAAAATATATTGATTTACACACAACTTGACAGATACTCTCCAAAAACTTACAGAAACTTGACAGTAAAACAATTGTCATGGCAGCGCGTATGTTTCATGGCTAGTTAGATTTAAGTTCAATCTTCCATTGTCTCTAACAGAAAAAGTGTGTGGTGCTAACTCCACGTTTTGTTTTCAGCAAGCGCGTACGTTTAAATAGCAAAGCTCTTTAATAGCTCAATGTCTAATAAACAATATGCGTACCTTTTCCAGGAACGATAAATATTTCAATCCACTATAATTTCAGGTACAAGCTACAAATTGCATACGCTGGCAACTTGCAACTTTACATTATGCACACACGCAAACCACAAACCATACCACCTCCTCTCCACCTTCAAGGGTATTCCCGAGTAAAATAAAGTTACCCATATACATGCACTCTCCTGTATTTACTATTTTACTCATTTTCATGATTATTAACATTCTAGATACGTGCGCGGCCACAAAAATGTTTCTAGAAAGTAAAAAATAGATTGGCAGAGATACATTTACAAAGCTGCTTCTTTAAGCGATAATTTGTGGTTGATTAATAATACTAGTTTACAAATAAAATATAAAAATATGATCGTTGAATAAAGTTACTTTTTAGTGAGACTTTCGGAATTTTTTTTGAAATGAGCGCGAATCAGGGGCTCTAGAACCCAGATCCAAAGTCTGTTTAGATTTTTAATGCTCTTATATATATATATATATATATATATATATATATATATATATATATATATATATATATATATATATATATATATATATATATATATATATATATGTATAAATATATATATATATATATATATATATATATATATATATATATATATATATATATATATATATATATATATGACATACTTGGTTCTCGGGTTGAACCGCGTCCAGAATTTACGAAAACTCGACGTTTCGGCTCTTGTTTTGGAGCCATTTTCAAGAAGTAAAGGAAATATGTAAGGACACTCTAAGGCCTCAATCTGCCTACTCTTTAGTGGTGGACAAAGGTGGGTAAAGGAAATATGTAAGGACACTCTAAGGCCTCAATCTGCCTACTCCTTAGGGTGGTGGACAAAGGTGGGTAAAGGAAATATGTAAGGACACTCTAAGTCATCAATCTGCCTACTCCTTAGAGTGGTGGACAAAGGTGGGTAAAGGAAATATGTAAGGACACTCTAAGTCATCAATCTGCCTACTCCTTAGAGTGGTGGACAAAGGTGGGTAAAGGAAATATGTAAGGACACTCTAAGGCCTCAATCTGCCTACTCCTTAGAGCGGTGGACAAAGGTGGGTTGGGTTGTTGTGGCTCGATTACGGGGCCTCAATCTGCCTACTCCCCAAATCTCGCCGGAGATCGTCTGTGAGGTCTCAGTGTGTTCAACTCTAGGCCTCAGAGAGATCTGGCAGTTCGTTGCAAGTCTTGTCTTATATATGTCGTTCCGTCTACCTGCTTTGTTATCAGTGAAAGTAGTGGGGTCGCCGTCAATTAAGTGGGGGGGCTTTGGTCACGGTACTTAGAGGATGAGGAGGATTTAGAGGGTCACCGGCATTTGTTGAGGCAGATAATGGAGCAATAAAATTGTCTGTGGAATGTATTTCCTTTTTGTGTGTTTGTAAAGAAGATATAATAGGTTTCCAAGTAGTCGGAAGGCGGAGAGCATCATCTCTCTTATTTAAACAATCGAGACGTTTTTCAATCTCGATTGCTTGGCGGATAATTCTCGTTTTGAAGTTGTAAACCGGTGCTATTGTTTTGGCATTATCGAAGTCTATTTTATGCCCTGTATGAATATGATGCATGGCCAGCGCCGATGAGGGGTCGGATTTTCTAACTGCGAGGGTGTGTTCATATATTCTATTGTGGATGCGTCTATTTGTTTGCCCTACAAAAAAGCGCTATTATTTTTAAAGTATTGGAGTTTTTTTTTATCTTAAAATTAAAATCTGAAAGACATGCGTTGAAAGTCCAATGCATGCCATGCGTAGATACAGCAGATATAAACACATATAAACCATACATCACTAGTAACCAAACAAAAGAAATAACAGCCACAAAACATACTACCCGAACCAAAAATCGTGATATCTCGGCCACAAATATTGCAAATGACGACATGAGATTAAAAATTTGGCAAGTGGTTATTTGTTAACTGAGGGAGTCAATCAATTTTTAAAATACATTATATTTGTAGCTCGATGAACGGCCCCAAATACAGTTTTGGACTGAAAGTATGGCATAATATAGTGGAAATGTAAACAAAATCAAGTCAAGTATAAAAATGACTTTAAAACTGTTTGTTCTTTTATCTTTAAACTTAAACATAAGACGTCATCTAAGATCGAAACAGTCGTTGAATGTGTTTCAAGTGACAATTCTATTAATTCTGTGATTAATTGTTACGTTTACTTTTAATATAATATAAAATATCCGAGGGCATGAAGCCGGCGTCAAGTATCATGTAAAGAAAACGTTACTTAACGTATCTTACATAGGTCAGTGGTAGAGTGTTTGCTTGTGTTCAACGCAGAAGGTTCTGAGATCGATTCCGGCTTGATGACTATATGGTTTTTTTTTTCGTTAACTTTGACATTTGGAGAAACAATAATGTACAGATTTTATACGTTTTGAAGAACATCTCATTTTCGTTTAAAATACCTGAATAGCTTTGTCACCTTGAGTCTGAAATTATAATTTTTAGCCGACATTTTGTTATCGTTGATATTGAAAAAACGGTTCGATTAGGTTGACTAAAACGAAATCATTCAGACGATTAATAAGGAAAAAAACCTGCTACGTTTATAAATTGGCAGATACTTTACTTTTCTAAATATAAATTAAGTTTCTTTCTGGAAAGTTTTGTAGCGTTAATGAAATTTGTAATACAAGTTTCTTTTAAAGAGACTTACACTATCTATTATTATTCATCCTCTGATGACGCTAACTTGGTTAGTGAAACGATCGTCAGGTTTTTAAAATGTGTCGTAGTGATTTGGGTTCTCCAAGTGTACTTATAGGTATCGTATGTATTGAATTACGTGTATCTAAGAGATTGCATATAAAATTTCTTTGACAAAGACCGACTCTACATGCAATTTTCTCTTTGTTGATTAATATATAGCACTTATCTTTTTATCCCAACGCGGAAACTGATTGTATGTATACAAACACACCAGTTTATAAACAGTTTACTGACGTCTTATTAGTGCTACCATATATATCGTGACATACTGAGTCTGAAATGCCACCTTTGTGTAATAAACACTACCAGCAAAACGCAACTTATCCCCATTATGTTGCACTCTATGCATGAAACGACATTCACTCAAAGCAAAAGCCACATGTTCTATACATTTTATGTGCTTTTTCAGTTTTAATTAAGTGACAAAATGAAGTTAGAAACATTATATTTGTAGCGAGAAGAGCCCGAGTATAATTTGAAATTCAAACACTCAATGCGCTTTCCGTCTCCATATCATAGTTGCGCCGACATTAAAATTAGGTTATCATAATTTTAATGCTAAATACAGATGTAGAGACTTATTCGCTGGTTTTTCAGTTGCTTGGTTTTTTCTCCGTAATTGTTTTGGCCTTTTAGGATGCCCTTAAAAGCGCAACCAGTTGTAGAGGAGAAAACAAAGCTTGTGAAGGCAGTGAAGAAGTGGCTACATCTGTGTTCACCATGTATCGGTTTCACCAAGGGCAAAAACAAATAATAAATTAATTTAAAGTCTTAAAATCCACCTATTTTGTATTATTCTTTTGTTTTTTACTGCGTTTTTGGTCTATTTTCATTTAAGTTTTATTTGTTTTTAACGAACCGCATAAGAATATTATTTACCAGTGTTTATTTTGTAATTTAAATGGTTATCCCGTTCATTATATATATATATATATATATATATATATATATATATATATATATATATATATATATAGATAGATAAGTCACATTTCTTTATAAATAGTGGGGTCAATTGTCGCGTTTTGTTAAAATGGAAGCATAAATAGACAACGGTGATATTGGTCTACCGAAATATCTTACTGGATGATTCAGCTTTATAAGGAAAGAACAGAAAATCTAAACGTTTGGGCTGGAATTCATTCCAATCTGGTTATTGGCCCTTTTCTAATTTAACAGGCAATATTTACAGTTGTTACAAAAGCAAGTTTTTGCAGCCTGTGGACCACGTGTTTGCAATATCTGGTTCCACCAGATGGAGCGTCACCTCACTATTAGCTAAATGTAAGTATATATATATATATATATATATATATATATATATATATATATATATATATATATATATATATATATATATATATATTTGTGTGTGTATGGATGAGTATATATAGTCTTTTTAAATTGTTGGACAGCGATATAATTGGCTTTCACATCGCTGAGATGTACACTCTGTAATTTTTTATGTACTCACGTAAAGTACAAAGTTTAGAAAATTGACCTGAAAATCTTGGAAAGTTGGAACAAATAATTGGAGATGAAGAAGCAGAAACTTTGCCCAATCTGTTTTTAACGAAGTTACATTAAAATATTATTTACCGATCTTTATTTTGTAATTTGAATGTTTATCCCGTATTTTATAAATGGATAAGGTACAGTTCTTTATAAATAATAGGGTCTATGGTTTCGTTTTATTTAAAAGAAAAAATAAATAGGCATACCGCCGATATTGTTCCAACGAAATTTCTCACTGGATGGTCTAGCTTTATAAGCAAAATGCAGAAAAAGTAAACGTATGGGTGGGAATCAGGACCGATCTGGTTATTGGTCCTTTCTTAATTTAACAGGCAATAGTTGCAGTTATTATAAGAGGAAGTTTGTGCAGCATGTGGACCACGTGTTAGCAATATCTGGTTTCACGGGATGAAGCGCCTGCCCAGTATTATCTAAATGTCAGAAAATATAAAAGTAAAGTCTTTTGAAATCTTTAGTCTATGGTCTATAGTCTATAGTTTATAATCTATAGTCTATAGTATATAGTCTATAGCCTGTAGTCTATAGTTTATAGTCTAAAGTGTGTAGTTTATAGTTTATAGTCTGCAGTCTATACTTTATAGTCTGCAGTCTATAGTTTATAGTCTGTAGTCTATAGTCTATAGTCTATAGTTTATAGTTTACAGTTTAAAGTTTACAGTTTACAGTTTACAGTTCACAGTTTACAGTTTACAGTTTATAATCGAAAGAATAATACAACGTGAAAATAATAGTCGCTACCGCATCTGAAGTTGATAGCTTTATAAAAAGTTGACTTATAGCATTTATATTTTCGCTTGCAGATATAGGAGATCAAAGAATGTCACATGATATGTAATGTTTTGTATTATTTACAGAATTTATTCAGTTTCATAGACAAAAGTAATGTTATTTTGGATAAATAAACCGACAAATAAAAAAAAGTGTAAAATTACTAAAAATAGTCGATAAGCTAAGACGTAATATGTTAGATAGACTCCATGCATGATTAAGTTGATTGTAGTATCAAGTTGGCAATTTTTTTGAGAAATGGTAAATGTAACTTCGAAGTTACGAATTTATTAACCTAAGTATCTCTGACAACTTAAAATATAAATCTGCTTATGTTCTTCGAACGATTATTTTTACGTTCTTTCTACCAAAATTTTACCCAACAACTATAATTTTTTTAACTGCTATTGACTTTTAAACTAAAATTTTCTGATGAAAAATATTTTATAAAAATCCCTACCACAACGCCCTTGTTACGTCCAGACTTTTTGTCAATGGTATAATTTTATTGGGTGTAAAATAAAATGTTCTTATGGTTCCATTTTTGTGTTGATCGTTTGAGTTTATGGTGAATTGAATTAACTTTTCATCTATGGTAGTTTGAGAGTGATACTTCTGTTTTTGTGATCAAGCAAAATACATACCAATTTTACTCACGCAACTGCGCAAAATAACTTTTTTTCCTAAAGAATCAGAAGTATATATACAAAGTCTGAAATGCCATTATTAAAAAGTGTTGCAAGCCAGATATGGAAAAATGGTTTAGAAACGTCCAGAGAAATTGCATTATCTTTAAATTTCGAGATACCCTAATCCTGAAGATTAGTAAAGTAAATCAGAAGTATATATACAAAGTCTAGAATGCCATTATTAAAAAGTGTTGCAAGCCAGATATGGAAAAATGGTTTAGAAACGTCCAGAGAAATTGCATTATCTTTAAATTTTGAGATACCCTAATCCTGAATATTAGTAAAGTTAATCAGAAGTATATATACAAAGTCTAGAATGCCATTATTAAAAAGTGTTGCAAGCCAGATATGGAAAAATGGTTTAGAAACGTCCAGAGAATTTGCATTATCTTTAAATTTTGAGATACCCTAATCCTGAAGAGGAGTAAAGTAAATCAGAAGTATATATACAAAGTCTAGAATGCCATTATTAAAAAGTATTGCAAGCCAGATATGGAAAATGGTTTAGAAACGTCCAGAGAAATTGCATTATCTTTAAATTTTGAGATGCCCTAATCCTGAAGATTAGTAAAGTAAATCAGAAGTATATATACAAAGTCTAGAATGCCATTATTAAAAAGTGTTGCAAGCCAGATATGGAAAAATGGTTTAGAAACGTCCAGAGATATTGCATTATCTTTAAATTTTGAGATACCCTAATCCTGAAGAGGAGTAAAGTAAATCAGAAGTATATATACAAAGTCTAGAATGCCATTATTAAAAAGTATTGCAAGCCAGATATGGAAAATGGTTTAGAAACGTCCAGAGAAATTGCATTATCTTTAAATTTTGAGATGCCCTAATCCTGAAGATTAGTAAAGTAAATCAGAAGTATATATACAAAGTCTAGAATGCCATTATTAAAAAGTGTTGCAAGCCAGATATGGAAAAATGGTTTAGAAACGTCCAGAGATATTGCATTATCTTTAAATTTCGAGATACCCTAATCCTGAAGATTAGTAAAGTAAATCAGAAGTATATATACAAAGTCTAGAATGCCATTATTAAAAAGTGTTGCAAGCCAGATATGGAAAAATGGTTTAGAAACGTCCAGAGAAATTGCATTATCTTTAAATTTTGAGATACCCTAATCCTGAAGAGGAGTAAAGTAAATCAGAAGTATATATACAAAGTCTAGAATGCCATTATTAAGAAGTGTTGCAAGCCAGATATGGAAAAATGGTTTAGAAACGTCCAGAGAAATTGCATTATCTTTAAATTTTGAGATACCCTAATCCTGAAGAGGAGTAAAGTAAATCAGAAGTATATATATACAAAGTCTAGAATGCCATTATTAAAAAGTGTTGCAAGCCAGATATGAAAAAATGGTTTAGAAACGTCCAGAGAAATTGCATTATCTTCAAATTTTGAGATGCCCTAATCCTGAAGAGAAGTAAAGTAAATCAGAAGTATATATACAAAGTCTAGAATGTTATTATTAAGAAGTGTTGCAAGCCAGCTATGGAAAAATGGTTTAGAAACGTCCAGAGAAATTGCATTATCTTCAAATTTTGAGATGCCCTAATCCTGAAGAGAAGTAAAGTAAATCAGAAGTATATATATACAAAGTCTAGAATGCCATTATTAAAAAGTGTTGCAAGCCAGATATGGAAAAATGGTTTAGAAACGTCCAGAGAAATTGCATTATCTTTAAATTTTGAGATACCCTAATCCTGAAGAGAAGTAAAGTAAATCAGAAGTATATATACAAAGTCTAGAATGTCATTATTAAATTTTGAGATGCCCTAATCCTGAAGAGAAGTAAAGTATACTTCTGATTTACTTTACTTCTCTTCAGGAGTAAAGTATTTGATGATCTAGGACCTTGGACATTTTTAGCGTAATCCAATTAATTAATGTTATAATTTTTAATAAAACTGTTCGAAGAATTTACAGTGACACTTACTGAATTTGGAAATTTGAGGTGACGCATTAATAAAACATTGCAACACAACCAGATGCAGCTTCTATTTGTTATTTATTAGCAGAACAATTAACAATAAGATGCTGTTGATTAACGCATATATCACTTCAGTTATATCAAAAATTTGCATGTGTCAATTTTCTCAGAACATCTAAAGAACCATGTTTTTTCTGGACAAAATCCATCTCCAGGAAAATGAATTAAAAGCTTTTTAATTGATGACTAAATGCGACGGTTGTAATATTTCAACTTGACCTCCATAGATATATGTGTCAGTAATATTATTGCGCTCTAAACGCGATTAGAAGCGCACTAGATCAGAAATGCATCGAATTAGAAATTAGAGTATCCCCAGTGGGATCGTTCTTCTGCTTCGCGACCATTCCAACTCTTTGACATACAAGCCAAACGGTTGTTTTCTGACCGGCCGAGGAAGTGTTAAATGGCAAATTGCAACAAAAGCAAAATAAAACTATTATATAATTTGTAATGAGAAATAAACTACATGGCATAAGCAGCAATAAAATCCGTCCAATTCCGCTAATAAATATTTAGGGTCTCAAAAGGACCATACACCGTTAGTGCATTGTGCAACACGAGACCAACACAACACACCCATACATACACAGTAATAATGTGTAGTTGTCCGAGCGCTAAGAAAGAGAAGTGTAGCTTCTTCTCTGTCTAGTATTCCCATGTAGCAAAAGTACATTGCACTTGCAGGGCAGTTAAACTGTTTGTGTGCATTGCACACATACACCAAAAACACAATGCCCTCTCTAATATACGTCTATTTTTGCAGTTGTAATTTTTTATTGAACGTCCTGTGCATTCAGGTTCATGGACACTTTACTTTGGCCGTAATTTTATATTAGCACTGACACGTTACAGTATGCGCCAAAGGCGACTCGTTTCTTTCTGGACAGCAGAAGGGAAATACTCTAGAAGGTAATACATGCAGTTTAGACAGTTTACATATATTAATTTGGCAATCAGTGATAGAGCGCCCTCTGGCGCTTTGAGTTCGGAACTACAGGTCGTTAAAACATGTTTCATTCACTAATATGCTACTTATTTCTTATATATATATATATATATATATATATATATATATATATATATATATATATATATATATATATATATATATATATATATATACAGGATAGCCCATTCTTCTGGGATTCCTCGATATCTTCTAAGCTATTCAAGTTATCAAAAAAAAAAAACAAAGGTTGCTTTGTTTTCGAAGGTCTATAACCTAAATTATTTTAAACTATACAGCATGTCCCATAAGTCACCGGCAGCATGCAACTTTGATATTTTAATTGGAACACCCTATATATTACTACATATTTCGATCCTACGTAAAATTTCAATGTTAATTTATATAAGGTAGTATATGTCATAAACTAATAGTTTTTGAGTTATTCAATTTTTAAAAAAAAAAATTGACACTTGGCACAGGTTTTTAAAAAACCTAATACTTCCTCTGCAAACAAAGATATCAAATTTTTTCTTATTGTAAGCTTAAGCTTAATATTTCTTAACTACGGAAAAACTGTTATACCTAGATTTGCAATATACAGGGTGTTTATCAAGACTGTTCGCTTGGTCATATTTCAGACGCCAAAAACTTATTTTTTTCAAATGAAACACTCTGTATATTTTTTCTGAATCTTATAGGGAATTCAATTCTCCATCGATCTATGGTGCATTATTTACACCTATTACATATAGTTTTAAGGTTACAATCAATTCTTTATTTTATTGGGTCGAATTAAATAGAGTATCTAATTAATTAGTAGCCTTTGACATTATTTAGTCAATTTGGCAAACAAATAGTATGAAAATATATTCTTAGAGACAGTTCAGCTTGTAATAACTTACTCTTTCAGGCCAAACAGGTTTTTATAACAATCTATAACAGCAAACAAGATTTTAAGATATTGTATGTGTCTCATATGAGTTGCATCAAATTGAGCAAAAATTAACATTGCAATGTGAATATTTTATTTATTAGAAATTTCGTCGTTTTTTGGATAACAAAATGCCTCGAAGGCCTATTATTTTTGATTAAGGAAAGGTCAATTGGAAAAGATAGGTGGTTTGTAAATGAATTGATAAATCATAATAGGTAGGCTGTGACACTTGAGAAATTAAAATATTCTGAGAGAAGCTATAAACTGACAAAAAGTACTTGTGTTTTTAATTGTAATTAAGTACGCGTGCATATTAAAATGAATTTCAGTAAAGAAGAGCTTGCAGATATGGTGTTTATATTAGGCTAGTGCCACATGAACTGTTTTCTGGCTTCAGGGGTTTACAGAAAGGAGATCACCAAGAAAAACTGCATTTCAAGAGTTGAAGCAAAGATTTGAGGAAACCGGTAGCGTTTCATACAATAAACATAAAGGAACTAACTCTATATTAACTGAAGCTATACAGGAAGATGTATTGCTGGCTGTAATAGAAGAACCTCAGAAAACGGCCAAGGATGTGAGTGAGTATTTAGACATTTATGGAACATCAGTGCAAAGAATAATTAAAACTAACAAGTATCATCCCTACCGTATATGTGTCACCCAATATTTAAGTGATCAGGATCACCAGCTAAGGGTTACATTTGCTCTATGGGCACTCCAAAATTGAATACTAATGTCACTTTCTTTGATAAAGTATTATTCACTGACCAATGTACATTTCATAGCAATGGTTTATTAAGTAGACACAAGTATCATCATTATGCAACATAAAATCCCCACGTAACACTGGCAATTGATAACCAGCATAGATTGACCATAAATGTATGGGCTGGTATTATTGGGCACTACCTTATTGGACCGCACTTCCTTGAGGAACGTCTTACTGGTGCCCAGTATTTTGGAATTATTAAGAACTGTTCTGCCCGATCTGTTAGGAGAGATTCCTTTGGAAATAAGGCGAGACATGTGGTTTCAGCATGATGGGGCTCCAGTGCATTTCACTCGACCCATTATTCATTTCCTAAATGAAAAGAGTCCAAATAAATGGATTGGCCGAGAAGGTATGACTCTGTGGCCGGCGAGATCACCTGATATTAGTAAATTAGCTACCTTTGTTTTTAATTTTTTTGATAACTTGAATAGATTAGGAGATACGAGGAATCCCAGAATAATAGGCTACTCTGTATATATATATATATATATATATATATATATATATATATATATATATATATATATATATATATATATATATATATGTATATGTATATGTATATGTATATGTATATATATATATATATATATATATATATATATATATATATATATATATATATATATATATATATATATATTTATTTATTTATTTATTTATTTATCCACACCATACATTCACAAGCTTATACATATCAAATCTATTTACATATCAGCTAAGACATCTAAGTCTATTGACTTGTGTATGCCTTTTACACTTTTACAAGTTACACAATTTATTACGCTCAGAGCCATGCCTCTCTATTGCCGATGAGCAACTTGAAAACAATCACAGCCTCCACACCAATCCTTAAACAAAACTAAGATCACATAAAACAGACTACCTTTATTTCTTAAAGCTCAACACTTCTACGACTATAAGCATCAGGTGAAATTCCAAGAAGAACAATACAAAAGTAAGCAGTTTCACGAAGCAAAATACACAGCACATCGATCGCGTGGCCGTATGATACAGACATGGAACATTACATCCCCACTTCCCCTCTGTGCCAAAGCATCTTCTGAAGTTATCGCAAAAATATTTACCACAGCACATTTATCACAGCACCGTTAGGTTTCCCCTCTACACCTCATCCTCAACCATTCACTCACAGAAACAAAAAGAAAAAAGAACAAGAAAACAAACAACGAACCATTCACTCTTACTCGCGTCCATATACCACCCCACATCCATGTCCTTGTATACCATACCATCACTCCCCAGGCACACTCTCACACTCATATACAGCCACATACAGATCTTTACACACAAGCACCTAGCCATTCACTTACTCGTTTGCTCACTCACACATGCCCAATCATCCATTAACAATCGCCAGGAATGAATCTTTTCTCTGTATTAGGAAATCTTTAGCCTTTTTCTTGAACTTGTAATGTATCAGTCCCTTTAATTCTCCAGGTCTTAAGTTATAAAACTTTGGGCCGTAGTACCACAAGGATCGCTGAGAAGCATTTTTGACTCTTAGTGGAACTGACAAGACATCATTTACACGAGTCCTCGTTGTATAACCATGTGTCACTCTTGCCTGTTTTGCACTGTGTACATGCATATATTTTAGTGCTTTTAGCACAAATAAGCTTCTCAGGTCCAATATTTTGTCGTCACAGTTGTACAGCAATTTAGTCGGGTATTGGACATCTTTCCTATATATGACCCTCAGTATGAAATTTTGTGTGATCTGCAGGGAGGAAAGAGCACTCTCATAACATACACCCCAGGACAATATGCCATACAAAAATATCGACTCAACCAATGCTCTATATAACACAAGTTGATTTTTTATCGTAAGTACACTCCTCAGTGAGTAGAATTTGCTGATTAAGTTTCTCATCCTTTTGTTAATGTAATCAATATGATCATGCCACTTGAGGTGCTGGTCAACAACTACACCAAGATACCTAATACTTTGTATTCTTTCAATGGGGTTAACACTCCCCACCACACTTAAATCTCCTAAGTCTGCAGGTAATGCCGCGTTGGTAGGAGAAAATGTCATATATTTCGTCTTACTTACATTTAAAGAGAGCAAGTTATCATCCAGAAGTAATTTCATAGTATTTATTCCTCTCTGAGCTTTCTCGATAACTTGAGTCCAACTTTCCCCTTCAAACAGCAATACAGTATCGTCAGCATATGCTATAGTCGAGCACTCTAGGTTTTTGTTCTCTAGTAGGTCATTAATATAGATGGAGAACAGAACTGGCCCCAACACAGAACCCTGTGGCACACCAGCCTCAACAGTCATTGGTTTTCCGACTGTTTTCCCCACTTTCACTGCTTGTGTACGTGTATGCAAGTAGCTCCGGAAGATCTCCAAAACCGTACCTCTCACTCCAATGTCTTCCAGTTTGTTTAACAATTTTGTATGTGATACGGTATCAAATGCCTTACGTATATCGAGGAATACTGCAACAGTCTTCCTACCCAAGTTAAACCTTTCCAACACTCCTGAAGTCAAAGCCAGCAAGGCATCTTCCGC
This sequence comes from Tillus elongatus, assembly GCA_964006375.1. Taxonomy (NCBI): domain Eukaryota; kingdom Metazoa; phylum Arthropoda; class Insecta; order Coleoptera; family Cleridae; genus Tillus; species Tillus elongatus. The sequence continues at coordinate 79,658,601 of OZ023270.1, read as the reverse complement.
TGACATGTTTTCCCTAAAACCATATTGATATCTAGAGATTAGGTTATGTTTATTTAAGTAAGATGCCAGTCTATTTTTCAAACATTTTTCGAACACCTTGGCAACACTGCTGACCAGACTAATTGGTCTATAGTTACCAAAATCCCGGGGGTTCCCTGACTTGTGGATGGGAATGACTATACTATCCTTAAATTGGGAAGGTACAATGCCCGTTTCAAAAATGCAGTTAATTAAATGCGCCAGGGGCTTAGATATGTATTTATGGCAGGTTTTTAATATTTCAGCTGTTATACCATCCCTACCTGGAGCGCTATGTAATCTCAACTTACCTATATTTTCAATAATTTCGTTTTCCCCAACGGGCTGTAAGAACAAGCTATCGCGAAATCTGTCCTTCGCATCGCTTCTAATGGCTACCCTATTTCCCACATTACCAGAGACATATTTCCCAATTGCAATAAAATGTCTGTTAAACGTGTCAGCTATCTCTACCTCATTCTTTATCTCCGAACCATCATCCGATATGAAGAACTCAGTCTCAATCCCTTTTTTAACCTTTCTTTTATTTATCGCTTCGTTGATGGAATTCCAAATTTTTCTGTAGTCACTACCTGCATCCTGAATCCTCTTTTGGTAGTAGTTATTTCGTACATTACGAATGAGATGCGTTAAATGATTCCTGTAGTCTGTATACACAGTTCTGTCAAGACTACTCCCTGTCCTTATCCACCTTCTCTTCAACTTGTCCCTCTGCTTCATAGATGCTATGAGTCCATTTGTTATCCAAGCCTTTCTTTTGGTGACCTCTTTACAAATGGTCTGTCTACAATGTTGCACATGATCTTCCAACTTCTCGGCAAATGCATCCATCATACTCTGTGGGTCCTGAGCACCATAAACCGCCGACCATACTTCACCACTCACCCTCTCTGTCAGCCGCTCGAAGTTAATTATTTCAGTCATTCTATTTTTCGGACGCTTACAAAGTTTATGCCGCACAAACTGTATGTTTAGCAAGATTGGATGGTGATCAGTAATACCACACGAATAATTTATTGACCTCATCTCAACACTTTCATCCCCACCCCTTACAAATATATGATCGATGCAACTGGATGTAGTGTCGGTAACTCTAGTTGGGGAGGTAATACACGGGGCGAAACCATAGGATTGTAGTATGTTTATATAGGTTGTAGAAATGTCCCCATATACACTGGGAACACTCTCACCTATGTCGATGTTAAAGTCTCCCAAGATCAAGTCTATATCACCTTTTCGATTATTCTTTAAATGTGTATCCAGTTCTCGCAAAAACAGTTGACAATCACTAGAAGGGGGTCTGTAAAAGCCATACAAATTTATGGTTTTATCCTTGGCTTTCATGGTTGTCTTTACAAATGTAATTTCTGTTAGCTTAACCTTAGCCACTTCCACCGTCTTCACCTGATCGTTCAAATAGACAACCACCCCATCATTCTATATATATATATTTATTTATTTATTTATTTATTACAAATACTTAACGGGAATTATCCCAAATTAAGAGTATGAATACAATATAAAATACATAACATACACTATAAAAATTAACATCGTAAAAGTTGTACTAATTACCAAGCAGCGATGCAACGTGTCTCATCTCAGACTCACCACAACACAATATGTCTATTGACTGATGCAAGCTGTTATAAATAGAGCACAATCTGTAAATCGGTGAGTTAAGCCTAACATTGGTCCTAGGTGGCGGTAGATAAAAGAAGTCGTGTCTTCTAGAGTTGACTCTAGGGGTGTGAAAAAGCAGAGTGTGCAACAGTTCAGGACAGACGATCCTACTGTGTAGTAAATTATATATCACGGAGAGAGCAGAGTAAATACTCCTAGCCTGCAGAGATTTCAATGAGAACCTCGACAGTAAATCGGCCTGTGGTGTACCAGTAGCCGGATCCACCTGATCCGCTTTGTATGCAAGGCACTTTACAAATCTCCGTTGAACACCCTCAAGAGCCCCTATATGGACGTCATACAGAGGAGACCACACCACACAGGCTTATTCCAGATGCGGCCGCACATAGGAGCCGAACAGGAGCCTCAAAGTGTCTGCATTGTAAAAGGAACCGGAATTGCGAAAACGAAATCCAAGTGTCTTCGATGCCCTAGCAAGAGCATGTTCATAGTTCTCCACGAATGAGAGTTTAGAGTCAAAGACGACACCCAAGTCTTTAAAGGTTGCAGGTCTTAGAAGAGGCTGTCCATCTATAGAGTATGGGATCTCGATTACACGGCGGTTTAGCGTATAAGACTTTACAACATATTTTTTAATGTTCAGTGGGAAGTTGTTAATGGAGCACCAGTGTTGAACTCTACGCAAACATCTCTCAAGCACCGAACAATCGCAGAGACCAGCAACGGATGAGAAGATTTTTACATCGTCCGCATACCGAAGATGGGGTAAGTCGATAACATCCGAAATATCATTGATGAACATATTAAACAGCAAGGGTCCCAGAACAGATCCCTGAGGAACACCTGATTCAGCCAAGACCTCCACGGACTGACACCCATGATAGTGGACAACACTAACTCGATCACGTAGATATGATTCCATAAACTTCAGCAAGTTCGGTGAGAAACGCACTTGCTGCGTCCAGACTTTTTTTTTAATTTGTCTTAAGATATTTGTTTCTCGGCTTTAACGTTAACTTAAATATTTCCATTTTATTAAATTTCTTCTGGCCGTATGTACATAATTTTATATCTGAACGGTGAACAATTATTATTATTAGTTTTTGTTAGATTTATTATTGTTTGGCCAGTAGAACTAGCACTAGTACATATATTGATTTATTTATCCTCTTTAATTTTTTTATTACTTATTTAACCATAACCGGTGAAATTTTTTACGAAAATTCGCTACGATAACCCACTTGCTGCACCAAGATCTTCTTGTCTTATGCTTTTATTACGTATATGTGTCCCAGATTATGTTTTGGCTTAGTTTTACTAAAGTAACGACTAAAATATTCTTAACGCTATTACTCTTATTTTTAGGGGTCGTACCAAAACAAAATAATTATTTCCGGAATACCAAGCGCCCTTTGACCTTTTCGACTAACCGCCACTGACCCAAGCACCATATATATGCCGTATTATGTGTTTATGTGTGTGAAGATATATATAATGCACTTTGCAATGGGCTAGGGAAAGAGAGGTGGGATCACTGTGCCGAAATTACAGGTCAGGGTCATACTGCCTTTAGGTTGAACACCTCGAAACTATGCCACTTATTTAATTGAATGTTCTTTCTGAGTGTTGCGATTGCGGCATTGTTCTCTAAAATAAAGGATATCTGGTTATACACTGCGTGCCGTTAAATGCATGGTCGTAACTTTGACTTTCTAGTGTACTTGATAAAGTTACATCATGAACACACAATTAGACAGGTAAGCCGACAACCGTCTGATGTGTGGTCATTCATGTCGCCTAGTGATTTTAGATTAAGTGTGTAAACAACATTAGATATTGCTTTCTATGAAATTTGCGTCAACGTGTATTCCTCAATCTCAATTTCCCGGGACAACGTATTGGAACGAATGGTTCGATTGAATGCCCTCCCATGGACTTATTCCTTTTGGGATATTTAAAAGGTGTTGTGTAACGTAACAGGCCAATATAGATAAACTTGATTGATTTGTTTATTCTTTATCGTTCCTTTGATGGACAATAAATATTATTAGTATTATTATTATTGTCTGTGTTTTTTCTCTATATTTACATAATTGTGGTTTTTACTACACAAGACAAAGATTACTTGTACACACTGTGAAAAGAGCAGCTGTTATGAGGAAGTCAGAACACTCCGGTCACCGTAATGGGAGTCGCACACTATCAGAGATATCCCCCGACCGTAGATGATGACCAAATTATTCCATGATGCTTATTTGTGACATCGGGTTCCCTTGCAACCATTGGGAGATGGTCATTAGTCGAGGCTTAAAAATTTGCGGGCAATGTTAGCAGTGCCCAGCAAAGCAGCCTTCTGCATTTTACGCATATGTTTTTCGTGAAGTTGGAACCTCTTACCATCATCCTGCAATCCTTTTGGAACTAGTCCATTTGCAGACACCATTATTGGAACTCTCTACTTCCCGCAACCTGTACATCTCTTTCAACTCAGCAGCCAACCGTTAATATTTCCTCTTCTTCTCAGCAACTGCTGGTACAATGTTGTCATCCATGGGGACCGCAGCATCAATTATTATCGCTTTCTTCGCGAGCTTATCAAATACAACAATATCAGGTCTGTTGGCTTCCACCAACCTATCATTAACAATCTCACTGTTCCATAGAATCCGTGCTCGTCCATTGCTACACTTACGTGCTCAGGCTTGCATTTATAATACGGTTGTTAGACCTCTGTGAGTCCGTATCTCTCTCCGATTGCTTGGTGTATTACCTTGGCAACATTATTGTGTATTTGGAGATACTCAGTCCCAGATAGTGACGAATATCCACTGCTGATATGCTGAATTGGCTCATTACATGAAGTGGCACCTACTATCGATCTGTTGGCACATGATGTATTTGCGATAAGCTCTTCTCTTCATTACTTGGTCTTGAATTGGGAAAATAAAACCTCCCGTCTCACCATCGAGGCCGCAGGTTTGCAGGCACTCCGTGGAACCCTTTTCTTTAATATTGTCTGAAGTAAGTGCTGCAATAAATATCCCATCAAGTTCCTTGTTTCTTCACGCATTGATACGGTCTTCAGCTTTAACATAGGAAAACTCTTTATCCTCCTGAGCTAGACTCAATGAGCCAGCATACTTGTCCTGAGAACAAACGGCTCTATGAAGTTCTGAGTCAATGGACAGAACGCATTGTCGGAGTCCTGTTTCCTGCTGACGACATAGCGGTAAATACAATCTTGCATGGAACTGTGGGGATGATGGAGCCGGTACCTTGTAAGAGTCGTTCTTATTTATTTGTAGAATGCTCCGAGAGATGTGTTGGTCCATTTTATAATACCAAGGGTATAAGTTGGAAAGTTATTTATCATCCACAGACTAAATTTAACATAAATATGTTTAAGCAGGTCCAATGATATGCTTCGAATATATGTTACGTTATGTATTACAAAACTTATGAAAATTCGCTACCATAACGCACTTTCGGCGTCCTGGCTTTATCTTTGTCACCTAGATATAATTATCGATGTTAGTTATTAAATTATCACACCATATGGGTAGAACTGGATATTGACTAATAATATTACTTTCACATCGTCACAACGCATGGGCGGCCAAAATTTCAATTTTTTTTTCGCTTAAACGTCGTGAAAAGTATCAAAACATATAGAAAACATGATTTGGGAACGAAATTTTTTTGTCTGTCAATCTGTCGACCTGTACGTCTGTCTGTTAGTACGCGGAATAACTTTCGAACGAATTGAGACATCTTCTTCAAATTTGGTATCCAGTTAGCACCCGACAAAAGAACGCTTCAAATTGTTTTTGGGTGAGATAGCTTCAGAGTGTAGGGGATAAATAAGGGGTTATTTGGCAAAAATTAACATTTTTTCAATAAAACTCAAGTAATATAACGTTTCAAAAGTTCATGGGTACAGGAACACAACTGTTTTCTTTGTGGCCAAGTCATGGCCACAAGTCATTCCATGAGAAATGTTTTTCCGAAAAGAATAAACTATCACAGCTATGTGGAAGTTATGATTCAATTTTCAGCACTATTTATAGTGAAATACGACGTTAGTTTGACATGTGTTTCTATTTTCTTCTCAGATTACGTTATTACGGTTTCAGGTATCGGCTACTTTTTTTACGTCGATGCATTCTGAGGATGCTAAAAGTTTTCAATCACACATAAATTACAGATTTCGTACAAAAAATGGAACATCCTATGTGAGGGCACATCTCAATTTACCACAGATTTTTTAACCTATTAGTGATGTATCAACAGCTGTTATATAAGTCACAGGGTGTCAAAGGAAGAGGCAAGCAACACATCTGGCAGCAACATTTTATGCAACAGGTTGGTAAATTAATGATTATGAACTTTGAGATAGATACACTTACATCAGCTGGTCTTTTACACACAGTCCCTTGACATCAACATTATCTCTTTCATTAATCTCTCGTATTTGGAACACAGGAACTAGCTAAGATACGTGACGGCAACAGAAAATGATAGGTTTGGCGAATATTTGTAAAAAAAATCCTCAGAGATCACGACTTCTAAAACATTTCTTCAAATTAACTTGTACACACACACACACACACATATATATATATATATATATATATATATATATATATATATATATATATATATATATATATATATATATATATATATATATATATATATATATATATATATATATCACCTATCATATATTTAGAGTTCAAAATAAATCGCTTCATGTATAAACAAGTCCGTGCAACTTCTGTCTGTCTATACCCTCTTGATGTGTGTTTTGAGTTCTTTCATATATCTTACTGCCGCTCCATATTTCCAGGTATTGTATGATATTGGAGCCAAATACCCATAGCTCCGCTTACCAACAGCTTTTGGTGCAAACGGAGTCATTAAAGTTGTGTTCCTCTGTCGCGTATTATAGGTGTGTGCGTCCCTCTTCACTGGAGATTGGACTATATTTGATTCATTGTGAGTGGACTATTCCAGTCCCTTCACCGCGACCTTAGGTCTATTGTGGCTCACGTCTAATTGCTTAAATTTCACCCATCAATTCCAGCTCCCTGCGGAAGTCGTTTCTTGAGAGTGAAAGTTTGTTTGACAGATGCACTGCCATCTAAGTGAAGTCTCTTGTCCGTTTCGAAGCTCAAAAAGAGATAGCCTCTCAGAGTTCGTCTGGACTCGAAATCCGTCATTGTTTGACTCGAGGCGGTATCATGACGTCCCTCTCGAGCAGCATCCACTCTTTAGTTGTAATCCACCTCTAGAGATCTCAGTCCTCCTCCGGGTTCGAGGCGACATCCCATTGAGTCCTGCTCCCGAGCATCACCCAAGCGACGCCGTCCGTCCGTTTCGAAGCACACAGTGTGGGGGCTCAAACTCCGGGTGTATACCACTCATCAAAGATCTCAACCCCCTCCGAGTCGTCTGGACACACAACACCCGCCAGCGCCCAACCTAGGATGGTATCATCTGGCAATCCTCTCCCGAGTAACAACCAATTGAGGCTAATTGTCTATTTCTAAGCCCAGAATGGAGGCATCAAAATCCAGGTTTCTATCACTCTCCAGAGATACCCGCCTACCTCCATTATCCCCTGGACCAGACCCCCACCAGTGTTTCATTGACTCGAGGCGGTATCATGAAGTCCCGCCCTCGAACAGTATCCAAGCGGGGTTATTAGCCCGTTCATAAATCACAGACTGGGCCTCAATCTCCTGGTGTAATCCACCCTCCAGAGATCTCAGTCCTCCTCCAGGTTCATCTAGACCCGATACACGCCAGTATTTGTTTCAATTTCAATCAACAAATCGAGCTACCCGCAGGAGACAATATTTTTGAGGTCGAAAGTTGGTTTGACAGGTCTACTGCCATCCGAGTGAAGTCGCTTGCCCGTTTCGAAGCTCAAAGAGAGATAACTTTTCACCGAGTTCGTCTGGGCCAGACATCCGTCACTGTTTGACTCGAGGCGGTATCATGAAGTCCCGCCCTCGAGCAGTATTCCAGCGGGGTCGTTAGACCGTTTCGTCGATCACAGAATAGGCCTCACTCTCCAGGTGTAATTCATCCCCAGAGATCTCAGTCCTCCTCCAGGTTCATCTAGACCCGATACCCTCCAGTGTTTGTTTAAATTTCACCCAACAAATCGAGCTCCCCGCAGGAGACAATATTTTTTAGAACGGAAGTTGGTTTGACAGGTCTACTGCTATCCGAGTGAAGTCGCTTGCCCGTTTCTAAGCTCAAAGAGAGATAACCTCTCTCCGAGTTCGTCCGGGCCAGACATTTGTCACTGTTTGACTCGAGGCGGTATCATGAAGTCCGAGCAGCGTCCAAGTGAGGTCGTTCGCCCGTTTCGAAGCTCACAGAAGAGGCCTCAATTTCCAGTTGTAATCCACCCCTAGAGATCACAGCACTCCTCCGGGTTCGTCTAGACGCGACACCCACCAGTTCTAGACTCAAGCGACATCCCATCGAGTCCCGCTCCCGAGCATCACCCAAGCGTGGTCGTCCGTCCGTTTCGAAGCACACAGTGGGGGCCTCAAACTCCGGGTGTATACCACTCAGCAGAGATCTCAACCCATTCTGATTCGTCTGGACACACGCCACCTGCCAGTGCTCAACCCAAGGCGGTATCATCTGGAACCCCGCTCCCGAGTAATAACCAACCGAGGTCAATTGTCCATTTCTAAGCCCACAGTGGAGGCCTCAAAATCCGGGTGCACATCACTCCCTTGGAATATCCGCCTCCCTCCAGGCTCACCTCGACCAGATCCCCGGCAGTATATGACTCTGATTAGGCGCCTCTTACGACAGGCGGGAGTTACCTCGGGCTTATTCTTTTAGTTAGTCCCCGGACCCACAGGGGAACCCTCATCAGTAAGTCTTATGTTCGTGGATATTGGCTTCAAAGTAATATAGTCCTTTAATACCTAGCATTTGTGACTCCAAATCTTTCGGTGGGGTAATTTCTTTGTTTCATTAGTATTGTTTTAAAAAACCCCATTAGCATAATTTCAATATTTTTTAATATAGATTTAGTATACCACCCAATCAAGAATAGAGCATGAAAGATGGCTTTCTATAAGTGAATAATAAATTATCTTCAATCCATCGATATGGTCTTAACTATCTGAATTTATATAATATCTTTGTAAGCTTATCCATTATAAAGCCTGCATGTTTGTCTGTCGTCAAACAATATTCCACCACAGCTTCCAATTACTTAATGTGATCTACAGCATGCAGAGCATCCTCCTCCTTTTCACCCGTCATATTATGTGCGCAGTAGGATGCGATAAAATCATTTCTATTTGCAGAGGTTATAAATTTAGTTTTAGACATATTAATTGTCAGAAAATAGGAATCCAGCCACTCTTTAATTTTTGTAAGATCTTTTCACCCTTTTAAAATTAAAAGGTCTCGAGTATCGTCTTTGTAAAAAATAGCGATGGCAAACTCAAGCGTTTCACTTTCACTCTGAACATCAGAGAAACCATTTATATTGACATAAAATAGTGTTGGCCCAAGTACCGTACCTTGAGGCATGACACATTCAACTACCCTAGCCCGGTCAATAACATTATCATTTTTAATCTGCAATTATCTATTTGAATAGCTGGAAAAAGGTCTTCACTTTATCCCTTATTGCAGCATTTTCAGGTTTTTCTAGTAAGGTATTATGGTTAACCAATGCCTTTCTCGGGTCAGATCCGCTTTTTGCCTTAAAGTTTTTTTATACATTTTCATAATTAAATTTTGTATTTATGCGAAATGTAAGGTTTATATGTACATGTGTAATTTATGCGAAAGGCTGCGTCCACTGTGGTTAAATGCACCATCGGACAATGGCAGAAAAAAGGAAAAGATTTGAGGGAAATCACATTAAATTTCAGATCGAACTACAAAGTGACAGAGTTAATGACCTCCGTTAAAAAATTCTCTACTAAAGAGCGACTTACCAACTTCCAAAAATAATTTCGAATGAACGCGAATTAGATCTCCTAGGATATATATATATATATATATATATATATATATATATATATATATATATATATATATATATATATATATATATATATATGAGATATTTTGCTGCAGAAAGACCATATTGTATTCAAATTTCTTGAAAAAAACCAATTCTTTTCTTTAGTATTTAAAAACCTTAAAAAGGTTTTCTTTTCCTGTTTATTATTGCATAATTAGTTTAGTAGAACTCACGTTATATCCTTGAGAAAGGAATAAATTTTTCCGAAAGCTCGGCCTATAATTAAAAGTTTTATTCTACCACTGACGGCTTTCCCACAATTTTTTGATAAATAACACTATTACCGTCACAAAAATTTAATACTAAAAAGAAGAATGGGTTTTTTTCAAGAAATTATAATACAATATGATCTTTTTGCAGCCAAATATCTCAAAAATTGGTCCAACTACAATACGAAATTAGCAAACTTGAAGTGTATATATATATATATATATATATATATATATATATATATATATATATATATATATATATATATATATATATATATATATATATATATATATATACAGTGTGTTTCACTTTAAGTGGCGACAATTCATTATTTCATAACGGGTCAACTGATTTACAAAGCATTTTTCTTTAAAGAAAGCACTTCAAAAGCTCCACATCCTGTTATGCATTATTTTTAGATTCGCTTTTTCCATAGCCTGCTACGATAACAAATAAGACTCCAAAAATGACTAAAGCATACTAGGCATTTTTTACGAAAAAAATAAACAAACATCTCTATCGATTTAGTCACATTTGTAAACCACAAATCCCAAGTTTCAATATCGTAACTTATTCAGAGTGTTCACAACTTGAGTGCAAAAAATGAAGAAGGCGACTGTTTTGGAGTGCCCTGTCTAAACGCTACTCAGTGTCTTGTAGATATTAGATTTCCAGTGGACTAAGAGTCACCTAGTGTATCCATTTACCCAATATCATCTTCATATATTATACAGTGTGTTCATAGTAAATGCGGAAACATACCCTTTTGCAATGTATGACACAATTTGGACTTTGATCGGACCACCATCTTAAATTTTGCGAAGGCACCACTCCATTGTTTCTGAAAGTAGCTAAGTGAACATTGAAACGTGGATGAGCACTGATGAGTAAGATGAAAAATAAAATTGTTCATCCTCTGATGACGCTAGCTTTGTTAGTGAAACGCTCGTCAGGTCAGGTCAGGTCATACATCTTAAATTTTGCGAGGACACCACTCCATTGTTTCTGAAAGTAGCTAAGTGAACATTGGAAGTAAGATGAAAAATAAAATTTTTCATCCTCTGATGACGCTAACTTTGTTAGTGAAACGATCGTCAGGTCTTTAAAAAGATGTGTTGTGGTGATTTGGGTTCTCCAAGTGTAATTATCAGTGTTCATCGCAGGTTCCAATCTTCACTTAGCCGGTCCCGTAAAAGCTCCTACCCCGGTACTTTATATCACCGGTACACCTAAATTGGCAAATGGGCACTATTTAACATTTTTGCTTTATGTAGAAATATTCATCACCCTGATGACGCTAACTTTGTAAATTTTTAAATAAAAGAAAACTACAAAAGAAACATTTTAACTTACTATGGAGTAACTAACAAATTTCGAAAGAGTTTATTCATTCATTGACATGAACTATAAATTACTTTGTGCGATTATGATCGTGAGGTTATTAACATGCGAATTTATTTCGGCGGAGACAAGATCGCTTATATTCTAACAGAACGACACATCTGTTTGGTTGATTAATGAGTTTAATTGTAAGATTTCCTGCTCATTACAGCTTTTCAAAGCGCTCTCGATTTGCTGCTTGTCTCCAGACAAACTTACTGCAAATGTTTCATACAGACAGCATGAATTCCCGCGGACATGCATGAATATGTAAAGATAAGATCTCAATTTCCTAGTGATGACAACAATATTCTGTCTGGTGCTTTGTGGGTTGCGTTATTTGCAAATTAGTCTGCGCTTTTCAATGGAAAATTTCATTTGCGAATGAAAGTAGATTACAAAGAAACCTAGGAAGTGATTAATCTGGCATATTTTCCATTGGTAAAGCAAAAGTTAAATAAAATTATGTGTATTGTCAACCTTGCAAAATTACTTTTATTAGTAAATTGGCGTATTTAAGCCACGTGCAAAATACTAATACTTTTATGTGATAAGCTGTCAGAAATGAGAACTGTCAGCTAATGGCAAAAAGCCACAGCCATAATTCAAGAAGCAACAACAACTAAGAGCCTCGGTGGTTCAGTGGCAAGAATGTGTGCCTCTGAACCGAAGGGTACTGGGTCACTGGGTTCGATCCCAGGGTTCTCCTTTCACTTTTTCAGTACAAACTGTAACATTAACATCAACCGAGGTTGTGGCATTGTATGCAAGTTGAATGTCTGCACGTTTTGCCCTTCGAAGGGGGCGTAAAGCCCTCGGTACCGTGTCCATGTGAGGTTGGGCACGTTAAAGATCCCCACCCTCCTTACAGAAAGGCAGGGGTTCGGCAATATTTCCAGGTAGGTGCCGTAGGATATAGAGGTACTGTGAGACACGTACACTTAGTACACCTACTCACTAAAACTCCCTCCCAGGGAGTACCGGACCTTAGTCGATACCTCCGTCGGAAATATTTACACACAATAACTTTTTGGGTATGAATGTTTCCATTCTGTTTTTGCCGCGGGGGCGTTAGCGGGTAAGTATAATTTTTGGACGCTTATGATTATGTGGAAGTTGCTCGTCGTAGTCGGTGTCACTACGGAGAAGAGCATTTGGGTGAGAAGCGGCTTTTGCGAACTGGGTAGTGGATAATTGAGTTATAAACTCAAGTATCGAAGGCATTTCCAGATCAGAGTGAATCTGACTGTTTCTGACAAACCATGGCGCTCCGGTAACCATTCTCAGAATTTTATTCTGGATGATTTGAAGGGTCTTGATTTGTGTAGCGGCCGCGGTGGCCCATGCAGGTCATGCATGGGCCACCGCGGCCGCTGCACACATTTGAAGGGCCTGGATGTGTGTAGCGGCTGCGGTGGCCCATGCTATGCATCACCTTATAATGTAATACGGCTATAGTAGCCAGCCTCTCAACACTAAGTGAGTGGTGAGCGTGTCGCCACCTAGTTTCGGAACCAAGTAGTACTTGCTTCCGCAATTATCATATTCCCTACTTGAGAAGGGAGAAATCGCACAATAGGGTGAAAATTTGTGTTAAAAAATAGCGACTTTATACAACCAACTAACAATTTAATAAATTGTCAGCCCTAGCCCACTCCCTTAGTGTTGAAAGGCTGGCTACTTTAGCCGTATTACTGTATAGGTGTATTTCCGCAGCAATTAGTATGCCGTACTAACGAGCTCTAATGAGAGCGAAACCAGTCTCCGGTTCTAATTGTTGTGAGAATGCATCTAGCCTTAACTACTTACCTAATTTTATGAAACTGTAAACATAGATAATCTTATCAAATTAATTATTTCTTGCCTTTTTTGTACCAGAGTTAATTTAAATATTTTTCTACGAAAATTCGCTTATTAGTCCCATAATCTCATCGGTTATTAGAAATGAATAAAAAAGTGAAATAAATTTAAAGTGATCCCTACATGAATTATGGTTTACGGTAGTATGAATGTAAATATTTTTAAAAGCAGTGTTTAAGTAGCTATATTGAGTCTCATACAAAATATGAAGCAGAGAGCATGCCTTTCACTTGTTAAACGAAAAATACATACTCTTCCGTTTGAAAAAATTGAGCTACGGTAGTTTAAGTTTTTTCAAATTCAGCCACTATTTGAGAGCGCCTGTATATAGCATATCCATATTTTCGACTCTTTCAGCAAAAACCTTCCTGAATGCGTCATTTTCATGGGACTTAGATATGTATTGGTGAAAATGCCGTATCACAATTTTTGATGTGTGCCAAACAGATGAAAAGTTGCAAAACAATTTAAATAACTCTAAACTATCTCAATTTTTTATCGTACAAGCATGCGTTATAATTTGATGGAAAATGCAAAAATGCAATAATATAAGGGGTGTTCTATTAAAGAAAAAAAACTTGTATCACCAATGGCTTATGGGCCATTTTGTGATTCTCAAAATAATTGTATAAGATGCAGCTCAAGACAGCCTGTAATTAACAGATACATTTTTTTTATATCTGAAACTATAACGGATATATTAAACTTTACCGTAGAAATGTCCCACCCTGTATATATGTAAACATATATACACTAAAATTGGCCCCGGATATGGGTAGAATGCGTAGTGTGCGTTTATTTGAAAAGACCTCTTCAAAATTAAAAAGTCGCGGTCTCCTCGATAACGAACTCTTTCTAGGAAAATTCGCTCAAAATTACAAACTATTAAACTTCGAACTCTATAATTGAAAGTGCTGCCAAAACATCAGAGAAAATGTGTTTTTGAAATTAGTTTCCTGCAACTATTTTAGTAAAATGTAGCACAATGACGGTTAAAGCTGAAACTCGAGGCTTTGTAAAACACACTCCTTGCGATATTTTCTCTACATAACCCCGTATGCGTTTCAGGTTTTTTGCTCAAAAGTTAAGTTAACTAACTACATATATAAATGACCAGATACAAAACACATTGAGAGAATAACAGTTATATTCAATATTCATGCACGTCTCTATCAAAACAATTCCATAATGGAGTAAAACCCATGATCAAAAAGTTATTGTTTTACTGCAGGTTTGAAGTCTTCAATCTTTCTTGTGGGTGCCGGCAGGGAAATACAGGGAATGTAAAATCCCTGATCAAAAAGTTATTGTTTTACTGCAGGTTTGAAGTCTTCAATCTTTCTTGTGGGTGCCGGCAGGGAAATACAGGGAATGTAAAATCCCTGATCAAAAAGTTATTGTTTTACTGCAGGTTTGAAGTCTTCAATCTTTCTTGTGGGTGCCGGCAGGGAAATACAGGGAATGTAAAATCCCTGATCAAAAAGTTATTGTTTTACTGCAGGTTTGAAGTCTTCAATCTTTCTTGTGGGTGCCGGCAGGGAAATACAGGGAATGTATTGCTATCTCCGTTATTATTAGAGATAGGGAGACGGTTAAATTAGAAATGTTTTGTAGAATTCCATGCTCGTTCCAAATATGACTGTGTGCCAAAATTTTAATAATCGTATCATTTGTAACAATGTGCCGGTTCATTGGTGTGCTCGAAGTCCTGATATAACACCCATGGATTTTATTTTTGACGTACTCTGAAGAATGATGTGTATAAATTCGATCCACCACAAAATATAAATGAATTACGAAACAGAATCACGGAAGCTATAAATCATATTAACCAAAACACCATCACCAGAGTTTGCAGGCATGTTTCAAAAAGGTGTATAAAGTGCATTGAACAAAATGGTGGCCATATTGAACAATTTTCTATTTAGTGTATTTTTAAGTTTCTATTTTATTATTTGTTGAGTTTCGTTTATAATTTTGTTGTTTTGTGGAGTTTAAGTTTTTCTATTTGTCATTGCCGGGTTTCGTTATTAAACTGTTTCACATAATATTACCTAGCATTATTACCTAATTAAGTATTGTAAATTAAATCACAATATTTTTTTATCGTGAATTATTACGGAAAATTGTGTTAAAAGTAGAAATCTATTGTTAGACTCCATGGCCTACTGATTTTTGAGCACTTTTTTTGTCATTTGTTTTCTGGTATTGGATTTCATAGCTTACTATCCTCAAAACGGTTTTTCTCAAAATTGTCAGTGCAATTACAAGATTTCTCAAGCATGTTGTACATCATTGCAAAGCTCTTTTCACAGGCTATCACATGAGCAAAAAATCCAATATGGCTGCCATAATAAAAGCAAACATTGATAGCTCGAAAACAAATGACAATCCAAAGTTGAGAATAGCACAAAAAGATTACTCTGTAAAAAGTGCAAGTCTTAGACATGTCAGATCAACGCCTATATTGAAGAAAAAAGAAATCGACAAATTTTGTCTTTTTCAAAATAACTCGAAAACGAAAAGAAGCAGGGCAAAATACAAGTCAAATTTGGAACTGGCATGAAATTCTACAAAGCATTGCTAATTTAACCGTCTCCCTATCTCTAATAATAACGCAGATAGCAATACATTCCCATCCAGTTTGGGACACACTGTCTATAAGGCAGAACAATTATATCTAGGGATATTTTTTATAATGAGACGTGCTTTGCTGAGGAATGGTAAATAATTCTTCTTTCCTTGTGCGATATGCATGAGAAAGAGTTTTTGTTTTTAATTCGCAGCTCAAAATCCTAATCGATGTGTCTCACTATTTTGAAAAAAAATCTGCATTTGATTAACTGAATCTATTCCAAGTTTCAAACTCGCACTATATACAAATAAGTTTTTTATGGGAGAAACGGATATATTCACGAACTATTGGCAAAATCTCTTCCCTTAAGCACATTCCCATGTTAATGACGTTAGTAACTACATTGGTAATTCAATACGTCACTGTGAACCTATCATATCGGATAGGTACTTTGAGACCCACATGATGCAGGAGTACGAACCGTGTGCAGCAGCAGTAAAGGCACCACACACACACACACACACACCACAGTAAGTGCAGAAGCAGCAGGAGGCCTGCAGTCACGGTGGCAGCGGCAGCGGCTAACATCAGGCAGTAGGGTGTAGGTATATCACGTTCAAGTGCAATTACTTGCAATTGCATGGAGGGGTCAGTGTTTGGGTCAGCGGGGGCCGCCTTACACTCAAGGTCACCACTGACCAACATACATACATACATACATACATATACTCTCTGTGCCACACTCTGACAACAATAATACGCCTTCTGCTGCTGCTGTTTGCCTCCTTCATTCACCATGTTCAACATATGTAGTAGGTACCAGAACAATATTAACGTTGCCTCTTCTGGATTCAAGATCCAATGCACACAAGAGTTTACAGAGTTCATCTTTTTAACTCAAATCTTTAAAATGGTTTACTAGTGAATTTTCATAAAGAAAATTTCACTCTGAGAGAGGTAACGACTTTCGAATGTTTGAAAAATGGCTTGAATTGAGCGTGATTTAGTACTTATGGAGCCCATATCCGAGGTCAGTTTCAGACTTTATATATATATATATATATATATATATATATATATATATATATATATATATATATATATATATATATATATATGGTAATCCTGTGTTTAAAGTGCCTCTTTAGTAAACATACAATTCGGGCGAAATCGGAACGTGAACTGGACGCAGGACGATGTGCACTGTTGCCAGATGAGTATAAGCAATGGTCATTTTAAATATAGAAGGCAATCTAGAGGTGAACAAATGTTTTCATAATATAAATAAATGATAGTATTGCGTCATGTACATAGATCGTTATTTGACATATTTTGCGGAAAGCAGTAAGAAAACGGAAATGTAAACAGTTAATTTTCAGCAATTGTGGTCTAGGGGAAAAACGTGATATAGAAGGAAATCAAGGGGTGAACAAATGTTTTTATAATTTTAATAAATTAAAATATGGCGTCATCTACATAAATCGATATTTGACATATTTTGCGAAAAGCAGTAGGAAAACGAAAATGTAAACAGTTAATTTCCAGCCTCAGGGGGAAAAACGTGTGCCTCTCCTCCCTTTTTTGGTACATCAGTAACATCAACAGAGGTTGTGCCATTGTGATTGAGCAAGGTAATCTGCACGTTCCACCATTCCCAGGGGGCGTAAAGCCGTCGGTCCCGTGCCCATGCGATGTTGGGCACGTTAAAGACCCAAATTCCCCGGACAGTGAGGTGAATGAATCACACTTTAGTAAAGTCAATGAAGCCATTTCCGTTGCGAATTGCCGATGATAAATACAACTGTATATGCTAATATCAAACGGTAACCAGTATATTATTTTGAAAAATCGCAATGTAATTGCATGGTAATGAAGCAATTTCTACCGACAACTGTCGATGATAAACAAAACCAAGAAAATGGCTCAAAATGGGCTTACCTTCGAAGTGTCTGTTTATATTTTACTTTCCAACCTTAAATGAGTAAGAAAAGTCAATGAAGCAATTTCCGTTGCGAATTGCCGATGATAAATACAACTGTATATGCTAATATCAAACGGTAACCAGTAATTTTGGTGTGTAGTGTACCTTTTCAATCGCAAACCTATCTACCACATTTGGTTGTCATAGCTTTTTTAATTTTTGACATAAAAATGTTTTCCTAATGAAAAAATACATTTCTTTCGGAAAACCTCGTCCGATTATCCTGACTAACGACCTTATCCAAGCCATATAGAAAAGGATGGTACATGCCAAACCTTTTCAAAATCGGCACAATAATTTTTTTGTTCTCGGTGTGATTCATACATACATACATACATACATACATACATATATATATATATATATATATATATATATATATATATATATATATATATATATATATATATATATATATATATATATATATGTATATAAAAAATGGAAACTGACCCCCGTATATGGGTTCTTGGGGCCATAGTTCGCGCTTATTTGCAAAAACTTTTTCATAAATCAAAAGTCGGGGTCTCCCCATTAGTAAATTTAAGGTTAGAAAGTAAAATATAAACAGACACTTCGAAGGTAAGCCCATTTTGAGCAATATTCTCCGTTATGTTTATCATCGACAGTTGTGGGTAGAAATTGCTTCATTACCATGCGATTACATTGCGATTTTTTAAAATAATATACTGGTTACCGTTTGATATTAGCATATACAGTTGTATTTATCATCGCAATTCGCAACGGAAATTGCTTCATTGACTTTACTAAAGTGTCATTCATTCACCTCACTGTCCGGGGAATTTGGGTCTTTAACGTGCCCAACATCGCATGGGCACGGGACCGACGGCTTTATGCCCGCTGGGAATGGTGGAACGTGCAGATTACCTTGCTCAATCACAATGGCACAACCTCTGTTGATGTTACTGATGTACCAAAAAAGGGAGGAGAGGCATACGTTTTTTCCCCTGAGGCTGAAAATTGTTTACATTTCCGTTTTCCTACTGCTTTCCGCAAAATATGTCAAATATCGATTTATGTAGATGACGCCATATTTTAATTTATCAAAATTATAAAAACATTTGTTCACCCCTTGATTGCCTTCTATATTTAAAATGACCCTTGCTTATACTCATCTGGCAACAGTGCACATCGTCCCGCGTCCAGTTCACGTTCCGATTTCGCCCGAATTGTATGTTTACTAAAGAGGCACTTTAAACACAGGATTACCATATATATATATATATATATATATATATATATATATATATATATATATATATATATATATATATATATATATATACAGTGAGGACCTAAAGTCATCCCCCCTCCTCTAATTTCTGAACCGTCCGGTATATTGTGATGAAATTTTGAACGATAATATATGAGCAAGGTCTGCATTTTCTGACATATCAATGACACCTTTAAATGTCAAGGTGACAGCTGCGCGTGCTTTCGGAATATTTTTTTAATGGAAATGGAGATCGAGTGATACGTCATTTTGAAGGTCTTTTTATGCTGAGAACATTCTCCAGTTTTGAAAACATTTAGTTCAGTATTTTCCAAATAAGAATCAATAATATCGGTTTCTGCGTTATGACTACTCTTGTTGATAACACACTTTTTTTACCTATTAGATGTCATTATTGATTGTTCCTGTCGTACTGTTTCCCCAGTAATGTACACATAGGTAATTTTAAATTATTTATTTTTCAAAATAAAACACCATTTAACAGTAAACAAACTAATTAACCCTAACTAAGAAAATTGAAAAACAATTCAAATAAAATCTAAAGGCACAAACTGTTGAAGTGGTTATTTCAACAGATGTTGAAAATGACCACCATGGACCTCCTCACAAATAAATATTCTACGGGTAAGTTATTCTCCAACATTATGAAGCATCTGTGGCGTTATTCTCGAACACACATTTGTAATTCGTTGTCTAAGTTCATTTAATGAGCCGGGAGCCGTTTTATAAACCTCAGATTCAACGTATCCCCAAATAAAACAATCTAGAGGCGTGAGGTCTGGGGATTGAGCTGGCCATTCCGTAGGACCTCGACGACCAATCCACCTATTTTCATAACCCTCATCCAGGTAATTTCCGACTTGTGTAAAATAGTGAGGTTGGGCTCGGTCTTGTTAAAATACAACCTCTTGAAACTCATGTGGGTTTTGGGCAACAACATCATCAATAAGTGGAGTAATTGTATTTTGCAACATATCCAGATATATGGGGCCATTAAGAGTTTCTTCCTGAAAAATGGGACCTATGATGTGATTACCCAAAGTGCCCGCCCAAGCATTTATTTTCTGGGGGAACTATGTGTGTCCCTCCCGGAAAACATGGGGGTTTTCCTCACTCCAGTACCTACAGTTTTGGGTATTAACTTTTCCATGTAAAAAGAATACTCTCGTCAGTGAAACAGATATTCTGCAAGTAGTGATGATTCCCTACGATTCTTCCTGGCATAATTTCGTAAAATTCGAGTCTTCTACCAGAATAGTCTTCTGTTATTTCGTGTATAATTTTCATTTTATATGGGTGAAACTTATGGCTTTTCAAAATTATTTTGACAGAAGTACGCGAAATATTAAATGGCTCAGCCACGTGCTTGGTTGGCTGTTGGCGATTAACAATCATTTCAGGTAAGACCTGGACTTTTACATCTTCCACAATTTTAGGCCTCCCAGGCCTTGGAGCGTCTTTCATCGTACAAATTTCTTGAAATTTTGAAATTAGTTTTCATAAAAATGTTCTGTACATTTGGCGTTCCGGATAGCGTACATTGAACATACGAACAGCATTATGGTAATTTCGCTTAGCTTCGCCAAAAATAATAACCGCATAAAAATTAACCTTGTAAAGAACGATCCATTTTTAACAATTTCGAACTAATACTTTCTGTCAATACTAAATCGAGATATTAAAAAAACAGTATGACAGCAACAATCAATAATGACATGTGGTTCTCCAAACAACATGTAAATGTGTGCATAATTTCCTACTGATGAATAGTACTAATTTTTTTTAGAAAAGGTGTGTTGTATTAAACAATGGTAGTCATAACCTAGAAACCGATATTATTGATTCTTATTTGGAAAATACTAAACCAAATGTTTTCAAAACTGAAGAATGTTCTGAACATAAAAAAAACCCTTTGAAATGACGTATCACTCGACTCCATTTCCATTTAAAAAAATATTGCGAAAGGGCGCGCAGCTGTCACCTTGACATTTAAAGCTGTCATTGATATGTCAAAAAATGCAGACCTTTCTCATATATTACCGTTCCAAATGTCATCACAATATACAGGACGGTTCAGAAATTAGAGGGGGGCGGGGGGGTACGGACTTTAGGTCCTCACTGTATATATAAAACGCATCTTTTACTATGGATAAAACTCTCTCTCAGGGCTGCAACTAAATTCATCTGTTGCATTTACCGGTCACCTTCTGACAACAACTTTGTCCAGCTCTTTGACTACCTTTCTGAAAAAACCGACTATCTGATTTCTGAATATCCTTCCTCCGAGGTCACTATTCTTGGCGACTTCAATGTCCATAATAAGGAATGGCTAGGATCTTCAAAAACCGATCCACAAGGGAGAGCAGCGGAGGCCTTTGCAGTCAGCAATTCTTTGGCCAATATGGTACAGCAATCTACTTACTTTCCTCGTATCCCAACACACAGCTCAAATCCCTTGGATCTCCTTCTTACTACAAATCCTGAATGCTATAAGATATCAGTCACCGCCCCCCTTGGTCGCTCAGACCACGGCATGGTCACTGCTTCCTGTGCAATGCAACCCGAGGTCACACAGTCATCACACCCACGTATCGTTTGGCACTACAACTCCGCAAACTGGGACGAAATGCGGGATTACTTTTCCTCATTTTCATGGGCGTCTGTCTGCTTCTCTCATCCTGACCCCTCTGATATCTCACAAAACGTCACCGAAATTATCCAAGCTGGCATGGAATTATTTATTCCACGTACACAGAAAACCTCTTCAGCCACTCAAAAGCCCTGGTTTTCTAAATCCTGTGACAAGGCCAGACTTGAAAAGGTCAAAGCTCACAAAACGCTTCTACACAATCCCAGTCAAGAAAATCGTCAAGCATTCAACGACGCAAGAAACCGCTATGTCCGCATTCTTTCTGAGGCAAAAAACTCGTTTAATAACCACATCAAAAACAAAGTCCTCTCAAGCTCCAACGGCGGCAAACCCTTCTGGACTCTTGCTAAGTCTATTGGGAATAATTTCTGCAAGAGCACGTTCCCACCTCTTGTCTCAGGTGATGAAATTGTTTCTACCGCCCTGGGCAAGGCTGAACTTTTTGCTTCGTTGTTCGCCGGAAATTCTACTCTCAACCCACCTCCAAATGTTCAACCACCAACAGTCCCCAATGTCGCGCATAAAATGACTGATATCATTTTCCAAACTAAAAAGGTACGAAAGATGCTCTCTTCTCTTAATACCAGGAAAGCCTCTGGCCTTGACGAGATCCCAGCAATTGTTCTCAAAAAATGCGCACCAGAACTTGCTCCTGTCCTGACTCGTCTGTTTCAGATATCTTACAATAAAGGCATATTCCCTAGTAACTGGAAAACTGCTCGAGTACAACCCATCCCCAAGAAAGGATCCAAAGCGCTTCCTAGCAACTACAGGCCTATTTCTCTCCTTTCAGTCATCTCTAAAGTGATGGAAAAGTATATAAATACCGAACTACTAAAATTCCTTGAAAAACACAGTCTAATCCACGACAGGCAGTATGGATTCCGTCAGCGCAGATCGACTGCCGACCTCCTTTCTTTTGTCACCCATTCTTGGAACAAGTCTATGGAACAACACGGTGAATCCCAGATTGTTGCTCTAGACATATCCAAAGCATTCGACCAGGTCTGGCACGCAGCGCTGCTTAATAAACTTCCGGCCTATGGCCTACCACCAAAACTTTGTACCTGGACAGCAAATTTCCTCTCCAACAGGAGCATATCTGTTGTTGTGGATGGCCATTCCTCTAAACTGTATCCAATTAATGCAGGAGTTCCTCAAGGTTCAGCTTTAGCCCCTACTTTGTTTCTTCTCCACATCAATGACCTCCTCTCTAGCACATCCAACCCAGTTCACAGTTACGCGGACGACAGCACCCTCCACTCAAACATACAATATTCTAAGCCTGTCTCTTTAGCCCAATTAGATGAGGATCGCAGACTCATGGAGGGTTCTGTCTCCGTAGACCTCCAAAAAATATTAG
Source organism: Tillus elongatus (assembly GCA_964006375.1). NCBI lineage: Eukaryota > Metazoa > Arthropoda > Insecta > Coleoptera > Cleridae > Tillus > Tillus elongatus. The sequence continues at coordinate 79,635,567 of OZ023270.1, read as the reverse complement.
ACTGGGGAAGTAGAAATCTTGTACAATTCAACCCCACCAAAACTAAGTCTTGCTTTCTTTCTCACAAGAGATACACCAGCCCTAGACCGATCACAATGAACAACCAAGTTATTCAAAGTAATGAGTCCTTTTCTCTTGTTGGCATTACTGTGGATCGAAATCTTAATTGGCACCAACATGTTACATCAATTGCAGAAGCGGCTGCTAAGAAATTGGGTTTCCTCTTCCGGGCTCGCAAATTTTTTTCACCAACTAATCTCTATACCTTATACACTTCACAAATAAGGCCAAACCTCGAATACTGCTCCCACATCTGGGGTGCAGCTGCCGCTTCTACACTCGCTATCCTGGACTCCATTCAAAAGAGAGCTATACGTCTCATCGGTGACCCTACCCTCACCCAAAGGCTTCCATCCCTTGCCCACCGACGTGCCGTTGGTGACCTCTCTCTCTTTTATAGATATCTGCACGGGCACTGCTCAGAGGAGCTTTCCTCCATAATTCCCCCACCTGCTGCCCCCAGCAGATCTACCAGGGGAACAGAGCGAATGCACCCTCTTAACGTCCAGGTTACCAGACATAGAACATCTTGTTATGCCCGCTCTTTTGTCCCGAGGACTTCCAAGTTGTGGAATTCCTTGCCGGCACATGTTTTTCCTTCTCCTCCGAACCTCCAAACCTTCAAGTCCAGAATTAACAAGCTGCCTCTTTCCTCCTTGTCAACACCCACGGTACGATAGTATTTAGGCTGTAAGCCCTCGTGGTGTGTTGTTGACATTAAAAAAAAAAAAAAAAAAAAATCTCTCCACAGACATTTAAACAGACATAACAAAATTTCCTGCCAAAAAATAAGCTCTTTGTAAAATATTAAAAAAGTCTGGACGCAGCAAGTGCGTTGTGGTAGCGAATTTTCGTAAAAATGTTTTTAATGGCAAATCCGTCTTGTTTTTAAAAGAAAGGCATTTGGTTGCCAGTATAACCTATATAGTACTAACAATGTACCATATTTCATTAAAATAGCTTTGTTGTTTCAAAAAGTCCAAACATTTTCCAAAAATAAACTTTAAAAGTTCCAGAAAAACTGGTCCGATTTTCCTGGCCAACGAACCTCTTTAAGCTGTTTACATACCTGCCAAGATATAATTATTCACAAACAGCTTTAGGACCAACATTGAAAAAAAAATTACGATAGTTTCTTTTACATACATTGCCCTCAGTAATGTTACACCAAATTATATTTTTCACAAAAATTCGACAACTTTTTTTTTACAATAACATTTATTATTCATTACCAACATATTACAAAAAACTTACAAAGAATGATTTCTACGGAAACACTTAAACATTTCTGGGAAAACATCTCAAATTCAGCCACTAATTGAGAGTGCCCGTATACGGCAGCTCGATTTTTTTCGACAAGTAATACAAAGAAAAACTCTCTGAATGCGTCATTTCCATGGGGCTCTGCTATGTATTTATAAAAACGCTATATCACAATTTGTGATATGTGTTTAAAATATGTGCCAAAAACGTGAAAAGTTGGAAAACAATTGAAATAACTCAAAAACGATAAACGATATCATTTTCTTTCCTTCCAAACATGCATTATAATTTGATGGAAAACACAAAAATGCAATAACATAAGGGGTGTTCTGTTAAAAAAAATAAAGCGTGTATCACCAATGACCTATGGGCCAGCCTGTAATTGTCAAAATAGGCTTATAAGATACAGCTCGAGACACCCTATAATTAACGTATATACTTTTTCCTCATACCTTGTATAATAACGGATATATTCAACTTTACCATAGAAATGCGTCACCCTGTATATATGTAAACAGGCAAAAACTGAAACTGACCCCCCATATGGGTTTTAGGGGTTCTAGTTCGCGTTCATTTGAAGAAATCTTTTTAAAATTCATAAGTCGCGGTCTTGTTATTAACGAATTTTTTTTACGAAAATATGTTAAAATATAGACTATTAAACCATAAACTCTATAGCGGAAACTACTACCGAAGCATCAGAAAGAGGGTCTATTGATATGGGTTTTCCTAAAATATTTTAGTAAAATGAAGGACAATGATGGTTGAAGCTGAAACTTAAGGCCTTGTGAAACACACTTATTATGACATTTTTTCGACAAATTCCGTATTTGCTTCAAATTCGTTGTCTGAAAATTGCAAATTTTTACGTTTCAAATCGCGACTTTGACGTTTCAAGAAGAAAAATTATACAATTTTGAAAATATTTTTTCTGCTACTGCTTGACCTTTTTGCGCCAAGAAAACTTAACCGTTGCATGTAATATTTAATTGGTTTTGTTAATCACACAAAATATTTTGTTCTTATTCTTTTTTCTGATCACCAGTGGCACCCGAACTTTTTTTCTGTAAATGCCTATAACTTTTTTTCTTTTATCTTAGAGATCTGAATTTTGGTTTGTAGGGTAGGTTTGATAGTAAAAACGCACATGTGAAATTTGGTTGTCATAGCTCTCTTATTTTCGGAGATACAAAAATTTTTTGAAGGAAAAAAGGATCCGATTTTTCTGGCTAACGAACTTATCCAAAAGACTTACAAAAAGAAGGCACATACCAAATTTCATCAAAATCGGCCCATTATATATATATATATATATATATATATATATATATATATATATATATATATATATATATATATATATATATATATATATATATATATATATATACATTCCATTTTTTTCATTTACAGGCTGTTTGCGTAAACAAGAAGACTATAAACTAATCAAAGACCAAACAAAAACAGAAATACCGTCTTAAATAAAATTAATGTTAGGATGTCCACATTTTCACCTGTAATTCTATTTAATAAAATGCTCTTTGATATGATTTAGCAGACCTGGTGTTCTATTTTTATCACTAACCCATATGTAATCCGTACGAAACTAGTGTCTGAGTCATCAATTCAGTTACAACAAACTAATTTCCCGGTCATCATCGGATAAGTTTCATGAGTCTACGTAATGATTTCAGACCCGTGTTACACATTTCACTTACTGTTAAATTAAGTTTAATATGACTTAAATAAAATCAGTAATAAATCAATAAAAGGTCTCTGACAATAAGTTGAGCGTGTATGGTGGTCATTGTACTCATCACTGAGACTTGACTAGCGGTGTTCAATTCGCGCCTGAAGGTGTCGAGAGTAAAACAATTAACTATCGTTGGCGTATGTATGGTTTTATGTAGAATGGGTTTTACTACACAATGGTAGTAAAATACGAATTTATGCATCACGTGTTTGTAGTAGTACATACTGTTTCGTTCATACTGCTTTTCTTGTTATAGTACTCTAACGCAGTGGTTCCCAAAGTGTGGGTGGCGACCCCCTGTGGGGTCGCGAAAGGACTGCCAAAAAAAAAAGTCTGGACGCAGCAACTGCGTTATGGTAGTGAATTTTCATTAAAATGTTTTTAATAGCAAATATGTGTGTTTTTTAAGAAAGCCGGCACCAAATTTGGTTACCGGTACAACCTATATAGTAGAAACAATGTGCCATGTTTCATCAAAAAAAAATTTTTTTCCCGAAAGTAAACATAAAGTATTCCCGAAAAAAGCGGCTTCTTGGTCAACCTTATAGGTCAATAGCGAATTGAGCTATTCAAATTTAAAGCATTTAATGAAAATTCGCTACCATAACGCACTTGCTGCGTTCCGAATTTCTTTTCATACAAACATGCATCATATTTAGATGGAAAATGCAAAAATGCAATAACATAAGGCGTGTTCGATTAAAAAAAATAGAAAATTTGTATCATCAACCTCTTATGGGCCACCCTGTCATTGTAGAAATATTTTTTAAGGTGTAGCTCAATATATATATATATATATATATATATATATATATATATATATATATATATATATATATATATATATATATAATTAATGTATACAATTTTTTTTTCGTATCTTGTATAGTAACGGATATATTGAATTTTATTTATTTTGGACAAAAATTATATACCATTAGGCGATAAACTCTATAGCTATAGACTACTGCCAAAGCAGCAGAGAATGCGGGGTCTATTTGAAATTAATTTTCTGGAGTCATTTTAGTGAAATGAAGAACAATGACGGTTGAAGCTAAGACTTCAGGGTTTGTAAAACATTATTCTTGAGACATTTCCTTTCCAAAGCCTGTATTAGTTTCAGGTTCTTTACCTAAATGTTCCCAATTTTGTATTTTGAATCGCGACTTTGACGTTTGTAAGGAAACTCCCAATTTAGTTTTCTTTAAGTGCCTATAACTTTTTGAGCTAAATTTTGGTACGTAATTTACCTATAATGATATAAACCCGCGTACTAAATTTGGTTGCCCTTACTTTGTTATTTCCGGAGATATAAGTTTTTTTGGAAAGATAACACAAAATTTTTCGGGAAAACCTGGGCCGAGGTTTCCTGGATAACGAACTTATCCAAGCCACTTGCAAAAGGAAGGTATTCACCAAATTTAATTAATATCGGCCCATTATTTTTTGAGTTATCGGGGTGATACATACATACATACATACAGATATATATATATATATATATATATATATATATATATATATATATATATATATATATATATATATATATATATATATATAATTGAAACTGACCCCGGGTATGCGTTCTAGAGGGCCAAATTAGCGCTCATTTGAAGAAAATGTTTAAAATTCAAAAGTCGGGATCTCCTTAATAGTGAATTTTTATAAGAAAATTCACTAATAAATAAATTACTTAGAGCCTTATCTTTTGCATCGTAAATAACCTACAGGGTGTTTCAAAAAACATGTGCCCATCGCTCGTAGTTATATTACTCACGTAAAATAAGACTTTCTTTTCATATCAACGTTGGGCCGATTTTGCTTCATTTCGCAGCCACAGGGTGTTGAATATTTGTTTTTTTTTTAATTCCAAATTTCTCCAAAACGACTATAGCAATTCGAACGAAATTTGGAGGGTGAAGTAAAAGTTATTCAAACTAGGGATGGATAAAACGTATGGACAGCTTCACCAGTTCCGTGCGTATATACTATCACAGCAATAATTTTCTAAAAAAAAAAAAAAAGAAAAACGTGTGCGCCACGGACTTTTATCTTTTGCTAACACAATTATTGTTAATTCTGGACTTGAAGGTTTGGGGGTTCGGAGGAGATGGAAAAACATGTGCCGGCAAGGAATTCCATAACTTGGAAGTCTTCGGGACAAAAGAGCGGGCATAACAAGATGTTCTATGTCTGGTGACCTGGACAGTAAAAGGGTGCATTCGCTCTGTTCCCCTGGTAGATCTGTTGGGGGCAGCAGGTGGAGGAACTATGGAAGAAAGCCCCCCTGAGCAGTGCCCGTGCAGATACCTATAAAAGAGAGAGAGGTCACAGGTTTCTTTTGTGTATTTGATTTCGCTCTTTTACGACTTAGTGTTTAAACAAGTTAAATATCTACGCGTTCCGCCTTTCGGATGGGGCGTAGAAACGTCGGTTCCGTGCACCATGCTTTGTTGGACACGTTAAAGACTCATATCCTTCTTACAAAAAGAAATGACTTCGGCAAATTTTTTGAGACAATGAGATAAAACAGCTCCCGTGATTGGTCCTAGTGACGAAACTACGCTGAAGTCGAAGAACCACAATTAAATACATGTTACGTTGACGAAAGTATTGAAACATTTGTTTCATCTTTATTAAACTCAAGACTAACACATATTACGAGATTAATCAGAATAAAAAGCTTCTAGCCTCCTTTTTGCCCTGTTTCATTGCCGTGAAATTTCAAAGGTCTTCATTTTACTTGCAATAATTGCAAAATACTTTGCCATATGCGTGAATACCCGTTCTGTGAAAGCGGTACCACTTTTAAATTATGATTTATTACATAATTGTGTCGAAGAAAGTGAAACTCTCCTTTGAAATTCGGCGGTAATTGAAATTGACTTACGTATGAGAAAAATTTAGCTCAAGGTAAAACCGGTGTTTTATAATTTGTTCGATTTAAGTGCAAGTTGTCTAAAACTTAAACATACTCAAAAATATATCACGAGCAATTTACGTGAACTAATAATCCAAAGTTAGAATCAATCATATTTTTAACATATTTTGTATATTTATATATGGGTCAAGGTTTCTCTGCACGCGAGGTTTGTGACAATTATGTCAATAATTTTAATAATTGCCTAATTGATAAAAATAATGAATATATTGACGTAATAATCCTAAAAAGTACAGGGAATATTATGTTCCGATGTTTATTAGAAATGACACTGGCAAAGTTATACTCACGTTTAGTGGTCAAATATAATGCTTTGTTAGCTATTTTTTCATAGCAAAAATTCGCTAATCAGAAGATTTGTACTACATAGAGAAATGGAGACTATATCTCTTGTAAAATATCCGGAGGAAAAATGCAATTTTTACAGTGAAGCTAGAAAAGTAGTAGTCGCCAAGTCTGTATGTGGTATAGACCACTTTCACCAAGGGCAACAACAATCAATGAAAAGAAGATTTGTGTTTATATATATATATATATATATATATATATATATATATATATATATATATATATATATATATATATATATATATATATATATATATATATATATATATATATATATGTATACAGTGTGGAAATAAAGTAACGGATAAATTCGATAACTTTGCTAAAAATAACTGTTTAGAAAGAATCTCGAAGGAGTATAACGATTTTACTAAATTGGCGTTAGACTACATTATTTTCATGTTGTTACGTCGTTTGTTTTTCAAGTTATGACGTCATCGATATTTTTTAAATGACAACCTATTTTTTTATTATTGATTTGATAATATTTTTATTCTCTTTCCAGATGTATAAAATGTTTAATATGTTTCACTTGGAAAACATTACATTAAAGGTCTTAAAGTTCAAATATTAAAAGATTTCTTTATTTTATCAGCACCAACATTAATTACAAAGGTATCAGGAGAAATAACAATGTTTACTACACTAGATGTGCAAAGTGATGACCTTGTACCAACCGGCAAAATCCAAGACGGTTGTAAAATTCATTTCTCACATTAGGCAAAGTGTGCGGTGATATTAACCTAATCTTCTGTTTCATTGTTTCCTTGAGATCTTCTAAACTATTGGGTCGATTTTTATAAACTTTACTTTTCAAATACCCCCAAAGAAATAAGTCTAAAGGTGTTAAATCGGGAGACCTAGCCGGCCATTCTATTGGACCTCTTCTTCCTACCCGTCTCCCTGGTAGACTTGGTCCAAGTAGCTTCGAACATTAATTGCATAATGTAGCGGAGCACCATCATTTTGTAACCAAACGTTATTGTTTAGTAAGTCAGGGTTGTCTGCATTGGGAAATGATGAAACTAGTTCAGGCATCAATTTCTTCTTTTTTTTTCATACCGTGGGTATCGACAAGGAGGAAAGAGGCAACTTGTTCAAATTGAATTTTCTCCCGTTAAATTATTTACAAGAAATAATGAGTCCATGATATGGTCGTCAATAGTTCTTACCCATACATTAACCTTTTGAGGATGCTGTTTGTAAACTCCCACATCCAGTGAGGATTTCCTCTAGCCCAATATCTATAATTCTCTCTGTTGACCGTTCCGTTTAAACAAAATGTTTCTTCATCTGAAAACAGATGACGCTGAGAAAACATTGGATCTGAAAGATATAATTTCATCATCTTTTCACAGAATTGTTGCCTACGATGTCATCTTCTGCCAACTCATTAACTAGTTTTACCTCATATGGGTGAAATTATAAAAACTTTTAAATTTGTTAAATCAACGTGTGGCTTACGCCGTGATCCAAAGCAATGCTTCTCCTAGTTGCATGTGGATTGTTTTCAACTTCTAACAGAACATCAAGTTGTGGATCTTTACTTGATACCATCCGACGTCCACTTTTTGGAAGATTCTTTTTATAATGAATGTTCGCGAAATTTCTTTTCAATCCTACTAAGAGTTATCGACCTAGCCGGGAACTTTTCTCTAAAAGGTTGACATACTTGATGTGTTCTGACTTTATCGCCATATACACTCATCATTAACACTTCAATTCTCTGTTTCTCGGTCAATTGAACCATTTTTGTTAGCTATGTGAAAACTGTAACCTGTTATGAGCACTGATAAGTACACTTGGAGAACCCAAATCACCACAACACATTTTCAAAGACCTTACGATCGTTTTACTGACCACGGCAGCATCCTCAGAGGATGAAAAATATGTGTTGTGGTTATTTGGGTTCCCCAAGTGTCCTTATCACTTGTATTAGCAAAAGGGAAATTCTACTGTAGAATAAGCAAATCACATTTATTTATTGTTGACGTTTTATTTGGTAAATAGATTCATTCTTCAAAATTTAAAGTTTATGGCCTTTTTTATGATTTCTTTTCAAATTTAACATTACAAATTTTATACCGTTGAAAATAGAATCAAAAGTACTATCAAAATCAATAATAGAAAAATAGATTGCTATTTAAAAAATATATCGATAACGTCATAACTTAAAAAACAAATACCTCAGCAACATGAAAATAATGTAGTATAACGTCAAATTGTAAAATCGTTATATCACTTCGAAATGTTTTCCAAAAAATATTTTTAACGAAGTTAGCGAATTTATCCGTTACTTTATTTCCACACTACGTGTATATATATATATATATATATATATATATATATATATATATATATATATATATATATATATATATATATATACTGGGTGGCGCATTGAAAGCGAAACAGATCGATTTGCGATTTAACTCCTTTAGACTTCTTTCTATGGGGCCATTAGAATTTGCGCAACAGAACCGGAGCCTCTCGAAGAATTACGACGACGCATTGTTGAAGAATGCCGTCTAATAACTCTACAAATGCTCCAGAATGTCACAGCTCGTTTTGAACAAAATTTGTACTTTTGTATGGAAGCTGGTGGTCAACAATTTGAACACTTACTTAATTGAATAAACATTTTTGGACGTTTGGTTTTGTTTTTTAGTTTTTTTTAACGAAAAATTGACTAATTAGTGCATTTTTTATAACAATGAATGAAATACGTTCTTGCAACTCCAACTGTGAATAATTTTTAAACGAGTTGATAAAACTTCCAAAAAAAAATTGTGTGCTGAATTCAGAAAATAAAGAGCTTTCAAATGATGTAACACTCGACCCATGTTCCCTATTTAAAATATAAGGGTTGTTATCACCATCCTCCTTAAGGGGTTGATGTGACAAAGTTGAGTTTTATGTCAAAACATGTCCCCCTCAATATTAAGATTGACGTGTTTCAGCGTTTCTTAAAAAAATAATTCTCTGGACGCAAATCGGTCTGTTTCGTTTTCAATGCGCCGCCCTATATATATATATATATATATATATATATATATATATATATATATATATATATATATATATATATATATATATATATATATATATATATATATATATATATATATATATATATATATCTTTAGGAATATTGTACTACACTGTAATCACTTTTAAATATACACTTTATTTGTTTGCTGTACGTTTGTGATTTCTTATTGGTTTGCGTGGACTGCAGTTTCGAACCGTCCCGGTTCATCATCAGCACGCTACTCAGTTGTTGAGTAGCGTGCTGATGATGAACCGGGACGGTTCGAAACTGCAGTCCACGCAAACCAATAAGAAATCACAAACGTACAGCAAACAAATAAAGTGTATATATATATATATATATATATATATATATATATATATATATATATATATATATATATAGCTGTCCACTATAAAAGGTGGATTCATTCAGGGTTTTCCCAAAAACTGCTGAGAGTTTCGAAACATATTAAAGCACGTGGACTTTGGAAGACTAGATGCATTCTCGCAACAATTAGAACCGTAGACCGGTTTCGCTCTCATTAGAGCTCTTCAGTACGGCATACTAATTGCAGCAAAAATGCACCAAAAATAACACGGATAACGTATAGCCAGTCTTAAAACACTAAGTGAGTAGCGAACGTGTCGCCACCTAGTTCGGAACCAAGTACTTGTTGTCACGTCCGCTCCAAATAATACAGAGTATTAAAAATAGAGACGGTATACAACTAACTAACAATTTAAAAAATTGTTAGCCCTGGCCCATTTCTACCCCAATATAGGGACAAAGTATGTAAGACTAGATGCATTCTCGCAACAATTAGAACCGTAGACCGGTTTCGCTCTCATTAGAGCTCTTCAGTACGGCATACTAATTGCAGCAAAAATGCACCAAAAATAACACGGCTAACGTATAGCCAGTCTTAAAACACTAAGTGAGTAGCGAACGTGTCGCCACCTAGTTCGGAACCAAGTAGTTGTTGTCACGTCCGCTCCAAATAATACAGAGTATTAAAAATAGAGACGGTATACAACTAACTAACAATTTAAAAAATTGTTAGCCCTGGCCCATTTCTACCCCAATATAGGGACAAAGTATGTAAGACTAGATGCATTCTCGCAACAATTAGAACCGTAGACCGGTTTCGCTCTCATTAGAGCTCTTCAGTACGGCATACTAATTGCAGCAAAAATGCACCAAAAATAACACGGCTAACGTATAGCCAGTCTTAAAACACTAAGTGAGTAGCGAACGTGTCGCCACCTAGTTCGGAACCAAGTACTTGTTGTCACGTCCGCTCCAAATAATACAGAGTATTAAAAATAGAGACGGTATACAACTAACTAACAATTTAAAAAATTGTTAGCCCTGGCCCATTTCTACCCCAATATAGGGACAAAGTATGTAAGACTAGATGCATTCTCGCAACAATTAGAACCGTAGACCGGTTTCGCTCTCATTAGAGCTCTTCAGTACGGCATACTAATTGCAGCAAAAATGCACCAAAAATAACACGGCTAACGTATAGCCAGTCTTAAAACACTAAGTGAGTAGCGAACGTGTCGCCACCTAGTTCGGAACCAAGTACTTGTTGTCACGTCCGCTCCAAATAATATATATACCGTCTCTATTTTTAATACTCTGTATTATTTGGAGCGGACGTGACAACAAGTACTTGGTTCCGAACTAGGTGGCGACACGTTCGTTACTCACTTAACGTGGACTTTGGTTGCGAAGGGGCCACTTTCGTTAACCAGAACATAATTTGTGGCATTCGACCCCTAGCGGGGGTGACTTTTATCTCCTTAATTTGAATAGGGAAGATAGGTTGAGTGGCACCTTTTTGGAAACTTCCCCATCACCAATACGTATAGAAGTAGGGCATCGGCGACAAATATTTTTTTTACGCTTAAACGTCCTAAAAAGTATCAAAACATTTAGAAAACATGATTTTGAAACCATTTATTTTTGTCTGTATGTCTGTCTGTAGCCACGATAATTTTAGAACGGATTTAGATATTGTCTTCAAATTTGGTATACAGTTAGCACCCGACAAACGAACGGTTCGGATTGTTTTTGGGTAAAATCGCTTCAGGGGGTAGGAGATGGATGTGGAGTGATTTGGTGAAAATTGACATTTTTTCGTTAAAACTTTAGTAACATAACGTTTTAAGGCTGGTTTATTAGAAAACTTTCAATTTCATCAAACATCTGGTATTCTGTGCTGAAATTAAATGAGTGGTCGCATTTGTGGGGGTTAAATATCGGTGACAGAAATTTCGAATATTTTTTTTTGCTAAAACGGCGTGAGAAGTCTCAAAACAGAAAACTTGATTCAGGAACGAAGTTTTTTTGTCTGTCGGTCGGTCTGTCGGCCTGTGTCTGTTAATAGGTGCAATAATTTTATAACGCATTGAGGTAGCATCTTCTAATTTGGTATCTAGTTAGCACCGGACAAAGGAACGCTTTGAATTGTTTTTGGATAAGATTGCTTTAGTGGGTGGGGAATAAATGATGGGTGATTTGGTCAAAATTGACATTTTTTCGTTAGAACTCGAGTAATAGAACGTTTCAGAAGTTTATGGGTGAAGGAATACGAATATTTTCTTTGTAGTAACGTCATGTACCCTAACTTCATTTCATGAGAATGTCTTTCCGAGGAGAGTAGATTACCAAAGCTATGTGGAAGTTATGATTCAATTTGCAGCACTATTTTTTCTTTCATTATCTAATTCTTTTTGTTGTGTTTTTGTAGGTTATGGATAAAATGGTATGTTGCATCCGTGTCTTATGCCCAGTTTAACAAAGCCCGATTAAATATTTAACGGACGGTTAGATAATCAGGGATTAAGACGACCAATCACAGGTTGTGATTCTGGTTTTTGTCATGATAACTAAATATTAAGAAGCTGTGATTGGTTGTATTAAGCCTTGATTAACTAACCGGCCGTTAAATATTTAATCAAGCTTTGTGAAACTGGACGTCAATCGTATAAAAGACGCTCAAGATAGGTTAAACAACTCGAGCTGCGCTTTTGTGATTAACTTATTTCTTTCGAGTCTTATATGCATAATGAGACACTTATATATATATATATATATATATATATATATATATATATATATATATATATATATATATATAATAAATAACTATTTTGAAACATACCCAACCTTATTTTTTTAATTTCAACAACACACCACGAGGGCTTACAGCCTAAATACTATCGTACCGTGGGTGTTGACAAGGAGGAAAGAGGCAGATTGTTAATTCTGAACGTGAAGGTTTGGAGGTTCGGGTGAGAAGGAAAAACATGTGCCGGCAAGGAGTTCTACAACCTGGAAGTCCTCGGGACAAAAGAGCGGGCATAACAAGATGTTCTATGTCTGGTGACCTGGGCAGTAAGAGGGTGCATTTGCTCTGTTCCCCTGGTAGATCTGTTGGGGGCAGCAGGTGGAGGAACTATGGAAGAAAGCTCCTCTGAGCAGTGCCCATGCAGATATCTATAAAAGGGAAAGAGGTCACCAACGCCACGTCGGTGGGCAAGGGATGACAGCCTTTGGGTAAGGGTAGGGACACCGATGAGACGTATAGCTCTCTTTTGAATGGAGTCCAGGATAGCGAGTGTAGAAGCGGCAGCAGCACTCCAGATGTGGGAGCAGTATTCGAGGTTTGGTCTTATTCGTGAAGTATATAAAGTATAGAGATTAGCTGGTGAAAAATATTTGCGAGCCCGGAAGAGGAAACCTAATTTCTTAGCAGCCGCTTCTGCAATTGATGTGACATGTTGGTGCCAATTGAGATTTCGATCCACAGAGATGCCAACAAGTGAAAAGGACTCATTACTTTGAATAACTTGGTTGTTTATTGTGATGGGTCTAGGGCTAGTGTATCTCTTATGAGAAAGAAAGCAAGACTGTGATTTGGTGGGGTTGAATTGTACAAGATTTCTACTTCCCCAGTCTAATATTTTTTGGAGATCCGCGGAGATAGAACCTTCCATGAGTCTGTGATCCTCATCTAGTTGGCCTAAAGAGACAGGCCTAGTGTATTGTATATTGGAGTGGAGGGTGCTGTCGTCCGCGTAACTGTGAACTGGGTTGGATGTGCTAGAGAGGAGGTCATTGATGTGGAGAAGAAACAAAGTAGGGGCTAAAGCTGAACCTTGAGGAACTCCTGCATTAATTGGATACAGTTTAGAGGAATGGCCATCCACGACAACAGAAATGCTCCGGTTGGAGAGAAGATTTGCTGTCCACGTACAGGGTTTTGGTAGTAGGCCATAGACCGGTAGTTTATTAAGCAGCGCTGCGTGCCAGACCTGGTCGAATGCTTTGGATATGTCTAGTGCGACAATCTGGGATTCACCGTGTAGTTCCATAGACTTGTTCCAAGAATGGGTGACAAACGAAAGGAGGTCGGCAGTTGATCTGCGCTGACGGAATCCATACTGCCTGTCGTGGATTAGACTGTGTTTTTCAAGAAATTTTAGTAATTCGGTGTTTATATAGTTTTCCGTCACTTGGAAGCGCTTTCGATCCTTTCTTGGGGACGGGTTATACTCGAGCAGTTTTCCAGTTACTAGGGAATATGCCTCTATTGTAAGATGTCTGAAACAGACGAGTCAGGACAGGAGCAAGTTCTGGTGCGCATTTTTTGAGAACAATTGCTGGGATCTCGTCAAGGCCAAAGGCTTTCCTGGTATTAAGAGAAGAGAGCATCCTTCGTACCTTTTTAGTTTTGAAAATGATATCCGTCATTTTATGCGCGACATTGGGGACTGTTGGTGGTTGAACATTTTGAGGTGGGTTGAGAGTAGAATTGCCGGAGAACGAGGCAAAAAGTTCAGCTTTGCCCAGGGCGGTAGAAACAATTTCATCCCCTGAAACAAGAGGTGGGAACGTGCTCTTGCAGAAATTATCCCAATAGATTTAGCAAGAGTCCAGAAGGGTGTGCTGCCGCTGGAGCTTAAGAGGACTTTGTTTTTTATGTGGTTATAGCTAGCTCAAACCGCTTTTTATGATAGTAACGAACGTATACCCCCCCCCCCCCCCCGCATTTCTCATATTTATATTTTTTTATCTACTAAGATTATATTAATAAATTTTTATCCAACAAGAATTTTAGCCTTAGGAATAATCAATATTCACATTAGAACGTTTACGTCACTAATCACTTCTGCAAATTAAAATTTCCATGAAAAAAATCACAATTTATCGCTAATAATTAATCCGAGGAGTCAATTTATTAGATCATTTCGCAAACAAAAATTATAATATTTATATCAGTTGCAAATTTGCGACACAATCTTACATCATACTAAAGCGGAAATGTAACTCGACTTACGTAGCATACACTTAGAATATCTCTTTTATTTACCAAGATAGTACCGAACACAATAAATATCTAAAAATAAAATTTTATTTTATAAAAGTTGAACCACTTTTCACAAAGAACAGCTGATTCAAGTTTATTATTATATGTGCCTCTATATGTTTACATAGGATCCCGTTAATAATACTCTGAGGTTGCAGAGCTCCAATAACGTTAAGATATTACGATTGATAAGAGAAATCTCCCACTGGGGAATTGCTATAAGAGTCCATAGATACTTTTCGCGTTATTAAAATTGTATAAATGTTTTTAAATTAACATCTTTTTTGTAGCAAATGAATCAATAAAATTCGGGAGGCTTCAAGTACGTTATAGTAGCCAATTTTTATTAGCTTTGTAATACATAACGTAATTTACTTTATCTGCTGATCTTCATTTTAAAGACATTTTTGACAGCACGGCGTTGCCACATCCACCTTTACCAGGTACCAACAATGTTTTTGCAAATAGCCTGTATATTGTGACATTTTCAGCTTCCCCAGAACATTTCAAAAGTTTTTGATATTATGTATCTTTCACCTATCTCAAGCCGTTAAAGAGATAAAAATTATTATTTGGGAAATTTGGAAACCTGCACCTATTAATGAAAAAAATATTCTTTGCGTAACCAGCATAGGTGGATGTATGAGTTTTTGGTTGCTCTTCTTTATCAATAGGTTGATATATCACGATATGTTATGAAAATCCAACTATTCAACAACACACCACGAGGGCTTACAGCTTAAATACTATCGTACCGTGGGTATCGACAAGGAGGAAAGAGGCAACTTGTTAATTCTGGACTTGATGGTTTGGGGGTTCGGAGGAGAAGGAAAAACATGTGCCGGCAAGGAATTCCACAACTTGGAAGTCCTCGGGGCAAAAGAGCGGGCATAACAAGATGTTCTATGTCTGGTGACCTGGACAGTAAAAGGGTGCATTCCCTCTGTTCCTGTGGTAGATCTGTTGGGGGCAGCAGGTAAGGGAACTATGGAAGAAAGCTCCTCTGAGCAGTGCCCGAGAGGTACGTCAGTGGGCAAGGGATGGCGGCCTTTGGGAATGAATGGAGTCCAGGATAGCGAGTGTAGAAGCGGCAGCGGCACCCCAGATGTGAGAGCAGTATTCGAGGTTTGGCCTTATTTGTTAAATATATAATATTTGTTAAATGTATAGAGATTAGCTGGTAAAAAATATTTGCAAGCCCGGAAGAGGAAACTTAATTTCTTAGCCTCCGCTTCTGCAATTGATGTGACATGTTGGTGCCAATTGAAATTTCGATCCACAGAAATGCCAACAAGTGAAAAGGACTCATTACTTTGAATAACTTGATTGTTCATTGTGATGGCTCTAGGGCTGGTATATCTCTTATGAGACAGAAAGCAAGACTGAGATTTGGTGGAGTTGGCATGTACAAGATTTTTACTTCCCCAGTCTAATATTTTTTGGAGATCCACAGAGACAAAACCCTCCATGAGTTTGCGATCCTCATATAATTAGGCTGAAGAGACAGGCTTAGAATAGTGTATATTTGAGTGGAGGGTGCTGTGGTCCGCGTAACTGTGAACTGGGTTGGATGTGCTAGAGAGGAGGTCATTGATGTGGAGAAGAAACAAAGTAGGGGCTAAAGCTGAACCTTGAGGGACTCCTGCATTAATTGGATACAGTTTAGAGGAATGGCCATCGACGACAACAGAAATGCTCCTGTTGGAGAGGAAATTTGCTGTCCAGGTACAGAGTTTTGGTGGTAGGCCATAGGTCGGAATTTTATTAAGCAGCGCTGCGTGCCAGACCCGGTCGAATGCTTTGGATATGTCTAGAGCGACAATCTGGGATTCACCGTGTAGTACCATAGACTTGTTCCAAGAATGGTTGACAAAGAAAAGGAGGTCGGCAGTTGATCTACGCTGACGGAATCCATACTGCCTGTCGTGGATTAGACTGTGTTTTTCAAGAAATTTTAGTAATTCGGTGTTTATATACTTTTCCATCACTTTAGAGGCGACTGAAAGGAGAGAAATAGGCATGTGGTTGCTAGGAAGCGCTTTGGATCCTTTCTTGGGGACGGGTTGTACTCGAGCAGTTTTCCAGTTAGTAGGGAATATGCCTCTATTGTAAGATGTCTGAAACAGACGAATCAGGACAAGAGCAAGTTCTGGTGCACATTTTTTGAGAACAATTGCTGGAATCTCGTCAAGGCCAAAGGCTTTCCTGGTATTAAGAGAAGAGAGCATCCTTCGTACCTTTTTAGTTTTGAAAATGATATCCGCCATTTTATGCGCGACATTTGGGACTGTTGGTGGTTGAACATTTGGAGGTGGGTTGAGAGTAAAATTGCCGGCGAACAACGAGGCAAGAAGCTCAGCCTTGCCCAGGCGGTAGAAACAATTTCATCCCCTGAAACAAGAGGTGGAAACGTGCTCTTGCAGAAATTATTCCAATAGATTTAGCAAGAGTCCAGAAGGGTTTGCTGCCGTTGGAGCTTGAGAGGACTTTGTTTTTGATGTGGTTATTAAACGAGTTTTTTGCCTCAGAAAAAATGCGGACATAGCGGTTTCTTGCGTCGTTAAATGCTTGACCGTTTTCTTGACTGGGATTGTGTAGAAACGTTTTGTGAGCTTTGACCTTTTCAGGTCTGGCCTTGTCACATGATTTAGAGAACCAGGGCTTTTGAGTGGCTGAAGAGGTTTTCTGTGTACGTGAAATGAATAATTCCATGCCAGCTTGGATAATTTCGGTGACGTTTTGTGAGATATCAGAGGGGCCAAGATGATATGAGCAGATAGAAGTCCATAGAAATGAGGAAAAGTAATCCCGCATTTCATCCCAGTTCGCGGAGTTGTAGTGCCAAACGATACGTGGGTGTGACGACTGTCTGAATTCGGGTTGCATTGCACAGGAAGCAGTGACCATGCCGTGGTCCGTTGCTGAACCATATTGGCTAAAGAATTGCTGACTGCAAAGGCCTCCACTGCTCTCCCTTGTGGATCGGTTTTTGAAGATCTTAGTCATTCCTTATTGAGTACCATAATCGATATTAACGGTTATGAGATCGAAGCAAAAGTGACACAAGGCGTGCGGCAAGGATGCCCATTATCTCTAACTTATTTTATTTATTTTTAAAAGATACAATGACTAACCTAAAGAAAAATTCAATTTAGCGAGATTTGACCAGTACATCTTTACGATTTTATGGCTGGAATGTAGAGAATAATGATAATAAAGGTCTGTAACTTCAAACGGAGAAGTATAGTTTGCACAAAGCTTTCTAGAAGCTAGAGAACACGTAAAAACGAAATGACATTTGTCAACATAAAACAACCTACTGCTAACTTTTGTGTCAAATTACAGACTACAATTATTTTCAAAAAGTTTAAAATGTTTACTTTGGCTCCTATAATTGTTTTTAACAATAGCAATTTGGCTAAGGTTAAATTTGCTTAAATCAGCCTCGCTGGTCCAGTGGTAACAACGTGTGCCTCTTGACTCTAAGGTGCTGGGTTCGATTCCCAGTAGAATACCTAGTCAGATTATGTTTTAGTACATACTGTTAATTAACATCAACCATCGCTCCTGTGTGGCATATGATGTTGGTCACGTTAAATATATCTACCCTGGTTACAGAACGGAAGGGATTCGGCGAAATTTGAAGGATATTAATGTTAAATTACTTCCTGTTCGTTGATTGGCCATAATTGTGGAAATAGACCGATGTTAAAGAAAAGAAAAAAATTCGTGACGCATAGAGTGCGTTATGGTAGAGAATTATCATTAAATCCTTCACATTTGAATAACTCAATTTTCTATAAACCTAGAAAATTGAATTTTAGTATGTGGTAAGGTCTTTACCAGGGCAACATCTACCAATTTTTATCAAAATAACTTTGTTATTTTTTGAGATCCGAATTTCCTTTAGAAAAACTGGTCCGAGTGGGCTGGCTAACGAACTCATCGAATCTATTAATAAAAGAAAAATGCTTGTCAAGTCTCATTAAAATCGGTTAGTTACTTTTTGAGTTATTGGTTGGATATATATATATATATATATATATATATATATATATATATATATATATATATATATATATATATATATATATATATATATATGTATGTATGTATGTATAAACATAACATATAAAAATTTAAACGGACCTTGGTTTCGGGTTCTAGGGGCTCAAATTCGCGCTCATTTGCAAAAAATTTTGCAAAGTCTCACCATACCTCTCTATTAGCGAATTGTTTTTAATAAAAATTCGCTAAAAAGAAAGAAAAGTTAGTTACATTTCAGCATCATAGATTTGCTGCTGTTTTAAGTTGTGTTAATTACGGGACACTACTATATATCTAATATTAAACGTATTAGATGGTTACATGTTACATGTCTATGTGTGAGTGAGGTTAGATTTATCTTTAATGTGTTTAAAAATAGAAAAATTATTTAAAGAATTTTTATATCATATGGTTATCACCTTCTTGACTTCGACACGTGGATGTCACTATTCGAAAGTGGCATCTAATAGAATGATTAAATTGAGAAAAGATCATTAGAGCTATGACGCTGTGCAAATTTTTGCATAAATATTTGATGTTTTATTTAATTGTAAAATATTTGGTAATTTGTTGTCACAGAAATATTTAAATTTATTCACATGGTTGCTAGCGGATTTAGCAACAGAGTGTTGAACTGTGTGTGTGCACTGTTTCTAAGGCTATTCTTTAAAAAAAAAACAATCGGAGGACCTTTTATTTTACATCTAATTTAAAATAAATAAAGCCTAGTAGAATACGAATTTTCTCAAACAGCTGACTGAGGCATAAATAGGAAGTGTAATTACGAACTTTGGAGAAATTATTAAAGCAGTCTAATCAATTTTTGCCACTCCATACTTTCAAGTTGTCTTTCTGTACACTTGCTGAAGTCAGGCCACTGCAAGTACCCTATGGTACCGAATTTTCATAAAAATGCGTTCCAGAAAATCTAATCACGGAGTTTAGAAGAGTTATTAAGGGAATGTAATCAATTTTTGCCACCCCATACTTTCTAGTTGTCTTTCTGTAAACTTGCTTAAGTTCGGGCGCAGCAGGTGCACTATGGTAACGAATTTTCATAAAAGTGCGTTAAAAAAATTACTAGACACTCAACAAAGGCCGAACAATACAAAAAAATTAGACCCCACAAGTGAAATCGCGGGGGCAGAAAAGAAAGTATAAATATAAGAAAAAATGTATTCTCTTATTTGCTTTTCACGAGTTGTAAAAAAAGTCTGGACGCAGCAAGTGCGTTCTGTAGTGAATTTTCATTAAAATGTTTTTTAATAGCAAATATGTGTGTTTTTTTAAAGCAGGCATCAAATTTCGTTACCAGTATAAACTATTTAGTAGAAACAATGTGCCATTTTTCATCAAACTAACCTTATTGTTTGAAAATGTACAAACATTTCTGAAAGTAAACTTAAAGTGTTCCCGAAAAAAGTGATTTCTTGCTCAACCTTATAGGTTACTAGCAAATTAAGCTATTCAAATTTAAAGCATTTAATGAAAATTCGCTACCATAACGCACTTGCTGCGTCCCCAATTTTTGTCTTTGAACTGACAGACTTAAGTTTTGGTACATGGTGAACTTTTTATAATACCAACACGCGGACCAAATTTGGTTGCCATTAGTTCTTACTTGTTATTTCCGGAGATATAAAAATGTTTTTATTAGCAAATATGTGTGTTTTTTTAAGAAAGCAGGCATCAAATTTGGTTATCAGTATAATCTATATAGTAAAAACAATATGCCATGTTTCATCAAAATAACTTTATTGTTTGACAATGTACAAAAATTTCCGAAAGTAAACTTAAAGTGTTCCCGAAAAAAACTGGATTCTTGGTCAACCTTATAGGTTCATAGCAAATTGAGCTGTTCAAATATGAAGCATTTAATCAAAATTCGCTACCATACAACCATGCATTACATTTCAATGGAAAATGCAAAAATGCAATACCATAAGGCGCGTTTGATTAAAAAAAAGAAAATTAGTATCACCAACGACTTATGGGCCCCCACTGATTGTAAAAATAATTTTTGAAGATGTAGCTCAAGACACCCTTTAATTAATATATACATTTTTTTTCATATCTTGTATAATAACGGATATATTGAGCTTTATTGATTTTTTACGAAAATTCTACAAAAATTATATACCATTAAACGATTAACTCTATAGCTAAGGCTACTGCCAAGCATCAGAGAAAAGGTCTATTTGAAATGAATTTTCTGGAAACATTTTAGTAAAATGAAGGACAATGACGGTTGAAACTAAGACTTCAGGGTTTGTAAAACATTCTTCTTAAGACATTTTATTTCCATACCCTGTATTATATTCAAGTTCTTTGCCTAAATGTTGCCAATTTTGACGTTTTAAATCGCAACTTTGACGTTTTGATAACCCTTTTTTTTTTAAATGCCTATAACTTTTTTGTCTTCCAATCTACAGAGCTAGATTTTGGTAGATAACTTACCTATAAGGATATAAACCCGCGTGCCAAATTTGGTTGCCCTTACTTTGTCAATTCCGGATATTTATTTTTTTTCGAAAGAAAACACAAAATTTTCCGGGAAAACCTAGGCCGATTTTCCTGGCTAACGAACTTGTCCAAGCCATTTGCAAAAGGAAGGTATTCACCAAATTTAATCAGAATCGGCCTTTTTTTTAGTTATCGGTGTGATACATATATATATATATATATATATATATATATATATATATATATATATATATATATATATACATATAAAAATTAAAACTGACCCCGGATATGTGTTCTGGGGACCCTAATTAGCGCTCATTTGAAGAATTTTTTTTTTTAGAATTCAAAAGTCGGGATCCCCTCATTAGTGTTTTTTTTAAGAAAATTCACTAAAATACTTAAGTTATTAAAACTGTCAGTATAACATTA
This sequence comes from Tillus elongatus, assembly GCA_964006375.1. NCBI lineage: Eukaryota > Metazoa > Arthropoda > Insecta > Coleoptera > Cleridae > Tillus > Tillus elongatus. The sequence continues at coordinate 79,613,846 of OZ023270.1, read as the reverse complement.
AAATTTTCATTAAAACTGCTGGTGTTATTTAGAAGATACAAACATTCTCCGGAAGATGTTTAAGTTCTCCCGAAAAACCTGTTACAGATTTGCGGACGCTACAAAAAAAAATTCAAATCGCGGAAAATAATATAATTAATTATTGTCCGAAATACACTTTTTTTAAAACCTGTTCGATTGGGTTAACGAACTCATGCAAGCGATTAGTAAAGAGGACATTATAAATTAGGTTCTTCCATTTTATAAACTGTTCTTCCATTTTATAAATTGTTCTTCCATTTTATAAATTGTTTAGTGCAGTTCGTCATACAGTACAACCGAACCAATTTTTTTGGGAAAATGTTAAATTTTTTTGGAAAAATTTCGCATCTTTAACAATAATCTTAAATTTCAATATCAAACCTGTATTTAATATTTGTAAACCTTTATTAAATAATTATGTACCATAGGTTATGTAAAAAAATGTCTAAATGTTTAATAGAGAAATTAAAGTTTTGTTTAATTAATATTATCCTGTATTAATTTTATTTATTACAATAGCAACAGCCTTCTTAGGTTACGTTCTTCCATGAGGGCAGATATCATTTTGAATGAAAATTATCATAAATGAATTTTATGGATCCCCACAAAATCATTTAGAATGACGTTATAATTATTCTCTACCAATATTAGATGGGGCATATAGCAGAAATTTTTACATGGCAGTTGAGGTTTTGAAAAAGAGTATATTCTGTAATTTCCAGAGATACATAGGTTATTAAATCGTGTCACTTTCCAGTTTCTTCTAACAATTTGCAATACAATTTGTCAGTTATAGATGTATATAAAAAATGTGTATGAAAATTGCGCTACCATAACACATTTACTGCATCCGTGCTTTTACTACTGATCTCATATAGTTTATTTATTTATAAGTTTATTAGCTGAAGTGACAGATTTTTGATATTTGTATTGTTAAATAAAAAACTATAACATATTTTAATCACAAACTCTATAATTTAAGCAACTGCCAAAACGTCCCAGAAAATGTATATTTCAAATAAATTTTCTGCGAACATTGCAGTTAAATGAAGGACAATAGCTGTTGAAACAGTTGCTTAACACATTTATTGCAATATCTGTTGTCCATAACCAGTATTTGTTTCATAATCTTTGTTTCAAGTTCACAAATTTCGACGTTTCTAATTGTTACTTTCACGTTTTCAGAAGAAAAATCATACAATTTTCTTTGTACTTCTTGATATTTTTGCACATAAAACAACTTAACCATTATCTGTATAATTTAATAAGTTTAGTAAACCACATATTTTTTTCGTTTTACTTTTCTTCTTTTTTGAAAATTTTCCGGTAATCTTGGCCAGAATTTCCTGGATAACGATCCAAGCCATTTACCGAAGGAAAATCCGTGCCAAGTTTCAGAAATGGCATTTTCTATTATTTTTTGAGTATTGCGATGATATATATTGAAGATGAGACAGACCTGATTATGCCAGGACCCGTGGAGTCCCCTGCGATAGTCAGGTGTTTGAGTATACCTTCCCACAACTCCTCTAAACCTACTTTTATACTATAAGATGGATTGACAGAGATTGTGAACCGCGTGTCGCCTTCTAGGTGATGGCGTTGACCTGTGAGGCGTGAACTACGAAACTCCGCATTCTCAAGTTTTGTCTTTCGCCATAGCGAATCGGGAGGGCGATATCACAAATATTAGTTTTTTCAGGATTACCTCCTGTTAGGATATGTGATGGAACGACTACATTGGTCTATTCACAATGCGTGTTATGATTTAGTAGCATAACATACTCAATTTTATATATGTATATAGAAGATGAGACGAACCTGATCATGCCAGAGGCCGCGAAGTCCCCCGTAATACTTAAATGTTGCTCGATATACCCTCTGACGAACTTTTCCAACCCTGCTGCTACATTATATCATCGAGTGAAAGAGTATGTACTCGTGTTTTTTCTCCCATGTGCTGGTGTCAACACACAGGCTCATCGGACCGGTAACAGGTGGATTAGGAGGTTCGGCATTTTCAAGTCGTGTATTTCCGACGCATTGGGTGAGCGATATAGGACTGATTCAGTTTTTTAAGTTGCTTTGACGGAATTTTTCATGGTAACACGAGCTTGTTTTATCTACTATCTGCCTGCTTCTTCGTTGATTATGTAGCACATTTGAAGATTTTCTTGAGTAGCGACTGTTATGGAAAGAAGCCATCGCATGCTTATCTTCGCAAAAAGTCCCACCGCAACATAAGACGCGGCATTTTCCCCCAAGCCTTTTACAAAATCTTTGTGAATTTGAGCTGGACACAAAGGCCGGATTGCCGTATCTTCTCGAGTTAACTTAAGTGTGCAGATTGATTACTATTTCAGTTAGAAATGTCCTAGTTAGACAGAAACGTTAATACATACCTAGCATTGAAATGTGAAAATAGGATAATTATAGACTACATACAAACATGTCAGCGGCGTAACATTAGGATTCGCCCTCGTATGTACACTCTGTATACTTCACTCTTATAGTTTTCGTCTGGACAGGACACTAAGTGATTAATTAAAATAAGATGATTGCATTTTTTTCGTAAAATTGATCGGCTTAAAATAATTTCTCGAATAAAAATATATCATCTATTTTAACAATGCCGTTACACACATCTGATAATTCACTCTGGCACATTCGAGCATAAAAAAAGGATTGAATAAATTAAGTTCGATGATGTATATAGCAACATCAGCATCATCCTATTAGTAACTTCCATTTTCAGCCCACCACATGTGGGATATAATAGTTATAGTGAGCTGTGAGTGGTATTTTTTTTACTTTCCCTGGCAACTGCACTCTTTCAATATTCTAGCATGTATTATGGAAAATGAGTCAAGGTCAGCATACCAGTGAAAAGGGTAAAATCATTAATAACCCCCAAGGAGTTCACATGTGTATAATGTTAAAAGGTATAAAAGTCACCATGCACATGGTTCTTGATGGATGAAGTGGCGCTATTGGATGGTTATCGGGTTACCTGCATCTTTTAAGCCGTTTTTTGTGCAGAGAATAGAAGTTAAAAGGGTTGGGGATGCTGTTAGATGATCGCTGATACATCCTTCGTTATGGTTGTTTCTTTTATAGATAGCCTGCCTCATTATATGCATTATGCAGCTTATGCAGGGTCAATTAATTAACTTAAGCATCGTAGCTGAACGAAGGGCTGGGAAAGTTAGGAAATTATATTTAAAACGTAAATGCAAAAAATCTAAACACTCTTTAAACCTCTTTTTTAAACAATATTAGACGCATTTGATTTTTAAGAGATTTCTTGTAATTATTTACCTTAATTTAAATATAATACCCTTTTGATAAATGGATGAAAAACCTATTCTAGAATTTGAAACAACTCAATAAGGGTTTTTTTTTAGTATCTTTTACAACTACACCATTTAATATTTTTCAGTGATTGTTGCTTTATTAAAGACATCACACCTTATCATTATTTATAGAAAACAGTTTCGAGGCTTACGCCAGGAAAAGTTGCAGACCACCACAAAGAGGGATCTTCATAATATCAAGGTCGCGGGTGGCTTGCTAAAATATCGTGTTTACCGTGATGTCCAAATAAGAGACAAAAACAGTTAACACAGTTCACCGTGAAAACCGGTTTCATTCTATTTGTGTATAAAATTGAGTCGATTTGTTGTTTTCGAAATTTAACTATTTTACAAAATATTACATTTCCAGTCTAAAACTGCAATAAGCATCTTAGCTATCCCAATATTTTGAATTAGAAAAACCATTAAGAGTCGAGTCCACAGGCAGTTGACGAACCCGACTTCCCAAGGAAAGAGCTACTGTGACCAGTGTGCTCAGATCACATTAAAACAACCTTGGCAATATATTCCACTTATCAGCAGCATCCCCGAACTCGAGGGGCAGTGGATAAACTACAGTCCAAAATCCAATGTTCTGTCGAACATGTATCAAGGGGGTACCCCGCCCCAAACAATCTGCCCCCTTGCCCGTCCAGTATCAAATAAATGATACTAGAAAAGAACCGCGTGCGTAGACTATCTCAACGTACCGAAAACCCCACCGAAAAAGGAAACGCTAACAGGCTCGTCAAACAAGTACGATTCGCCCTACAAGAACCCCGCAACAACCGTTGGGGGGAAATCCTGCGAAATCTGTCCGCCCAAGATGACAAATGGCAAAAACCCTTCACTCCCAAAAACTTGGATCTCGCCACTTCATGGCTAAAACCTCATCGTTTACACAGATGCCAATAAAGTAAGTGTATTCGCCAATCATCTGGAATTGCAATTCACCCCAATTAAAACAACGCCAATCTGTCTCACGTCGCAAGAACGCACCATTATGTCAACAGTCTGCTTTACGCCATCTCAGGCACAAACATCGAGCCCGCTACTTACGATGAAGTTTCCCAAATGATCATGTTTCTAAATAATAGGAAAGCTCCGGGATACGATGGAAACTCCAACGTAGCCCTGAAAAACTTCCCCCTCAAAGTAGTTGTATTCATGGTTACTATTTTGAATGCCGTGCTAAAATTTCAACGTTTTTCATCCATGTTGAAACTTGTCGATATCATCAATATCTCAAAACCCAACAAAGATCCACTTTTCCCCAAAACTACAGGCGAATTAGCCCCGTCTACGGCATAATTTCTGAGAGATTAATTCAGGAAAGGCTAGCCTCATACACCTCTATGCACCATATCCTTCGGGATGAGCAATTCGGATTCAGACATCAGCACTCCTCCACAGACCAAATCTTTGAGTCGTAGAAAACATCAACGAAGCCTTCAACAAAAATCAGTCAACTGGTGTAATGTTTCTCGGCGTTGCTCAAGCCTTCGGCAGGGTTTGGCATGCAGGCTTCCTTACCAAACCCCACGTGGGCTACTACGGCCGACACGCACATCAAAACCCTTCAAATCGTCCACAATAAAATTCTGAGAATGGTGGCCAGAGCGCTATGGTTTGTCAGAAACAGTTAGATTCACTCTGATCTGAAAATGCCCTCAATACTTGAGTTTGTAACTCAACTATCTACCACTCAGTTCACGAAAGCCGCTTATCATCCAAATGCTCTTCTCCGTAGTGCCACCGACAACTTCGTCTAAGGCATAAGCGTCCATGGCTTATCCTGACCCGATAACGTCCCCACGATAAACATAAGTCAATCTGACCGAAGTGAGGACCAAGGTCCGGTACGCCAGGGAGGGAAGTCTAGTAAGTGCCAACCCCACACTACCTTAAATTCCAACACACTACGGTGTGTGATCGAGCGTGTTTGTTAGAGATTCTTCACACCCGTATCCAAAAGAAAATCAACAAGAATGGAAGCGTAGCGTGTGTTGCTTGGCGATAAATCTCGTTTTCGTTTCCACCGCTTTTACCGTTAGTTTAGTATTGTTACAAAGCACTTCAATAGATGTAGGTGCGGTGTTTCCACATCTCCAAAACTTCCCCAACATCTGGGAATTCTTGCACAATCTGGAAACACCGTCACTCCCCCACAGGCGAAGTCTCAATCCTCTAGGACCAAAAATAACGAAGTTACCAACTTGTACCCCGTCGGAACGGATAACTGAGATCTTCCCATTCCGAACACCCTGTATACGCAGAGAACCCTTACACCCTGTATACGCAGAGAGATCTTATAGTACGAGAAACACCTCTTGTGTAACATAGGAGTGATGGCCACATTTGGATCATCCTGTATATACCTCCCCCTGTATACACACGGGGCCGATCTGTATTCACAGAACCTTCAAGCAAAAGAAGGTCCTGGAGCATTCTGGAATGGAACACTCCCGAATAGAGGTACGACGGGTATATAAAGGCGAAAGCAAGCCAGCTCAGGCAGTTCAGTTCAATCAGATAATATTGAAGTGACTCGAAGAAGCAGTAACCAGTGTGAAGTGTTAGAGAGTAGCGACTGTAGTTCCAGTGTAGTGACTTGTGTGCAGATTAGTGATTGTAAGGCCAGATAAACTAAGTGTTTTGTGAGAGAGACATTCTAGAACTCTTATTATATTCATATTTAGAGAGTAAATAAAGTTGTTTTGTTACAATTTAAAGTCTCACTTATCCAGAACACGGCGAAAACGAACCGTATTTAGTAATAATAGACACACGTCTTGCATTTTTGTAAAAATTGTATTTCCATGTTTAATTTCACACAATCAATTTATCAGGGAACAAAGTAGCAGTTTCTGGTTTATTTTTAAACTGAAATTTCAACATATTTCATCACTATTAACTTAATGTATTAGCACATATGAAGAGTCAACTGTATATCATCCCCTTTGCCAGATAATTTGCTGGTTCGATTGAAATATTAATGTATCCTGCACCCCGAATAAAGGCACCATAACCACTCATCATTGTCATCATCTTCCGCGGCCAACTGCTGTTAGGATAGTGGAGATAATAGATAGTGTGCCGGTATAAATTCTTTCATGCACATTATGATATGCATCCTCTATAAAATACAATGGTACAGGTAAGAGATCTAAATTTACCCACAGGCCAGAACTTCAGCGGCGCTAGTTAAAATTCAGATTCGCCGTTCGCTCTGTGTTAGACTGCAGTTGTCAGTAATTTATACAGAGAAACACACACACATACACACTGACTCATCTAGCTACACTCTCTGTTAAATTGACCTGTCTTCCTCATATTAAACGGTTCACTCCAGATACCTTTGCTTTTTCCTACATTTAGGGTTAAAGCTGATTACTAATTTCTCAACAGGAAAGTTTAATTTTGGTATGTATTAAAGTCAGCAAGTGAGACACTAAGTGAAGATTGGAACCTGTGATGAGCACTGATAAGTACACTTGTGGTGATTTTGGTTCTATAAGTGTACTTATCACCAAGTGAGAATTGGTGAATTTTTATCCTCTGATGACGGCAACTTTGTTAGTGAAACGACCGTCAGGTCTTTAAAAAGATGTGTGTGTGTGTTTTGTTTCTTTAACGTCGGCCTATTTCCGCGACTATAGCCAATCACCGACGCCAGGGAGCAGTTTCACCTTACTATCCTGGGAATTTTGCCGAACCCTTGTCTTTCTGTAAGGAGGGTAGGGATCTTTAACATGCCCAACATCGCATGGACACGGGATCGACGGCTTTACGCCCCCTCCGAAGGGCGGAACGTGCAGACATTCAACTTGCTCAAACACAATGCCAGAACCTCGGTTGATGTTAATGTTACAGTTTGTACTGAAAAAGTGAAAGGGATTGAACCCAGTACCATTCGGTTCAGGGGCACACGTTCTTACCCCTGAACGACCGAGGTTCTTTTAAAAAGATGTGTTGTGGTGATTTTGGTTATCCAAGTGTACTTATTATATGTACTAAAATCTCTATTAGTCAATCAGGACAAAATGTGCATCAAATTTTACCAAAATAACGTCGTACAATTTTTTAAATCTAATGTTTTGAGAAAAACTGGTTCAGTTAGGTGAAGCGTGTATTTTTTTCGCTGAAACGAGTTAAAGGGGTCGAAAATGAAGGTGCTAAGAAAACAATTTCTGAAAATCAATGTCCATGATCGTATCGATAGAAGAGGCAGAGATCACACACGTTTCTTCAACGATCTACAGAAGTGAGACTGGACGTGAGAGTTGTTTGATACATTCCAGGATAGGTATGGTGTGTAGTGGTAGGGTCTATGACAATCTCTTCTATAGGAAGCCGACTGCTGTTGTGACTACTCATTGTGAATTTCCATAACAGTGTTTTTAATAGCAAATGCGAGCAGGCATCAATCTGATTATCGGTATAGCCTATGTAGTAGAAACAATGTACTATATTTTATCAAAATTATTTATGGTTTGAAAATGTACAAAAATTTTCCGAAAATAAACTTAAATGTTGATTTCTTAACCAACAAAGCTTACGTTAATAGCTAATTGAGTTATTGAAATTTGAAGGATTTAATGAAAATTCGCTACCAAAACGCACTTACTGCGTCCAGATTTTTTTTCTTACAAACGCTTCATATTTCGATAAAAAATGCAAAAATGCATTAACGAATTTGTTCTACGAAAATTAGATAACAATTATACACCGTAATCCGTAAACTTCACTAAACCTACAGCGAAAGCATCAATTTAAGTAAACCGACAGCCGAAGCATCAGAGAAAGGGTCTATTTGAAATAAATTTTGTGTAAACATTTTAGTAAAATGAAGGGCAATGACGGTTGAATCTGAAACTTAAGGGTTCGCACAACACTTTTTTTCCAACATTTTTTTCACAATCCGTATTTGTTTCACGTTCTTTGCCTAAACATTGCCAATTTTGACGTTTCAAATTGCGGGTTTGACGTTTTGAGGAAAACTCCAAAAATTTTTTCTTAACTGCCCATAACTTCTCTGTCTTTAAAGATAGAGACCTAGATTTTGGTACAGCGTTCACTCTTTATAATACAAACACGCGTACCAAAAAATTTATATCTCCGGAAGTAACAAAGTAAGGGCAACCAAATTTGGTGTGCGGGTTTATGACATTATAGGGAAATCACCTACCAAAATTTAGCTCTGTAGGTTAAAAGACAAGGTGATAGGCATTTAAAGAAAAATAAATTGGCGTTTTCTTAAAACGTCAAAGTCGCGATATAAAACGTCAAAATTGGCAACATTTAGGGAAAGAATTTTAAAATAATACGAGCTATGGAAAGAAAATGTCTCAAGAAGAATGTTTTACAAAGCCTGAAATCTTAGCTTCAACCGTCATTGTCCTTTATTTTACTAAAATGTTTCCAGAAAATGCATTTCAAATAAACCCTTTCTCTGATGCTTTGGCAGTAGTCTTAGCTATAGAGTTTATCGTTTAATAAAATATAATTTTTGTCGAATTTTCGTAAAAAAATCAATAAAGCTCCATATATCCGTTATTATACAAGATAAGAAAAAAATTATATACATTAATTATATGATGTCTTGAGCTACATCTTAAAAAATATTTCTACAATCACAATCGAAGTATAATGCATGTTTGTAAGAAAAGAAATTCGAGACGCAGCAAGTGCGTTATGGTAGCGAATTTTCATTAAATGCTTCAAATTTGAATAGCTCAATTTGCTATTAACCTATAAGGTTGACCAAGAAACCAGTTTTTTCGGGAACACTTTAAGTTTACTTTCGGAAATTTTTGTAAATTTTCAAACAATAAAGTTATTTTGATGAAACATGGTACATTGTTTCTCCTATATATCTTATACTGGTAACCAAATTTGATGTCTGCTTTCTTTAAAAAGATGCACATATTTCCTATTAAAAACATATTTATGAAAATGCACTACCATAACGCAGTTGCTGCGTCCAGACTTTTTTTTCATAGAGGCGTGGCAGGTTTGCTTTAATGATGTGTGTGTGTGTTTCGTTTCTTTAACGTCGGCCTATTTCCGTGACTATGGCCAATCACCGACGCCAGGGAGCAGTTTCACCGCACCATCCTGGAAATTTTGCCGTACCCCCGCCTTTCTGTAAGGAGGTTAGGACTCTTTGACGTGCCCAACATCGCATGGACACGGGACCGACGGCTTTACGCTCCCCTCCGAACTTCAACTTGCTCAAATACAATTCCAGAACCTCGGTTGATGTTAATGTTACAGTTTGTACTGAAAAAGTGAAAGGAGAACACTGGGATTGAACCCAGTACCCTTCGGTTCAGAGGCACACGTTCTTGCCTCTGAATTGAAGTGAATTTAAGTGGAGAGGAAATCATGTTGAATAATAAAACATTCTGGGTTTCAAATCTTGTTTGCTTCTACAGTCTCCTTTTACATTCATTCTTGTAGTCACTTTGTATATCTTATCCTGACAATAACAACATGACGAAAACCAAAAAAAAAGTAAAATAAAAGATTCTGTTTAGGTTAAGGCGTCAAAAGTTAGATAACACTGGTCATTTACAGACATAATAAACGTCTATATGCCACATTTCTCATGATTGTTGATTATTATGACAACAAATACAATGAAATATTTTTAGAATTGTACAGCATTACATATATTTCAATTAGTATTCCCATAAATTACGAAACAGAAATCGAACGTCCTATTTTTAACTAAAATGTTACATAATTTTATCTTAACAAGAACACTATAAACTTTGATAAGGATCTGATACAAGTCCTCAAGTTTCTTTGCATAATTTATCTTTTCGGTTGAATCAGGTAAGAAACACACTTTCTGAATGAAGTATAAAAAGGTTAAGGTAAGATGCTTACTGGCAATTAGGTCATTGCTGACCCTTTTTGCTCATCTAAACTAACCTACCCTCCACCTTAAGCTCGATCTCAACGACGACAGTGATTTGAAAAATCATCCGCCGCCGAGGAGTCCCGAACCGTCGTCCCCCGAGTCCGAATTTGGAACTTTCAGTCGACTTCACAACATAGCCACGGCGGCGCCGAATGAAGTATAAGCTATACAGTAGATTTTGTATCCTTACTTATTTATAATGGAGTAGCACACTTGCAAAACGAATTCTGTCCATTGTTGTAAAATTTCGGCAAAGGTAAAAAACTTTTACTGAGAAAGATTCAAATAATAAAAACGCTTTTTAGGTAGGTAAGTCATTTGGGTGAGTGGGCTTATTGCAGTCCCTTCACTGCGACCTTAATTATATTATGGCCCATCAAGTCTATTGTAGCTCACGTCTTTATGTAAATGTTAAATGTCACCCATCAAATCTAGCGTCTCACAAAAGTCGATCATTTTTAGGGTGAAAGTTGGATCAGATCTTGGTTTTCTTGGGGTTCTGGGGGCAGTATGTGTCCTACCCCTTCCTCCTAAACATCCAATAATGACCTTAATTTTCCGGGGTATGGGCTCCATACTTCCTTTAGATTGCATGGAGATGTGTGCGCATACGGCTGTAGCAATCTACCCTGCACCAGACTCCCCAATTTGAAAGCTGGAAGAAAAGACATACTTTGGATGAAACTCTCTCTCTCAGGGCTGCAACTAAATTTATCTGTTGAATTTACCTGTCACCTTCTGACAACAAATTTGTCCAGCTCTTCGACTACCTTTCTGAAAAAACCGACCATCTGATTTCTGAATATCCTTCCTTCAAGGTCACTATTCTTGGTGACTTCAATGTTCATAATATGGAATGGCTAGGACCTTCAAAAACCGATCCACAAGGGAGAGCAGCGGAGGGCTTTGCAGTCAGCAATTCTTTAGCCAATATTGTTCAGCAGCCTACTTACTTTCCTCGCATCCCAACACACAGCTCAAATCCCTTGGATCTCCTTCTTACTACAAAACCTTAATGTTATGAGACATCAGTCACCCCCCCCCCCATTCCTTGGTCGCTCAGACCACGGCATGGTCACTGCTTCCTGCGCAATGCAACCCGAGGTCGCACAGTTATCACACCCACGTGTCGTTTGGTACTACAACTCCGCGAACTGGGACAAAACGCGGGATTACTTTTCCTCATTTCCATGGGCGTCTGTCTGTTTCTCTCATCCTGGCCCTTCTAATATCTCACAAAACGTCACAGAAATTATCCAAGCTGGCATGTAATTATTTATTCCACGTACACAGAAAACCCATTGAGCCACTAAAAACCCCTGATTCTTTAAATCCTGGGACAAGGCCAGAATGGAAAAGGTCAAAGCTCACAAAACGCTTCTACACAATCCCAGTCAAGAAAATCGTCAAGCATTTAACGACGCACGAAACCGCTATCTTTCTGAGGCAAAAAACTCCTTTAATAACCACATCAAAAACAAAGTCCTCTCAAGCTTCAACGGCAGCAAACCCTTCTGGACTCTTGCTAAATCTACTGGGAATAATTTCTGCAAGAGCAGGTACCCACTTCTTGTTTCAAGGGACGAAATTGTTTCTACCGCCCTGGGCAAGGCTGAACTTTTTGCCTCGTTGTTCGCCGGCAATTCTTCTCTCAACCCACCTCCGAATGTTCAACCACCAACAGTCCCCAATGTCGCGCATAAAATGACTTATATCGTTTTCAAAACTAAAAAGGTACGAAAGATGCTCTCTTCTCTTAATACCAGGAAAGCCTACGGCCTTGACGAGATCCCAGCAATTGTTCTCAAAAAATGCGCACCAGAACTTGCTCCTGTCCTAACTCGTCTATAGATACGCCACCACCACTTGCAGTCTTCCCCAAAGAGAAATGAGATAAGGCAAAAATTTCAAAGAGATTTAAGGAGAAAACCAATATATATATATATATATATATATATATATATATATATATATATATATATATATATATATATATATATATATATATAAATTAACTGGCCTCAAACATGGCTCTAAGGGCTCTGATTTGCGCTCATTTGAAGAAATCTTTCGAAACGGCGGACCTCTCTACTGAACATTTTTTAATGAAAATTCGCTAAGAGCTACTTTACCGAAAGCAAAGCAATGAATAACTTCCTCTTGATCGTAGGAGGAATTCCAACACCCTCGTATAGTTGATATCACCCAGATTATTGAAAATGATTAACAAGATGTCTGGAAATTTAAAGATATGTTGCTAGACCATTAGAATAGCTATTGTATGAATCAAATAAAGCTATAATGTGACAATTTGTATGCACCACAATATACAGGTAGATGAATATTGAATTGCTAATATATCACCACTAAATTACAACTTGTCTAAGGATTGCTGTCAACTCAGTGTCGCTTATATTAACTATTGGGTACATGGATTACTTGTTCTAATTTCAGCTTCTTAAAACCAAAAAAATTCTGGACGCAGCAAGTGCGTTATGGTAGTGAATTTTTATAAAAATCTTTTTATTAACAAATATGTGTTTTTTTTTAAGAAAGCAGACATCAAATTTGGTTACCAGTATAACCTATATAGTAAAAACAATGTGCCATGTTCCATTAAAATAACTTTATTGTGTGAAAATGCACAAAAATTTCCAAAAGTTAACTTAAAATGTTCCCGAAAAAACACGTTTCTTGGTCAACCTTATAGGTTAATAGCAAATTGAGCTGTTCAAATATGAAACATTTGATCAAAAATCGCTACCATAACGCACTTGCTGCGTCCAGAATTTATTTTCTTACAAACATGCATTATATTTCGATGGAAAATGCAAAAATGCAATAACATAAGGCGTGTTTGATTAAAAAAAGGAAATTTGTATCACCAACGACTTATAGACCACCCTGTGATTGCAGAAATATTATTTTAAGATGTAGCTCAAGACACCCTATAATTAATGTATACAAATTTTCTTCATATCTTATATAATAACGGATCTATTGAGCTTTATTATTTTTTTACGAAAATTCGACAACAATTATATACCATTAAATGATAAACTCTATAGCTAAGGCTACTGCCAAGCATCAGAGAAAGGGTTTATTTGGAATGAATTTTCTGCAAATATTTTAGTAAAATGAAGGACAATGACAGTTAAAACTAAGACTTCAGGGTTTGTAAAACATCCTTCTTGAGACATTTTATTTCTATAGCCCGTATTAGATTTAAGTTATTTGCCTAAATGTTGCCAATTTTGACATTTTAAATCGCCACTTTGACGTTTTGAGGAAACCCCCAATTTATTTACATTTAAATGCCTATAACTTTTTTGTCTTTTGACCTACATAGCTAAATTTTTGTAGGCAACTTACCTATAAGGATGTAAACTTGCGTACCAAATTTGGTTGCCCTTACTTTGTTAATTCCGGAGATATAAATTTTTTTCGAAAGGAAACACAAAATTTTCCGGGAAAACCTGGGCAGATTTTCCTGACTAACGAACTCATCCAAGCCATTTGCAAAAGGAATTTTTTCATCAAATTTGATCAAAATCGGTCCATTATTTTTTGAGTTATCGGTGTGATACATATACATATATATATATATATATATATATATATATATATATATATATATATATATATATATATATATATATAAAAATTGAAACTGACCCCGGATATGTTTTCTGGGGGGGCTAATTAGCGCTCATTTGAAGAAATTTTTTTAAAATTCAAAAGTCGGGATCTCCTCATTAGTGAATTTTTTAAAGAAAATTCACTAATAGAATAGTCCCAAAACAACATGACGAAAACTATGATACAAAAAAGTAACTTTCATAAAAAAGCTTTTTAGTGTTAAATCTGTTTTTTTTAATGAAAGGCATGAAACTTGCTTAACAGTATAACCTTTATACTAGAAACAATGTACCATATTTCATCTAAATAATTTTAGTGTTTGAAAAAGTACAAAGATTTTCCGAATTTAAACTTTAAATATTCCCGGAAAAACTGCTCTGATTTTCCCATCCAACGAACCTCTTTAAGCTATTTACACACCTGCCAAGATATAGTTATTCACAAAAGGCTTTTTGACAAAGTCTAAAAAAATGTTCACGTGAAAATTTTCACTTCACAAAAATTCAACATTTTTTTACCAAAATTTGGTAAAGTAACATTACACCAAAATTATATTTTTTATGAAATTTTGCTAAACAAAATTTTTTCACGAAGATTCGAAAACCTTTTTTACAGGAACTTATTAAACGCTAATACTTAATTATTAATTACAAACATTTCATAAAAATAAAAAACAAAAAATTTCTACGCAAACATTAAAAAAATGTCGCAAAAACTTACAAAATGTTTTTTACATGTACATTTACAGAAAAACATAGTGCTGCAAATCGAATCATACCTTCCACATAGCTGTGATAATTTATTGTCTTCAGAAAGACATTCTCATTGAATGAATTTAGGGCCCATCACTTGACCACGAAGAAAATATTTGTATTCCTGTACCCATAAACATTTGAAACGTAATATTACTCGAGTTTTATTGACCTGACCTGACCTGACCAAATCACGCCCTATCCTCTGAAGCGAACTTACCCAAAAACAATTCGAAGCGTTCCTTTGTCGGGTGCTAACTGGATACCAAATTTGAAGATGATGTCTCAATTCGTTCGAAACTTATTGCGCCTATTAAGAGACAGACGTACACGCCGACAGACCGACAGACAGACAAAAAAATAATTTGTTCCAGAATCAAATTTTCTATATGTTTTAAGACTTTTTACGCCGCTTTAGCAAGAAAAAATTCGACATTTTTGTTAACAATATTCCACACAGAATACCAAATGTTTGATGAAATTTAAAGTTTTTTAATATATAAACCCTAAAACGTTATATTACTCCACTTTTAACGAAAAAAATGTCAATTTTCACCAAATTACTCCCTAAAGCCATTTTACCCAAAAACAATCCGAACCCTTCGTTTATCGAGTGCTAACTGTATACCAAATTTGAATTCGTTCAAAATTATGGTGGCTACAGACAAAAAAAATTTCGTTTCCAAATCATGTTTTCTATGTGTTTTAATACTTTTTACGACGTTTAAGCCAAACAAGATTTTTGCTATTTTTGTCGCCGATGCGATACTTCTATACGTTGTGAGGATGTGGAAGTAATTTACAAAGAAATATTCACATGTGATATGCTGTCGGAGATGGGGACGAAAAAAATACACCGTCGGACTTTTTAGTGAATTTTCTTTAAAAAAAATTCACTAATGAGGAGATCCCGACTTTTGAATTTTGAAAAAATTTCTTCAAATGAGCGCTAATTAGGCCCCCCAGAACACATATCCGGGGTCAGTTTAAATTTTTATATGTTTATATATATATATATATATATATATATATATATATATATATATATATATATTATATATTATATATATATATATATATATATATATATATATATATATATATATATATATATATATATATATATATATATATATATATATATATATATATATGTATCACACCGATAACTCGAAAAATAATGGGCCGATTTTGATTAAATTTGGTGAATAAATTCCTTTTTCAAATGGCTTGGATAAGTTCGTTATCCAGGAAAATCGGCCCAGGTTTTCCCGGAAAATTTTGTGTTTTCTTTCGAAAAAAATTCATATCTCCGGAATTAACAAAGTAAGGGCAACCAAATTTGGTGCGCGGGTTTATATCCTTATAGGTAAGTTACCTACCAAAATTTAGCTATGTAGGTCAAAAGACGAAAAAGTTATAGGCATTTAAAGAAAAATAAATTGAGGTTTTCCACAAAACGTCAAAGTTGCGATTTAAAACGTCAAAATCGGCAACATTTAGGCAAAGAACTTGAATCTAATACGGGCTATGGAAAGAAAATATGTCAAAAAGAATGTTTTACAAACCCTGATGTCTTAGTTTCAACCGTCATTGTCCTTCATTTTACTAAAATGTTTCCAGAAAATTCATTTCAAATAAACCCTTTCTCTGATGCTTGGCAGTAGTTTAAGCTATAGAGTTTATCGTTTAATGGTATATAATTTTTGTAGAATTTTCGTAAAAAAAATCAATAAAGCTGAATATATCTGTTATTATACAAAATATGAAAAAAAAAAATTATACATTAATTTTAGGGTGTCTTGAGCTACATCTTAAAAAAATTTATCTACAATCACAGGATGGCCCATAAGTCGTTGGTGATGCAAATTTTCTTTTTTTTTTATCAAACACGCCTTATGTTATTTCATTTTTGCATTTTCCATCGAAATGTAACGCATGTTTGTAAGACAAGAAATTCTGGATGCAGCAAGTGCGTTATGGTAGCGAATTTTGATCAAATGCTTCATATTTGAATAGCCCAATTTGCTATTAACCTATAAGATTCACCAAGAAACGAGTTTTTCCGGGAACAGTTTAAGTTTACTTTTGGAAATTTTTGTACATTTTCACACAATAAAGTTATTTTTATGAAACATGGCACATTGTTCTTACTATATAGGTTATACTGGTAACCAAAATTTATGCCTGCTTCTTAAATAAAAAGAAAAACACACCTATTTGCAATAAAAACATTTTTATGAAAATTCACTACCATAACGCACTTGCTGCGTCCATTTTTAATAATTGAAACTCGATTCAGATGCTTTCAAATACTCCCTCCCCCTCATTCTAATGTGTTAGCTTTTTTTCTTTAACGTCGGTTTATTTTAGCGACTATGGCCAATCACCGACGCCAGGCAGCAGTTCCACCTAACTCTCTTGAAAATTTTGCCGAACCCCTGTCTTTCGTAAGGAGAGTAGGGATACTTAACGTGCCCAACATCGCATGGTGCATGTGGCCGACGGTTTTACGCCCGTTCCGAAGGGCGGAACGTGCAGCCATTCAACTTGCTGAAACATAATGACACAACCTCGGTTGACGTTAATTTTACAGTATGTATTGAAAAAATGAAAGGGACACCCTGGAATTCGAACCCAGAGGAATATTTTATCACCACTGCACCACTGAGGCTTTTATTATTTTTTCAAATCGACAACAAAAGCAACAATTGCGTTATAATTTATTTTTAATATATTGTTCTACTCCCCCTGGTTATAATTCGAACACTAATACAGAGATACGTAACCTTATATGCATATCAATATGTATACGTGCCTGTAAATGGCTATAGTAAGTATTGCACGTGTTGCCAGATCTGAGACAATTTTCGAAATTTTAAGGATTACATTATTATTATTACTATCGACTTTCGCCTAAAAGGCTTTCGCACTCGCTCAAAGGAGAACATTCACTCATCCCAGGCATCTCAGATACCAAAGGGACTGAGCTCAGATGGAGCCCTTTTATCGGGTCCTGAACGACAAGACGACACATCCTCATTTCCCAGAAATCTCTGCACGGTGTGGGTAGTTGCAAGTATTACTGCCTTCAGCATAACTTTATGAAGGCGCTCTCTAAGTCGCAATCTCTTACTATTCTCTCGAAGATTCTTAGAAATCACACCAAATGACGACATGACTATTGGAATCACTGGGACACTATTTGCCCTCCACTGTTTCTTTACCTGCATCTCGAGGTCCCTGGACTTAGTGATCTTCTTCTCGTTATGCCTTATCTCTAGATTATTAGTATTTGAAATGGCCACATCAGTCACTTGCTTGCAGGACTTATCCACTATTATTATATCTGGTCTGTTGTGAGCAACTCGTTGGTCTGTGAGCACGGCCCGATCCCAGTACAACCGTATTCTGAGTTTTCTAGAACAGGCTCAGGAGTGTATCTATATATATATATATATATATATATATATATATATATATATATATATATATATATATATATATATATATATATATATGTTATGAGGCGAAACGACTGTATGAAGAAGCCTTCCCAAATCGGAGAATTCCAGACAGAAGGATGTTTCAACAGATTGACTTCCGTCTGCGAGAAACAGGTACATACTTACATTATCTAATACATCGATCTGTCTCTTTCGAATATATTTTTTTTACCAGGTACCCTTAATAAAGTTAGTGCTGATCGAAGCAAACCACGAAGTGCACGAAATCCTGATTTTGAAGAGGCTGCTCTGGATGAAATTGAACAAAATCCAAAAATAAGTACTAGGGAAATGGCCAATCATCTGGGAGCATCCAATACAACGATATGGCTAGTTCTTCAAGAGGAACAATTGCGTCCATATCACATCCAACATGTGCAGATACTATCGCCTGAAAGAGATTTTATACCTCGCCTACAATTTTGCCAATGGTTTCTTCAACATCATAATGCAGAGAACTTGTTGAATTGTGTATTGTTCACTGACGAGTTTGGATTTAGGCGCGACGGGATCGTCAATTTTCGTAACAACCATATTTGGGCTGACGAAAATCCCTATGCAGTTTTTGAAAGGCATCATCAACAGCAAATTTCCTTAAATGTATGGGCTAGAATTGTAGGGTGTAATTTGATAGGACCAATTTTTTTACCTCACAGACTTAATGCTACAACTTATCTTGAATTCCTGCAAAACCAACTAAATGGGTTATTAGAAAATGTACCTCTTGACATAAGACATAACCTGTGGTTTATGCATGACGGAGCCCCCCCCCCACATTTCGCCCTAAATGTCAGAAATTACCTAAGGAATACTTTTGGGCGCAGATGGATCGGACGCGGTGGACCTCAGCCATGGCCGGCTCGATCCCCTGATTTAAATCCTATGGACTTTTATTTATGCGGGCATCTCAGAAGTATTGTTTATAAAGCAAATGTTGATGATCTGCAGCAAAGAATTGTACTTGGATGTGAACAAATTAGAAATACACCAGAAATATTTGACAGAGTACGAGGTTGTATGCTCCGCAGAATACGAAAGTGTTTCGAAGTGGAGGGTGGCCATTTTGAACATTTATTGTAGTCAGGTATCATAAAATGTTATAAAGCTTTCTATTTGTTGTTTTATTTGTTGTTAAAATTTGCAGACAATACAATTAATTACTTGAGAAAAATTAATTTTTGAGCGACGTCGACATACAAAAATTGAAATATCTCGAAAATTGTGTGTCTGAGAGATTTGGATCGAATATAAATTTTTTGCTTACAATTGATAAGGGCTGCAATGTAGCTATACGGTAGGTTGATATTACTGGGTGTCAAAAAATGATAGCCAATTGAATGCAAGCATAGTCTTACAGGTGGCGCCCTCTACCAGCAGTGTTATTAACAATAACATAAGGCATTCCCATAAGTATATCGTTCCCTACTTCTCAGCCAACATATTTATGAAGAAATGTTAACACCAAAGTTTCACCTAATATTGTCTTTTAGTACAGGGTACAGATATGTAAATACACCTAGAGAACTCAAATCACCAAAACACATATTTTAAAGACCTAATGATCGTTTCACTAACAAAGTTAGCGTCATCAGAACACGAAAAATTCTAAACTACTTAACTACTACACATTATATTTATACTACGTGTTAGGTTAAAGATCGATAACCTAGAAAATCAGGAATCACGGGCAACATTTCTGGGTTTATTTTAATTGCTGGACGACCTTTTTAAAATCCCGTTATAACTGTACCTACCGAGTTTCAGAATATCTTTTACATCAAAAGAGCAGTGTGAAAAGCGAGCTAATAGTCAGTGGCGGAGTGCGCCTTAGGGAAATTTTGCTCTAGATTTATCTTTACAACTTATCTCATAGATATCTGACATTTCAGTGGATTTATCATTATCTTTTGTATTGCTTAATAATTTTTTTAATTTTTTTAATTTTTTTTGTCTAACAAGTTAGCTGCAAATCAACTTTTTAAAAAATGTTTTCCAGACCCTTTGTGATTCGCGGTTTAAATGGTAAGCAAGCAAACTTTTTTTTCTACTTTATCTTTTTGAAATTTAAGTAGTTAAGTTCACAAAATAAGAAAGGAGAAGAACGAGGCTTGGCGAGACTATACGAGATGATACGAGACATATATTACAATACCGATACCGAGACCGAGGCAGTATTCGAATTTTCCCATGTCAACGATACCGAAACGACATTTGTGAAAATCTTGGCTTGTATCGTCTCTTGCAAAACCCTAATTGTCACGATATTGACCTTCTGTTGCTGATCTTTGTCGTAAACCTTATTATGTATGCGTATGACTAATGTACATGCGTATCAAAAATACACATTTTTTTTAGAAACTCATATTTAATTGACTGCACAAGTTCCGCATTTGCAAGGAGAAACGAATTTTCAAGAAAAGTTTACTTTTCAGTTAAGAGAGATATACGATGACAAGTTTAATGGCCGAAAGTACCTTGATATTTTAAGAAGTACCGTAACGATATTTTTAGAAGATTTGCCTTTACCAGAATACCAGACATGCTGGTACCAATTGGATGGATTTCCTACACATTGTACAGAAGAAGAGACGCAAGACTTAACAACTATGTTTCGAGATAGTTAAGGCAAATACTATATAATGACAATACAGGACACTCCGGCTAATTTCGTGTTACAAAAATATCAGCGCCCCTAGCGGATAGTACTGATGTTACGTCGTTCGAGAACGTTTAACACTAGCAATTGCTGGTGTTTAAATGTGTATGATTAAGTTTGAGCTGTGTTTTTTTACAATAAATGTTAGTGGTTGGATGTGTGCAATCTATAATTGTTCGAATTATAACGTGCTAAATCTATCAAAGACATTTCATAGGTTTCCAAAAGATGGCGAAACGCGAATATGATTTGAAGCAGAAGACAAATTCAGAATCACTTTTATGCCAATATGTACAGTTCGCAGAAGATAATTTATTGTGTAATATTTACCATCATGTACCTATTTATAGATAAACTTCGTAAACGGATGGTTGAAATGCTTCAATCATAACTTGTCTTCCAGTGCATAAAAAAATGAAGGCATAAAAAGTTTTGCATTAATAATAAATCGTATAAGAAAACTGTTTTTCTATTTTCGTCTGTGTCCTTTTTTATTTCAGTATGACATAAATTGTCACATTTTTTCACATTTACAATTATTTTACTTGGTAAAGGCTTTTAATTATCTTCCCAAGACAAGTTTTCAAAGAGAAGTAGAAAAAGCAAGTTCAGCCCTATAATAGATTTATTCACGGACGTAAGAGTTAGTCTCACCTTTCAGCTGCACAATTTCTTGATTATCTACTAAGTATTTTTTAAAATATTAGATTAATAAGAGAGTTTTCATGTAGAGATATAGCAAATTGAGTACTGTGCTACCATTTATACATAGAACAATTATTTGTAGGTAAATACAGATTGTAACTTAATATCCTTAGAAACAGCTTTCAGTATATTCATATATCTACCCTTGAAATAGTAGTTTAACCACGGTTTTAATGTAGTACTTTAAATTATGATTATGGGTAAGAGAAATTTGCAGAATTATTCATGCTGAATTCATTTAGCTTCCAAGCTGATTGTTGATACAAATTCTATTTATAATTATATAATCAGAAAATTTTCACTGTTTTGTCATGTACAAGTTATTATATTCATCTATAATAAACCAATTGTCTAAATTAAGAATATGCAGGTAAATATACAATTCAAATTACTCGCACAGTTGTCAGTACTTCACGCGAGGTAGCGCTAGTGTACTTGTCACAAATTTCACCAATGCTAAAGCATAGGAGTGTCCCGTATTGTCATTATATAGTATTTGGTTAAGGTGATTAGGGCCTCAAACATGACCGGCTAGACCTTCTGACCTAACCCGTTTGGATTATAGCACTTTTTAAAATGTATGGACAGATTTAAGACTTGTGGTTATATCGGTAGTCCTATTTTATATAAGAGGGATTAGAGCAAAGAATAACAAATGCATTTAGTAGGCTAGCCCTAAGTCAAATCGATAGAGGTATTGTTTCCATAATTTGTTGCTTAAATAAAATGTAGTTGTAAATTATATTATTACAATAACATAAGGGTCATTTACAAGAGGATTCCTTTAGATAATCGTACTAATTTTAAACGTTTTATTAGCTTTATTTGTGAAAACATATATCAAAATAAACACCAGTGTTGTTTAAATGCTATTTTAATTGGTAAAAACCTGATTGTGTATGTCAGAATAGTATCCCAGAATGTTATGCAATTTTTTTTATTGGTAACCTGACAACATTGCACCTAATAATATAGTGACTAGCTGAGTGCGAGTGGTGTATAGATAGATATCTATCATATGATGAATTCTCCTGTCTGGCCCACTGTCTGTCGTTAATAATTATTGCCTGGAGGCTTACGCAACCGTTGACCTCCCAATTTCTATTGACCTGTTCAACACCAGCTCAGATTTTGCCATACTTAAAGGTTCGCTTTAACTGTACACATCTGCGAATAGGATATAAATTATGATGGCATTGCTGTCAGGTAACCGGATTTATGGAGAAATTGTACAAAACTTTTAGAAACATGTTATTATACAGGGTGAGTCAAATTGGATCCATTGAGATAGAAGATAGAAAGTTGGTCACGTTACGGCAACGTTGCACATTTTGGTGCACAATAATTTGACGCTAAGAGATCTGTCACTTCGTTCCTCAAATATCCTAAAGAACTCAATTATCAGAATTTTTAAATTCTGTTATAACTTTTTGGCGAATTTTTATTTTAAAAAAATTAACTAATACAGAGGTATCAATGGTGAGACTTTGCAAAAAATTTGTCAAATGAGCGCGAATTTAGTCCCCTAGAACCCGAAACCAAGGTCCGTTCGAATTTTTATATGTATATATATATATATATATATATATATATATATATATATATATATGTATGTGTGTGTGTTATTATTATTATTATTATTATTATTAACAATTACGGTGGACTATTAAACAACATTTACTCAGAAAATGTCCGTTATCTCAGTATTCAATGCCACAGTAATAAGACTATATATTGAAAAATAACGTTCCGTTTTCTACACTGCATAAAACTCCTTTATAACAGCATTGTTTAACAAAGCCCTCTAGGTCATGTTTCCCTGAATACCAAATAAATTCCTTATAAAGTCGTGACTTGAGAGGAATTTTGAAAACAGTCAAATATGGTCTAATGTCATTTTCTTCAAGTAAAACATCCATAAGCGCGTTGTATATCGTCGGCTTGGCAAAATTCAGCAAAAAATTGCAAATTTTACTTATTGGCCCCAAGTCCGCTGACAATCCAGCATAAATATCTACCGCATATAAGGGTCTATTTAACAAACCAAGAAAAATGTCTCTTATAAAATTCCATATATCTTTTGTTTTGGAACATTGCACGAAGAGATGCCAGGACGTTCCGATTATTTGCCACCAAGGACACAAGTCTGAATCTATCTTTCCTGTCCTACTCAGAAAAACCAGGTCCGCTAAGCGGTTCTTTGCTAGACGGAAAGCTATCGACTGTTGGTGGGAAACTGTTGGATGCTCTATAAAGCTCTTCCAGTAAACTGGATCATCAGACCAAGCTCTCTTTAAAGGAGCTGCGACCCGATAATGTTTGAGAGTTATTTCTTTGAGCAGGTCTCTCCTCGAATCCATTGAAATATCCTTAATTTGTCCTCGTGAGTCAACAAATTGCCATGTGATGGAAGCCAAGTAGTTGCTATCTACATCGTTCTGATTAATGAAGTGGGAGCTAAATTTATCTTTTAACTGTTGAAAATTTATCCGTAGGTTACACTTAAGACATGGATTGTAACCTGATATATTTAGATCCTGAAAGTCTGCCCAGTTGTCGTTGTCAGCTGAGATATTTTGTACAAACCTACACTAAACCATAAGTTTGAAATTGTTAATTGAGCAAAATGTACAAGTCTACAGTCAATCAAGGGTAAGTCGCCAATCTTACATGATCTAAACAAATTTGCAGATAAGGCCACAATTTCGATAGGTCGACAGGAAATATCGCGTCATTACTAACCACTTAGGTTCTTCTATGCAGGACAAGAACTTACAGGCAAACAGTAATCGTAACAACTTTACTTTACATTCGACATTAGCCAAACCTAAACCACCATGTGATATAGGTAACCAAAGATGCTGTTCTGTGACCCAGTGCTTTCTTCCACCCCAAAATAATTCAATTAGAGATTTCTGTACGCTTTTAAGAAAGTTTGGTGGTATTGGTAATACCTGAAATGAATACCATAGGGTGGGAGCTATAAATTGTTTAATTACTATAACCCTTCCTCTCCAAGAGAGGGATGGCAAAACATTTTTCCATTTTCTTGCTGAATTTCTGACTTTAGAAAACATTAATTCTAAAATATCGTCATTAATTACATTTATATCATTATTAAAAGTTAAACCTAAAATATTAATGCTGTCTGAAGTCCATGAGATGTATGTATCCAAAAGTTATTAAACGGTTTTGATCAAACTCGGCAAGAATCTTTCTTTTATTAATAGATTGGACGAGTTCGTTAGCCAGCTTTATCGGATCAGTTCTTCTAAAAAATGTGTATCTCAAAAAATAACAAAGTTATTTGATGATATTTGGTTGATATGTTGCGCTGGTTACACACCGAAATTCCATATTCTAGGTTTATAGGAAATTATTGAGTTATACAAATTTGAAACATTTAATGAAAATTCGCGACCATAACGCAGTTGCTGCGTCCCGAATTTTTTTTATCGTTTGTCCTATAGAGGCGGTTTTCATATTTTCAAGAATTTTTTTTTATTTAAAAATTTCTGGCGATGTCAAAACTCCTTAACAACGTTTCGGTCATTGAGGGGCGACTTCAAATTTTTTCCATATGTACGCCACATTAGAATTTTATCGTCTTGAATAACTCTCCAGTTATCAATGCTAATGTTAAGAGATGACAAACTTTTACTCAAGTTATATTTAAACTTCATTTAGTTTTAACTGACGAAAAAATTTTTACCGGGAAATAAGCAAAATATATTTTTGCGTAGGTGTGGGACTGTAATGTCTACAGCGTATTTCATCAGTAAGGAGGCGACTATGAAAAGCAACAAAATGATATGTCATAGATTTTGAATTCTCTTAAGGTTATCACAATTGTTTCAAATTGTACCAATCATGCACAAGCTTAACATTTTTTGCATACTACATTGTGTAATTACCATACCACTGAATAAATAAAATAAATATATGCTGATCAACATCTATAGGACGCTCATCAGATCCAGAATAGATTATGGGGCCATAGTTTACAGTACAGCCAGTAATAAGCTGCTACATACGCTTGACATTATCCAAAACTCTGCCCTAAGAATAGCCCTTGGTTGTTACCGAACCAGCCCTACTGAAAGTATTAGGAGTCTCGCAAGTGAAATGCCCCTTCAACTAAGAAGAGAACAGTTAACTTTAAATTATGCCTCCAAAGTTCTTAGTACACCAGAACATCCAAATTATGAGTTGTTTTCATCAAAGAGCTACGAGACCTTATTTAGGAGAAAACCGCATCTTTCAGCTCCCATAAACCATAGATGCCACAAAATCCTTGAAAGTGTTGAAGACCCTTTGCCATTATCTGCCAGTTCATACAAGACATTGAGCCCTCCTTGGACACAAAAACAAGCTACTTTTGATCTAATACTAACACACCACCCGAAAACTACCACCAATCCCAGTGTAATAAGGAATCAATTCTTACAAATGAAATCTGAGTATGAGAACCACAAATTCATCTATACAAATGCCTCCAAAAATCAAAACGGTACAGGATCAGCTGTATATACATTCAATACAGTCTCGAAATACAAACTACCTAAATCGGCATCTATATTCACTGGTGAACTATATGCCATAAAAGAAGCACTTAGGCATGTTATACTATCTCATATACAACAGACTGTTGTCTGCACATACTCTTTGAGTGCATTACAAATAATTAGGCAAATCTACCCTAAACACCATATAGCAAGGGAAATAAGAGATCAAATAACGTACATAATTGCACATAAAAAGAAACTCATTTTCATGTTCACCCCCTCCCACGTATACATCCAAGGTAACGAAATTGTGGATGCACTTGCAAAAGGAGTCGCCACTTCCTGTAACGATCCAGTCTACCAAATCCATACGAACGAGGATATCAAGATCAATATAAAAACAGTTATCTCTAGCAAATGGCAAAAAATGTGGGAGACTAAACCCTCAAAACTGTTCCATATCAAACCAAGAGTAAACGATAAGCTACCACTTCCAAATGGAAGAAACAAATCAGACAGTCATATCCAGGTTGAGAATAGGCCATACTAAATTCACCCACGAATATATAATGAAGAAGCTGCCCCCATCTATTTGTTTTTGCTGTGATATACAAAGCACTGTTCAACATATCCTTGTGGAATGCCCACTATACGAAGCAAATAGGATAACCTCAAACATACCAAACAACTTGACCGATCTTTTAGGATCCAACAGAGAAAACTATACTCAGCTCCTGACATTCCTGAAGTCAAGTGCATTATTCAACTAGATCTAGTGCTTTGTTATTTTAAACAGAACACCCTGAATATTATTGCAAATGTGGATAGTTTGAAGACACGTTCAATGACATGCAACTTGATGGGTCGATCTCTTAGTATCTAAGAGATAAATAGCATTTTATAAAAAACTTAAGATGAAGGGCGATATTTAAATATTTATACCTGTACAGCTAGATAGGCTAAAATAATTAGTTTTGATCTACATGGTAACATTATATCAGCTTAACCAACTGTCGTATTAAATAGCAAAAATAATTATAGGGGATCTCCACAACATCAGGCTAAACGTGAAATTAAAAAACAATTGGGATCTCAAAATGTTCAAACAACCATTTTATCCTTTATACTGAAAGGATTCTTTATTAAAAAACAATTAAGATGTATACACGATTCTATACCAAAATCCAGCTGTTTCCACGCTTTGCCAAATTTAAGCCTACCACAGGTTTTTAATTTATTTATTCATTTGGTAGCTAGAGGCAGCTTTGACTTTGTGAAGAGAAAGTGAGTAAAAATTAATAAATGGTTTTATGATTAAATAAAAGTCTGGACGCAGCAAGTGCGTTATGGTAGTGAATTTGCATGAAAATGTTTTAAATACATTTTTAAAGAAAGTAGACATCAAATTTGGCTACCAGTATGACCTATATAGTAGAAACAATGTACAATATATCATCAAAATAACTATTGTTTGAAAATTTACAAAAATGTTTCGAAAATAAACTTAACATGTTCCCGAAAAAACTAGTTTCCTGGCCAACGAACCTTATAGGTTAATAGCAAATTGAGCTATTCAAATTTGAAGCATTTAATAAAACTTCCCTGCCATAACGCGCTTGCTGCGTCCTGAATTTCTTTTCTTACAAACATGCATTATAATTACGCGGTCGAAATTAGATACATTAAAGGTCAGCTCAGAACTGGCAAGGATTGGGAAATTTGACTATCTAATCGAAACAAAGCATTGCTTAATCTATTTGAACTGAGCAGATTTTCCTGCCTAACGAACTTATCCAAGCCACTTGCAAAAGGAAGGTATTCACCAAATTTGATCGTCATCAACGTATTATTTTTTGAGTTATCGGTGTGACACCTGAATATATATATATATATTAAGTCTGAAACGGACCTCGGATTTGGGATCCAGGGGTTCTAAATAGCGCCCATTTGTAGAAATTTTCTCAAAATTCAAAAGTCGCGATCTCCTCATTAGTGATTTTTTTAAAGAAAATTCACTAAAGCTTTTTCACGAAAAAATCTTTAGAGCAGTACATGAGAAAACACATTTAACTGATAGACCATGGACAAATTTTAAAAATAATTAAAAAGATGTTCGAAATTATTTGCACGTCTAAACATCCCTGCAGCCTTTTCCTTATGGAAGCGATAGCTCTATGGATTTCATTTGGGGCTAGTTCACTAAATGCATTTCTTTTTATTTGATCTACTGCCTTTCGCAAATTAACAATATTATTGCAATAAACCCAACTTTTAATTATGCCCGAAAAATTACAAAAAATCACGAAAATCTAAAGGAGTTAAGTTAGAAGATTTAGCTGGTCATGTTTGACGTCCTAATTGTCTTAACATAGTTGTTAAGTCTTGGGTCTCTTTTTCTGTACAATGTGTAGGTAGTCCATCCAATTGGTACTAGCATGTCTCATATTCTTCTAAAGGTAAATCTTCTAAAAATATCGTTAGGGTACTTCTTAAAATATCAAGGTACTTTCGGGCATTAAGATTTTCATCGTACATCTCATAAGATAATCTATCACCCTTCACTTCAAACTAAGCTTTTCTTGAAAATTCGTTTCTCTTTGCAAATGCGGGTTTTGTGCAGTCAATCAAGATATCAAGGTACTTTCAGCCATTAAGATTTTCATCGTATATCTCCTAAGACAATCTATAATCCTTATTAAGACAGAAAACATTTAAACTAAACTGTTCTTTGAAAATTCCATTCTTTTTGCAAATGCAGGTTTAGTGTAGTCCAGTAAGAGATGTTTCTGATATTATAGATACCTCCTCTAGAAAATTCCCCCTTGTCAGTTCATATTATTTTTAACAGAACAGAAAATTTTAGCAAGGCATTCATTTGCCGAATATTTTCCCGCAAATTTCTAGGAGGTAAACTATAGGTAGGTGTAAATTCAAAAGCATGCATTTTTTGATTTTGTAAAAAATTTTAATTGACGAAAATGACATTCCCAGCTTTGCTTCAACTTTTGTGAGGAATCCATGATAAAGTTCAATGAAATACATTAATACATTTAAAACAGTTTTATTGTTACTGGCTTTTTTGGAGCATCTACTCCTCCGAAAACTGAGAAATTACTCTCGATTCTTCTAAATTTATTTTCTGGACAACGCTCATTTAAAATTCTCCATGTTATATTATACATTGATATAATAACAGTAATATATACTATGTGAGTGTGCATTTTCTGTCCTGCACATAGTGTTAAGTACTGGACGTATAAAGCCTATTGACGTGAGTGCGTATACATGAGTGTATATGCGCTCGCGTATGTGTGTGGGTGGATATGTATGTAAGTTTTAATTTTAAGATATATTTTTAGTAAACAACAAGCGTATAGGGAGATAAAAGAAGTTAAAAGAAAAAAGTTAAAGAGCTTGTTAGATTAACATTCTTAAGACAGGTTTTTCCGTAATGAAAAGGAAGGTCAGATGCATCCTTGTTCATTTTGAAGATTGACAGTGACTGAATGAGCCAGTTCTCAAAGTCAAAACTCTAATAAAAAAATACTATGTCAGAAGCCGCAAACAACTTTACGACTATATTGTATATTATATTACTATATGGCTCTGAAGAAGGCTATACCTATGTAGCCGAAACGTTAGCCGAATGAGGTACCTGTTTTATTGAAGTACTACTTTCTGGAATAATCTAACATAACGCACATATTTCAAGGACAAAAATAAGAAGCAAAAAAATTGACCGATTACAATGAGATTTCGTAGGTATCTTTTTAAAAGTTGACTTAAAGTTTTCTTCCAAAGAAATTTGTTGTAAAATGTTTCTACCATAACACACTTGCCGCATCAGGAATTTTTCAGTATTGTGTGATCAACTTAAATGCACAAAGAGATCTCCTCAAGCATATAATATAAGCAATAATACAATAAATAGACTTATTTATTATAAACTATACTGATAACATGGATGTCTTTTATTTACATGTAATAATCATAAAACCAGTTATATGTCGGTAACTTAAGTCAGATCACGGAATCTATGCAATAAATCAAAACTATTTATCAATACAATGTAATTTACATTACAAGCCAATTGAACCACACTGTTTCCATGGGGGCAGGAGTTTAAAAAATGTATTTTATAGTCTAAACATTTATGATGGTTTTTGGCACTCGTAATTTATTGACCAAAGATTATCTAAGCGTGAGAACTTGTTTATCTCATAAATATTAGTTTTGCTTTAGAATAGTACGACGCTAATTTATATTCAATTTATTACAGGCCCAATAGTGTTAGATAAAATTAACATGTTTTATGAGCATTCTTACATAAGAGAATTGTAAAAATTGCAAAGGTTGCAGTTAAAAAGTAAAATATTGTTTACATCGCAACAATTTTCTCTTTATATAGGGCGCAGATGCATTCACACTAAAATATTCATTTCCGTCCAGTATCAGAGAAATGATACTCGAAAAAAACCGCGTGCGTAGACTATCTCAACGCACCGGAAACCCCACCGTCAAACGAGACGCAAACAGACTCATCAAACAAGTACGATTCCTCCCTACAAGAACTCCACAACAATCGTTGGGAGGAACGCCTGCAAACCCTGTCTACCCAAGACAACTCCATCTGGCAAATGGCTAAAGCTCTTCGCTCCCAAAAACTTCCGATATCCCCACTTCACGGCCGTAACGGCGTCGTATACACGGAGGCGGAGAAAGCTACTGCATTCGCAGATCATCTGGAATTGCAATTCAGCCCGAATTATAACAACGTTGATCTGTCGCATGTAGCAAGAACGCACCGCTATGTCAGGCGTGCGCTTCGCGCCACCCCAGACACAACTATCGAGCCCACAACTTTCGAAGAAGTTTCCCAAATAGTCAAATCATTAAAAAATAGGAAAGCTCCGGTATACGATGGAATCTCCAACGTAGCCCTGAAAAACCTTCCCCGCAAAGCCGTGGTATTCCTAGTTACGATTATGAATGTCATGCTGCGATTTCAACATTTTCCTTCCATGTGGAAAGTTACCGACATTATCAACATCCCGAAACCCAGCAAAGATCCGCTGTTCCCTCAGAACTACAGGCCCATTAGCCTACTGCCAGTCATCGGCAAAATCGCCGAAAAACATCCTCCCGGATGAGCAATTCGGTTTCAGACACCAGCACTCCACCACAGACCAAGTCCTTCGTGTGCTGGAAAACATCACCGAAGGATTTAAAAAAACAAGTCAACTGGTGCAATATTTCTTGACATTGCTCAAGCCTTCGATAGAGTTTGGCATGCAGGGCTCCTAAACAAACTTCTATCATTTAGTTATCCTCTCCCTCTGATTCTGCTAATCAGGTCATACCTGCAACAGTAGAAGTACCAGTTCAAACATCTAGGAGCCAGATCTAGAACGTACCCAGCCACGGCTGGTCTCCCGCAGGGTTCTGCTATCTCCCCCCTGCTGTACAATATATTTGTCGCAGATATTCCTACAGCCCCCCTAAACGTGACATACGCACTGTACGCAGACGACCGTACCATCCTCAGCAGCTCCACTCAGCCTAGGTTAATAACCGAACGACTTCAGACCGCCGTAGTCGAGCTTCAAGCATGGTATAGGAAATCCCTTCTAGCCATAAATGTTCAGCTGTCCTATTTTCCAAGAGGAGACACACACCTCACGAACACGTATCATTAGACAACCGTCTAATTCCCTGGCAATATTTCGCCAAATACCTCGGGGTTTTCCTCGACAAACACTTAACATGGCGCCCCCATGTCTATCGCGCCCGAAAAAAAGCCTCGATGTTCATCTCGAAGCTGTTCCCACTTCTAAATAGAAATTCCAAACTGTCCATGAACAACAAGTTGCTCATGTACAAAGTCATTATCCGGCCAGCTTTGACCCATGCATCACCTGCATGGGCCACCGCGGCCGCAACACACATCAAGATCCTTCAAATCATCCAGAACAGAATTCTGAGAATGGTTACCGGAGCGCCATGGTTTGTCCGAAACAGTCAGTTTCACTCTGATGTGGAAATAGCTTCGATACTTGAGTTCAGAACTCAACTATCCACAACTCAATTCGCAAAAGCCGCTTCTCACCCAAATGCTCTTCTCCGTAGTGTCACCTACTACGATGAGCAACTTCCACATAAGCATAATCGTCCAATGCTTATACTTACCCGCTAAAGCCCCCGCGGCAATAACATAATGGAAACATCCATACCCAAAAAGTCATTGTGTGAAATCTTTCCGACGGAGGTATGGACTAAGGTCCGGTACTCCCAGAGAGGGGGTTTTAGTGAGTACAGTCTCACAGTACCTATATCCCACGGCACCTACGGGGCCGTGAATGAGGTCTGCATGAGGCTTTCCCCCTCCTGTATCAAAAAAACAACTAAAATATTGTTATTGTTCACATCCTACCCCAAAGACCACCTTATGTCCTGTAACTTACACTTAGAAACGACCTGTTCTCCTTATAGAATATCGATCCATCACTATCTTACTTATCTCTATTATAGAAGAAGGGCTGGAACCTCCTCTGTTGATAATACAATCCACACTGCATTTCTGAAATTGCTTCATGGGTTATTTTAACCGCAAGCTCAATCGTTAAACCCATTTTTAGCTAAAAAGTCACGCCCTATACAGGATGGTTTGCGGTGACCGCTTGTTAGAAGTGCCTAGAGAAGTAGTAAAGATATCAAACTGAAAATTTGGTTATATATTAAAAGTCTGGACGCCGCAAGTGCGTTATGGAAGTGAATTTTCATTAAAATATTTTTAATAGCAAATGCAAGCAGACATACCGGTATAGCCTATGTAGTAGAAACAATGTACCATATTTTATCAAAATTACTTATTATTTGAAAATGTACAAAAATTTTTGGAAAATAAACTTAAAATGTTGGTTTCCTAGACAACTAACCTTAGGTTAATAGCAAATTGGGTTATTGAAATTTGAAGGATTTAATGAAAATTCGCTACCAAAACGCACTTACTGCGTCTCGAGTTTTTTCTTACAAACATGCATATTTCGATAAAAAAAATGCAAAAATGCATTAACGAATTTGTTCTACGAAAATTAGCTAAAAATTATAGACCGTTAAACTATAAACTAAACCTACAGCCAAGGCATCAACTTAACTAAACCTACAGCCAAAGCGTCGGGGAAAGGGTCTATTTAAAATTAATTTTCTGTAAATATTTTTGTAAAATGAAGGCCTATGACGTATTTGTGTCACGTTATTTGCCTAAACATTGCCAATTTTGACGTTTCAAATCGCGACTTTGACGTTTTGAGGAAAACTTCAAAAATTTTTTCTTTAACTTCCCATACCTTTGTTGTCTTTAAACTTTAGACACCTAAGTTTTGGTGCATGGATAACTCTTCATAATACAAACACGCGTATTAAATTTGGTTGGCCTTCCTTTGTTATTTCCGGAGATATAATTTTTTTTCAGAAAGAAAACACAAATTTTCCGTGAAAACCTGGGCAGATTTTCCTGGCTAACGAACTTATCCAAGCCACTTGCAAAAGGATGGTACCCGCTAAATTTGATCAATAACGGCCCATTCTTTTTTGAGTTATCGGTGTGATACATATTATATATATATATATATATATATATATATATATATATATATATATATATATATATATATATATATATATATATATATATTGAAATCGACCCCGGATATGTGTTCTAGGGAGCCTAATTAGCGCTCATGTGAATAATTTTTTTTTAATTCAAAAGTCGGGATCTCCTCATTGGTGAATTTTTTTTCAGAAAATTCACTAAAAATTGTCGAATAGCCATCAGCTGCAAGATAAAAATTCTGTATTATATAGCCAGGGCTTTCGGAATTCTTTATTGTTAGTAGGCGCAATAACTTTCGAACGAATTGAGATATCATATTCAAATTTGGTATCCAGTTAGCACCCGACAAAGGAACGCTTCGAATTGTTTTTGGGTAAGGCCGTTTCAGGGGGTAGGGGATAAATGAGGGGTGGTGTGGTGAAAATTTGCATTTGTTCGTTAAAACTCGAGTAGTGTAACGTTTCAGAAGTTTATGGGTACAGGAATACGAATTTTTTTGTGGTCGTGGACACAAAATTCATTTCATAATAATGTATTTCCGAGGAAAGTAGATTATTACAGCTATGTGGATCATGATTCAATTTGCAGCATTATTTTCTTTTTGGTCAAGTCATGGACCCTAAATGCATTTCATGAGAATGTCTTCTGAGGAGAATAAATTATCACAGCTATGTGGAAGTTATGATTCAATTTGCAGCCCTATTTTTTTCTATGCATCTTGCCCAAAACCTTTGTCAAAACTCATCGCTTTTGACGTTTTAAATCCTGACTTTGATATTTTCAGGAAACTATAAAATTTTCAAAGTAATTTTTCTCGTATTTCTGGATCTTTTCGAGCCAAGAAAAGAAAATATTTGTCTGTAATATTCAGTGGATTTTGTTTAATAAAGAAAACCTAAAATTTTCGCTTGGAAACTGGTTCGATTTTCCTGGCTAACGAACTTATCCAAGCCATTTGTAAAGAACAGGTACTCACCAAATTTGATCAAATCGGCCCATTATTTTTTGAGTTATCCGTGTGAACTCGCCGTTTGGAATATTAGATTTTTTTTACGCCTGTCAAAATATTTTTCGTCCTCTAAATCTTATCCATATTTAAACAGTAAAAAAAAATACCACAGATAAAACAACAAGTGTAAATCTAATTTTTTAAATAGGCTCTAATTAGAATCTCTATAATCCATATCTAGTCCGAAGTTAATTTTAGCGATTTTTTTATATTCGCTTATGGGGAGATCTGTGTTTATATATATATATATATATATATATATATATATATATATATATATATATATATATATATATATATATATATATATATACAGAGCGATTAAGACTGTGGGCCAGCGTAGTTATACTTATATTGCACCAAGAATGTATAATACTCTTTCAGTCAGTATCAGAAGTGCAATAATTTTACGTTCTTATGTGGGGATGGTGAAGGCATGGGTTTCGAAATCTAGACACATGGTTCATGGTTTAGTACACGGATAGGCATTAAATGGGTCGTATATTGGGTTGACTGTGTGGTGTTGTCTGCGTTGATTTTTTGTTGTTGTTGTTTTGGGTGAGTGGATGTTTGCTGCACGTCAAATTGTTTTTAATTTTGGGTTTGGTTGGCTGTCTGGTGTTGTATGCGTTTTTTTGCTGTTGGTGTTTTGACTAAGCGGATAGGTCCTACACATTTGATTTAATTAGGTTAAGCTTAAAAAGTTGATGTATGTGTTATTTTTATTTATTTATATTTCATGTGCCCACATACAAGTATACACTTTCGTGGGTTTTACATGTGTTTATTTCATACATTCATTTCATTTATTTGGTACCATGTTTTGTATTTTATTTTGTTGAAAATTTGTTTTGTATCTTTTTTTGTATTATTTTTGTTGAAATAAACTTTATTATATATATATATATATATATATATATATATATATATATATATATATATATATATATATATTTATATATATATATATATATAAATATATATATATATATATATATATATATATATATATATATATATATATATATATATATATATATATATATATATATATGCGGAAGTAGAAATTTTTCATATATTTAACATTAAACATTGAGACTGACCTCAGTGGGTTTTAGGGGACCTTGTTCGGGCGGATTTGAAGAAACGTTGAAAAAATTCGCCAA
Source organism: Tillus elongatus (assembly GCA_964006375.1). Lineage (NCBI taxonomy): Eukaryota > Metazoa > Arthropoda > Insecta > Coleoptera > Cleridae > Tillus > Tillus elongatus. Next base: position 79,577,994 of record OZ023270.1, on the reverse strand, counting down.
AAACGGCCATCATGGCTAAAGCGTTTTAGATCGATACTTAGACAACAATATAAATAAATCCAGTAGTACAAAAAAATACATATATGAAATGTTTTGATAACTAGTGATAAATGATCAGACTAAGTGTTACTATAAATACATAATTTAATAAAATTATTATATTCAACGATATGAAGCGATGCGATAAAGTGTTAAAGACATTATTTATTAGCTGTATTTATACATTATATGACTTTAATCGACAATTACTATGTTAACTATAACAATTATCATGATTTATAGTTATTAATGGTTCTTGGCTATAATGTTTGGGTCATTCTATGTGTCAAATGCATACACGAGTGAAGATCTTTTCGTAAGACTTTGTAAAGTAAAAAGCTCGGGACGCGGCAAGTGCGTTATGGTGGTGAATTTTTATTAAATGCTTCAAATTTGAATAACTCAATTTTCTACAAACTTAGAAAGTTTAGTTTTGGTATGTAGTAAGGCCTTTCCTAGGGCAAGATATTCACCAAATTTCGTTAAAATAACTTTGTAATTTTTGGAGAAACAATTTTCTCGAAAGAAAAATTAAAATTTGTATAACTTAATATACAGTGAATTTCATTGAAGCAGCTTTGTTACTTTCGGAGAAAAAATTTTTTTTTGAAAGAAAACTCAAAATTTTCCCAGAAAACCTCGTCTGATTTTCCTGGCTAACGAACTTGTCCAAGCCATTAATAAAATAAAGGCACTTGTCGAGTCTCACCATCGATACATCTCTATTAGTAAATTTTTAAAAATAAAAATTCACTAAAAATATATAAATAAACACAGCTGTAGATGCTTTTTACACTTAAGATTTAACATAACTAATAAGAATAATAATAATAATGAAATAGACTGTACTCGAGATCACCAGGTATAGATTTTACTCAGATCGGATAGTGTTTACAGACCAACGTGTTTCCCACAACAGGTCAGATATAATAATAAGTCCTGCATCCAAGTGACACTGATTGATGTGGCCTTTCTGAATACCAATAATTTGGAGACATAGTACAACGAGAAAATCATCATATACAGAGACCTCGAGATGCAAGTAAAGAGACAATGTGGGGGCAGATAGTGTTCGAATGATCCCGATAGTCATGTCAACTGGTGTGGTTCTTAAGAATCTTCGAGAGTACATTAAGAGACTGGGTCTTGGAGAGCCCCTTTATAGGGCTATGCAAAAAACAGTAATACCTGCAACTGCCCACAGACGCAAGTGCCGGTGGGATTGAAGTGATGGTTTTTGTAGATTTTAGACCTCTTAGCGCCTGGACTCATGTGTCTTTTGTGCATAACCCGCTTTTCTAATACTTGCCCAAAATGTTCAGATTTTTCATGTTTTGGCTGTTTTACCTATTTGCTGTGGTGTTAGAGTCACCCCTCCAAGTATCTGAACCATCCAATCGCTTAGTATGTGATATGTTGTTTCTGCTGCTTGAGTGCAGTATCTGCAGTTTTAACTGTCCGCCTTACCCATCTTCATAAGGCGATGCCTTACTGGGGAGCATCCTATGGAAAGTCCTTGTTCAATTCAAGACATTCGGATATGTTGATATGGTGATGAACCGTTTTGCTTGTCTTAAGCCTGGAGTGTTCCTCCAGTATAACAGCATTCAGTTCCTCTGCCAAATATCAAGTTCATTTCTTACATGACTTTTTCTTAGTCCACTATAGTGATCTTGACCAAAAATGGTGTTGCTGCCTTTTTTGCAAGGCTATCTGCTTCCTCATTTCCTTGAATGCCTTGATACACTGGTACCTACATCAAAGTTACTTTGTTGTCCGTAGCCAGTTGCTTCAAGGATTTTTTGCAGTCCTCGATCAGTTTAAACTCAATTTTGAAAGATTCCAGTGTCCTTAGTACTGCCTGGCAGTATCCTGAGAGGATGTAGATCTCTATTAAGTGACGGTGGTTAGTCTGTGATGTATTTCAACGCTCGTAGCTGGGGAAGTAGTTTCTTCCCATAGCTTCCTTCTTACTGTACTGTGTGTACGTAAAAACTGCTGCGCAAGCTTGGAACTGTAACAACCAGAGTTGGCGCTTCGTGCTCCACTGGGTTATATGGCCGTGTACGCCTTAAGCCAGACTTCTTGGAGCATAGGTATCGCATACTGAAAAGTCCAAACAAGTACGAAATCGGTATATGTGTCTCCTGTTGTACATCATACCGCAAGTCCCGGTAAGAATGAAATGCTAGTGGCTAGCGAGTGATGTGATTCAACGCCCGTCGTTGTATTCGCCAGGGGAGTAGTTGTTTTCGCTCGCTAGTTTCTTCCTATAGCATCCTTGTTGATGTACTGTGTGTACGTGGAATGCTGTCATTTGAAAAAAAAATCGAAAATTGGAAAGTCGTTACCTCTCTATGCTACGTTTTGGTAATAAAAATTTGCGAAAATGGTAAAAGATACAGGTGAAATCAAGAAGTCGGTAGGTATCATAATTCGTAAAAAACAAAAAGATACAAGTGAAATCAAGAAGTCGGTAGGTGTCATAAAAAAGTTTATATCCTGTATGAATCAAAATACTTTCAAATCACACGCAAGTTTGTGCTTTTAGTGAACTTTCTTAGAAAAATTCACTAATGGGGACATCCCGACTTTTTAATTTAAAAAAATTCTTCAAATGGGCGCGAACTAGGACCGCTAGCACCCATATCCCGGGTCAGTTTCAATTTTTTTATATATATATATATATATATATATATATATATATATATATATATATATATATATATATATATATATATATATATATATATATACATTTAAACATATAAAAATGTATTCAACATTATTCAAATTAAACCAGTATAGTATAAAGTTAAGTACAGTGAACATATGTAGATATATGACTTCCAAAGAGTTCAGATGATCATGGAAGTATTGTTAGTGATAACCTTGCTAGTAATCGACTTAATTCTTAGCTTAGTCAGTAACTTTTTATCAAATTAAAAATGAACAATGTGATATTACCACAAATATAGATTGTACTAATTGCATCAGTTACATAAATACTAGCGTAAATACATAGTGTTTTGATTTGCCCCCTATCTGTATAAAGTTCGACCTAACGATTTTTACGATTAATTCGACACAGGCTTAATGCAAAAAGTGTGGATGCACCAAGTGCGTTATTATAGCGAATTTTCATAGAAATCTACGATTTTTTACGAAAAGTATATATATATATATATATATATATATATATATATATATATATATATATATATATATATATATATATATCTGTGTTATGGTTACTTCATTGTCCTCCTTGAAATACATTTAATTTTTGTCAAAATGGTATGACAACAAAAAACGTTACTGTAACGCACTTGCTGCGTTAGAATCTCTTTCATAATACATATTTATATCTTATTCGTCACCGTAATACACTTCCTGCATGGGCATTTCTTTAATAATGCGTTTTGACCTCTTATTCGTTACCGTAACATGTTTTTTGCGTCAGTATTTGTTTCATAATTCACATTGATACGTTCTTAGTTACCATAACGCACTTTCTGCCTCGGTATTTTAAGTATAGTTTCATAATTAAATCCAGAGGAGTAAGAATTTAAAAGTCGCGATCTCCTCAAGAGCAAATTTTTCTACGAAAATTCGCTAATAATAAAATACTATAAAATCACAAACTCTATAACTTAAGACCACAGCCAAAGCATCAGAGAAAGGGTCTATTTGAAATGAATTTTCTGAAAACATTTAAGTAAAATGAAGGACAATGGCGCTTGTAGCAGAAACGTAAGGCTTTGTAAAACACACTTTTTACTACAGTTCTTATAGATAACCTGCATTCACTTCAGAATCTTTCAATGAGTGAAGATTGGAACCTGTGATGAGCACTGATAAGTCGAATTTGGAGAACCCAATTCATCACAATACAGTTTTTAGTTTATTCCTCCCTCTGATGACGCTAAGTTTGTTAGCGAAACGATCATTAGATCTAAAAACTGTATTGTGAGAATTGGGTTCTCCAAATTGAACTTTTCAGAATATTTGTTTAAAAATCGCCAATTATGGCGTTTTAAATTCTTTGTGGTTTTAAGAAGCGAAAGTATAAAATGTGTAAAGTAATTTTCAGGTGGATTTTGACGTTTTTGCGCCAAGGGAACTTAATCTTTGCCTGTAATATTCAATAGACTTTGTTAACCACGCAAAATATTTTGATTTTGTGCTTTTCTCTGATCATCAGTAAAACGCATATTTTTTTCTTTAAATGCTTATAACTTCTTTTACGTTAACTTAGAGGTGGTTAGTACATAGCTTACTTTCTAGAATATAAACCTGCATACCAAATTTGTTTGCCATAGCTTTGTCATTTTTGGAGATACAAAAATCTCCCCGAAAAAACTGATCCGATTTTCCTTGCTAACGAACGTATCCAAGCCAGTTACAACAGCAAGGTACCTGCCAAATCAGAATCGGCCCAGTTTTGAGTTCTCAGTGCGATACATACGTATCTATATATATACATATATATATATATATATATATATATATATATATATATATATATATATATATATATATATATATATATATATATATATATATATATATATATATATATACATACAGTATGTTTCACTTTAAGTGGCGACAATTCATTATTTCATAACGGGTCGGCTGATTATCAAAATTCTTTTTAAAAATAAAGCACTTCAAAAGCTCCACATCCTGGTATGCAATATTTTAAGATTCACTTTTTTCATAGCCTACTACGATAACAAATAAGACCCCAAAAATGACTAAAGCTTATTAGGCATTTAAGAGAAATATCTCTATCGATTTGGGCACATCTGTAAGCCACAAATCCCAAGTTTCAATATGACTTATACAGAGTGTTCAGAAGTTGAGTGCAAAAAATTAAAAATCGAGTTTTTGATAGCCTTGTGTAAACGCTACTGAGTGTCTTGCAAATATTAGAATGCCGGTCGACTAAGAGTCACCTAGTGTATCAATTTACACAATATCATCCTTATATCTTATACAGAGTGTTAATAATAAATACGGAAACATACCCTTTTGCAATATATTACCCAATTTGGACTTTGATAGGACCAGCATCTTAAATTTTGGGAAGTCACCACTCCATTATTTCTAAAAGTAGCTAAGTGAAGAATGGAACCTGCGGTGAACGCTGATAAGTACACTTGGAGAACCCAAATCACCACAACACATCTTGTTAAAGACATAATAATCGTTTCGCTAACAAAGTTAGCGTCAAGAGGATGAAAAATTATATTTTCCATCTTACTTATCAGTGCTCATCGCAGGTTTTAATCTTAACTTAGCTACTTTCAGAAATAATGGAGTAGTGTCTTCGCAAAATTGGTCCAAATTGGGGAATACATTGCAAAAGGATATGTTTCCGTATTTATTGTGAACACCCTGTATACGATATGAGGATGATATTGTGTGAATTGATACATTAGGTGACTCTTAATCCAGTGGAAATCTAATATTTGCAAAACACTCAGTTTTAATTTTTTGCACTCAAGTTGTAAACACTCGGTATACGTTACGATATTGAAACTTGGGATTTGTGGCTTACAGCCTAAATAGATAGATATAACTGTTTTTTCGTAAAAAATGCCTAATATGCTTTAGTAACTTTTGTGATCGTATTTGTTATCGTAGAAGGCCATGGAAAAAGCGAATCGTAAAATAATGCATACCAGGATGTGGAGCTTTTGGAGTTCTTTATTATACAATTTTTTTTTAATCGGCCGATTCGTTATGAAATAATAAATTGTTGCCACCTAAAGTGAAACACACACACACACACACACACACACATATATATATATATATATATATATATATATATATATATATATATATATATATATATATATATATATGTATATATATATATATATATATATATATATATATATATATATATATATATATATATATATATATATATATATATATATATATATATATGGGTTCTAGTTTGCGTTCAGTCTAAGAATTTTTTAAAAATTTAAAATTCGAGATCTCCTCAATAGTAATTTGTTTCTACGAAAATTCCCTAAAGGTTTTAATGCAGAAAGTGCGTTATGGAAACAAATTCTTGTGAAAATCGTTGAAACCCCAAAATTAAAAAATCCAATTTCCTAGAAATTTGGTATAAACCTTGCATTGATAAATATTTTATTACAAAGCAAAACTAAAGTTTTTAAGTTGATAAAAAATTATGTTAGGTGGAAAAGAGAATTGCAAAAAATCAATCAGGTTTCTAGATGAAACCGTTGCTAAATTATCTCAGTATATACACCACAAGTTTAATTTGACTTATTGTATAGAAATATTGTACATGGGTGTGTGTGTGTGTTGTGTTAGGTTGGGTTCGAACTTTGCGCTCATTAGTCAGAGAAATCAATTTAAATTTTGTTAAAAGATCAATGTTAATTTTTAAAATACAAACATTTTAAGGATAAAACCTCTAATTTGCCCAGAAAAGTTGGTTTGAATTTGCTACCCAAAATTATCCAAGCCATTTACTAAAGGAGCACATGTACCGAGTCATATATAATATGACCGGACCCTGAAGTAGGGGCGCTGTTTGCTCTCACATTTGAAGAAACTTTTAAAGTCGAGTTCTTGTAATAAGCGAATTTTTTAACATATATATATATATATATATATATATATATATATATATATATATATATATATATATATATATATATATCGCATTTTTCCAAATTTATTTCAACCATGTTGTGCCAATTGATGACTAAATGTAATAAACCACAATTAGTCCAACGAGTATGACCAATAATATTTTGGAATTGAAAATTATCGGAAATTCTAGGTAACAATGTAAACAAAATTAGCTGTCGCTGCATTAAACAAGCAATGAGAAATTGGCAAACATACTTAAAATTGCATGACCTGCAAATTTTCAGAAACACAGTTTCAATAGTGTTCTTAGTCACGAAAAATATTTGGGTGAATATGTAAATAGGTAAATAGAGTAGGAAATTCTATGACTGAGTCAGAATTCGCATGAACGAGTTTTCGCAAATTCTACAGAATATTGTCTATAAATTATTTTGTAATATTTGTAATATTTTAACTATTTTTATTCTTGCATAGATCATCTAACTAATAATAACAATAGTAGAGATTATGATCTATAAGAAATACAATGCTTGTCAAATTCTACAAAAATCCACAAATAACAACATTATACATAAAAGGCGAGTACTCAGACATCCAACAACTTAATGTGTTGGATACCTCTCTCTCCCACTTTAATCTGTATAAACGAAAAATTATATATATATATATATATATATATATATATATATATATATATATATATATATATATATATATATATATACTTTGCGACTAATGACACCGATAACGACCCAGAGGTATAGGGTTGAATACAGCGAGACCTTAGCGATGATTTCCTCTGAGATTTTGGAGTAAGCTAGATTGAAGCTCCGTAATCTAACTACAAAAACTCAACCTATGCTCACCAACCGCTCTAAGTAGTAGGCAGATTGAGGCCACAGAGTTTATTTCCCTTTAGGTTTCCTTAACGTCTTGAAGGTGACTTCGAAACAGGAACCAGCAATTGTCCTCAAAAAAATGCGCACCAGAACTTGTTCCTGTCCTGACTCGTCTGTTTCATCTTACAATAGAGGAATATTCCCTAATAACTGAAAACTGCTCGAGTACAACCCGTCCCCAAGAAAGGATCGAAAGCGCTTCCTAGCAACTACAGGCCTATTTCTCTCCTTTCAGTCGTCTCTAAAGTGATGGAAAAGTATATAAACACCAAATTACTAAAATTTCTGGAAAAACACAGTCTAATCCACGACAGGCAGTATAGATTCCGTCAGCGCAGATCAACTGCCGGCCTCTTTTCGTTTGTCACCAATTCTTGGAACAAGTCTATGGAACTACACGGTGAATCCCAGATTGTCGCTCTAGACATATCCAAAGCATTCGACCAGGTCTGGCACGCAGTGCTGCTTAATAAACTTCCGGCCTATGGCCTACCACCAAAACTCTGGACCTGAACAGCAAATTTCCTCTCCAACAGGACCATTTCTGTTGTCGTGGATGGCGATTCCTCTAAACGATATCCAATTAATGCAGGAGTCCCTCAAGGTTCAGCTTTAGCCCCTACTTTGTTTCTTCTCCACATCAATGACCTCCTCTCTAGCACATCCAACCCAGTTCACAGTTACGCGGACGGCAGCACTCTCCACTCAAATATACAATATTCTAAGCCTGTCTCTTTAGCCCAATTAGATAAGGATCGCAGATTCATGAAGGGTTCTGTCTCTGTCTCCAAAAAATATTAGACTGGGGAAGTAGAAATCCTGCACAATTAAACTCCACCAAATCTCAGTCTTGCTTTCGTCTCATAAGAGATACACCAGCCCTAGACCCATCACAATGAACAACCAAGTTATTGAAAGTAATGAGTCCTTTTCTGTGGTTCGAAATTTCAATTGGCACCAACATGTCACATCAATGGCAGAAGCGGCTACTAAGAAAAATCAGTGTCTTCTTCCGGGCTTGCAAATACTTTTCACCAGCTAATCTCTATACCTTATATACTTCACAAATAAGGCCAAACCTCGAATACTGCTCCCACATCTGGAGTGCCGTCCCGCTTTTACACTCGCTATCCTGGACTCCATACAAAAGAGAGCTATACGTCTCATTGGTGACCCTACCCTCACCCAAATGCTGCCACCTCTTACTCACCGACGTGCCGTTCGTCTCCTCTATCTCTCTTTTATAGATATCTGCACGGGAACTGCTCAGAGGAGCTTTCTTCCATAGTTCCTCCACCTGTCCCCAACAGATCTACCAGGGAAACAGAGCGAATGCACCCTTTTACTGTCCAGGTCACCAGACATAGAACATCTTGTTATGCCTGCTCTTTTGTCCCGAGGAATTCCTTGCCGGCACATGTTATTCCTTCTCCTCTGAACCTCCAAACCTTCAAGTCCAGAATTAACAAGTTGCCTCTTTCCGCCTTGTCGACACCCACGGTACGATAGTATTTAGGCTGTAAGCCCTCGTGGTGTGTTGTTGAAATATTAAAAAAAAAAAGGAACAGGACCCTAAACCTCGAATTTATGAAAATGATGTTTTGTGCATTTTTAATTTGACTACAAAATCGTTCCTACACAAAATTTTTCGATGCAATTTAGTGCAGGACCGTTTTGGGGGATGGTGAATCAAGTAGCATGAACATATATTTTTTAATCCCTAATAAAGATTCTTAAAATTTTACTCCTGAAAACTGACGAAGTAGGCCTTCGATTTTGTAGAAATATTGCGCTTATTGCGCCAAAGAATACAGTTCATCAAGATCTACACTTTAAAGAAAATGCGGTTAAAACCACACTATAAATAAAGATTTTACAGGCTGACTTGCAAAACAAAGGGTCACACTGTATATAAGTGAAAAACGGAAATTCGTCTTTTAGTGAATTTTTATTAAAAATTCACTAATAGAGAGGTATCGATGGGGAGACTTTGCAAAAATTCTTTCAAATGAGTGCGAACTAGGACCCGTAGAACCCATATCCGGGGTCAGTATCAATTTTTATATGTTTATATATATATATATATATATATATATATATATATATATATATATATATATATATATATATATATATATATATATATATATATATATTTCCGTCTGATAACTTAAAAAATAATTAACCGATTTCGATGCAACTTGGCAAGTGCCTTTCTTTTATTAATGGCTTGAATGACTTCGTTAGCCAGAAAAATCGGACGGGGTTTTCCGGGAAAATTTTGAGTTTCCTTTCGAAAAAAAATTTTTTCTCCGAAAGTAACAAAGCTGTTTTAATTAAATGTACTATATATATTGCCTCAGGGGAGATTTTACTACGTACCAAAATTTAACTTTCTTAGTTTAGAGAAAATTGAGTTATTCAAATTTTAAATTTTCTTTCAAAAAAAATTTTTTTCTCCGAAAATTACAAAGTTGTTTTAATGAAATTTTGTGGATATCTTGCCTTAGGAAAGACCTTATTACTTCTTAAAATTAAACTCTCTAAGTGTATAGAAATTTGAGTTATTTAAATTTGAAGCATTTAATAAAAATTCACTGCCATAACACACTTGCTGCGTCCCGAGTTTTTTTTTTCTTTATTTGCTCATTACTTCGCAAGTATCTAAATTATAATTATAAAATTGAATACACCACGGTATTTCATTACTGCAGCAAATATTGTGACCCTATAATGTCACAGACAACTATATTTTGTGTAACAACATAAACTTTTTTCTAGTGGCCGTCATAACCAATTTTTGCATTTTTGAAAGACTATTGAGACGATAGGTCAGGTCAAAAAATATTAAATAAGGAGAAAAAGATATTCAGAGGTTTTTGGAGGTTATATTAGTTTATCGGCTTAAAAGCAGCTCTTACGTTTGCATTATGAACTTAAAATTATACAATCAGCTACGACTTTGAATGCAACCATAAATTTATAATCGATATCCTGGTATTTCATGTTATATTCTCTGTTAGAAGATAGTAACAGTTGCATTGTACGATACCCTTACAAAAGATTGGTAGTTTTAAAAACAAAATTAAATAAAACGATTAGGCAAGACTTTTCTGTTACATTGGCACTTAGTAAGTGCAATTATAAGAGTTTTTTTTACAACATATTTAATCTTTTAAAGTACATACGTATATTACAAATTTTGCAACTCCAGATAATAGAAAAGATTGTATATTAATATGCTGTTCCTGGCGTTCTAATCTGCAAAAGTGACGTGGTTCAGTTTTCAAAGCGGCTGATGTCGGGTTGTTAACGTCTTTGACACGGCTATTTAAGAATGAGGTTCGTGTCCCATGCAGGCCGAAGTAAATTTGTCTGCTTCGGGAACTGATATAGGACAAACAAAAAAGCGCATCTACAATATAATATACAGTGTGTCCAAGATAAGAAGTGGATAGCATGGGGAAATCGGAAACCGTAAGAGATACAGCGTGAGTTAAATTAGGAAAAACTTGCCCATGTTAGAGCTCAATTAAATGGTTATTTGAAATTTTGGAAATTCCGATCAGTTCCGGAGATATTCTAAAAAAACAGAAATTCTCCAATTTGGGTTTTATTTTTTTCTGACGTTATTTGAGAAGATATTGAAAAACAGAAAACACTCTCTCACGTACTTTTTTTAAGCTCTACAAGTTGGTGTTTACAGATTTTTTATTTGACGTTTTGTCTCTGAGAAACCATCAACAACTTAATTTTTTTAAATACGGCCCTGCAATTTTTATTTCAAAACTTAAAACTATTTTCAAATGTAAATTAGAGGATCTATCATTTCTAATGGTTTGAATATGTTTTTAGCTTGTTTCAGCCATAAAATATGATTTTTCGGGAAAAATCTTTTGAGTACGGCCCTGAATACTCGAAAAGCATTTATTTCTATAAGTAGTACCTTTTAAAAAGTCAATGAAGAAAACCGTTTTCAGTAATGTTTCTTAGTTATTAAAATGTAACACATAAAACCGTACTATCATAGGTCCTAAACATAGAGGGCTTTGAAAAATAAACAAGTGGTCTCTAATGACAATAGAGATCTTTCAACAAATATAAATGTCAGTGTCAATTACTTCACTTTGTTTAATACAGTTAATTGGGTGCAAGCTCTTTCAATTTGTTTTAAAATGGCTGGACATTTTTCTTTTGGGGAAAAGTTCGACATGTTAAAATGTTACATTTTGTGCTATAGTAATACAAGAAAAGCTGAGCAAATGTATTCAAATTATTACCCTGAAAGAGTACAGCCAAATAGAAAGATATATGTAAGAATAGTTACCAATTTATTGCAGTAAGGTTCATTTAAGAAACAAACCATATGCTGAAGTAACTCAAAATAATGTACTGTTAGCTGTAGCACAAACCCTACAACATCGGTTAGAACATTGAAAGAGTAACTGGGACGCCAAAATCTACTGCAAATTTAGTTTGCGTAAGAACAAATACCATCCTTATAAATTTCAAATCTGCCAAGGATTACGGCTCGGAGACGGTATAAAACGAAGGACATTTTGTGAGTGGTACACTAGAAAATGTCAAGAGGATGAACATTTTGTTAATAAAATATTATGGTCTGATGAGAGTATGGTGACTAACAACGGAATCTTCAACAGGCGAAATACACATTTCTGGTTCATAAGAAATCCATGTTTATACAAAACGTCTAAGTATCAACACCGTTTTGGTTTCAACATGTGATTGGGGATGTTGGGGACAAGGATAATTGGGCAATTTTTTTATCATGGATCACTAACTTCCGACCGGTATCGTAATTTCCTGCAGAATAATTTGGAAGAATGGTTCGATGCTCACTTACCATTAGCAGAAGTCAATAACATCTGGTTTCAACAAGACGGGGCCCCGGCTCATAATTTGAAAATTATTCCAGAATACCTATCAAGCAGGTTTCCTGACAAATGGATAGGTACACATTCAGCGGTTTCTTGGCCTCCACGATCGCCGGATCTGACACCTCTTGACTTCTATCTTTGGGGGGGTCTGTCAAAAACTATGTATACCAACGAAATTTTCACACGGGGGAACGATTACGTCAACTGGTTTTGCAAGCATTGCAAACGATTATACCAGATGCAGTAAACAATGTTTTGAGTTCCACATTAAGACGATGTTACCTATGCCTAGAAAATAATGATGATTTGTTTGAACATCTCCGATAATTAAGGCAGATAATCTATTTATATAGAATATTCATTAGTTAATAAGGTACCTACATTTCATGAATTCAAGTTATTTTATTGGTTTATTTATTACAAATGTGTTTCTCTTTCATTAATAAGTTTGGAAAATCTTACTGAAAATGTTGTGCTTCATTGACATTTTGAAAGGTACGACCTTACCGAAATAAACGCTTTTCGAATATTCAGGGCCGTACTCAGAAGAATTTTCCTAAATCATTTTGTTTTTTGACTGAAATAAGCTAAAAAGTAATTAAGACCGTTACAAATGATACATCCTATAATTAAGATTTGAAAATGGTTTTAGGTTTTGAAATAAAAATTGCAGTGGCGTATTTAAAAAATTAAAGTTGATGATGGTTTCTCGGAGACGAAAGGTCGAATAAAAAAATCTGTAAACACCAACATGTATAGCTTAAAAAGTTTACGTAATAAAGTGTTTTCTGTTTTTCAATATCTTCTCAAATAACGTCAGAAAAAAATAATACCGAAATTGGCGAATGTCGGTTTTTTCGAATATCTCCGGAACTAATCGGAATTTCCAAAATTTAAAAATACCATTTAATTGAGCTCTAAAATGGGCAACTTTTTTCTAATTTAACCCACCCTGTATCTCTTACGGTTTCAGATTTCTCCATGCTATCCCCTCCTGATCTTGAACACACTGTATACTGAATTTCCAAAAAATCCCAACACCCAGTAAGAGTCGGCCAATTGCAAGTAAATTTGCTATTCTACTCTCATTTGTCTCTGATAAGAAATAATAAGAATACGGACGCAAACTTTTAACAGTTGTACACTTTTAGTGAATTTTCGTAGTAAAAAATTACTAATGAGGAGATCGCGACTTTTGAATTTTAAAATATGTTTTTCAGATGATCGCGAACTAGGTCCCCTTAGAACACACATCCGGGGTCAGTTTCCATATGTTTATATATATATATATATATATATATATATATATATATATATATATATATATATATATATATATATATATATATATATATACAGGCTGATTTAAAGTGATGGTTTATCAAAAGTATCTAGAGAACGGAGAGGAATATCGATATGACATTTTGAATGTAGCCTGTATGGATTAATAATAATTAATAATAATTGTTTATTTGTGCCTTTGCACAGTGGTGCATTACACAGGTCATGTACTTATGCGTACAAACGAAATCACAAAAGTGACAACATACATCTTATTCACAAATATACATACAAATCAGTAACATAGGTCAAAATACACAATTAAAACCTGCATAAATATACAGAAACATAAAAGTGTGGATTAACATCCAAACAAAAAACAAAACAAAAACAAAAAATAGCACAAAACAGAACAAATCAACAAAAGTCCCGCGATACAACAATATCCATGCATGGCGAGGAGCGTTTATTTTGTGCGATATGCAAAATATTCATCAAATGAATAAAAAGCATTGCTTATCAAAATGTTCTTAATGGCAGACTTGAATTTGTTGTAATGTAAATTTCTTATATTATGAGGGAGTTTGTTATAAAATTTCATTCAATGGTGGTTGGTTCCGTTCCTTGTTCTTTTTAAGCGCGTGAAATCGACTGCGAAGTTATCTTTACCGCGCGTAAGATGACTGTGAATGGTACTGTCCCTAGTGAAGTTGATTCCTGGCACTTAACATATAAAAGACACTGCAAAATATAGACACAAGGTATTGTAAGTATCTAAAATCTTCTAAAGTGGCCACGACAGTCATCTCTATACCCCAAACCGCAGAGGATTCGGATTGCCTTACGTTGGGTTGCGAAAACAAATTCAGAGTGTGGTGAGTCCCCCCATACCAGAATGGCATAAGTTAAGATACTATGCACACATCCATAGTATGCACTTTTTAAGGTGGGAGTAGAGACTTGGGCCGAAAGACTCCGCAGGAGAAACATGCCACGGGATGCCCTCTGACATGCATAGATGCAATGTGAGTCCCAAATCAGCCTGCTGTCGATCATAACTCCAAGGAACTTCACAGGCTCGATGTTAGCGCCAATGACGAGATTGTGCTTTAACGAAAACAATAAAGAATCCGATTTTAGGCTGTTCAAGCTAAGCTGATTTGCCGAGAACCAATCCTGACAGACATATTTTATTCTGCTAATGGTAGTGTGTACTGTATTGATGTTTGGATCTGAGAAAACAAAAGTCGTATCATCAGCAAATAGAACAAAATTACCCAAGTCAGTTGATTTTGGTAGGTCCTTGATGTATATCAAGAATAAAATAGGCCCAAGGACCGATCCCTATGGCACACCGTATTTTAGATCTAATGTAGGTGAGTTTTCACCATTAGCCAGGTATGATTGTAAAAAAGTGATATTGTCGGTATCGAAGCCGTAGAACTGAAGCTTGTTTATTAAAATATCATGAGAGACACAGTAAAATTCCTTAAACAGGTCGAGAAACTGTGCATAGGTATGCTCACCCCTCTCGAAGCCCATGCAAACATCATCCACCAGGCTACTTACTGCTAGAGATGTAAATCGATTTTTCCTAAAACCAAATTGTGAGTGTGACAGTAAGTTGTTATCCTCTAGGTATGAACTAATTTGGTTGTACAACACAACTTCAAATATTTTGGAAAAAATGGAATTATAGAAATTGGTCTGTAACTTTCCAATAACTCCCAATCTCCCGTTTTGAAAACCGGGATGACCCTAGACAGTTTCAAGGCATCCGGAAATATGTTCCTAGATAAACAAATGTTAATCAACTTTGTGAGTGGGACTATTATAGCATATTTAATGCATTTTAAAATTTTCATATTTATATTGAAACCATCCAAGGAACACGTGTTTTTTAATCCAGATATTATATCCAATACTTCGAAATATGTGACCTTTTTGAACGAATTTTTTTTTTAGTTTTAACATCAGCCTTTATTTTAGACATATAAAATTTATAGGAATTTGAACTTTTAGGTATGGTCTTTAACAAGTCTTCTGCGGCATTTGAAAAATATATGTTGAAATCGGTCGCGGTCAAATTTGGTGATGCCCGTCTCAAACTCTTGTTACCTATAACTTTCCACATTGCCTTGCGCGTATTTTTTGCCTTAGAAATAAAAGCATCGTTTGATTCCCTCCTTGAAAGTAATAGTTGCTTCCTGTATCGTTGTTTGTGATCCTTGATAACTTCTTTTAAAGACTAGGATCGATTATACGATAAAATAGTTAACAGAACATGCAGATAATTTAAAGAAACGTATCCTCAATTACCGCCAATGAACTCCAAAAATTTAGAATATTACAAGAAGAGTTCATCAGGACATGGCCTGTGCGCATTACATCAAATGAAGATAATGTTGTTAACGTTTTGGCATATTTCCATGCATATCCAAATTCTTCTAATCGTTCGGCTGAGGCAGATTTGTGTATTTCTTAAGGTTTAATACAATTATATTTGAAGAACATAAACTTTATGTATTCAAATACGCAGCAGTTCAAGAACTCTTAATAGAAGATCCAGCTCAGAAAGTAAACTTTTGCGAAATGTTATTTGTATGAACACAGGAAGACTTACAATTCTTGAAAATAATTATTTGGATCAGGCAAAATTTTTGAAGAAAGGCATCATCAATCGTAGAAATTTACATTTCTGGAGTAATCAAAGTCACCATGTTGTGCGACCCAGAAATTTTCTAAATGCATTCAGTTTTAGCGTGTTTTGTATGTTAATGGACAAAAAAGTGCATTATCACATTTATCAAAACAGTTTAAATGGACCAAGATATTTGAAAATCTTGAAAGGCGTCGAAATTCTTTAGACGATTTACTTCTTCGCCAATCATTTTCATGTTGGTACCAATTAAAGTATTAGAGTATTAACAATGGAGCTTTAGCCTATTGTATTGAAACAGAGAGCTATGAATTATTTTAAATGTTTGATGACAGGTGGATATTGGGTTTGGGTCCATGGAGTTGGCCTGCCAGGTTTGCAGACCCAACTCCGTTAAATTTTTATCTCTGGGACTGTATTAAGAATGAAGTTTATACCTCGGTCTACAATATAAATGAATTGGTAGACAGAGTCACAAGAGCATTTAAAGGTTTAAATCCTAATGAAATTCGGAAAGCAACAATACAAGTGGTGAATAAAAGAATCCTTAAATGTTAAGTTAATCGTCGGTATTTTCAAATATTTTTATGTCTAATTAAGTGTATTCTGCATGTTTTCTTACTTATTTTATCGCATTGCCCATAAATTGTAAATAAACTTAGAATATCTGAGTTTGTGTAATTATCCGCATTTCATCAGCAATAAGAGACCAACAAAAGTCTGGACGCAGCAAGTGCGCCATGATAGTGCATTTCCATGAAAATGTTTTTAATGGCAAATATATCTTGAAAGGTATGGAATTTGGTATAGCCTACATATAGTAAAAACAATGTACCTTATTTGATCAAAATAACTTTACTCTTTGAAAAAGTACAATAACTTTCCGAAAATAAACTTAAAATGTTCCCGAAAAAACTGGTCCGATTTTCCTGGCCAACGAAACTCTTAAAGCTATTTACACACCTGCTAAAACATAATTATCCACAAAAAGCTTTTAGACAAAAATTTAAAAAAATAATTTTCATGAATATATATATATATATATATATATATATATATATATATATATATATATATATATATATATATATATATATATATATATATATCCAACCGATAACTCAAAAAATAATTAACCGATTTCGATGAAACTCGGCAAGTGCCTTTCTTTTATTAATGGCTTGGATGAGTTCGTTAGCTAGGAAAATCGGACAAGGTTTTCCGGGAAAGTTTTGAATTTTCTTTCGAAAAAAAAATTTTGTCTCCGAAAATTACAAAGCTATTTTAATGACATTTGGCGTACATGTTGCCTTTGGAAAGGGCTTACTACGTATCAAAATTCAACTTTCTAAGTTTATCGAAAATTGAGTTATCCAGTTTGAAGTATTTAATAAAAATTAACTACCATAACGGACTTGCTGCGTCCCGAATTTTTTAAATATTGCAGTAACACCTGCCGATAGCCAGGAGTAAGCAGTTCAGCTACCTAGATAAGGATCTTTTAGGCCAAGTTTCTTCAAAATCCACCAATTTCTCTTTTTGGTTATCTTGGATATGGGATGGCAAGGTGCTAGTTTAAAGGGATTTTTTAACTTGCGATTATGTGATTTGTGCTTTTACAAAAATTCTAATAAATCAGGAATGGAAGATACGAGTACATACATCAAACGGGAGCATTTGCCTTTAACAATTTAAAGTCCACCTGTATATTTAAATTAGTATATAATGAGTAATTGGAATGCTTAATCGATCTATAAATAAGATAAATATTAGAAAGTGTATTACTTAATTACTGGGATATAAATAGACCAAGATAACCGTATACACCAATCACACCGATCAGCTCAGTGATTATGCACTTTTACATGTGGATGCAGGCAGCTATTTTAAAATGGGAATTTATCTATTTAAGGTATTCTATTAACAAATGATATATCTTTTTATAGATACCCATTACCATAATATTTACGTAACGCTAGTTGTTAACTAGTTTTATGTCTTTATATGTTCACAGCTATGTGTGAGTGTGTGGGGAATCCGATCATTTATAGATATCTGATTGAACTATAAAATCTCGATGACTCTTTTGCGTTTTGCCTGTTATCGATACTCTAATTAGGTATATTATTATATATATTATATTATTATATGTTTCTTCAACGTCGGTCTATTTCCGCGACTATGACCAATCACCGAAGCCAAAGAGCAATTTCACCTTACCGAGCTGAAAATTTTGCGAAGCCCTTCTTTTCTGTAAGGACATTGGGAATCTGTAACGTGACGCGCATCGTATTATTTTAGTGAATTTTCATTAAGAAAAATTCGTTAATAGAGAGATCACGTTTATATATATATATATATATATATATATATATATATATATATATATATATATATATATATATATATATATATATATATAGGGTGTCCCAATAGTGTGTAATTCCTCTATATATACCTTACCCTTAGAGCTAGCCGAAAAAACTTTAAACAAAATTTTCTTGTGATTATCTAAGCTATATCGAGAAAATATATTCAGCTTTGTGTAATTTCCGGTTGCACCGGAAGTCGCTATCAACTTCGTTATTTTAAATAGAATGCTATACTTTTTATTACATTTTTGGATAGAGATTAAAAAATAAGTGTGACTTTATGTAGCATTCCCTATACTGTCTTTAATATTTTTGAAAATATTACGACTTTCTTTTTTTTAGCTCCGATTTATGTGTTATTTGAAACGTCTGCCGTGAGCTGCGTTTTGAGTTTTTCTACCTTAAATTCTATATATCAATAGACGACATTTAGTACTTTAAAATGGTTAAAGAATAATTCATCATCATTGTACAGGGTGTATTATTTTGGGGTTACAGCATATCTAACTTTAAAGCAGCACAACTTGTGTTTTTCAAATGGAACACCCTGTTTTTATGGATTAATCAGGTAGATAATTAAATTCTGCATCGACGTAATATAGGTCTTTCTATAGCTATAGTTGATAGTTTTTGAGTTATAGTGGTTTATTTTAGTTTCGCTTGTAAAAATAATGGTACTGTCAGATACAGTAGGCGCAGAGAATGAAACAACTAATATTTATTGTCAGATGACAGATAAATGTCACCTAACCAGAACTATAACTATTTTCAGTTCTCAGGTGTTTGAGCTAAGTCTTATATTCTAACTGTTGTGTTATTTAATTTAAAATGAATTATAATACTGAAGAATTAGTTGATATGACACTTATTATAGGCGAGTGTCAGCGAAATTGTTTTTTAGCATCTCGTGTATACGCACAAACATATCGGAATCGAAGACATCCTCAGGAAAAATGTTTCGTCAAATTGTTGGACCGTTTTTTGACCACACGCAAAGGGAGAGTAAGCGGCAATGAAGAAAACGAATTTTATATTGTTGCATCGGCATTAGCTGGTTTTCATAATTAGAACTACCTTTATTAAAGTGTGTTTCACTTTTTGTATGGTAAAAATATGAATAAGTCCATTATATAACAATCATTGCATGTAGTTGCATTCGATAAGTTTTTTTGTAGACACATTATCTAGTTACGAGGATATGATCAAGTGATTTGCATCGTGACTATCTCATTTTATTTGGTAATTCTATTCAAATTATTGTTAAAACAAACTTTTATTAGACGGAAGTAAGCTCCAACAATGGAAATATAAAAACTGCTGACTTTCTTGTCAAGGAGACGTTTAGGTGTCACCTGACATTGTTCACATGCTCTGTGCCTCATACACTGACAATCTGACAGTACCATTATGTGCCTCATACAGTGACAATCTGACAGTACTAATAATTTTACAAGCGAAACTAAAATAAACCACTATAACTCAAAAACTATCAACTATAGCTATAGAAAGACCTATATTATGTCGATGCAGAATTTAATGGTCTGCCTGATTAATCCATAAAAAACAGGGTGTTCCATTTGAAAAACACAAGTTATGCTGCTTTAAAGTTAGATATGCTGTAACCCCAAAATAATACACCCTGTACAATGATGATAAATTATTCTTTAACCATTTTAAATTATCAAATGTCGTCTATTGATATTTAGAATTTCAGGTAGCAAAACTCAAAACGCAGCTCACGGCAGACGTTTCAAATAACACATAAATCGGAGCTAAAAAAAAGAAAGTCGTAATATTTTTACAAATATTAAAGATAGCTATAGGGAATGCTACATAAAGTCACACTTATTTTTTAATCTCTATCCAAAAATGTAATAAAAAGTATAGCATTCCATTTAAAATAACGAAGTTGATAGCTACTTCCAGTGCAACCGGAAGTTCCATAAAGCTGAATATATTTTCTAGATATAGCATAGATAATCACAAGAAAATTTTGTTGAAAGTTTTTTTGGCTAGCTCTTAGGGTAAGGGATATATAGAGGAATTACACACTATTGGGACAGCCTGTATATATATATATATATATATATATATATATATATATATATATATATATATATATATATATATATATATATATATATATATATATATATATATATATATATATACCTATGTATGCATGTATCCGAGCGATAACTCAAAAAGTACTAAACTGATTTTAATCAAACTTGGCAAAAATCTTGTTTGGGCGAAAACCGAGGTCGAGTTCGTTAATCAACCTTTATGCTCAAGTTTTTCCGGTGGAAAATCACGGAAAAAATTTTGAAAACGCTATATTTTTGTAAGTATCAGAGTAACTGGAATGAGACTTTACATGTGGCTAGCAATAGTGCAAATAAACCTATGTTGTGAATTTTAAGTAATTTGGTACACAATATTTAGAGTTTTTTCCAAATTAAAAATAAAATCCCAAAGACATGTGTTGAAACGACTTAGTGGTTAAAGTCCAATTCGTGACAGACAGAGTAGTTAACTGCCACGCGTGGATTAATTCATACAACAGGTATAAACCATATATTAACGGTAACCAAACTAAATATATACCAGGCAGAAAACATACTACCCGAACAAGCACTTGTGATGCCACGGGAAAAGTCTACGACTGTGTTAAATATGGAACGGTTTCACTAAGTTAGGGCAAGGACAAACAACCATATATGCTACCCAAATTGAATTAAGTCTAAAACTTTAATCTCTTTATCAAATTATTTTTATACAAAAACTCGCTTAAAAAATTATCGAAATAACAACAATCTGATTAGATGACGATAAAGTGATATGAGACTAAAAAAAATGATAAAAAGTAAAGTCACTAACTAGGATTAGAACTCGTCATGTAGGAGTCGATTATCCGATGTATAGGGACTTAGCTTACTGAGCTACGCTCGACATGTATGTACTAGCAGGTATATCTCATAATACATGTTAATTGTTCAACGTTTTACAATTTACACAAAACTATTTTGATTTACAATGGATTTTGTACTCATATTTTAACGAAATTAAGGAAAATAACGACTTAGACACATATCTAGGAGCTTGTTAGTCATTTCTTGTAGTATTTTTCACTCACATTCGTACTAAAACAATTTTGAGGTTTTCACTTTCTTGGATCAGATTTAATTAATTAAAAAATAATGTACCTCTTAACATTTTTTTATCTTTAAGATGGAGATCTGAGTTTTGATGCACAGGATGCTCTTTATGACGGAAACCAGCGTACCAAATTTGGTTGCCCTTGCGTCGTTATTTCCGGAGATATAATTTTTTTTCGAAATAAAACACAAGATTTTCCGGGAAAACCTGGGAACTGACCCTGGATATGGGTTCTAGAGGGTCTAGTTCGCGATCATTTGAAGAAATATTTTCAAAATTTTAAAGTCAGGATCGTCTCATTAGTTTTTTTTTTAAAGAAAATTCACTAATAAGAATATAACGGTACAAATAAATAATGATAAACAAACTATAAAAAAAATTAAACCGGCTTGAAAATAGACACTAAAAAGCAAAAAATAACTGGATTATAGGTTCAATTCAAAAAACAAAAATTAATTTAATTGAAATATTATTATATGCGCTACCTACTTATCTGTTTAAAGTCGGTGCCAAGCCAATTAGGTAGTAGATAGATATGTTAGATCTGCTCCCGCCACATCGCAAGTTTCACAGCGCACGCGACGAAATGCGTGAGTGTGGGTTGGTCTTTAATCATTAACAACATATTTAGGTTTACTAAGTGAAGATTGGAACCTCTTATAAGCACTGATAAGTACACTTGGAGAACTCAAATCACCACAAGACATCTTTTTAAAGACCTGACGATCGTTTCACTAACAAGGTTAGCGCCATTAGAGGATGAAAAATTCTCAACGATCCTGTCTCTCTTGCATTACTCACTTTCACTTTATAATCCTTATTGGCTTTATCTGCTGTAACATAAAAACAATCCTTCTCTCGCAATTGTTCAACTATTTTCTTTCGAATATAATTTTGGTTTTTAGCTCTGATTAAGTTATGAAAAGCCGTAAATTATCATCGATGATGATTAGCGAATTTTCATGATGAACTATTCGCTATTAGAGAGGTCACTAAGAGAAGCTTTCGAAATAAGGTCTTCAGATGAGGGCAAATTTGGTCCCTAAAACCCAAAAGCAAGGTCTGTTAAAATTTATATATATATATATATATATATAAATTTTAACAGACCTTGCTTTTGGGTTTTAGGGACCAAATTTGCCCTCATCTGAAGACCTTATTTCGAAAGCTTCTCTTAGTGACCTCTCTAATAGCGAATAGTTCATCATGAAAATTCGCTAATAGTTAATCATCGATGATAATTTACGGCTTTTCATAACTTAATCAGAGCTTGATGGAAAGGTGTATAATACAATTATAATATATTGAGCTGTCACTTGATTATAGGTGATTAAATCTATCATCGATAAACCTGGAAATAAATGATAGATCACATCAGCTGTTCAAAAATTCCCTATCTCTACCAACATACACACATTACAGCATGCTTGGTTGCAAGGTCGGATTGTTTTATTTGAACGTTTATCAGCAACTTTTCAGTATACGTCTTCTGCTGGTAACATTCCCAACCTGGTGCTATATATAGAGGTAAACGTTTAATTCTAGATTGCAGTTATAACATTATGATATTATCTGCAGTGTATCGGTTTATAAGATTAGTTTCCATTTAAGAGGCTTATTATTGCAATTATTACCTCGCTACCTGGTATACGGGGGCCATACGATAATTTATCATCACGATCCCTACATTCAAAATTAGCAAGATGATCTAAACCAGTCCACAAAGGCATCAGAACCAATGTTAACCTTACTTTTTACTGTTTTTATTTGGCGACTAATTTTTCTGGTAACGATTAAAAATGACATAATTTTCGTTGAGTTGAGCTTCCAGGGAGATTTAAACCTTCGCTTAGAAAACCAAGATGAATTCATTACAATAAAAAGCGGTGCCTTTTACTATGCAGCTATAGATGCATCTTTTACTATGCAGTTATATAAACATCTATCATAAGTTTCAATACTGGTTGTATGCGGAAATGTCATAACCTGTTAAATGCTTATAAATCGATTTTCTCTAAAGCTACAAACTGAAAATTTGGCACGTATTTATATAAAGGAGATGTATGAACCAAGTTTCATTAAAATAACTTTGTTATTCTAAAAAAAAAAAATTTTTGCAAAAAAATCATATGCTTATAATCTCGACTTCCTTTAAGCTAAAATCTTTAAATATGGAAAACTTTATAAATTTTAAAGATACAAACATTTTCCCTATGATCATAAAAATGCTTCTTTAAAAACTGGTTTCACGAGGCTGGCTAACCAATTTATTTTAGCGTTATCTAAGAAAGATACTTACCGAATTTCATAAAAATTAGCCCATTATTTTATACAGTGTGAAACACACTTATAATATTTTTTTAGAGAAAGAAAATTATGTCTCGACTACTTAGGCCATTGACATATATAAATTATATAGAAAAACATTTTAGGTACTATGTAAGTGCATTAATAATGTATGTGTTCCTGAACCAGTAAATTGTACAATACAACGGTTACAGTTATATGTGTTTATATAGTACATTGGATTTTAAGAAATTTATTATGTTTTCCGGTGCTGCTGTGGCTAGGGTTACCATGGATATATTTTCGCCTAAAAACAACCTGCTTTGTAGTCTGTGTTTAGTGCACTCTGTGACAATATGACTTGCTGAAAGGCTGACATTGCAGGTATCACAAACTGGTAGAATTTGTTGTTCCAGTAGGTACTTGTGTGTGAGTGCTGTGTGTCCTATCCCGAGTCTTCTCAGGACGGCCAGGGATCTGCGAGTTAGTATAGGTGGTTGGAATGCCTCAATGGTTGGTGTTAGTTCGTGCAGCTTGGTAGTTTGATTATTCCAGTATATTTGCCATTTGTCGTAAATTACTGCTTTAACGTGTGGTCTTAATAGTTGGTGGTATTGGCTTCTTACTGTCGTGCCTTTCGTGATCGCTCTTTTAGCAGCAGTATTTGCTATCTCATTGCCTACAATGCCGGAGTGTGAGGGTACCCAAACGAATGTAATGTGTGTGGATTGGCGTTCAAGATCGTGAGAAGTATTTTGTATTTCCCTTGCTATGTGGTTCTTGGTATATAGGCTACTTATTTAATTTCAGGCCAGTTTAGAGTCTGTGCAGATGACTATTTTCGTTGGGCAGTGGGAAATGTCTTTTATCCTCTTTATGGCTTCCAGAATTGTAAAAAGTTCAGCTGTGCCAATACTGATGTCCTTGGGTAATTTATTAAGCTGCTCAGAGGAGGGCAACGTCACTATCGCCCCACCTACTCCATGTGGTAACGTGGAGGCATCGGTGTACATTACCAGTTATATTCCGATTTCTGTAAATAGTGTCTGCATCGCTGAATTTGGTGTTTGTGCTTGTTTGAGTGACATTAATGATGTGTTACAGTCTATTTTTAATTGAAGCCATGGTGGTGTATTTGATTTCGGATTTTCAGTGGTTCCTGTAAGATCGATTTGGTAGATGTATTTTATTATTTCTGATATAAGACGTGGTTTTTCGATGGAGTTGGACCGCTGACTTATGAAATAAAATTCATTATTCAGCAAAAACTAGTTTTTGTGGAAAACGCTGAGACAAGTGTAATTGAATTTGTCGAACATTATCTTATGATTATAGTTTAAAAAAATTAAACTCCCATTTTACCCCCTCCAGTTTATCCATTTTTTTAAATTGCAACCCTACATTTTTTCATCACAATCCGATGGATCACATTTTTCTGAATGCGGAGATACCCCATATGTATGGTCTAATATTACAGTTTTCAATACGGGGTGGAAATTTAATAGGGCAATGTTTAAAACTAAACAGTTTACCCTGAAATTAAAATTTTTAAAATAAACTTAATAAAAACGACCCGTTCTTATAATAAATGTTCAAAATGTTCTCCATTCACTTGCACACAAGGAAAAAATCTGCTCTGGAATTCTTCCCTAATTCTGTTCAACACGTCAGCAGTGGCGTTCCTAATTTCTGTTGTTATTTTCATTTTCAAATCATATAAATCAGCAGGTTGCGTTTTATACACTCTGTTTTTGGGTATCCCATAAAAAGAAGTCAATAGGTGTAGTATCTGGTGATCTAGCGGGCCATTCTACGAAACCTCTTCGTCCAATCTATCTTTGTGGAAAGACTTCGTGTAAATACTCCTGTATTTGAAAAGCAAAGTGGGGCG
The DNA here is from genome assembly GCA_964006375.1 of Tillus elongatus. Taxonomy (NCBI): domain Eukaryota; kingdom Metazoa; phylum Arthropoda; class Insecta; order Coleoptera; family Cleridae; genus Tillus; species Tillus elongatus. The sequence continues at coordinate 79,551,862 of OZ023270.1, read as the reverse complement.
GTGTACCGTCTTGTTGAAACCATATTCTTTCATGGGGAATATTATTCAGACTTGTGGTGAATATTAACATAATTTTATACATAGTTGCATCCAAAACTGCTTGACAACACTCCAAATTCAACAACCTTAAAATTTTGACATTCCAAAAAATTATTTCCTCTTCCATTTCGTTCTTCTAATGTTTCACCTGATACCTCCATTTACAATTAATACTAATCACTCCATAATACTTTTCCATACATATAAAATTTGAAGCTCACCCGGGATATGGGTTTTAGAAGGCCTAGTTCATGCTCATTTGAAAAAAAATCAATATAAAATGCCGCAATCTCTTCATTAGCAAATTGTTTCTGAGAAAATTCACTAAAAAATAATTATAAATTAAACTATTAAAACCTGTCTTGAATGCGAATGTCCTATAATTATTTTATTATACATTTTTTTTGCAGGAAGAATGAATTTCTTCAACGCATCCAACATCACATAGAACAAGAGACCTGCAGCTATATATCGCCACTTCTCTAGTGTACAGCGTTGCAGACATACAAACGTGTAAGTAAAGTAAACCAATTAATATAATAATTAAAATAAAAGGTCCGGTGACATTCAGCGTTGTCGAATAGCTAAATACCTATTTGATTCAAATTCCGTTTAACGTAAGTTTTATCTTTTAATTGAATTCACTAATAGCAGGTTTTTTCGATAAACTGTCACCAGTAAAAAATAAGTCAATATAACAGAAATTCACAGATCAGGTAATATTTGAATCCTTAGGACAAAACATATATTAAATGACGACTGAATAAACTAATAATGCACATACATACGTTTTTTGAAAAATTTTATGAAATAAATGGAAAAAGGTTTCATTGATTGTTGTTTCCTTTACTTGGTGAAAAGAAATGTTTGCTGATATGGAACAACCTTAGGTGATCAACGTCATTCATTTGCTACTACTAAAAACTGGATTGTGAAATTTAAAAGAGGACGAAGAAGTGAGAAAGATGGGCACCGCTCTAAAGAAATAATTTATATGACCACTCAAAAAACAATGATTCTGTCCATGAAATAAACTTAGAAAATGCTTGAAGGCTGATGAAAAGCGCGCACGTTTTTTAAAATTTATTTCAACAACACACCACGAGGGCTTAAAGCCTAAATACTATCGTACTGTGGGTGTCGACAAAGATGAAAGAGGCCACTTGTTAATTCTGGACTTGAAGGTTTGGAGGTTCGGAGGAGAAGGAAAAACATGTGCTGGCAAGGAATTCCACAACTTCGAAGTCCTCGGGACCAAAGAGCGGGCATAACAAGATATGGTGACCTGGACAGTAAAAGGGCTGCATTCGCTATGTTCCCCTAGTAGATCTGTTGTGGGCAGCAGGTGGAGGAACTATGGAAGAAAGCTCCTCTGAGCAGTGACCTTGTAGATATCTACAAAAGAGAGAGAGAGGTCATCAACGACACGTCGGTGGGCAAGGGATGGCAGCCTTTGGGTGAGGGTAGGGCCACCGATTAGACGTATAGCACTCTTCTGAATGGAGTCTAGGATAGCGAGTGTAGAAGCGGCAGCACCACCCCAGATGTGGGAGCAGTATTCGAGGTTTGGTCTTATTTGTGAAGTTTATAATATATAGAAATTAGCTGGTGAAAAGTATTTGCGAGCCCGGAAGAGGAAACCTAATTTCTTAGCAGCCGCTTCTGCAATTGATGTGACATGTTGGTGCCAATTGGGATTTCATTATTTTGAATAACTTGGTTGTTCATTGTGATGGGTCTAGGGCTGGTGTATCTCTTATGAGAAAGAAAGCAAGGCTGTGATTTCGTGGGGTTGAATTGTACAAGATTTCTACTTCCCCAGTCTAATATTTTTTGGAGATCCACGGAGACAGAACCCTCCATGAGTCTGCGATCCTCATCTAATTGGGCTAAAGAGACAGGCTTAGAATATTGTATATTTGAGTGGAGGGTGCTGTCGTCCGCGTAACTGTAAACTGGGTTGGATGTGCTAGGGAGGAGGTCATTGATGTGAACAAGAAAGTAGGGGCTAAAGCTGAACCTTGAGGAACTCCTGCATTAATTGGATACAGTTTAGAGGAATGACCATCCACAACAACAGAAATGCTCCGGTTGGAGAGGAAATTTTCTGTCCACGTACAGAGTTTTGGTGGTAGGCCATAGGCCGATAGTTTATTAAGCAGCGCTGCGTGCCAGACCTGGTCGAATGCTTTGGATATGTCTAGAGCGACAATCTGGGATTGTATGTATCCAACCGATAACTCAAAAAATAATTAACCGATTTTGATGAAACTCGGCAAGTGCCTTTCTTTTATTAATAGCTTGGACAAGTTCGTTAGCCAGGAGAATCTGACAAGGTTTTTCGGCAAAATTTTGAGTTTTCTTTTGAAAACAATTTTTTTCTCCGAAAATTACAAAGCTATTTCGATTATATTTAGTGAAATATTTATTTTTAATATCACCGCTTTTCATTGACAATGGTAAAAACTGGTTTATAGATATATAAGATCTAGTATGTCTGAGTCGTTACCTAGCAACGGAATCTTTGAGATCATTGCGCAGGTCAGTTAGACGCTGTAACTGACGTTTATCGTATATTATTAGATTGTTTATCCGTTTTCAATTTTAGTTGACAAATTATTTGTGTTATTTGGGAATTTTAATATACAAGTGCAAATTATTCCTTTACGATTTTATTAATGTTACGGAGTGGACTAAACAGTCTTTGTTATGTTTTGTCAACAGATCAACAGATATAAAGGATCGAAGTTTTACAAAAAGGACTGATATGCAACAGGTTAGTTATCTTCTCTCTGATGCTTTGGCGGTAGTTTCAGTTAAGTTTATGGTTTAACGGTCCATAATTTTTAGCTAATTTTCGTACAAAAAATTCGTCAATGAGGAGACCGCGACTTTAGAATTAAAAAAAAAATTCTTCAAAGGAGCGCAAACTAGTCCCCCTAGAATCCATATCCGGGTTTACGTTCAGTTTTATCTGTTTACATATATACAGGGTGACGCATTTCTACGGTAAAGCTCAATATAATTATTATTATACAAGAGACGAGAAAAAATTGTATAAGTTAAAATAGGGTGTCTTGAGCTGCATCTTATAAAATTATTTTGACAATTACAGGCTGCTCCATAAGTCACAATTTTTTTCGAACACCCTTATTTTATTGCATTTTTTATCGAAATATGTTTGTAAGAAAAAAATCGAGACGCAGTAAGTGCGTTTTGGTAGCAAATTGTCATTATATGCTTCAAATTTCAATAACCCAATTTGCTATTAACCTAAGGTTTGTTGGCTAGGAAACCAACATTTAAAGTTTATTGTCGGAAAATTTTTGTACATTTTCAAACAATAAGTTATTTTGATAAAATATGGCACATTGTTTCTACTATATAGGTTATACCGGTAACCAATTTGATGACTGCTTGCATTAAAAAGACATATTTGCTATTCAAAGCATTTTTATAAAAATTCACTTCCATAACGCACTTGCTGCGTGCTGACTTTTTTATTTAATTTGTTTCATACTTTAGTCGAGCACTATATAAAAACATGCAAGAAGATAACAACGATAAGAAATTTTAAGGTGAGGGTCATTTATATCTTTTAAACTAAAAGAACCTGGTAAAATTATAAAACCGCTTACTGCTGGGGAAACTGAATATTTTAATGCATCCAGTGTGCGCACTCTAATAAACATCCTGTATACTATAAATATTTTCGAGTTTAAATATATCCATCCAAGTCGCAGTAAAAATCCAAGTAACAATTTGTATGTGCATTTATTTTGATGTTGCAAACTTTTGCATATATAAATTATTTAGAGCATTATTTGTTTAAAGAAATTCCAAATATTTGTTTATTGCCAAACATGCGTTTAATAATGTTGTTTATACTTTTTTTTATAACATTTTATAAACATAATGCAATACCACAACCATCTGAATAAAGAACTGAATGCCTTGGCGCCACATTTCTTCTATTAATAATGATTAATTTATTAGCATTTTTCTATAATTTGCATAGCGCTGATTGTTAACTAGGATTGTTATATATGTAAACGAATAACTATTTAATCAATTATCCTTGTGTTTATTAAGCTGCATATCAAATTTAAAAAAACTGGAATCATGACAAGAATTCCATTCGGAAAAATGCGGTCCAGTTGAAAATTGCTGGCTCAAAAATATGGCAATTTTATTCAAATAATTCATCATCATCCTATTAAGCTTTTATAGAAAGAATGTGAAAATTGACGTAAAATGTTACTGAACGGTTTACAGAAAACTGGTCGGTTTTTAGTGAATTTTCTTTAAAAAAATTGACAAATGAGGAGATCTCGACTTTTGAATTTTGAAAAAATTTCTTCAAATGAACGCTATTTAGGATCCCTGGAACCCAAATCCGAGGTCGGTTCCAGACTTTATATGTTTATATATGTATATATATATATATATATATATATATATATATATATATATATATATATATATATATATATATATATATATATTTATGTGTCACACCAATAACTAAAAAAATAATGGACCGATTTTGATAAAACTTGGTGAGTACCTTCCTTTCGTAAGTGGCTTGGATAAGTTCGTTATCCAGGAAAATCCGTCAAGGTTTTCCTGGAAAATTTTGTGTTTTCTTTCGAAAAAAATTTATATCTCCGGAATTAACAACATAAGGGCAACCAAAATTGATACGCGGGTTTACATCATTGTAGGTAAGTTACCTACCAAACTTTAGCTCTGTAGGTTAAAGGACAAAAAAGTTACAGGCATTTAAAGAAAAATAAATTTGGGTTTTCCTCAAAACGTCATAGTCGCGATTTAAAACGTCAAAATTGGTAATATTTATGCAATGAACCTGAAACTAATATGAGCTATGGAAGGAAAATGTCTCAAGAATAATGTTTTACAAAGCTTGAAGTCTTAGTTTCAATCGTCATTGTCCTTCATTTTACTAAAATGTTCCCAGAAAATTCATTTCAAATAGACCCTTTCTCTGATGCTTCGGCAGTAGTGTTGGCTATAGAGTTTATCGGTTCATGGTATATCATTTTTGTCGAATATTCGTAAAAAATCTTTAAAGCTCAATATATCCGTTATTATGCAAGATACGAAAAAAATTGTATACATTAATTATAGAGTGTCTTATAGGCTACATCTTAAAAAAATATTTCTACAATTACAGGGTGGCCCATAAGTCGTTGGTGATTCTAATTTTCTTTTTTAGTGAATTTTCTTTAAACAACATCACTTTCGACGTTTTAAATCCTGACTTTGAAATTTCAGGAGAAAAACTATAAAATTTTCAAAGTAATTTTTCTCGTATTTCTGGATCTTTTTTTCGAGCCAAGAAAAGAAAATATTTGTATATAGTACTATATATATATATATATATATATATATATATATATATATATATATATATATATATATATATATATATATATATATATATATATATAGTACCGATAACTCAAAAAATAATAGACCGATCTTGATCAAATTTGGTGAGTGCCTTCCTTTTGCAAGTGGCTCGGATAAGTTCGTTAGCCCGGAAAATCGAACTAGGTTTTCCCGGAAAATTTTGTGTTTTCTTTCTAAAAAAAAATCATATCTCCGGAAATAACAAAGTGAAATACGCGTACCAAATTTAGTACACGTATTTGTATTATAAAGAGTGAACCATGTACAAAAATTTAGATCTCTAAGTTTAAGGGCAAAAAAGTTACGGGCAGCTAAAGAAACAAATTTTGGAGTTTTCCTCAAAACGTCAAACTCGCAATTTAAAACGTCAAACTCGCAATTTAAAACGTCAAATTCGCAATTTAAAACGTCAAAATTGGCAATGTTTAGGCAAAGAACGTGAAACAAATACGGATTGTGAAAAGAAAATGTTGCAAGAAGAGTGTTCTGCGAGCCCTTAAGTTTCAGATTCAACCGTCATTGCCCTTCATTTTACTAAAATATTTACAGAAAATTCATTTCAAATAGACCCTTTCTTTGATGCTTTGGCTGTCGGTTTAGTTAAGTTGATGCTTTCGCTGTAGGTTTAGTGAAGTTTATGGTTTAACGGTCTATAATTTTTAAGTAATTTTCGTAGAACAAATTCGTTACTGCATTTTAGCATTCCTTATCGAAATATGATGCGTGTTTGTAAGCAAAAAATCTGGACGCAGTAAGTGCGTTTTGGTAGCAAATTTTCATTAAATCCTTCAAATTTCAATAACTCAATTTGCTATTAACGTAAGTTTTGTTGGTTAGGAAACCAACATTTAACTTTATTTTCGGAAAATTTTTGTATGAACGCAGCAAGGGCGTTTTGGTTGCGAATTTTCATTAAATGTTTCAAATTTCAATAACTCAATTTGCTATTAACCTAAGGTTCATTGGCTAGGAGACCAGTTTTCTCGGAAACATTTGAAGTATATATTCGGAAAATTTTTGTACATTTTCAAATAATTATTTTGATAAAATATGTTACATTGTTTCTACTATATAGGTTATACCGGTAACCAAATTGATGCCTGTTCGCATTAGAGCGATATATTTGTAATTAAAAACATTATTATGAAAATTCACGTCCATAACGCACTTGCTGCGTGCTTAGTTTTTAAAGTACTGAATCAGTGTAAGGTGCAATAAAATTTTAGGAGCAAACACATGTAATCAAATAATTTCAAGAAATGTCATAGCAACAGCTGTATAAAACAAAGTAGTAAATTTCTAGCGAATCTTAGATTTACTTAATGTTTATCTTTTTTTAACTAGAACAAATTAAACTGACAATGGGTTTTTTGTATGTTTACTAATTATAATTCTAGTGAAGTAAATGACCTGTCATTGTTTATTTTTCTAATAATTTCTAATAATTAGATAGCACTGTTGCACTTATTTAAGCAGGAGGCTGAGTGTACGGAATATTGTTTTTTTACGAAATTTTACCAAACAAAAGTTACTACTGTCTAGGTCGCGATTGTAAGGTCTTTAAAGGCATAAAGTGGGACTTCTAGGATCCATGTCCAATGTTGATTTTCCCTTTTATGTTTTATTTAATTTTTTCTGTCACATGATGATTAGTCCATAGCATATTCCGTAGGAGGATCCTTTGCACCTTTCAAAATATCCTGACGAAGCAAGTACGAGATGAGAGAGAACTTTCATAAACGTATTTTATTTTAAAAAAAAACGTGGACGCAACAAGTGCATTATGGTGGTGAATTTTCATAGAACTGATCTGGCATCACACATTTTTTAAATTAAATGCTTATAACTTTTTTCTTGTGCCGTGAGATCTAAATTTAGGTGCGTTATTTACTTTTTATAATCTTAACCTACGTACCAAATTTGGTTACCATAGCTTTGTTATTTTCAGAGATAAAAGCGCCTCCGTGACCGTGCGGGAAAGTCGATTCAGATTTTCCAATACGGACTCGGGGGACGACGGTTCGAGACTCACCGGCGAGGGATGATTTTTCAAATCACTGTCGTCGTTGAGATTGAGCTCAAGGTGGAGGGTAGGTTACTTTAGATGAGCAAAAAGGGTCAGCAATGGCCTAATTGCCAGTAAGCATCTTACCTTTACCTTTTCAGAGATAAAAAATGTTCTTAAAGAAAACTCAACATTTTCCCGGAAAACCTGGTCCGACTTTCCTGGCTAACGAACTTATCCAAGCTTCTTACAATAAGAAGGCACCTGCCCAATTTCATCAACATTGGCCTATTATTTTTTGACATATCGGTGTGATGAGTTTTAAGAGTCCTAGTTCGCGCTCATTTGAAGACATTTTTTCAAAATTCAAAAGTTGGGATCTCCCCATTAGTGAGTTTTCCCTACGAAAATTCACCAATAGTAATTTAACAGTGAGGAAAAGTTGACTTGTGGTAGCCTACACAATAAACAAAAAGCCTGGACGCGGCAAGTGCGTTATGGTAGTGAATTTTCATAGAAATGATCTGGCACCAAATATTTTATCATAACTTTTTTTTCTTCTTCTAGAAATCTAAATTTTGGTGTATAGTTTACTTTTTATATCGTAAACCTACGTACTAAATTTGGTTATCATAGCGTTTTTATTTTTTTTTAATAAAAATTTTTTTCGAATGAAAACTACAAATTTTCCAGGAAAACCTTGTCCGACTTTCCTGACTAACGAACTTATCCAAGCCACTTACAAAAGGATGGTACATGCTAAATTTTATAAAAATCGGCCTATTATTTTTTAGTTATCGGTGTGATACACACACACACACACACACATATATATATATATATATATATATATATATATATATATATATATATATATAAATTGAAACTAGATATGGGTTCTAGGCGTCCTAGTTCGCGCTCATTTGCAAAAAAATTTTCAAAATTCAAAGGTCGGGATCTCCCCATTAGTGAATTTTTTCTACGAAAATTCACTAAAATGTAAGAAGGAGAAAATTATCATATTTGAGTTTAGTCAATTGTCAAAATAATGTGTCAGTTTTGTATTACTTCTGACTATGGATACCTCTACTCAGGATAAGGAATTTGCTTCTCTCTCAATGGTAGAAAAACGAACCAATTTTCTAAAGCTTAAACAATATGACAGCAAATGCTCCAGCAGCTACGTCCTCATTTATCACTGACTATAATGACTAAGGATCAGCAGACACAATTCCATTGACTGTTATGGAAATGGATAATACACTCTCGATTAATATATTTTGACATTACATCGTTCTTTTAACCAAATTTTAGCCTCACAATAAAAAGTTATTAGTTACGTGGTTTGTTTGAGGTTTCTTATACCTCAATTAAAAATTAAACAGACCCAGGAGTTTATCTACATATAGTAAGGCACCTTATTACGATTTAAAAGTCCTGTCTTCGGAGCCAGTTCTTGATGAAACATTTTCGCGACTGCTTTTGCATCTCTTTGTACGGTGTTGCACCAAACGCTTGCCATCCTCTAGTGGCATGCTGAATAGTCTGACGTCTGACACCCACAAATCTACATTTGTCATCTTGGACCAAATATTATTATTATCGTTATTCCATATGCGAGGTTTGGAAGATCCGCCTTTAAACTGTAGATGCCAAGTATCCTGCCGAACACCTAAGGCACATTTGATTAAGATTAACTGATCCTAGATCTTTTCAAATCTAATAATTTTCTTAAAGCATTACAGTTTAATCTTTAAGTAAAGACCTTCCGCGATATGTATGACATTCCCAATACCGTGTTTGCCTGCAGCTTCCAAATTTCGATACTTGTAGGATGCTGTTGCAAGTGTAGCTTCAACGCATGCGCTGTAGTGCCAAGTTACCCATAACCATTGGTTACATCTCTGTCTTTATAGTCTACATGCGTTCCATTTTATGTGCCAAGTCCCGATATTCCAATTTTTGGTATTATTTTAATCATTATACAGGACCATGTTTGCAGCATAAAATAGATGATAACAACAACTCTTGAACAGGACAGAAAAGTGTATCTGCAAATCATAGACCTGGAAAAAGCATTGCACCAAAAAATACAATTTGGACAATTTTAGCAATAAGGCGTGTTGATATATAATTAATAACAGCAATCAAGAGCTTATATACCAACAACATACATTCTGTCGGAGTGAGGGATAGGGAATCAAGAGAATTTGGAACTAATGATGACCTAAGATGAAAATGAGTGGTAAGCCCCTTACTGTTTATCGTTTTCATGGATGAGCTAATAATACAGTGCAAACCCAGGATGAAGAAAGTGCAACTATAGGATACAAGAACTTAGAACCGGTGTGGCTAACAGAATGTGCATTCTCAGATGACCTTGCCATATTTGCTCCTGTGGAAAATGAGCTCCTAAATAACTTGGCAGTTTGGAATGAAGTATTGGAAACATATGATATGAAAATTGATATATAAAAGACAATCTCAAGACAAGGGAGATCCATCAATATCGACTACAGAAGATTATAACATGTGGAGGAGTTCAAGTACTTGGGAATGATTATACACAGAAGTGGGAGCTGTAAAACAGAATTGAACACACACACAGAAAACACTGTCAAGCTACACCATGCAATGAACAGCAACTTTCTCGGGAAAGGAGAGGTGTTGACAAAAACAAAGCTCAAAGTATATACAACTATATACAGCGTACTTTGACATTTAGAAGTGAGTCACTGGTACTCTCTGGTAGGCTAAAAAGCGAGCTGCAAGCTCTCTAAATCTAATATTTGAGAAGAGTAAAGGAGGTGACGAGAAGATACAAGGTCAAGAATGATGATATAGGGAAGCAGTTGAGTGTGCAATGGGTGGTAGAGTGTATAGGTAAGAAAAAACTACAGTGGCTGGGTCATATACATCGAATTAGCAACAGCAGGCAAGTAAAGATAGTATGGGAGGTAAAAATCGCTCCAAAGAGGAAACGAGGGAGACCTTAGGAAAGCTGGAACGATAGCATTACAGAAATACTGCAGGAAAAAGTAAAGATGTTGCAAGAGGCAAAGATCAGCTATAATTAGCACAGGACAAGAAACAGTGAGCAAAGTTTGTGCATTAAAAATCCTAATATAGAGTGGTGTAAAACGTAAAGTGTGTAAATTACAGTTGAAAAAGAAATTTCTATAATTACGCTAATAGCATTTAATAATAGCTACTTTGTTAAAATAATAGATAAAATTATATAGAGAAAAGAATACAAATTAGCGCTTAATTTAATTATCCTAATATTAAAGACACAAAAGATAATAAATATGTTTCTATGGCTTATTTTGGAACCATTTCTGAAAATATTTAAAAAATTGTATATACCTACACAAATGCAAATCTTCTATATCTTACGACACGTGATTTGATACTTAACGCGAAGAAAAATCATGTTTCTTGAGAAAAGCGTGAGTTTATAAATTAGCTTGTACAGACTGTAACGCAATTTACATCGGTCAAACTTCTAGAAATTTTAATAACGGATACAAGGAACATATTTCTGCTCTTATAAATACCCACGCTGACAAATCTACGTTTACAAAACATATGATTGATACTCAACATTGACTCACAGTAAATAACACTAGATTTTTGTAATGACAAGCGCAAAATTGCCTTTTTTAAAGCTTTAGAATTAAAAAAAGCACATGTACGACAATAACTACCTTGTTCTAATGAGAAAATTGATCTAACGAATTCCCTTTCATGGAAGTTTTTATATCTAATTAAATGCTTGAAACAATATATATTTAAAAAGTTGTAATAAGACAATAGACTGATGTGTGTCGATATTTTCATCGTGTATACTGATTTATTGATGTTATTGATTAGTTATTTTAGTGTTGTAATTGTTGTTAGTTATGATTGTTATAGTTTTCATTTAAATATCACATCATCACGTAGGTATTTTGAACACGTCTTCTGTTCTTTTGATGTTATTTTTTAGATAATTGTTTGATAAAAGTATCATAACGTAGTAAAGGATTTTTATTTCTAGTTGTCATAAATACTTATAAATCAGTGCAATTTTCTCCTGTCTGATGATGCTGTCAAGCAGCGGAAAAAAAAGAAGAAATTGAACATTTGTGAAGCCAGGGAACTAGTCTCTACATGTGTCTTTAGTATGGAACGGTTTCACCAAGTAAGGGCAACAACAATTTAATAAATGATAATAGAATTGTTTTACTGGATGAGGGCAACAAACTTAGTGGTTGATCTATTAAAGGAATGAAGATATTTTATTGAAAGAATCTGTTATTCAATAAAAACGTGTAAATAATAATCTAATCTGATAAAAAATAATTACATCAAGCAGTAAAAGAGATAAGCAGACTTTAAAGAGTATGTTTGTTTTGTACAGAGACAGAATGGGACCTGATAAAGCAAGGAGACAGTCATTGCCAATTAAACGAGCGCATTGTCTCTGCATCATATTAACCACCTAATTTAGTTTTAGCATAGAGATACTTACAGTTACATCTAATAAACAATTGAACCTTCAAGGCCATCTGTACAAATTTTATTTTAAAATGAAAATCACCCTTTAAAAATCATTTCCTTCATGTATTTAATGGAATTAAACCTGAGATTTATTAAATATCTAATCTATATTATATATATATATATATATATATATATATATATATATATATATATATATATATATATATATATATTATGAATTCAGCAGTAACGAATTTCCCTTTAAAGAAATGATGCCTTAAAAAACCCAAGCAATTTCATTACTCTATTACTTGCCTGGAATAAGAAGGTAAATTATTTTCGCGCCAAAAATTCAAACCCGAATGGCAATATTATCACTGGAAGAAAAATGTTGCTCTCTTGAAAAAACTGAAAGTTAGGAGCGATAATAATAAGAATAGATGTGAAAATTTTATACCAAAAGTTAGAAAGCTAAATTTGAAAAGTACTCACATGGTTGTGCGAAAGTGAGGATTTTTTCAGTTTTGACATGGTAATCGTCTACCTCTTCTGTTACGGAATATCCAGTTTTGAATTGCGGTTGATCGCTCTGCATCTCCTCATGTTCCTGGATGATCATTTGCAAATACTCTTGCGGCACTTGCGGCAGCACCCGACCTGTAACGTTTGGGGCCGTTGAGAAACCCATCCGGCTCAAAACTTCACCTTTTATTAATTCTAAGTTCCTGTTTTTGATTTCCTCTCTTAACGCACAAGAACCGCAACCACCCGATACCGATTGGGTGGGTAATGAAAAATCGTCCGTTTGGTCGTAATCTTGAAAAGACTTTCTATTAATGTTATTAGATCTGTTATTCGTTATACCGCTTTTATCACTATACGCAGGGGTTGATAGTAAAGCTATTATAAGTAAAGATTTCATTTTTATTACCAAAGTCCTCGAAAGTTTTCCAATCGTGAAAAAGTTTTTGTTGTTGAAGTTAAGCTTTGTCGCGAACATTTTTTTTTTTATTAATCAGTCGAAAAATTCACGAAGTGAGAAAATTTAAGTTATCACAAAAAAGTCAGTTGTCACTAAAATTTATCACATTTTTGTTTACTTGTAACACTTAAAACACTGGCTCTGATCTTCATCTTCGCGAGGAAGAATACTAAAATCAAAATCACAATCGGTTAATTTTTTTTTCAAAAAATTTTGGGGTTGAAAAATTGTAATCACAAAAATTTTTCGCGCAAGTTTTTAACCTGGCACTCAGGCCGGCGTGTCACAGTACAGGCAGCGGCAAATCAAAGTCAGTCGAGACAGACAATTGAAGATCGAAGTGGAAACAATTGCCGGTTCATTTAAAGAGATGATATGATATCACATATGCGCGCGTGTTTTTCTGTGAGCAGTGTCTTATGTTGCATGTGAGATCTAAGAGTGTGGTTCGAACATGCGAAAGAGCCAACGAGCACTGACTATGGTGTTTTATGTGCCGACGTTTTATATGCGATGTTGGTTTGCTTGTAATTCATTTCTACTACACTCTCAGTAAAGATCGGCCACACCGACTTATTCGTGCTGCCTTCTTCTTCAGCGCTCTCTTCCCACTTTACCATTTTTTTTTCTGCTTCTCTCTGTGTGCGCTTTTCGTTAATCACATCAAAGGGGTGGATCTGAGTACAGGGTGTCAATTTTTTTGGTTCATTACAGCTATTTCTGTTATTGTTAGAGCTAGAAAGATGCTTAAAAAAAGCTTCAGAATGCAGTTCTTGAAACCCATTCAAGATCTGGTTTTGCATCTGCAAAATTTTGAAGAGTTCCGAAGCTATTTAAAAAATTTCGGACGCAACATGTCGTTATGGTAGCGAATTTTCATAAAAATATTTCAAATTACAAAAAAAAGTTCGGGTCGCAGCAAATGCGTTATGGTAGCGAATTTTCGTAAAAATGTTTTTAGTGAAAAATATGTCTTGTTATAACCTATATAGTACTAACAATGTACTATATTTCATTAAAATAGCTTTGTTGTTTCAAAAAATACAAAAATTTTCCGAAAATAAACTTTAAAAGTTCCAGAAAAACAGGTCCTATTTCCCTGGCCAACGAACCTCTTTAAGCTATTTACACACCTGCCAACATATAATTATTCACAAACAGGTTTAGTACCAAAATTGAAAAGAAATTATAATAATTTATTTTACATAAATTGCCCTTTTTTTATTTCAACAACACACCACGACGGCTTACAGCCTACATACTAACGTACCGTGGGTGTCGACAAGGACGAAAGACGCAACTTGTTAATTCTGGACTTGAAGGTTTGGAGGTTCGGGGAGAAGGAAAAACATGTGCCGGCAAGGAATTCCACAACTTGGAAGTCCTCGGGAGAAAAGAGCGGGCATAACAAGATGTTCTATGTCTGGTGACCTGGACAGTAAAAGGGTGCATTCGCTCTGTTCCCCTGGTAGATCTGTTGGGGGCAGCAGGTGGAGGAACTATGGAAGAAAGCTCCTCTGAGCAGTGCCCGTGCAGATATCTATAAAAGAGAGAGAGGTCACCAACGACACGTCGGTGGGCAAGGGATGGCAGCCTTTGGGTGAGGGTAGGGTCACCAATGAGACGTATAGCTCTCTTCTGAATGGAGTCCAGGATAGCGAGTGTAAAAGCGGCAGCAGCACCCCAGATGTGGGAGCAGTATTCGAGGCCTTCAGTAATGTTACACTAAATTATATTTTTCACAAAAATTCGACAACTCTTTTTTTACAAAAACTTACTAAACATTTATTATTCATTACCAACATATCACAAAAATCTTACAAAAAATGATTTCTACGGAAACACTAAAAACATTTCAGCGAAAACTTTTCAAATTCATCCACTATTTGAGAGTACCTATATACGGCAGCTCGATTTTTTCGACGAGTAATACAAAGAACAAGCTCTCCGAATGCGTCATTTCCATGGGGGCTCTGCTATCTATTGACAAAAACGCCATATCACAATTTGTGATATGCGTTTGAAATATATGCCAAAAACGGGAAAAGTTTCAAAAAATTGAAATAACTCAAAAACGATTTTTTCCTTACAAATATGCATTATAATGTGATGGAAAACACAAAAATGCAACAACATAAAGGGTGGTATATTACAAAAATACAGCGTTTATCAACAACGACTTATGGGCCAGCCTTTAATTGTCAAAATAGGTTGACAAGATACAGCTCGAGACACCCTATGATTAACTTATATACTTTTTCCCATATCTTGTAGAATAACGGATATATTGAGCTTTACCCTAGAAATGCGTCACCCTGTATATGTATAAACAGGTAAAAACTGAAACTGACCCTGTATATGGGCTTTAGGGGTTCTAGTTCCCGCTAATTTGAAGAAATCTTTTTTAAATTCATAAGTCGCGGTTTTCTTAATAACGAATTTTTTCTACGAAAATTTGCTAAAATATAGACTATTAAACCATAAAGTCTATAGCGCAAACTATTGTCGAAACATCAAAAATCTCTTTCATTAGACCCTATTGAAATAGATTTTCCGAAAATATTTTAGTAAAATGAAGGACAGTGATGGTTGAAGCTGAAACTTAAGGCTTTTTGAAACACACTTATTAAGAGAGTTTTTCGACATAATCCCTGTTTGCTTCAAATTCGTTGTCTGAAAATTGCAAATTTGGACGTTTCAAATCGCGACCTTTACATTTCTAGAAGAAAATTTATAAAATTTTCAAAATATTTTTTCTGCTAGTTCTTGACATTTTGGCGCCAAGAAAACTTAACCGCTGTATGTAACATTCAATTCGTTTTGTTAATCACACCAAATATTTTGTTCTTGTGCTTTCCTCTGATCACCAGTGGCACCCAAATTTTTTTTCTTTAAATGCCTATCACTTTCTTTTTTCACTTAGATATTTGAATTTTGGTGTGTAGGGTAAGTTTGACGGTACAAACGTATATGTCAAAGGTTGCCATAGCTCTGTTACTTTCCGAGATACAACAATTGAGAGTGATATATATATATATATATATATATATATATATATATATATATATATATATATATATATATATATATATATATATATATATATATAAACACGCATTCCCCCATTAGTGAGTTTTTTGTTTCACGTAAAATTCGCTAAAAGAGCAAAATAATTAGTGTCGAAAATTTAATATGTTTGAAAAAATGTTTTATTGAAAAAAAACGGTTGATTTTGCTTGGCTAACAAACTTATCCCAGCGATTAACGAAGAGAAAATTGTAAATTTGGCAAGCAGGTACTTTCTTTTTAGTGAATTGTTAATAGTGTTGCAGCAAACTTTTTTTTAATGGAACACCTATATATTATGGAACTTTTGGAAAGCCGTTCTCCAACTACAGGGAGTTACATGTAAAAAAAAGTAGTCTATTTTAGACGTTTGTATCCACCGGCATGTTTGAGATAGTAATATCGGGTTTTCTCATAATAATTGTTTTTTTAATATAGATTGCGTTTATGTACGATAATAACAACAATTTATTTTTAATATACAGGTATTTATGTAAATGCAACACACTATATATATATATATATATATATATATATATATATATATATATATATATATATATATATATATATATATATATATATTGACTTTGGTGAATGCAGAATTTCACAAGCTTTTTTAGTGCATTTTTATTTAAAAAAATTCACTAATAGAGAGGTATCGATGCTGAGATTTTGCAATTTTTTTTTCAAATGAGCGAGAATTAGAACCCATATCTGGGGTAAGTTACAATTTTTATATGTTTATATATATATATATATATATATATATATATATATATATATATATATAATATAATATAATATATATATATATATATATATATATATATATATATATATATACATATATATGTATGTAGGTATCCATCCAATAACTTAAAAAATAAATAAGCGATTTCGATGAAACTCTGCCTTTCTTTTATTAATGGCTTAGATGAGTTCGATAGCCAGGAAATTCGGACAAGGTCTTCCGGGAAAATTTTGTGTTTTTTTTTTTCGAAAATAATTTTTGTCTCCGAAAAATACAAAGCTGTTTTAATTAAATTTAATGGGTATGTTGCCCTAGGAGAAAAATTGTATACATTAATTATAGGGTGTCTTGAGCTACTTCTTAAAAAAAAATCTACAGTTACAGGTGGCCCATAAGTCGTTGGTGGTAGACATGTTCTTTTTTTTAGTCGCCTTATGTTATTGCATTTTTGCATTTTACATCGAAATATAATACATGTTTGTAAGAAAAGAAATACTGGATGCAGCAAGTGCGTTATGGTAGCGAATTTTGATCAAATGCTTCATATTTGAATAGCTCAATTCTATTAACCTATAAGGTTGACCAAGAAACGAGTTTTTTTTCGGGAACACTTTAAGTTTACTTTTGGAAATTTGTGTACATTTTCAAACAATAAAGTTATTTTGATGAAATATGGCACATTGTTTTTACTATATAGGTTATGCTGGTAACCAAATTTGATGCCTGCTTCCTTTGAAAAAACACAGATATTTGCTATTAAAAACATTTTAATGAAAATTCACCACCATAAAGCACTTGCTGCGTCCAGACTTTATTTATACTTTTTCAAGCAATAAAGTTATTTGATGAAATATGCTCCATTGTTTCAACTATACTGGTCACCAACACCAACTTTGATGCCTGCTTTCATTAAGAAAAGATATATTTGCTGTTAAAAATATTTTAATGAAAATTCACAACCATAACGCACTTGCTGCGTGCACAATTTTTTATTAATAAAAAAGGTTCTTGTGAAAACAAAACTTGTATTTCTGAAACAAATTGTTCCGTTATTTTTCGTGAGTTAAAACATTTTAATGAAAATTCGCTACCATAACGCACTTGCTGCGCCCACACTTATAACTTTTCTTTCTCTCATTTAAGTTGTCTTTGTTTTCAAACGACTCTGGTTGAAATAAAAAATATTTCTTATACACATCTTATTTTATTTATTTGTCTTGTAAATACAAGTAAATATCAGAGAGTAATTTGAAGACAGCTCGCATGTAATGAGACGAGTGTCTCGCCCACCATTTTCCAGACTGTACTATTTTTGGAATAATCGGTAGTTAATTCGGACGTAAATTGCACTTGTGTAAACGACGCGTAACGTCGCGACGACCACAAACAATACGACAACTTAGAGAGACATGTAAAGATGTTACACATAATTTATCTCGTACTAGTATACGATATCCATTTTCAACTAATTTTATACTAAATATACCTCCAGTCTGGAGCAGCTAAATGGAATAAATTCAGTATCTCAAGTATTGTACATATTTATAAAAAAATCTCCAAATACGTTGATTTTAGATTTAAAAATGACACCCTGCAACGTGAAAACTTCACCCCTACATTAAACCTCCATCGAGTTAAAGTCTTAATCCCAAATTTTTTTATATTTCAACAACACACTACGAGGGCTTACAGCCTAGATACTATCGTACCGTGGGTGTCGACAAGGAGGAAAGAGGCAACTTGTTAATTCTGGACTTGAAGGTTTGGAGGTTCGGAGAAGAAGGAAAAACATGTGCCGACAAGGAATTCCACAACTTGGAAATCCTCGGGACAAAAGAGCGGCCATAACAAGATGTTCTATGTCTGGTGACCTGGACAGTAAAAGGGTGCATTCGCTCTGTTCCCCTGGTACATCTGTTAGGGGCAGCAGGTGGCGGAACTATGGAAGAAAGCTCATCTCAGCAGTGCCCGTGCAGATATCTATAAAAAAGAGAGAGAGGTCACCAACGGCACGTCGGTGGGCAATGGATGGCAGCCTTTGGGTGAGGGTAGGGTCACCGATAAGACTTATAGCTCTCTTCTGAATGCAGTCCAGGATAGCGAGTGTAGAAGCGACAGCGGCACCCCAGATGTGGGAGCAGTATTCGAGGTTTGGTCTTATTTTTGAAGTATATAAGGTATAGAGATTAGCTGGTGGAAAGTATTTGCGAGCCCGGAAGAGGAAACCTAATTTATTAGCAGCCGCTTCTGCAATTGATGTGACATGTTGGTGCCAATTGAGATTTATATCCACAGAAATGCCAAGTTTAGATGAATCGCCATCCACTACAACAGAAATGCTCCGGTTGGAGAGCAAATTTTCTGTCCAGGTACAGAGTTTTGGTGATAGGCCCTAGGCCGGAGGTTTATTAAGGAGCGCTGCGTGCCAGACCTGGTCGAATGCGATAGGGCGACAATCTGATATTCACCGTGTAGTTCCATAGACTTGTTCCAAGAATGGGTGACAAAGGAAAGAAGGTCGGCAGTTGATCTGCGCTGACGGAATCCATACTGCCTGTCGTGGATTAGACTCTGTTTTTCAAGAAATTTTAGTAATTTGGTGTTTACATACTTTTCCATCACTTTAGAGACGACTGAAAGGAGAGAAATAAGCCTGTAGTTGCTAGGAAGCGCTTTGGATCCTTTCTTGGGAACGGGTTGTACTTGAGCAGTTTTCCAGTTACTAGACCATATGCCTATATTGTAAGAAACATACGAGTCAGGACAGGAGCAAATTCTGGTGCGCATTTTTTGAGAACAATTGCTGGGATCTCGTCAAGTCCAGAGGCTTTCCTAGTATTAAGAGAAGAGAGCATCTTTCGTACCTTTTTAGTTTTGAAAATGATATGTCATTTTATTCGCGACATTGGGGACTGTTGGTTGGTTAACATTTGGAGGTGGGTTGAGAGTAGAATTGCCGGCAAACAACGAGACAAAAAGTTCAGCCTTGCCCAGGGCGGTAGAAACAATTTCACCCCCTGAGACAAGAGGTGGGAAAGTGCTCTTGCAGAAATTATTCCCAATAGATTTAGCAAGAGTCCAGAAGGGTTTGCTGTCGCTGGAGCTTAAGAGGACTTTGTTTTTGATGTGGTTATTAAACGAGTTTTTTGCCTCAGAAAGAATGCGGACATAGCGGTTTCTTGCGTCGTCAAATACTTGACGGTTTTCTTGACTGGGATTATGTAGAAGCGTTTTGTGGGATGTGACATTTCTAATTCTGGCCTTGGCCTAGGATTTAGAGAACCAGGGCTTTTGAGTAGCTGAAGAGGTTTTCTGTGTACGTGGAATAAATAATGCCATGCCAGCTTGGATAATTTCGGTGACGTTTTGTGAGATGTCAGAGGGGTCAGGGTGAGAGAAGCAGACAGACGCCCATGGATCCCGCATTTCGTCCCAGTTCGCGGAGTTGTAGTGCCAAACGATGCGTGGGTGTGATGACTGTGTCACCAAGAATAGTGACTTCGGATGAAGGATATTCAGAAATCAAATGGTCGTTTTTTTCAGAAAAGTAGTCTAAGAGCTAGACAAAGTTGTTGTCGGAAGGTGACCGGTAAATGCAACAGGTGAATTTAGTTGCAGCCCTGAGAGAGAGTTTCATCCAAAGTATGTATTTTATTCCAGCTTCTATATTGGGGAGTCTGGTGCAGGGTAGATCGCTACGGACGTATGCGCACACGCCTCCATGCAATCTAAAGGAAGTAAGGAGCGCATACCCCGGGAAATTAAGGTGATTAGTGGCTGTTTTGGCACTGATTTGGGTTTCGGTGAGGAAGAAGGGTTGGGGCCTATTAGCCTGGAGGAAATGGGGGACGGTGTTCAGGTTAGAATTTAGGCCAAATATATTCAAGAGGGATATGTTAAATCTTGATGCCGGCGCCCCCTGTACACCCCTCTCCCGGAGATCCGAATGGAGAGGTATTTTATCTCCGGAATCTTTTGTACAAGGAGGAGCCATCATCAGTTTTGCTTATAAGGGAAACCGACTCATACACCAGAACCGGAAACGTCCGTTGGGACTTCACCGGTCCCTTGATGTAAGGGGTGATACCTCCTCGGGCGTGAAAAAATCCTTTACTATCACGTAAAGAAAAAGTCCACTGCCACCTGCTTGACTCCGATTAGTCGCGTTGTACGACAGGCAGGAGTTAGTCCCTGGACCCACAGTGGACATCCGGACCCACAGTGGACAAGTTTTTAAATATGAAGTAAGGGCTTGCAATATCCCGTTTCAAAGATCTCTTCATTCTTTATTCAAAAATGCTACAGTTTTAAATTTTATTGCAAAAAATAACAGTAAGAAACTAAATTCATCTAATTGACAAAATTCGCCACAACACACTAAAAAATTACTGACTAATCGCGTTCCATTGATGATTTGAAAATATTAAAACAACACATCAATCTTAACGTAGGAGATGTTCAGAATGCATGCCTTGAACGACACAGCCACCTCCTAATCGTAAATAAGAATATCCTCTAACGTTAATAGACATTTGAGGATAGATCAATCTAATCGCAATCGTCATTCTTTTTAAGTCGTGTGCTTTGGCTTTGCATGCTATACTTTTCAGATATCCCCCTTAAGAAGAAGTCTAAACGCGTAAAATCGTTTGAAGGTGCTGGCCTACCTATCCACCGATTTGGATATGTTAATTCGAGGTAGTGCCGGACATTGATTTTATAATGTGCTGGTGCTCCGTATTGCTGGGAACATATCACTAAGTAGGTATAAATGAGCGGTTCTAAGCCCTCCACCGGGAGTGAAAAACAAGATGGTGGATACATGGAGTGTGACAAGAGGGTTAACTTCGGTTAATTGAATCCAAGATGGCGGCCCAGATGACGTGTGTTGACATGGAGATAGAAAGAAGAAAATAAAGGAAAAGGTATCTAACTTGAGCATTCACGATGCGAGGATCCAACACTTTTTTCACTGATAAAGACATATAAAAAATGTGTTTTCCAGTTTTCACGTTAGACCCCGTGTGATGGGTATCACCTTATACGGATTAGTAAGTAGAGTTCAAATATGTAGAAATTTAGGGGGGTCGACCACGTCGTGCGCTTCGTAAAGAACAGTACGGTGTTACTTAAAAACTTACACGTGGGGTGTTACTTAAAAACTAAAGTTGGTGTGCGCATGCCTTAACCGCCCTATTTTTAAATCTCATTATCAGTAGAATCAAAATGTCGGATCCTCTTATCTTGAATGCTCAGGTTAGATACCCTTTTCCCTATCTTCTTCTTATCTCCATGTCCAACAGCCGCCATCCTGGCCGTCATCTAGGATTACCTCATCTCAGGTTAGACCTCTTGCCACACTATATATCTGCTATCTTGCTTAGTTACTCTGAAGTCACACGCATGCGTATTAGCCCGGTGGAGCTGCACCTCAGATGGGGCGCTTAAACCGCCCATCTATATCCACTCACATACGCTGAAACTTGTGGGTCACTTATAATTTGGACTCAAAGTGACACACTTATTTAGGCGTCTTAAAAAAAATAGATCTTGCTCAAAACGTATGAAATCTGTGCACTTTTGTTTCTCCAAATGTCAAAATAAAGCATTAAAAAAACATACATCCATCGATCTGGATTGGATCGCTGTTCCACCGGAAAAACTTGAGCATAAATAAATCAGTTTAGCATTTCTTGAGTTATCCCCGGATATATATATATATATATATATATATATATATATATATATATATATATATATATATATATATATATATATATATATATATATATATATATATATATATATATATATATAACCTTGGATTTGGTTCTAGGGGCCCAAATTCACGCTCATCTGAAGAAATATTTTCAAAAGCTTTGCATCGTGACCTTTCTGATAGCGAATTTTTATTAATGAAAATTCGCTAATAGTGCCAGCCACCCATGCTTTTTTATTAGCAACATATTGCCCCGCAAACTCTTTAAATTATTAAAAGATCTTGGTTTTGGTACTTTTCCAGTAACCAGTAAGTCTTTGAAACTCAGAACCATCAGAAATTACACAAACTAGTACAGTCAGTCGCTCTTCGGATAACTTCCCACCAACACATTTTTCGTTTTTAAATTTTATAGTTCTCTCCGGCAATAACTTGTAGGAAAGTCCATTTTCCAGCAACCCGCATCTAATACATCACATGCCTGATATTCCTCGGATATTTCTCGGAAGTTATTTCGAAGTCACTCAGATGTGACTTCTTTATTTACAGATTTCGCTTCCCCAGAAGCTTTTCCTGAATTATATGAATGACTTTGCTTAAAGCGAGAACTCCAAGCTGTAGAACACCGAACATTTTCTCCATATCCCATTTCGCTACCAAGCGAAACAGCTTTCTTCTGGAGAAATAGCTCACCACTAGCCTGGACAATATAATTCTCGCGCTTTAAAGTTGTTGAGAATGTAGACAATGCATAACGTACTGCTTACAAACATCACTCTTTTTCGTCCCCGTTTTCATTTGTTTTAATATCGACATTTTCTCTACATTGCTAAAGCGTTTTCTTTTAATACCGGACGCGGACATTGTGTAAACAATACTCTATTCTAAGTCAAACCTGCCTCAAACGCGCGACGATGGAAAACTGATTTAAATAGGAAAAAAAGCAGAAAGCCACATACAGTGGCAAGAAACGTTCATTTCAAGTGGTAAGAGGAACTCTATCAATGTGTGAGTGGAAAAACCCAAAAATATTTTCTCTTGTACTTTCTACAGTAAAATTTATTAACCATTAGTGTCACATCTCAATCAAGAAACATGTGCATCTAGTCCGAGTGTGTTTTGAGTGGTCCCAGCAAGGTCAGGCCCTCTTGTTTACTTTCTCACATCTGTGTATTCCAATTTAAAATGTGAATGGGTCAGCGCAATAATTTTCTCCCTAAAACTAAAATCGCCCAAACAGGGGTTTCCTTAAATCAGAAACATTTTAGTATTGTCTATTACACAAGTCCATTCACATCATCGAAATTTGCTTGTTAAATGAGAAGTTCGTTAAATCTGCAACTCGTAAAACCTGTATCCTGCTATATATATATATATATATATATATATATATATATATATATATATATATATATATATATATATATATATATATATATATATAGAGAGAGAGAGAGAGAGAGAGAGAGACATCGGAAAAGTCTAGGGATATTTTTAAATAATACAAAAAAGGAAACAAATTGATTTTGGAATCGGTCAAATTGCACTCACCGTGTATGTAATTAATCAATCACTCAATATAAAACCACCTGCTGTTAAAATGATATCAAAATTGATAAACCCGATATATGACAAAAGTAGAATTTTCATATGTACCGTTGAATTTAGTTTCGAATTCAGTCATTCCTCAGTTGTTGTTTAGTAGCTGCATTTAAAATATTGTATTTTACCATGAAACGGCGACATTTGGCTTTAGACGAAATCAATCGAGCTGTAGGCCTTCTTCAAGCTGACATGCGACAGAATGAAGTAGCTGAGCGGATGGGTGTTTCCCAAAGTGTGATAAGTCGTTTATGGAGGCGTTTTAGGGAAACTGGTAGTCCGGCCGAGCAACATCCAGGACGAGGACGCTCTACGACGGCAGGTCAGGATATATTTTTAGGTTTAACTGCCAGAAGGCAGCCTACAATTACGGCACCTGAATTGGTTACGACTCTGCAAAGGGCGCATAATGTAATCATTAGCCGAGATACTGTAAGACATCGTCTTCACGAAGCAAACCTCTCTATTAGACGTCCACTCAGATGTCCACCTATTTCCGGAGGCAATCGCGCTGCAAGATTGGACTGGTGCCAAAATTATCTGAATTGGACTGCAGATAACTGGGCTACAGTTTTATTTACAGACGAATCTAGGTTTGTTTTCCATTCGGATTCTCGTCGAATAAGGGTGTGGAGACAATCTGGAAATGCGGAACGCTTAAGACATATTCAGGAAGTGTACACATACAAAGGTGGTACAATAATGGCATGGGGCGGAATAATTATTGGCGGCAGAACTGAACTCGTTTTTTCTAACCGCTTCCTAGCAGCTCAGTTATATCTGGATACCATTCTTCAACTCATCTTGCATCCATCTGCAGGCTCTGTTGATCAAAACTTCCGCCTAATGCATGATAATGCCGGTCCACATACCGCACGCATCGTAACCAACTGGTTGGATAACGCAGGAATTGAAGTTTTACCATGGCCAGCACAATCCCCAGACCTGAATCCGATAGAGCATGTCTGGGATATGCTTCAACGAAGAATTACTCCACATATGGGTAACATCAACAATGCGTTTACATTCCAGGAGCTTCTGACAGCAGCGTGGACACGTTTACCACAAGGAGAATCTAATTTTGTCTATGAGCAATAGATGTAGAGCTGTAATTACTCAACATTGAGGTCATACTTTGTACTAAACTTTTTTCTCACATGCTCGAAAGTTTTTGAAAAATTCTTAAAATAGTGTGTTTCAGGATATATATATATATATATATATATATATATATATATATATATATATATATATATATATATATATATATATATATATTGTCACGAAGTGACGTAATGGCCATTAGAAATCTAATTAGTTAACAGGGGAATAGATCCGTACCATCCGTATTTAATTTAATTTATTTTGTTATTAAAACATTTAATAAAGTATAATTTCAAGAAAACGTCGCAAGATCGGAGGAAGGGTAAGGATTGTGGCGGGTTGGGGTCGCCCAGGCGAGTCCTGCGGCATGCGAAACGATGAAAGCGGGGACGGACGGGCTGGTCCACTGCATCAACCTACGCGCACCGCGTGCGGCGCATAAGCTTCGGATGACTGAGGCCGCATCGAGGTCTGGATATATCGACTGTAACGCGCTCGAGAAGTTAGTTCTTTTTCAGCAGTCGCAGGGGCCGTCACGGAGAGGAAGCAGCCACCGTCCGCGTCTTCGTTCTTGGTGTTCGGTTTTATTGTGTGTTTCAGTAGCGAATCCAGCAGGCCGACCGTGGGAGTTTAGTTCTCTTTCAGCGAGCGCAGAGCCAGGTCACAGAGAGGAAAGAGCCACCGTCCGCGTCTTGATTCTTGGTGTTGGGTTTTATTGTGTATTTCAGGCCGGCCGTGGGAGAGTACGCCGCGATTCGTTAGGTGCACCAGCTTAGTAGAGTTAGCAGCTGTGGCAAGTGGAGAACGCCGTCTTCAGCAGGCCGCTCATTTCCGCTTTGTTTGGGTAGGTCGCTGTCTCTATAGCAGTACGGTGGAGGGCCTGTATGAAAGGGGTTTTCCACGGATCGACGACTCTCTCTGGCGGCGAACACCTAGGCGCGCTTGGTGGTCTTCGCCAGAGGTGACGTTAAAAGTCCAGGTGTGGAAAAGATATTGAATGTTGTTGTGTTTGTCAGTGGTTTTATTTCAGAGAGACGGCAGCAAGGGAGCTTCGGATAAATAGGTCCATCGTTCGTTTCTGTCTGTATCCGCGGGGCGACCTGGGGGAGCCGGGGCTCGCGTTCCTTGGCTGGAGTCTTCCCGAGAGCGCGAGAGCACTGGCAAAGCGGCCGACTGCACGTTGATTTGAACCGGGGGGCGGTCTAGCCACGACCAAATCATCCCAAAGCGGTCTCCCGTGGCGCAGCTCTCGTGCTCCTGGATCTGGACGCCAGCGGGGATATTTCGGGCTGCAGTAGGTCTCCACCACTCCTGGCGATCGAAACAGTCTGGCGATACCCGGTGTCCCGACCGTCCGACTGACATTATTGGGAAAACCTTGTCGTTTTCAGTCTTCGGGGGAAAAGCTTTATATGTTTCGGTCGGGAGGCGCAAAGGGGTCGCGTTCCTGGGCTGGAGTCTTCCAGAGAACGCGAGAGCACTAGCAAAGCGGCCGACTGCACGTTGATTTGAACCGGGGGGCGGTCTAGCCACGACCAAATCATCCCAAAGCGGTCTCCCGTGGCGCAGCTCTCGTGCTCCTGGATCTGGACGACAGCAGGGATATTTCGGGCTGCAGTAGGTCTCCACCATTCCTGGCGATCGAAACAGTCTGGCGATACCCGGTATCCCGACCGTCCTGAAGGCACCGCCTGGAGGCTGTGTTTTCTTTTAACTTGATAGTGAGGACTTCCTTTATTTTGTCGAGGGGAAATTTCCATCTCCCTAGGGAGACACTTCCTCCGGTCGTAGAGAGTCTGTATGACTGCAACGCATGCTTGAGGGTCCGTAGTTAATATTGCATGCCCGCTTAAACCGACCACCTGTCCGGTGCCTTGCTTTGGCGATCCTGGGACGCTTCTGCCCGCTTACAAGCCGCGAGTTTACTACCCCTATTCGTGATACCGTCCGTATAACTCGCGAATATTTCAGTTTCTGCCTCTGGTCTCTAATAAATTGATTTGTTGTCAATTAAGTTAGTTTAAACGTGGGGTATACCGGGAGAATCCCTTGTGTAAATATTCCTTTGTATATATTTTGTAAATATTTCCCCACCACTACTTTTGTAAATAGACTATTTGTTTTATACGGTATTTCATTTAAAGCTTCCCAACCAATCCACCCCAACGTAATACGTAACATCCTGATCTCTAAATCTCTAATACATAGGCCATAATTAAGGAGTCCTGAGGGACTTCGCCTGAGGACTTAGGTGAACCCTGTCTCCACTGAAGTTTACCCCGGGTCCGTGTAGCTGTAAATAGCAACCGAGGACAGATATATAGTCCTGAGGGAGCGCAGCGTCTTCCTTTAAACCCACGCTGCTGGCGCCTGAGCAAATCCCGTAAATAAAGCCGTATTGATAAGGTTATCCCGTGGGAACCTCCCCATATTAGGGAAAGATAACCTTATCCCGATTTGACCCCTCACAAATGGCGCCCGGGCAGGGACCTAAGTTAGTAAATTAAATTAGAGAAAGGTGGATTTAGGGAAGTAGCCGTAAATATTTTGAAATTTTTAAATTTTAATGTACATAGGTTATCGTTAAGTGTGATAAGAGTTGTTGGAAAAGTGTAGATAAGATATGTTACACGTATCTTAGGAATTCGGTATATTTTTAGTTTGAAACAGAGGCAGAATTTAAAAAGGAATTACAATATTGTTATCTACGATAGCAATCGCCGTATCATCAATACTTTGTGAAACCGTGAACATTAATTTATTTTGCTTTTAGTAGAATTCTTTGTAATCAGCTGTTGATCTTGCAATATTTTTGTGGTAGTAATAATTAACTTGTTTTTTCACGCTAGCTTCGAATGTTTGTTTACTGCATTACGTAATACGATTAGATTCTTTAAGAGTAACATTTCTTTTAATCAACATCTTAAGTTTAGCGTGAATATATAGTGTTTTTTTTGGTTTCAACTTGTAGAGAATTTTGTTATACCGAATTTATTTTGTTTCTTGTTTTGTGTTTATAATTAATTTTTTAACACTGCTGACCAAGGGAAACTACTGTTACAAATCCGACCCGTTTCATCCTAACACTTTAACATCTTCGACAGCTTCGCAGCGCCGTCTTGCCGCCTTGCTGTCTGTACTGAACAATGTCAGACCCGAAAACGGACAAGGCCGTCGAGCCTGAGCCTCAAGAGAAGTCCGACCCGGACCTATTTGACGGCCGGGTAGGATGGGTATACAGGCTGAAGAAGCCTGAACTGGAAACAGAGTTAGCGAGGTTTTGCCTACGACCCCAGACAACGGTTGAAGAAATGAGAAGGCAATTGATTAAATTTTTGCGTGAAGGAAGACCGCCGCACACCGAGGCAGCCTCACTGCCTAACGTTACCGCATCGCTGCCGTCGTCACCACGACCGGGAAACTTAATCGGGCACCTAACACCGCCTAAGCAAAAGCCATTCCCGCCGCCGATATCACCTGTGACCAACACTACGACATTTCGGCAACCAGAACCACTCAATCTGTTTGCGTGGAACTTGCATTTCCAGGGCAGGTCTGACCCCGTAGCATTTTTAGAACGCATAGAAGAAATCCGCTTGCACTTTAACGTATCTTCGGACCGCCTTCTGCCAGTGTTGCCACAGGTCTTGGAAGGTCAAGCCTTGCTGTGGTATCGAAATAATAGGGCTTACTGGACATCGTGGGAAGACTTTATCGAGGATTTCAAGCGTTTCTATTTCCCGGCAAACTACTTCATAGATTTAGAAGCTGAAATCAGTCGACGTTTACACAAAGCCGGTGAGCCCGTGTTTACCTACATAACGGAGCTACAGACACTCATACGCCGGCACGGAAACATCAACAGGCAACAGGAACTGACTTGGTTAAGAAGAAACCTGCGCCCAGAGTTCCGACAGATGCTCTGGAATTGCGACGTGCCAGACATACGTAGGTTCATAGAAAAAACAAAGGAAATTGAGGCGATGTTGAAGGAACTAAATGATACCAAGGAGGGCCCACCAAAGCCTAGCCGGCCCCCTTCGGATAAGCAAGAAAGTGGGAATACTAGTTCCCCCGTTAAGAACCGTTTTACACCCCCGACTTCGCCTACGACTAACCGTCCGGAAACCAGTAAGCAGGTTCGTTTCGCGATGGAGCGTACGACTTGCTGGAATTGTGGTGAGACAAGACACATGAGAAGCCAGTGTCAGAAAGCACCACGACTGTTTTGTTCACGCTGTGGCAAGACAGGAGTGTTATCCCGGGATTGCAAATGTCCGGGAAACTAGATGGGAACTGTGGAGGGCCGAGACTCCAGCAGTTCCGCCCCAACGACACCTCGGCCATTGACAGACGATCTCAAACTGACAACAGACCCATAGTCAGGACAAGGATAGGCCAGAAGTGTTTCAGTGCTTTGCTGGACACAGGGGCGACCCGGTCCTTTCTGAGCGGTACCGCACTTGAGGAAATAGGCGCAGATTATTTACAAGCCGTCTCCTTGCCAGACGTAAACACCCGCATCGCCGATGGACGACTGGTCTCCGTACAACAAATGTACGTGACTGAATTGATGTTGGGTAGTAAGAAGATACAAGGGGAGCTGTTGTATCTGCCTCACCTCCCGGTAGACCTAGTGTTGGGGATGGATATTTTGGGGAAGTACGACTTCCGTATAGATTTACCGACCGCTAAAACCTACCTCGATGGAGAACTGCTGGCGTCAGCAACTCCACCCCCGCCCGTAGTTCCAATACATACTATGGAAACGAACACCTTGGGGGAATTGACCCCCCGAGAGCGACGTCAACTTGATCTGTTCTTGGAGAAAGAACTTGGGTATTTCAAACGAATAACTGGCCCTACCGACCGAGTACAACATCATATCCGCCTGTCGAGGAGAGAACCTATCAAGCAGCGATACCGCCCACAAAACCCGAAAATGCAGCAGGTCATTAACGACGAGGTCGACAGGATGTTGGAAGAAGGAATTATAGAACCTTCTAACAGCCCATGGAGCTCACCTGTGGTGATGGTTAAGAAAAAGGACGGGAAATACCGCTTCTGTGTGGACTTCCGGGAAGTTAACAAGGTTTCCGTCAAGGACGCCTACCCGCTGCCATATCTATCGGGCATACTCGACAAGCTTCGCCGGGCCAAGTACATCAGCAGTCTGGATTTGAAGCAGGGCTACTGGCAAATCCCTCTGACGCCGACAAGTAAGCCCATCACCGCCTTTACCGTCCCGGGGAGGGGGTTGTATCAGTTCAAAGTCATGCCTTTCGGAATTCACTCGGCTCCAGCGACGTTCCAGCGGCTGTTGGATACTATAATAGGCCCCGATATGGAACCGCACGCTTTCGCCTACCTGGACGACGTTATCGTAATGGGAGAGACCTTCGAGGAGCACCTGGAGAACTTGAGGGAAGTGTTCCGAAGGCTGAGGCAGAGTAACTTGCAGCTGAACCCGGAGAAATGTCACTTCTGCAGGAAGTCGCTGAAATATCTTGGGCATGTTGTGACGTCGGATGGCATCAGCACCGATCCGGATAAAGTGGAGGCTATCGAGGCCATGCCGACCCCACGAACTGTAAGAGACGTCCGTCGATTTTTGGGGGTCGCCTCCTGGTACCGCCGTTTCATTCCGCAATTCTCACAGGTAGTGACCCCCTTGACCAAGCTATTGAAGAAGAAGAATCGATGGCACTGGGGTGAAGAGCAAGAGAGCTCGTTTAAAGACCTGAAGAAATTACTCACTCAGACGCCGATATTGACCTGTCCGGACTTTTCGAAAGAATTCGTCCTGCAAACTAATGCCAGTGATAATGGCTTAGGCATAGCTCTGACTCAGAACATCGATGGGTCAGAGAAAGTCATCGCGTATGCCAGCCGGACGCTCTGCCCTGCTGAGAAAAATTATTCTGTGACG
This sequence comes from Tillus elongatus, assembly GCA_964006375.1. Taxonomy (NCBI): domain Eukaryota; kingdom Metazoa; phylum Arthropoda; class Insecta; order Coleoptera; family Cleridae; genus Tillus; species Tillus elongatus. The sequence continues at coordinate 79,520,744 of OZ023270.1, read as the reverse complement.
GAAAAAGAGTGCCTAGCGGTGGTATGGGGGATTGAAAAAATGCGCCCATACCTGGAGGGGTACCATTTTACAGTACTGACAGACCACCAATCTCTTAGGTGGTTGCAAACGATTAAAACCCCGATTGGGCGTGTGGCCAGGTGGAGCGTATTTCTACAACAATACGACTTCACGATAAAATATCGACGAGGGGCACTAAACCGTGTAGCGGACGCCCTCTCCCGTTCACCGTTGGAGAGCTGTGAAGAGTCCGCGGAAGAGAATATTTGCTTCACAGAGGAGGAAGCAAGCTGTTCCTGGTACAGACGTAAGTTGGACCAGGTGGAAAGGAACCCGGAGGCATTTCCCGACTATTCCATCAGGGGCGGAAGACTGTACCGACATTTTTGGGACGCATACAACTTAAGCGAGCCCGAGCTGAGCGATCCCTGGAAATTGTGCATCCCTAAGACCGTGCGTGGCCGAATTCTACGAGAGAACCACGACAAACCGACCGCCGGGCACATGGGCATTTCAAAAACCATTGCTCGTATAGCTTGTCATTACTATTGGCCAGGGATGTTTCGGGAAGTTGCGAGTTATGTGAGGCAATGTAATCGCTGTCAGAGGTTTAAAGTCTCCCAACAACAGACCCCCGGGAAGATGCAGCCTTCCTCGAACAAGACACCATGGGAAACCGTCTGCGTCGATTTAGTGGGACCCCTGCCTCGGTCCAAAAAGGGGCACAATTTTATTATTGTCGCCCAAGACCGTTTCACGAAATGGGTAGAATGCCGACCGTTGAAGAAAGCCACCGCCCCCGCCGTCAACAAAGCGTTGTTTGAGATGGTTATCACTAAGTTTGGCTGCCCCAGGACACTGATCTCGGACAACGGGAAACAACTAGTGTCCCATGAACACAAGGCCTGGCTGAAGGAGTTAGGGATAGCCCAGAGATTGACCCCAATATACACTCCCCAGGCCAATGCTGTAGAGAGGGCGAATCGCACGCTGAAAACCATGATCGCCCAGTTTTGCGAGCATGATCAGCGACAGTGGGATGAAAGATTGCCTGAACTGGGGTTCGCCATCAACACGGCCAAACAGGAATCCACCGGATTCACCCCAGCCTTCCTGAACTTCGGCCGAGAGCTGACCGTCCCCGGCGCGGTGCACGCTGAACGCGAAATACCGCCGGAGAGTCAGCCAGAGGAGCCGGAGACGACGCCGGAAGAAATAGAAGACCGTCATAACCGTCTGAAGAAGCTGCGAGAAACATTCGAGTTAGTAAGAATGAATCTGGCAAGGGCGTTCACCCAATAAAGTCGGCACTACAATTTGCGTCGCAGGGAATGGCAATGCAAAGTTGGTGAACAGGTACTACGCCGGGAATATCCGTTATCCCAGGGAACCAGTGGTTTCGCCGCGAAGCTCGCGGCGAAATATTCCGGACCATATACAGTGGTCAAAGTAGTGTCGCCAGTGGTCTATGACCTCCGGGATACCAAGGGCAAGCTGCTGAAACACATTCACGTGAAAGATTTGAAGAAGTTTCATGCACCACAGCAGCCAGAGACCGTGAATGCGTCGCCGTAGCCGCCGCCAGAACTACACTTTATCCGTGCATATTCAGCAGCAGACGCATCCAGGATCGACGAAATTGTTCCCGTAAAACCAGAGTATTTGCCGATGACAGAGAAGAGTTTATATTGTAGGTGTGGTCAGTCTGGACACACCCGTTACCAGTGTGAGTAGCCGTTAAATGCTCCCAAGGTGGAAAAGTGGGCAGTAGGCCCCGAAAATGTTCCTGTCAGGACCCAGCAAAACCAAATGTAGTCATGGAGAAGAGGACTATCGACAGAGCCACGCAGTGTACGCCCCAGGTTGCACGTGTAGCTACCCAGTGTAACCTGGTGCTGAACGACCGAAGCCATGGGAACTGCCGGAGTTGCCAACCAGCAAGCCCAACAGTTGGAGGCCACCTCATGAGATGGGTGCTGCTACCAGGGCAGGCCGTATCGTCTGGTGCCAGCCGGCGCTCCATGGACCCGACGCAGAGGGCCACGTGCGGCTGCACGACTGGATGGACAGACGACAGGTACTAGGTGCAGAGTGTGACACGAAAGTGTGGGACACTTTTAGGAGTGCCACTCGACGGTGCACAAACGAGGAGACTGTGGGTGAGACTATCATTGACTATTATTTAGCTTAAGCATAGTGTATTCAACCTAATCCTCAGACATTTTGTGCTAAGTTCCGTTCAAATAGCTCCCAATTCATTTGAGGCGAGAAGCTATTAATTTCGGGTGTGGTAAATCTAAACGATTTGTTTATTTACGCTTAGGAACCCTGGTTAATTTAGTTTTAACTGCATTTTCCTTTTTGATTATTTTCTTAAATTAAGCGATATTGCATATAGGCGCGCAGCAGTGCCTCTACGGAGATAGCTGTTCCGTATTTGTGTTTGGAGCATTGTTTAAATTTAGCTTAAGGATATATTTTATTTTCTGTTTACGTACGAACTTTAATTATTTAATTTTCCGTTCGATGATGCTTGATTTAGTTTAAGGATATATTTTATTTTCTGTTTACTTACGAACTTTAATTATTTAATTTTCCGTTCGATAGTGCTTGATTTAGTTTAAGGATATGTTTTATTTTCTGTTTACTTACGAAATTTAATAATTTAATTTTCCGTTCAAAGATGTTTGATTTAGTTTAACAATATTTCGGTTTTTTTTAATTATGAGATGTTGCGCATACCCAGGGGTTATGATGGAAAATTTGACAATATCATTTCCCTGGTGCGCCTTCTAATTATCTAATTTTCCTTTGAAAAACGTTTCACTTAGTTTAAGAATATATTTTTTTTAATTAAGAAATTTTGCGCATACCCAGGGTATATGGTTGGAAATTTGATATCATTTCTCCGTTACACATACTAATTATTTATTCTTGCTTTGAAAGATGTTTGATTTAGTTTAAAAGTGTATTGGGTAGGACCGCTTGCTTATATGGAATAGGAAAGACAAACTCTTCTTTGAGGGTACATTATGTGCATTCTTTCTCGACATATTGGTAGGCCTGTTATTTTCTTGTATTATTATTGTTATATTGGGGACCAACTTCGTTTTTTCTTTCAGGAGAAGAGAGGGGGATGTCACGAAGTGACGTAATGGCCATTAGAAATCTAATTAGTTAACAGGGGAATAGATCCGTACCATCCGTATTTAATTTAATTTATTTTGTTATTAAAACATTTAATAAAGTATAATTTCAAGAAAACGTCGCAAGATCGGAGGAAGGGTAAGGATTGTGGCGGGTTGGGGTCGCCCAGGCGAGTCCTGCGGCATGCGAAACGATGAAAGCGGGGACGGACGGGCTGGTCCACTGCATCAACCTACGCGCACCGCGTGCGGCGCATAAGCTTCGGATGACTGAGGCCGCATCGAGGTCTGGATATATCGACTGTAACGCGCTCGAGAAGTTAGTTCTTTTTCAGCAGTCGCAGGGGCCGTCACGGAGAGGAAGCAGCCACCGTCCGCGTCTTCGTTCTTGGTGTTCGGTTTTATTGTGTGTTTCAGTAGCGAATCCAGCAGGCCGACCGTGGGAGTTTAGTTCTCTTTCAGCGAGCGCAGAGCCAGGTCACAGAGAGGAAAGAGCCACCGTCCGCGTCTTGATTCTTGGTGTTGGGTTTTATTGTGTATTTCAGGCCGGCCGTGGGAGAGTACGCCGCGATTCGTTAGGTGCACCAGCTTAGTAGAGTTAGCAGCTGTGGCAAGTGGAGAACGCCGTCTTCAGCAGGCCGCTCATTTCCGCTTTGTTTGGGTAGGTGGCTGTCTCTATAGCAGTACGGTGGAGGGCCTGTATGAAAGGGGTTTTCCACGGATCGACGACTCTCTCTGGCGGCGAACACCTAGGCGCGCTTGGTGGTCTTCGCCAGAGGTGACGTTAAAAGTCCAGGTGTGGAAAAGATATTGAATGTTGTTGTGTTTGTCAGTGGTTTTATTTCAGAGAGACGGCAGCAAGGGAGCTTCGGATAAATAGGTCCATCGTTCGTTTCTGTCTGTATCCGCGGGGCGACCTGGGGGAGCCGGGGCTCGCGTTCCTTGGCTGGAGTCTTCCCGAGAGCGCGAGAGCACTGGCAAAGCGGCCGACTGCACGTTGATTTGAACCGGTGGGCGGTCTAGCCACGACCAAATCATCCCAAAGCGGTCTCCCGTGGCGCAGCTCTCGTGCTCCTGGATCTGGACGCCAGCGGGGATATTTCGGGCTGCAGTAGGTCTCCACCACTCCTGGCGATCGAAACAGTCTGGCGATACCCGGTGTCCCGACCGTCCGACTGACATTATTGGGAAAACCTTGTCGTTTTCAGTCTTCGGGGGAAAAGCTTTATATGTTTCGGTCGGGAGGCGCAAAGGGGTCGCGTTCCTGGGCTGGAGTCTTCCAGAGAACGCGAGAGCACTAGCAAAGCGGCCGACTGCACGTTGATTTGAACCGGGGGGCGGTCTAGCCACGACCAAATCATCCCAAAGCGGTCTCCCGTGGCGCAGCTCTCGTGCTCCTGGATCTGGACGACAGCAGGGATATTTCGGGCTGCAGTAGGTCTCCACCATTCCTGGCGATCGAAACAGTCTGGCGATACCCGGTATCCCGACCGTCCTGAAGGCACCGCCTGGAGGCTGTGTTTTCTTTTAACTTGATAGTGAGGACTTCCTTTATTTTGTCGAGGGGAAATTTCCATCTCCCTAGGGAGACACTTCCTCCGGTCGTAGAGAGTCTGTATGACTGCAACGCATGCTTGAGGGTCCGTAGTTAATATTGCATGCCCGCTTAAACCGACCACCTGTCCGGTGCCTTGCTTTGGCGATCCTGGGATGCTTCTGCCCGCTTACAAGCCGCGAGTTTACTACCCCTATTCGTGATACCGTCCGTATAACTCGCGAATATTTCAGTTTCTGCCTCTGGTCTCTAATAAATTGATTTGTTGTCAATTAAGTTAGTTTAAACGTGGGGTATACCGGGAGAATCCCTTGTGTAAATATTCCTTTGTATATATTTTGTAAATATTTCCCCACCACTACTTTTGTAAATAGACTATTTGTTTTATACGGTATTTCATTTAAAGCTTCCCAACCAATCCACCCCAACGTAATACGTAACATCCTGATCTCTAAATCTCTAATACATAGGCCATAATTAAGGAGTCCTGAGGGACTTCGCCTGAGGACTTAGGTGAACCCTGTCTCCACTGAAGTTTACCCCGGGTCCGTGTAGCTGTAAATAGCAACCGAGGACAGATATATAGTCCTGAGGGAGCGCAGCGTCTTCCTTTAAACCCACGCTGCTGGCGCCTGAGCAAATCCCGTAAATAAAGCCGTATTGATAAGGTTATCCCGTGGGAACCTCCCCATATTAGGGAAAGATAACCTTATCCCGATTTGACCCCTCACAATATATTTGATAATCTTTTAGGTTTTTTGAATAAAACATTTGATTTTATGTAATATTAAACACTTACATATACCATACATTTTTTGTTTTCTTCTTAAATCATATCAAGAAAAAAAAACGTGAATTTTAAAAAATATCCCTAGACTTTTCCGATGTGTGTATATATATATATAATATATATATATATATATATATATATATATATATATATATATATATATATATATATATATATATATATATAAGTCGGTTGTTACCAAAGTGACAATTCAAGCTGTCAAAAAGTTTCAAGGTCACATAAATATGTCAAATTGATAGCAGAGCAGCTTTTATTCGAAATATTTTTTGAATAATTTGTTCTCTTCAAGTTATTTCCATTATTTCAAACATACAAGTATGCCTCACCCTGCATATGTACATGTTTAGCCTAGTTTTCATTGCATTCATTATTAGCCAAATGTAAGTATAGAAAATTAAGTTACACTGGTATACAGGACTACTCGTATATGACTTGCCAGTATTTTTATAAAAATTCGTAATTAAATGTATGAATGTACTTGAAAGCAGCTAAGAAAAGAAAAGCTTTATTTGTAAAATTCATTAAGTGCGTAGGTGTAGGTACGAGATCTCTAAAATGTGATAAGCCTAATGTACACCGAGTTTCATAGTAAACGAAACACCACATTATTTTTATTTCTGTATTATGTATGTAGGTTTGACCAGTGGAACAAAACCATTTTCCGCATTGTTACATCCCTGTTTAGTTGATATATATATATATATATATATATATATATATATATATATATATATATATATATATATATATATATATATATATATATATATATATATATATATATAGGTATGACACGAAATGCGTTGGTTGGACGTTTTTCTAGTTATTAGCGTATTTCAATTCTGAAAATTTGCGTTCTTATATAAGACATAACGCTTTTCATGTTAAATAATTTGGAGTCGATGTAACTTCCGGTTTAACCAACCGGAAGTAGCGATCAACTTTGTTATTTTAAATGGAACATGCTGTAGATTTTGACATATTTGGATTGAACGTAAAATTCTGTGTACACCAGCGTCAACTATCCTGATTTAGCTTCATTTGTTATTGTAATTTTTTTAAATCTTTATTAATTTGCATCAAAATATTGAAGCCATTCGTTGTCATTTATTTTTCATAATTAAGAAGTAAAATTTTGTTAGTCGCTAGTACATATATTAAGTTTGTAGAATGTATAAGGATAATTAATCTCATTTATACAGTATGTTCAACATTTAATGCCGTATCCGAAAATTTCAAATATCAAAAACTCATTGTTTTCAAATAGAATACACATATTTTTACACGTTTTAATTCTACGTCGACTAGATATAGCATACCCTATATGTATCTGCGATAGTTTTCCTGTTATTAACGTTTGTTTAAATAAACTAGAAAAAGAAGGTCTCACAACTAAATTCTATAATGTGAATATTGAGAATGAGTCAACGAGATGACTATATGAAACTAAGTCAATTTAGATGCCTTGAGAATAATTATTTGTCAAAAATGCGTAAACAATCGTAGTGGTACACATTAATCATTGTTATTAGTGATATTGATATTTTTATAAGGTGCATTATCTAATTGCTATAAAATGACATATAGTCAATATTCCAATGGTGATATTCTAAGTCTTTTTTATAGTCATGGTGAATGTGGAAAATTGTGGCCAGAACCTGTAAGATATTTAACCAAAGGTATCCGAATGTACTAGTAATGAACATAAATAAATTTCGAAGACTGGAATCCCTTCTTTTTTTGGTAACTGGCAAGCGACGTAAGGTCAACTCTACAAAGCCTGTTAGAGATGATGAGCTAAATCAGGCAAATGTTTTGGGTTATTTTTAAGGTTACCGGAATAGCTATATATCGGCTGCTACCCAAGATTTAAGCATTTCAAGAATGTCCATTCAACAAATCCTGAAACAACATGAAATGCATCCTTATTCGGAGATTGCGGTACATGTCTTTATACGGGAGATGAACTATAAGGCTTCAATATTACCAAGATATCCATCCAATCAAGACTTCTAGATGACTCGGATTTTCTGTCAAAAATAGTTTGGAGTGACGAATCTACATTCACCAGGGAAGGAATCCTAAATCGTCGAAATAATCATTATTGGGCTCGAGAGAATACTCATGTAACTAAACAAAGGAATTTCCAAAAATTATTTAGTTTTAATCTATTCTGCATTATCCAAAATGAAAATATGCATTATGAAATTTACAATAAAAACCTTACTTCCCAGAAATATTGAGATAGTCACACAGTAGTAAATTTCATCAATAGCCTACCAGGAAATTTACGTAATAATTCAGCTACATCGTGCGCCTGCCCACTCTGCTGAAGTAGTTCATCAAGAGCTGACACATATATTTAGAAACAACTAGATCGACTTTGCAGGTGGCCTCCACGATCACCAGATCTCACGCCCTTAGACTTTTACTTCTGGAGACATATAAAGAGCAAGGTTTGCTCTAGACTCGTGCAAAGTAGTCAACATTTAATCAATCAAGTAAGGACTAGGAGACCTGCTGCAGGTGGATCGGTTCCATGCTCAGGGACAGGGCGGTCTTCACCTCACTCGCGGGAGGGACTCTGCTGGCGGTTGTCGCGGCGGGGCGACCGCAGGGGAGCGTTCTGTCTTCCTTGCTCTGGTGCCTAGTCGTGGACGGCCCTCTGGGGAGGGGGCTATGAGGTACAGGGCTATGCGGACGACATTGTCATCATAGTCCGAGGAAAGGTTACATAGTCAGTGTGGAAGCGCATGCAGACAGTACTGAAAGTAGTGGAAAGGTGGACGGTTGGTCAAGGGCTCGGGGTGCGCCCCGAGAAAGCAACCGTCATACCGTTTACGAGGAGGAGGAAGTGGGACAGCCACAGAACTCTCACTCTATAAGGTAGGAACATTCCAATGGCCAGGGAGGTAAAATATCTTGGGGTCGTATTGGATTCTAAGCTAACCTGGAATGAAAAAATACTGCGTAAGGCAGTCATGGCCTTAGCCGTCACTAGGGGGCTATATGGAAAAACGTGAGGACTAAGACCTAGTGTGGCCCACTGGCTGTACCCAAGGGTGGCCAGACCATCGGTAACATACGCTGGTCTGGTGGCCTAAGGTGAAACAATCCAGTGCCAAACTAAAACTAGGCAAGATCCAAAGGATGGCTTGCCTAAGCCTCACAAGGGCCATGTCTTCAACCCCAACAGCCGCCATAGAGGTGTTGCTGGATCTGCACCCCCCCTACACTTAGTGATTATGGGGGAGGCCAGTCTAGGACTATACAGACTAGCCTACAATGGTAGACTGAAGATCAACCCAGGCTTCAGGGGCCACTGCAAAATTCAAGAGATCGTGAAGGAGGCCATGCTTGAAATGAGGTAAGACTTCGCGAGCCCGCAAATCTGCAGGGAAAACAATTTTACAGTGGAAATCCCCTGCCGGGAGGCATGGCGGGAGTAGACGCCGGGCATACCACGGGACGCGCTCGTCTGGTTCGCGGACGGATCCCGCTGGGAGGGTCGGACGGGGGCAGGTGTTTATTGTGAAAGACCGAGAGTAAGTCATAGTATTTCCCTCGGAGTCCATGCAACGGTCTTTCAGGCGGAAATGTACGCCGCCCTGCACTGTGTGCGGGAGAACAAGACTAGGGGCTACATCAACAAGCGAATCCTCATAGCCACAGACAGCCCGGTAACCCTTAAGGCTCTAAGTGGCCCACGCGTAAATTCCTGGCTGGTGAGTGAGTGCCGAGACGAGACGAACGACCTGGCTGGGTAGAATGAGGTCACCTTCCTCTGGGTGCTGGGTCACTCGGGGGTCAAAGGCAATAAAGAAGCTGACAGTTTCGCAAAGAGAGGGTCAGCTGAACCATTTATGGGATCAGAACCGGCCCTGGGCGTGACAAAGAGCACTGCCAGGGGAGCCATTAAGTCCTGGGTCAGAAGCCAACACAAGGTGTACTGGGCAGACTGTCCAGGGCTCAGACATGGGAAGTCAATAATTGACGAATCCAGTTCAAAGAGAGATGTGGAGCTGCTAAATCTTAGCAGAGGACAGCTCAGAAACATAGCAGGTCTCTTGACGGGACACATGGCCGTCAAGAAACACCGGCATAAAATGGGGCGGTTCGAGGGGGACCTCGCATGCAGTCTCTGCGGCGAGGGGGAGTAATCAGCCCAGCACATCTTGTAAAGCTCTGGACCACAGAAGACAACTGTTCTACGGTCAGTCTAGACCGGAAACAGAGCATTATAAAACCTTACCCTACCAATGGCTGTGCACACTAGTTCAAAGCACGGTGATTTTGGAGTGGGTGGAGTGAAAAGACTGAGGGCATGCACAATAAACCAAGGGTTGCGGTGCTTTCGGGGCGGCGAGGCCACGGACGAGCCCTGAGGGAGGAAAAAAAGGACGGCTTTAAACACATAAGATACTGATGAAATACGAAGAGCATCTGTAAATGAGTCTAAACTAAGAATACTCAAGTGTATTCATCAGCGGCGATGTCATATAGAACACTTATTATTATTATTACCTTTATTGCTTAAAATCATACAACATGTTTATTCAATAAGTCTAAGACTTGTGGTGAATATTAACATAATTTTATATAAATAGTTGCATCCAAAACTGTTTGACAATACTCCAAATTCAACAACCTAAAAATTTTGACATTCCAAAAAACTTATTTTCTCTTCCATTTCGTTCTTCTAATGTTTCACCTGATACCTCCATTTACAATTAAAAACTGATCACTCCATAATACTTTTCCAACTGTAAATCTTTCTCAACTGCCCATATTTTTGCCGAAATTGTAAATTTTGTACGAGACCAAAAATGACATTTTTTTAATGTTTCCTATTATTCTATTTGTATTTACCTAGTCCAATTTTTGGCTTTTATTATCGTATACATAATATTGTTTCTTTGCTAATGTCTCGTGACTTAAAATTATTGAAAGGAATCGTGTTTTGTTTGTATGTTTTTCAACAACCTAATAATAAAAAATGGTCTTATAATTTAATTTTTAATAGTTCACTTATTACACTGTAATAAACTCATTATAACTGACACTTCCAACACTATTATTGCCATAACCACCTACTCTTTTTCTTTTTTCTAAAAAATAAAACGTTAATAACAGGAAAACCATCGCAGATAGGTATAGGATATGCTATATTTGGTCGACGTAGGATTAAATTTTCTGTCCAAGTATGTCAAAATATACAGGATATTCTAATTTAAATTTCATCTTTAAAGTTTTTCTGATTCGCCATTAAATTTTGAACATACTGTATAAACCAGATCAATTATCCTTATACATTCTACAAACCTAATATCTCTACTAGCGACCAACAAAATTTTACTTCTTAATTATGAAAAATAAATGACAAAAAATGGCTTCAATATTTTAATGCAAATGAATAAAAATTTTCAAAAATCACAATAACTTTGAAACAATTGAAGGTAGATAAGGATAGTTGACGTTAGTGTACACAAAATTTTACGGACAATCCAAGTATGTAAAAATTTACACGACGTTCCATTTCAAATAAAGTTTATTGCTGCGGAAGTGATATCGACTCCAAATTATTTTGCATGGAAAGAGGGTTATGTCTTATATATGAATGTAAACTTTCAGAATTGAAATACGGTAATAACTAGAAAAACGTCTAACCAACGCATTTCGTGGTATACCAATAAATACAGGCTTATCCAATAAGCGCGCGTCGGTCCATAGTTACTAAACCGTTGTACTTATCAACAAAATTCCTAATGAAACTTATAATGTGTCATTTTTGCTACAACCAAAAATTATTTTCAAGTATACAGCAACCATACTTTTTAGAGGATTTTAATAAAATCTTACAGTGAATTGTGTTAGCATATTTTAGTAAAGGTTTTTTTTTGCGGATTTTTGTGAAAAAAAACGTTTTAGCCAATTTTCTGGGAAAATCTTATGTAAGTAAACTTTTGCAGAGAAACTTTTTGTTTTAGTCAGCAAAGCTAAATAAATTGTTTTTATCATCCGGTGGTAGTGGACTTTCCCTTTACGTGATAGTAAAGGATTTTTTCACGTCCGCGGAGGTACCATCTCTTACATCAAAGGGGCCGGTGAAGTCCCAACGGACGTTTCTGGTTTTGGTGTATGACTCTGTTTTCCTTATAAACAAAAATGATGATGGCTCCTCCTTTTACAGAAGATTATCTCTCAGGGATGTAACTAAATTCATCTGTTGCATTTACCGGTCACCTTCTGACAACAACTTTGTCCAGCTCTTCGAAAACCTTTCTAAAAAACCGACCATCTGATTTCTGAATATCCTTCCTCCGAGGTCACTATTCTTGGTGATTTCAATGTTCATAATAAGGAATGGCTAGGATCTTCAAAAACCGATCCACAAGGAAGAGCAGCGGAGGCCTTTGCAGTCAGAAATTCTTTAGCCAATATGGTTTAGCAACCTACTTACTTTCCGCGCATCCCAACACACAGCTCAAATCCTTTGGATCTCCTGCTACTACAAAACGTGAATGCTATTAGACATCAGTCACTGCCCCCCTTGGTCGCTCAGACCACCGCATGGTCACTGCTTCCTGTGTAATGCAACCCGAGGTGACACAGGCATCACACCCACGTATCCTTTGGCACTACAACTCCGCAAACCGGGACGAAATGCGGTATTACTTTTCCTCATTTCCATGAGCGTCTGTCTGCTTCTCTCATCCTGACCCCTCTGATATCTCACAAAACGTCACCGGAATTATCGAAGCTAGCATGGAATTATTTACTCCACGTACACAGAAAACCTCTTCAGCCACTCAAAAGCCCTGGTTCTCTAAATCCTGTGACAAGGCCAGACTTGAAAAGGTCAGAGCTCACAAAACGCTTCTACACAATCCCAGTCAAGAAAACCGTCAAGTATTTAACGACCCAAGGGACCGCTATGTCCGCCTTCTTTCTGACGAAAAAAACTCGTTTAATAACCACATCAAAAACAAAGTCCTCTCAAGCTCCAACGGCAGCAAACCCTTCTGGACTCTTGCTAAATCTATTGGGTTTAATTTCTGCAAGAGCACATTCCCACCTCTTGTTTCAGGGGATGAAATTGTTTCTACCGCCCCGAGCACGGCTGAACTTTTTGCCTCGCTGTTCGCCGGCAATTCTACTCTCAACCCACTTCCAAATGTTCAACCACCAACAGTTCCCAAAGTCGTGCATAAAATGACGGATATCATTTTCAAAACTAAAAAGGTACGAAAGATGCTCTCTTCTCTTAATACCAGGAAAGCCTCTGGCTTTGACGGGATCCCAACAATTGTTGTCAAAAAATGCGCACCAGAACTTGCTCCTGTCCTGACTCGTCTGTTTCAGACATCTTACAATAGAGGCATATTCCCTAGTAACTTGACAACTGCTCGAGTACAACCCGTGCCCAAGAAATGATCCAAATCGCTTCCTAGCAACTACAGGCCTATTTATCTCCTTTCAGTCATTTCTAAAGTGATGAAAAGTATATAAAGACCGAATTACTAAAATTTCTTGAAAAACACAGTCCAGTCCACGACAGACAGTATGGATTCCGTCAGCTCAGATCAACTGTTGACCTTCTTTCCTTTGTCACCCATTCTTGGAACAAGTCTATGGAAATACACGGTGAATCCCAGATTGTCACTCTAGACATATCCAAAGCATTCGACCAGGTCTGGCAAGCAGCGCTGCTTAATAAACTTTCGGCCTATGGCCTACCACCAAAACTCTGTACCTGGACAGCAAATTTCCTCTCCAACCGGAGCACTTATGTTGTCGTGGATGGCTACCCTCATTCAAAGGCTGCC